>VDFB02047397.1:114466799-114725384 GCA_007258455.2 Sequoia sempervirens
GAAAGTACCCCGTTTGGATTCATTTAGCCTCTAAATCACCACTTAATCATTCCCAGCTATCATCACATTGTCCTAAGTCTCCATTTTATCATTTTAAGCCTCCCAAAACCTCCATTTCATCCATTTAAACCCCCATTCTATCACTCCAAATTTTCACAACTCACCTTTAATCTACCTTTTCATTTTAATTTTCCATCCATAAGTCAATACCTTCACCTAACAAACATCACAACTTTTCCATTCACACCTCCTAAACACCACCCATAGCCAAACCGCCTTAACCTTGCATTACAAAGTGGTTATCTAAATTGACTATAGCGCTTGAACTTGACTATTGGTCTTTAAACTTCGACCCCAATCAATTTGCCTCTATCTTGAGGTGAATTCGTACACTATCATCCTCGCCCAATCAATCCATTCCTAGCTTAAGGTGGATTCCAGCCGTGAATCATCCTATCAACTCAATCAAAGCTCTAGGGTTACTAAAGTTGCACCCCACGGATCGGGTTTGGGGTCTACCATCCAATCCAATTAATATAATCCAATCCTTCCAATCCAACTAATCCAATCCAAATCAAACTCAATCCAATCCAATCCAATCAAATCCAATCCAATCCAATCTAATCTAATCCAATCCAAATCAAATCCAATCCAATCAAATCCAATCCAATCCAATCCAATCCAATCCAATCCAATCCAATCAAATCCAATTGAATCTAGTCCAATCCAATCAAATCAAATCCAATCCAATTCAAGTCAATCCAATCTAATCCAATCCTTTCCAATCCGATCAAATCAAATCCAATCCTTTTCAATCCAATCAAATCAAATCCAATCCAATCCAATCCAAATAAAACCCAATCCAATCCAATCAAATCAAATCCAATCAAATCCAATCAAACCCAATCCAATTTAAATCCAATCTAATTGATCGAAGTCCAATAAGATCCAATCCACACTCCATCACAATCAAATCATTTGACAAAGGCATTAACCTACTCATCTAGCATTTGCATGCCCGTTCAGACCCGTGCACAAGCGAAGAAAATGGCCGACCTTCAAGCTCAAAATGCACAATCCAACAATTCTCAAGATCTCAACAACACCTCATCAGATCCCAACAAGGGTACCAACATCTTACATGACCCTCACAATGGTACCTCATCACACTCCAACACTGAGAATCAGAATAACTCGCCACATGGAGAAGAAAGCATGGTTCATCAACCTGAACTCACGCTTGAGGAACATTTTAGCAATCCTGCCAATGTGCAAATGACCGACCGTTTACTTGCAAAGCATGGAGAAGAAATCTTGGCCCACTTGATTGAGAAGGGTGTTAAACCCCCCTCCAATGTTGACTTGTCCAAATACAAGGGTGCCCCATCTCACGTACTCCAAGGGTCCCAAAATGCGCCCGAAGGTTCATACTTTTCCATTGTTCCTCCAATTGAGGGTTGGCATCAACCTGAATTTGGCAATGCCGTCCTTTATCAGGTTAATTATCCCCCACATGCTTCGACCTTAGCTATAGGGGGATCCCAGGTGCCCGATCCCAATAATCCTTTCGCTTATGGCATGCCACAAAACATTCTGCAACCTCCGCCATTAGCATTAACCGCACCCCCTCCTTTGAACCCACCTACAGTCAATATTGGGGGTACTTCCTTTGCTACATCACTTCCTCCTCCTGGGACCACCAACACACCACCTCAACAGGTTCCCCATTCTACTATCCCACCTCAAATACCACCACAAGGCGCACCCCAACTGAACATTCCGAGTGGAACCCAACAACCTCCTTTACAAAGTGTGCCCACACAACCCCCGCTCTCTCATCCGCAACAGCCTATACCCAATACTTTGACCTCTTCACAACAACCATCCTACCAACCACAAGGCAATCCATCTCAACCACCTACCCAAACCATATCTCCCTTTCTTGCGTCCCTTTTGCGTCTGAAGGTCCAACCACAACATAATATCCCACCTCAGTCCATGCAACACTCGATGCCACAACAGCAACCTCCACAACACTACTACCACCGTAATCAACAATAATTTCACCAACAACCATTTTATGCAACCTCCCAACAATCACAATAATACCTTCAATACCAACAGGCCAACACGCAACGTCCCGTCCAAGTCCCTCAGCAACCTACCCCACACCTTCACCAAACAAATTCATATTATGTCCCACAACAACAACAACCCCCATATCAACAAAACCCCCTACCTTATCATCAAGTCATGACATCATCCAATCATCCAAACCCACATTTTAACAATCCAACACCCTTTCAACAAGATCCCTCATCTTTCTATCATCCATATCCCCCCAACCCACCACCAGCTAGTTCGGACTTGTTGGAAATAAAAGCTGCCCTTAAGGACCTTCAAGCAGGGGGCACAAAACAATCCTTTAAATTTGAAGATATATGCCCATATCCGTTCGATCCATCCATCTCATTGATCCCATTCCCTAAACACTTTGAGATTCCAAAATTTGACAAGTACAAGGGAGACAAAGACCCTAAGGCCCACTTGCAAGAGTTTTATGCACAATGTCAAGAAGTCATGTATAATGATAACTATCTCTTACGTCTGTTCCCGAGAAGTCTAGCAATCCATGCCCTAGATTGGTTCATGACTCTTGAAAAGGGGTCTATAAAAACTTTTGTAGAATTATCAGAACAGTTTGTCTCTTACTTCTCCTTCAATCTGCGGAAGGATACTGACACCTTAGATCTCTTGAAAGAGAAGCAACAGGATGGAGAAACCTTTACCAGCTACCTCCAACGGTGGCGTGCATTAGCCAGTCGAATGAAAAATCCTTTGAAAGAAAAAGACATGGTCACTCTTTTTGTGGAAAATTCACATCCCGACATGGCCCACAATTTTAGACTACACTGTGTCACCGCTTTCGCTGAGATAGTGGAAAAGGGACCTATCCTTGAACGTGCCCTTATCGCCAAAGGACACATTAAAATACACAGTCATGACAAAGAACGGTCATTCGGAGATAAATCACGATTTTGGAACAAAAACAAGAATGCAGTGAATGATGGAGTGACAGACACCAAACATGTCCAAGTGGCTAATGCGTCCCAAGGGCAACAACAGTCTGTACCCAACGCCATTTCAGTACCGCAGGGGGCACCTCGTCCCCCTCAACAGTCAAACCAAAGAAATCAGGGGAACACCAAACGTCAATACGCCCAATTGGGTGAACCCTTGAGTGTTGTTTTCAATAAATTGTTACAAATCAATTATCCCATCACATATCCTGTCACCAACCCATTCGATGAGTCCAACCCCAAGCCGGCATGGTTTAAAGACAATGAGTATTGTGACTTTCATAAAATCAAGGGACACTCCTTGAATAAGTGTCAGGGTTTAAAAAATTATGTCCAAGATCTCATTGATCGAGGAGATATCAAGGTTGACCCCAGTCAACCTTCGTCGTCCAATGCTCAACTGCAAATCTATCAAAACGCCTTCCCCAACCACAGTCAAGGTCCTAGCACTTCCACTAGTCATCCCCAAGACAACAGCACCAATAATGTGACTTACAAGAATGTACCCTTCAATTATGAAGGTGTTATTCATTACATCGAGCAGGTGGAACCCCGAGTGTCCATGATCCACGTTAAAGCCAAAGACCCACAATGTGCTGTGACTACGCGACGAGCCCGCATCACCGTCCCTGCAGCATCCACACCCGTCCAATCCGCTCCTGTAAATTCTCAATATAACATTCTTGATCACCTAAGGAAGACCCCCGCTCACATATCCATTTTGGATTTGCTTAGGTCTTCCCCGATACATCAAGAGATCCTCAACAAAGCCTTGCAGGAAACCCATGTCCCAAACAACATCGACCCCACACAATTCCAAGCTTTGGTGGGACACTTGGCTTTGTCTCACCACCTCCATTTCAGCCAAAATGATATGCCCAACATTGGCATCAATCACAACCGCCCCCTACATATCGAAGTCATAATTGCCTGTCATAAGATAAAAAGGGTCTTGGTAGATAATGGCTCTGCCCTTAATCTATGTACTTTGAAGTTCATAAAACAGATAGGGTATTCTCAAGCGGACCTAAGCAACCAGATAATTACAATCAAGGCTTATGACAATGCAGAGAGAAATTCAGAAGGCATCATCGGTCTTCCTATACAAGTGGGACCTGTGCTCCAGTATACTACCCGCCATGTCCTTGATCTAGACTTACCGTATAATCTCCTCCTTGGCCGCCCATGGCTCCATGCTATGCAGGCTGTTCCATCCACATACCACCAATGCCTCAAATTCCCGGTTAATGAACAGGAGGTCACCATTTATGCCGACCCCCAACCGTTTGAGTATTGTCAAGCTTTAGAAGCATCTTTCCCCCATTTACATTATTGTCCTGGGGTCGAAATGGGGGCCTCCCACTCGTTATCCTCCAATCCATCATCATCTACTATAACAACGGCTCCATCTTCCACTGATCCTACAGTCACAAAAGTTCAGATCATTGACAAAGGGTGTGGCGAGTATGAAATGCATACTGCTCTTAATGTAGCAGCCATGCCACCATCGCCACATGAGTATGGTCAACCTCCCCATGCTACCCCAAAGGAGGACAAGACTGTCACCTTCCGTGGCAAAAATATTCCTACCACCACCTTTGTATCTCCAAGTATCAAAACAGATGCGCCAGAAGAAGACATAAGTCAGTGGGTCTACCGCGAAGAGCCCAAACCAGAAACTCCTCTAAAGAAATATTTTTAGGAAAAATATCCTTGGCCAACAAAGTTTGTGGAAAAACATAACTACCAAGGTAGAGGCCTAGGTAAAGAGGAACCGAAGATTACAGCCCGGTGATGCGTCTCTGCCTTTACTAGTATGGGCATTGGGTGTGACGGAGAAACAAGGTCCCACAGCAGCTCATCTAATACTTCCCAATAGACATCCTTTGTGTGATATGGCTCGTGGAAGACATACTGAGGAGGAGTCCATCATACATTGCATCACGATGATGTGATCCTGCGATTTATCCTTCATGTTAGAATGCCTGCTCTGTTTTACCATCGACCTGTCCCATGGTCACCCACGAACCATTATTTGGGACCACCACAAAACACCACACACATCGGTGACTACGGTTTTCGTCAATGTATGGGATTGGGGAGGATGAACACTCGATGCATAAAATAAAAATCAGAAAAATAAAAAAGAGGTGTCTAGTGAAAACCTCTGGGCGCTTCGACCTAGAAAAGAAATGTCAGGGGCGCATCGAGGCGAAAACCTCGAAGAGGTGCCGGAAGATGGAGATGTTCATCTTCCCCTTATGGGAACTCAGCTATCTGCCAGATCATCTATCCTGATTGAAGAGATGCAAGAAGTTAATTTGGGAACTGCTGAAAATCCGAAGATCACCTATGTAGCCAAGTCACTCTCCGAACAAGAATATCCGATCTTTGCGCAGCTACTCTAAGAAGGCATCATCAATTTTGCCTGGTCATATTCAGACATGCCAGGTTTAGACCCTGCTTTAGTGGTTCACCACTTAGATATTCGTCCAGACGCCAAACCCGTCAAGCAAAAACTTCGTAAGATGCATCCACAAGTTGCATTGTTAGTAAAGAAAGAATTGGAGAAATTATTGGACGCAGGGTTTATCAGACCTATTGACTACTCCAAATGGATCTCTAACATAGTGCCGGTTGCTAAACCAAATGGTACGACATTCGAATACATGATTTTAGGATCTCAACAAAAGCACACCCAAAGATGTTCCCTCTTCTAATAACCTGGCATGTTGGTTGGACGTTGCATACGACAAGACATGAGATGTTGTCCCTGGATGGCTACTGCGGATTTTAACCCGGTCAGTGCACCGAAGACCCGGCCTAAGCGCCTTCCCACAACTCCTTGGGGCGCGACATACGCACCTGGCGTTATGCCCTTGGTCTCTCCAAAAAGCGGGGTTGTATTGAAGGCCATGGCGGGCTCTTCCATGACCTCATCCATGTCATCATGGAGTTATGTTGATGACCATAATGGGAAGTCAAGACAGCCGAGAACATCCGGCCATTACGAAGAAGATATTTGACGACTAGGCACTATAGGTTGGATTCAATCCAAAAAGTGTCTTTGGTGTCACGCCAGGAAATTGTTAGGTTTCATAGTCTCCATGAGAAATATCAAAAATTGATCTGCCGAAGTAAAATTTGATCTAGACATCGCAGCCTCCACATAATCTAAAGTAGTTGAGAAAGCCTCTCCGGGGAAAATGTGATCCATCCAAGCGGTTTATAGCCAACGCGATAAATGTCAATACCTCATCTTTTGAAGATTCTACATTTCGATGGACAGCACAGTGTCAAATGGGTTTTGATAAAATCAAGGAATACTTAGCTCATCCCCCAATTTTGATGCCACCTATTCCAGGAAAACCCCTCCTGCTTTATATCTCTGCTACCTCGGTCGCACTGGGGGCATTATTGGCACAGCATGATGAGTCACTCAAAGAAAGAGCAATCTACTACATCAGCAGAACACTAGTTGGCTATGAGTTAAATTATTCTCCTATGGAAAAAGCATGCCTTGCGCTAATCTTCAGTACACAGAAACTCCGCCATTACATGCTCAGTCACCCAGTCAAATTAATTGCTAAAATTGATCCTCTAAAATATCTGTTGTCTAGAACCACCTTGACTGGCCGCATGGCCAAATGGGTCATGTTGCTAAGCGAATTTGACATTGAGTATGTAGAGCGCAAAGCTATTAAAGGACAGGTTATTGCTGATCAATTGGCTGAAGCACCACTAGTAGACGCCTACCCAATAGACACTGAATTCCCAGATGAAGGAATCTACACAGTAACAGAAGCACCAACTTGGACGTTATACTTTGATGGCTCATACACTCACAATGGATCTGGGGCAGGAATTCTATTAGTCACCCCTCAAGGTGACTACATCCCAAAATCCTTCAGAATAGCATTTCCCTGCACCAACAATATGGCGGAATATGAAGCCCTCCTCACTGGCCTTAGAATTGCAAAACAGTGGCACATTACACATTTGAAAGTCTTTGGAGATTCCTTGTTGGTTATCAGACAAGTTAATGATGAATTCCTCACAAAGGATGACAAACTGCTACCCTATAAACGCATGGTGGACGACTTCAAGAAGTATTTCGCCTCCATACAGTTTGACCAAATCCCTCGTGTGCAGAATAAAGCAGCAGACGCCATGGCCACTATTGGCTCTTTGATTGACATGCCCAAAGATCGGACGGAGTGTGAGTTTCTGGTCGAACAACTGTTAATCCCTGCGTATGATGTCCCTGACACTGACATGGTGTGCGATGTTGTAGGTCCTGCCTCCCCGTGGTACCAAGACATATATACTTACCTCCGTGAGAACACCATACCCCCGGAACTTACACGCAACCAACGTAAATCCTTCATCCATCGTTCATCCCGATACATCCTCGTTGGTGATACGCTTTATCGTCGCGGGTATGATGGAATCCTCCTGCGATGTCTGAATGAGACCGAAGCCCAAAAGGTGCTAACAGAAGTACATGGTGGTATTTGTGGGGCTCACTCAAATGGTATGGCTTTAGCCAAAAGAATCCTACGGGCTGGATATTACTGGCCTACAATGGAACGTGATGCTTGCGAATTTGTAAAGAAATGTCTTCCGTGTCAACAGCATGCGGATTTGGTCCACGCTCCGGCACAAGATCTCCAGCCTCTCTTAGCACCATGGCCGTTCTCTCAATGGGGTTTTGACTTGATTGGCAAGATTCACCCACCATCATCCGACGGCCATACATTCATCATCACTGCAACTGAGTACTTCACCAAATGGGTGGAAGCAATGCCACTCTCCCAAATCACTGGTACTCAGATTTCTAAATTCATCCTCTACCATATTCTCTGCAGATATGGTATCCCCTCCACCATCATTTCTGATAACGGAAAGCCATTTAAAAATCAAGCCATGAAACACCTATGCGATACCTTCCATATCCAACATCGTTGGTCAACGCCTTACTATCCTCAGGGTAACGGTCAGGCGGAAGCGACCAACAAAACCCTCATTCGCATTCTCAAAAAGGTGGTCAATAGCACTGGACGAGATTGGCACCTTCACATTCATCCCGCCCTTTGGGCATACCGCACATCCATCCGCACCCCGACAGGCGCCACCCCGTACTCGTTAGTATATGGAGCCGAAGCCGTCTTGCCAATCGAAGTCGAGCTCCCCTCATTGAGAATTTCTTTGAAAAACCTCATCAGCGAAGAAGATGCTCGTGTCGCTCGGCTTGCACAGCTAGAGTTACTCGATGAACGTAGAATACGGGCCTATGATCATCTACAAGTATACCAGAATCGTCTCAAACGTCATTATAGTAAAAAGGTCCGCCCTAGGCAATTCCAGGTTGGTGAACTTGTGCTCAAGGAAAATCACCGCACTCAGCAAGATCGTGACAAGAAAGGCAAATTTGAAGCAAACTGGTTAGGACCATATATCATAACTGCTAAATATGGATCTGGAGCTTATAGGTTGACTACTCTGGAAGGGGACCCCCTCGACGAACCTGTCAATATTCTACATCTCAAAAGGTTCTACGCTTAAAGTCCGCTTGGTCTACCCTATCAAAAAAACCAAAAAAATCAAAAAATCACAAAAAATAAAATAAAAATAATAATAATAATAATAATAATAATAATAGTAAAGAGAAATAAATTCGTCCTATGGTGAAAACCACCCCTTGGTGGCGCCTTGGATAAGTATGGATGGTGAAAACCTGGTAACAGGCGTCATCCATAGAGGGCTTAATCATTATCTACCTCGTATCCTAGTGTTATCATCCACACCTTCATCCCCCCGCATCAACCTAGGCCGCTTGGTATTTGTCGATTGAGCATTGGACGGCTCATCTTACCTGTCCCTCATCCTGAGCTTCCTTATGTCCCACTTCGAGCTTATGTCTTTCATCCGTCGGTCCGTGTCATCATATAGGATCATCCATCGTGTCGGTCTCCATCTTGATCTCATCCTCTTGTCCCACTTCCATCTTTTTGTCGAACTACGTTGCCCCTGCGCTTTCACGTAGGCAAGGTTGGTCATTCGATCCTCCCCCGGGGCATTTGTCGGTCATATCTTGTGTCCATCATCGGTCACCATTGTCCTCTTTCCGCTTTATCCATGGTCCTTTTTCATGAACTACGAGGGCTCTGCGCTTTCACGTAGGCAAGGCCAATCTTTGATCGGCCCCCGAGCCCCTAGGTCTTTAGGTTGTGTCTTGTCCCCTTTGTGGTTGTCTCATCAAATTATGCCCTTATCCCGCTAATTCTTAAACAAACAAGACCCCCTTGTATCAATAAATCCGATCAATTTTAAATATCCTTTATCATATCGATCTTTTCGCTTAGCATCCAGCATAGGTCTTAACAGGATACATCCTTCCTAACAGGCCTCATCAATCCCATCCATCCCCTTGATCCTATGGTAATGGACATTTGAAATTGATTGTTATCTTTTGATACTTTTGGTTTTCGTTTATCATTTGAGCTCCCTATAATCACTTGTCAAGGCCACCATGATCCATCATATTATGGCGCGTTTTGACTAGTCCACATAGGGGCATATCTTGATCTTTTCTTTGTTTGTGTCTTCTTGGTTGTCCCACATAGTACCCACCAAGATCCCCGAGGTCTTGTGTTATGTTGGGGCATCCTTCTGTCTTTACGGTTATCCCAATACTGGGCCCGACTAAAGTCTTTCTTTCGAGACTTTGGGGTATTGGGATAGCCTTCTTGTCTGGCGTGTTTGTCTCATGCATTAGACACTGATTTACCTCGGTCCTCTATACCTTGGTGTGTTGTGTCTTATGCTATAGCAAAAACCAGTGCTCCAAAGATGATAAATTGAATTAGGATTGCATTTTTCATAATCATTGCATTCGCACTCACCCTATGGTTTTGGTTGTGCAAATACAAGCCCTCATTCTCTTCCATTCTTCTCAGGATACTGATACCTTTTGACAGATGCCAGACTACATCCATCATCACGTATCCACCTCCCCTCCACTTACCCTACCAGTTCTTATTGGCACCTATAGCCGCATACTGTCCATGCATCCATTGCTACCTGCATTCCCACATGTTAGGTCCATATCTCCATCACTACCTGCATCACAAACTATTAGACACATAGTACATCATATCCTGCATATATAAACTGTTCATACAAAATCCATCTCACACATATACATACACAACACATCTATCAATTAGGCATCCATATATCTAAACCATCATAGATTCCAATAGGTACACATAACATATCACCATTACCATACATCCATACAATAAGCACATATCTCCAATCATTCATACACATAGCATAAATGAATATAAGCATGATCATTAATATTCCAACATCTAGATCAACATTTCATGAATATAAGCATAAATAAACCAACACATGAGCATAAATAAGTCACTATATCCATCCACAAAACACATAATGATACACACATATGCATATAGTCCTCCATCATAAATATAAATATACTACATGGTGCTAATAAGAACTGTCACATATCCATCATACATATATCCATCAATATAGCATGTGTCACATATACATCATACATATATCCGTCACATGACAAAGTACAAAATCTAGGGATATAGAACATCCCTGATATCCATCCGACATAATCCATCCTGCATCTGTCAAAAATATAGTACCCTGTCACCTCCCGAATGAACTCCCCACGTCTGATCTCTGTGGAGACTCAGGTCCTGCCCCTCTGCCGGGTGAAAAACCTGGTGACTCACTGTAACCGCGAGTCTGTGTCCCCAATGACTGGGATGGAGCTGGCATCTGAGGTGCCGACCTGGTATAACGGAATCTCCGCTGTGCTGGATCAGGAACCGCATCATAATACGCTGCCATCCAGAAACCTGCCTCTCTCGTGCTATCCTCCCTCTCTGCCGCCTGGACCCGAGCGGCATTCCGCTCATGTCGATACCTGTCTCGGTCCCTGGTGATAGCCCTCCTCTCCAGCTCCCACGCCTCCTGAGCTAACCGACTCTGTGCCAGCTCTGCCTGCAGACGATCTCTCTCTCCTGCCACAACCTGCACATCCGCCCCTGGCATCCCACTCACACCATGACCTGTCGGAACACATGTCCTCGCTGCATCCACCTCAGCCTGTAGAGCCTGCACCCGCATCTCTGCTGCGTCTCTATCTCTCTGGAGAGCCTGTGCCCGTAACTCTGCTAAATCCCTCTCTCTACGGAGAGTAGCTACCTCCGCCAATGCCTCGTCTCTCCCCCTCTGCAATGCCTGTATCTCCGCCTCTGCTACCGCCCTCTCCCTCTGAACAAGCGCCTGTGCCGCATCCCTCTCGCTCTCCATCACCTGCACCTGAGCCTGCGCTGCATCCCTCTCAACCCGCAAAACCCGTGCCTGCTCTACTGCCACTGCCTCTCTCTCCTGCATCAACCCCATATCTCCGAGTGCCTGCTCAAGGCAATGAACCCTGTCCTGTAGCTCGTCCCAGTCTCGCTGGGAATCTCCTGACGGTTGACTAGTACACCCTGTCCCCTGACCTCCTCCCTGCTCTGACCTCTCCTCAGACTCTCCTCTAGCCTGTCGAACCACGACCACCGCCTGTAACCTGTCGCGGTCCCATGTCACACTAGTCAGCTCGCTCTGTAGCCTCTGCACCTCTCCCTGTACCCTATCCCTCTCCCTCAATGCCCCTGCTAACTGGAAAGTAATAGCATCATAATCTATCAATGCCTCCCGCTCTACTCTGGCTAGCTCAGCCTCCAGAACCCTCACTCTCTGCTCTGCCATCTGCACTCTCGCCTCCGCCCCTCTCGTCTGAACAACAGGATCCTCTCGAACATAAGGAACTAACGCTAATACATCAGCTGCCGCAACATCCTCTGTCCCTGCATCTCTGTCCACGTCCATCACATCATCCTCCCCAACTATCTCCTCTCTCCCATCATCCATCACATCATCCTCCCCACCTGTCTCCTCTCTCCCATCATCATCCTCCCCACCTGTCTCCTCTATCCCATCATCCCCATCATCCTCCACACCCTCCCCAACCACCTGCGCATCCCCCTCCTCCCCACCTGCTGACTCCGCCCTCTCCTCCTGTCGCTCCTCCTGGCCCTCTACAATCCGGCGTACCTGAAATCGCCTCGCCTCTCCCTGTCTCTCAACCACAAATCGCTGACGAGGTGACCTCCTCTCCTCTCCTGGTGCTACCCCCACCTCCTCCTCCTCTCTGCTCTCCGGCCCCTGCTGCCCCTCCTGACTCTCTATCGATGGTCGAACCCGCAACCGCGGGGGCTGCCCATGCCGCCTGACCACATACTGTCTCCTCCCCCCCTCTGCCGCACCCCTCGCACCCACCACCTCTACCTCCTCCATATCATCCACCTCCAGGACCTCCACCCTCTGCTCCTCCTGTGGCTGCCTCTTCTCCTGCCGCTGACTATCTCTGCCCACCCTCTATCTCTGGGCTCTCTGTGACTGCCCCCTCTCCCGCTGCTACCCCTCTATGTCTGCCCTCTGCCTCTGGGCTCTCTATGGCTGCCCCGGCTCCTGCTACTGACCCTCTTTGTTTTCCCTCTGCTCCTAGGCGCTTTGGGGCTGCCCTCTCTCTCGCTGCCGGTCTCGCCTCTGATGCCTCCTCCTCCTCCTCCTAGCTCTACCTGTCGGCTCTCGCTCATCCCCCTCGGGCTCCTCCTATCCCCCCTCGCCTCCCAATATCATGCCCGCTACCCTCGGCGTCGGATGCCCAGGTGTGATCCTCTCCCATACCTTGTTCTGGACCCATCTATGATACCGCTCTGTCACCACTGGTATCTGCTCTCCCCCTGTCCTCCCTGGATAAGTCTCCTGTCCTGCTGCCATCCACGATGCCCTGGCCGTCACTGGTGATATGAAACCCCCCCATGGCACCTCTCTGCTATATCGCCAAAACAAAATCGGTGCCGCCGGGATATCCTGTATCCTCCCAAACTGCCTGAACACTCTGTCCGGTCGATGATACTCTACTATACGTGGTAGAGTCCCAATAATGAAACACTGGCTCAGAAAATATCCCTCATGCCTCCCTGTATCTGACCATCCCCTGAACTGACGTAACCTATATGGCCGCCACTCTATATCCCCTGAACGCAAATCATCAAATGCCCTCCTCCATCCCTCCATATCACCCAGCGTCTCATAGCGGAAAATCCACCCTCTCCTCCCCATACTCCCAAGCCACAGGCTCACGATCATCCACTATCCCCTCTCTCACCACTACTGGCCTGGTCACGGCGATATGCTCCCACGCCCAAATCTGCAATAATGTCCCATGCGTAATACTCGAGATCTCCCGATAACAGATCCCATGCATATCCCTGTATAACTGCGCCAATACACAGGAGCCCCACGAAAACGGCCCCCCCGCCACTCAATAATGTGGCGGATCACCTCCATATACCGCAAGCTACATGTCCGTCCACTCCGGTCCGGTAGCAGTATCCCACTAATCAATCCACACAAGAACAATGGTAAGGCTGGCACCCCTATCGTCAAACACTCATCCAAGTCCAAATTCCCCTTCACCAGGGGCAACCTCACATCACCAAATAAAACCCTCAACGTCTCGTCTAACGCTGCCCCTGTGGACACCACCTCACTCACTAACCGGCCCGCAATCGGTAGTCTCAGAATCCGCCACACGTCCTCCAAGGTCACGGTCATCTCTCCTGTCGGAAGATGGAACGTCGATGTCTCCGAGCTCCATCTCTCTACCAATGCTGTCAGCATCACTGGATGCGCTCTCACTACTGGAAACTGCACACAATGTCCCAATCCTGCGTGATCTAACGCCACCAGGTCCTCCCCGTTCATCGCCGCTCTCATCACGGCCAACACCTCTGACCGTCGCTCGTGCACTCGCAGTCGCTCAAATCTCTGCATAAACGCACATCTTACCAATTAGTCCTTAGTTTTCATCCATTCCCTTTATTTTCATCCCCAACCCCTCATTTTTCTTCCCTTATCCTATCACATTTTTCCCACCCCCTAACCCTACCCTAACCCCACCCCTAATTCTACTCCACCCCACCCTGCAATTCTAACCCTAATTCCCCTTAATTTCTACCTTGGGCACCTCTAACCCCACCCTAACCCCACCCCTAATTTTCTACCCACCCCCTAAATCTCTACCCTAACCCCAATTCCCCTAATTTCTACCCACCCTCAACCCTACTCTAATTCCCTACTCCACTCCCTTAACCCTACCCTAACCCACCTCCTACCCCCTACCACCCCTATCCCTACTCCTCCCTCCTCATCTCCCTTTCTCTCCTTCCTCACTCTCCTCTTCCTCCCTCCCTCCTCGTCAGTCTGGCCACAGTATGGCTGCTCCGCTTCGGCCACAAGATCACCGGCCAAATGATACTCATTGTTGCAATATTTTTGTGAAAGAGCTCAGAATTGTCATCATTCCCCAAATACACATAGAACTAGAAGAATGACACAAAGAGAGTGAAAACAAAAGAAAAAGAAAGTCTATTTTGAGTCAACATGGAAGAGACATTGTGGTCTCAACGCTTTGCATCTTCCCCAAAAGGAAAACACAAGTGAAAAGACAAAAAAGAAAAGTGAAAAAGCTTTTGGGTCAACATAAATGAGACATTTAGGTCTCAATTCCTTGCGTCATCCCCAAAAGGAAAAACATAAGAAAATACGAAGGAAAAAAGGAAAATAAAAAGGGGGTTTTTGGGTCAACATGGAAAAGACATAGGGCATCTCAATGCTTTGCGTCATCCCCAAAGGAAAACAAAAAACAAAATAAAAAAAGACAAGGACCATTTGGGTCAACATGGAAGAGACATAGGGCGTCTCTACGCTTTGCGTCATCTCCAAAAGGAAAAACACAAAACAAAAGAGAAAAGAAAAAGACACGACAAGAAGAATAGAGATACACGTAGAAGAAGTGTACAAAGAGAAGGAAACATCAAACACACAATATGGGGAAACACAATACACACATGAAAAGAAAAAGGAAAATGAATGTGAAGAAAAGGAAAAGTAGGAAAATGCAAGTCATCCATCAAGTCATCTGCCTCCCAATCATGTTCAATGGAATGTGAAGGTGATTGACTGTTTAAAGGAGGAATCACAAGTTCTGAACTAGGAGTTGTACCAGGTTCTTCACTTGGTGGAGAGGATTTATCATTTAAGCTCATTGTATATGAAAATAAAGAGTTCAAGTTGTTTATTGTTTCATCTATGTTAGTAATCGTCGCATCTTCATCATTATCATCAAGATTAATAACGACAGGAGGACGAAGGGCTATTTCTAAGGATGGATGTATCAAGAGTGTGGGTTGGATGGGTTCATTTTGTTGGAATGGTTAGGTTGAAATTTCATCTGGTCGGCTAGGATAGGGAGGATAGTCATCTATTTCTTCTGTCAAGGGTAAACATTGATTTTCATGATTGGTTTCTATATGAGCAAGGAGACGACAAAGACACTGACGTTCCCAAGCAACATGGTTCTATTTAATTCTATTTTGGAGTTGTTGAGGTGTAAGAGCGGATTGAGTCATCATAGGTTCTTCTACTTCTAAAAGGGGAAGAGCAGGAGTTATGTCTTGTTCTCTTGGTTGTTTAGATGATGGCTGGGAAGTATCGGGAAGAGTTTCTTCAATATCAGATTTAGGTGTAATCATGGTTTCATTGAGGATAGGATGAGTAGAGATGGACGGAGATGTGTTACAAAGAGATAATTGAGAAATATTTTTGGCTTTAAACTTTTTATAAGCAATGTAAAAGAAGTCCTTATGAGGAGTGATAGATTCCATGGGTTCAGGCCAAAAGGCTTCTAATGAAAAGTTACCTTTGGAAGATAAAGGATTAAAGCCACTATGGTGTATGGTGAATACTTCATTGCCATGGAGAAACTTTAAGCAATTGTGAATGACTAATGGGACTTCTTTCATTGAGGAAAGCCAAGGAAGGCCTAACCGCAAACAAAATTGGTCAGATTGTGGAATAATAGAAAATGTTACCTCCAAAGTCTTAGGTCCTATTTGTAAAGGTAGCATTATCGATCCAATCATAGGGCATGCAAAACCATTATGTGTTTTAATCCATGTAGTCGGTGGATTATAGTTATCTTGATATAGATCATGTAATACTAGAAATTCTTCTGTGATCACATTCTCACCACAAGCAAGATCTATTAATATCCCATTAGTATGCTTATCATAGATTCTACCAGCTGGCTAGAGAGGACCATCAGGAAGCTTTGGTAGTATGTCTAGCAAAAAAAGTGATATCAAGAGATTGAGTGGTTTGGCCCTTGCGAGGGATAACGTCTATCGTAGCGACAAGTTTATCCATAGGACTAGCTTGGGAAATAGGAGGAGATGTATCAGGTTGTTCATTGTGTGTAGCAATAGTCATTACATCAGGCTTGGATGGTTCACTAGCCTTGATGA
The DNA here is from genome assembly GCA_007258455.2 of Sequoia sempervirens. NCBI lineage: Eukaryota > Viridiplantae > Streptophyta > Pinopsida > Cupressales > Cupressaceae > Sequoia > Sequoia sempervirens. The sequence goes on from VDFB02047397.1 coordinate 114,483,349, forward strand.
ACGAGGTAGTGTGCTTAGGCATAGGGTTGGTGAAGATTTGGAGATTTTGGTTAGGGGGTGCAACAGACTTATTGCCTTGATCATTAACACCCATAATGGTCAATTCACCCAAATCAATGAGGTATTGAACTAGATGTTTAAGATGCTCGCAATGTTTGGTGTCATGGCCATTTTGATGATGAAAATGGAAATAAGCATTAGGATTGAAAGTAGGAGGTAGGGGATGATTAGGATCAAGTGGTCAAATAGGTGGTAAGTTAAGCATGCATTTTTGGATGAGTTGGTTCATTGTCTAATGGAGGGTGTTAGGTAAAGGAGTGAAATGTCTGTTTGGATCACCATAATGATAAGGCACGACTATTTTAGAGGTGGCCATTGAATTATGAACTTGTGAAGTTGGTTTTGGTTGGGGTGAAGGAGGTGAACTAAATTATAAGAAGCCTTGGTTAGGTTTGCAAAAAATTTGTGTATTGTTTTGGTGTTGATTGTTGTTTTCAGTTTTGTCAATTCAGCTAGAAGTGGATTTTGACTTACGACTTGAAACCGAATTTTGATACTCACATAAGGTTGTACAAAAATGCATGAATGAAGGGAATTTCATCATGGTAAGTTTATCTTGAAGGTTAGTGTGCAAATTCTCAATAAACATCTTCTAAAGATGTGCATCTGGAATTTGGACATCAACTTGAGCATATAAGGACTGGTAACAAGAGATGAAATCAATTACTTTTTCATCAATTTTTTGTCTACATTGCATAAGGTTAGCCATTATTTTTTTAGGTGTCATGTGCACTTGAAAGTGATTAATGAAAGCTTCTGCCAATTCATTAAATGATCAGATGGAATGATTAGGCAAGTTGGAAAACCATTCTTAGGTAATATCCTTCAAGGTCCTTGGAAAGAGTTTTGCTAAAAGTTTATCGTCAAGGACAAAATCACAACACAAAGTAGTAAAAGCATTGACATGGTTGAAAGGATCTCCTTTTCCTCCATATTTCTCAAATCTCAGCATTTCTATCCCTTGTGGCATTGGGGTACATAAGATTTCTAATGATAAGGGGCTGCTACAAACAAGATATGTGGTTGGAGTAGTTTGAGCTTGACTAATGGTGGCAAGTTGGTGTTGCATGGATGAAATAGTGTTAGGGAGTTGTGTCATAAAGGGATTAGGATAATGGGGTTGAGGTGGAAGGGAAAATGATGGTGGAGTGTATGTGATGTTAGGGGAAGTGGAAGGAGGTTACGATGCCACAAAGGATGTAGGAATGCTAGTGGAAATCGGGAAGGAAGTAGCGATATGATTGGATTGATGTAAAGTTGTATGGACTTGTGGATTGGTGTAAGTTGGTATGGAAGCTATAGTGGAAGGAGGAGGAACTTGAGATGCTCCTTGGGTGATAGGAATGTTTGTTGATGGAGTATTGGAAAAGGCATGTTTATTGTAAATCTTGGCTATTTTTTTTAGCACTTGCAAGCCATCATCACTTTCAATTAAGCGATGAAGGTTCTCAATAGCAAGTATAGCAGTGGTGGAAATGTTTTCAAGTGACAAGTCTTGTTGTAAATGTGGAAAGTCCTCATGAATGTTAATAACCTTTTCTTGTGAGAGAGACTTTTTTTGATTGTAAACATGCATAGAATGGAAAGGTGAAGGAATGGAAGTGGTATTGTCAAGGCCTAATGCACCATTGTCCATACTAGGAGTAGGAGCTCGTGAGATCCCAAGGTCCACAATGCGGGATGCCATGAGTCTAGAACTTTTTCTCACTAAAGTATTATCAATAGGCCACCAAATGCTCATGCAAGTACCACAAGGGAAGGGTGAATGGGAATGCAAGCTAATCTAAGAATGTAAAATGCCAATAACAGAAAATCTGATTACTGTAACAGAGGTGCAAATACAAAAAACAGAAATGTAGGAAAATGCTAGAAACAATGAAAAAATTAATGTCTAAAATGTGCAAAGGGACTGATTCACCCTGGGTGGCGAATGAGTCCTAGGATGAATTATTTTTGTGTTTTTTAGAATTTTAAGAATGATTTAAATGATTTTTAGAATGCAAAAAATAGGCACAGAATGTAGAGTTTCAATTTTTTCAATGAAATTGAATGCATGAATGAAAACTAAATGATTTTTTCACTAATGCAAAATGAAAGATCCTAGAATGCAATAAAAAATCAATGTCCTAATTGAATTTCAATGCAAATGAAAAATAGGATGCAAGATATGAATGCAATCAAAATTTTAGAAGTGTTCAAAAGTTGGGTTCACCAAAATGTGACATAGATTTTAAGAACCCGAAATGCTTGCTCTCTTCCTAAGATTTTCCACCTAGAAAGAGAGATTCGGGTTCTAAAATGCTTATGCACATTCAAATTAGGATGTGTGCAATGTGGTGTTATGTAAATGAACTAAGATAAATGAAATTGACTAATTAAAATGATCTAAAATGAATCATGTTAAGTGTAATTTAAGCTATGTTTGAAAACACACTATGATATGAAAACAACTATGAAAGATGAAGAAATTGAAAGAAATATGCAGAAAAAAAGGTTCAGGGTCAAATGTGAGTGCACCTAGAAGTTGTGTGAGATTTATAGTGTCTAGAATGCTGATGATTTTTATTTTTTTTCACAGTGGAACTCATTCACCAAGGGTGGCGAACAAATCCTCCTACTGTTGAAAAAGTGTCAGGAACTAATTTCTAACAGCTGGGAGTTGATTTATGACAAAATGTAGGATTTTAGATTTCAAGTGGGATTCATTCACCAAGGGTAGCGAATCAGTCCTCCCCAAGATTTTTGGAAAATCAAAAGGTAACACTGCTCCACTAGATCTGGCAATGTCTAAATAGGAGGTTGTTGGGGTCAACTCTGCAGAAAATGGGTTGAAAATGCTCAAAATGCTTTAAAAGATGATGAGTTGACTTGAAGAGCCTAGTTGACTTGAATTACACTTTTCAACACCTTTAAACTTGTTAAATATGGAAAAAAAAGCTGCAAATACACATGCACAAAGGGGAAAAATGTTGGGGGGTTAGTGAATAGGGGTTTGCCTTGGTCAAACCCCACTTTGGTAATCAAACCCAATAGAAATGAATGACATGCAAAGGAAATGATAAATGAATAACATGCAAGTATTACAAACTTACCACATCCTTGAATATGCAAATCTGAAGTGATGTCAATGGCTGCTCCAAAGTGCTTGAAAGTGCTTGAATTGAAGATGTGAAATGCTTGATTGCTTGACTGTGTAAGAGATTGCTTGAATGAGTGAGGAGATTGTAGGAGATGTCAAATGAGGTTAAAATCACATATTTATACAAATCTTGTGCCTCTTGTGCCTTACTATCCATTCATACCTCATCACAGGCTGACATGAAGTGAATTTGAGTAAAATACCAAAATAATTTTTGAAATATTTTAAATTTGGGGCCAAGGGCGACTCATTTGCCACACTTGACGAATGAGTCCCACCTAGGACCCAAAATCACATGTCAAGAATAATGTTATGTTTAATGTTGTTTGTCAGAATAGGACCCAAAAATGCACATAATATAAGAATATGAGGGCATAAAGAGACAAAATAAAGCATGAGAAGGGTGTAAATAGTGAAAAATATGCCTAGAAAAGCATGAAATCTTGTTACGAGACTTTACAACACTTCAAAATAGGACTTGATGATGAGTGAAAAGGTAGTTTTTAGGTGAATTGCATTAAATAGAGTCTAGAAGAATGTATAAATGTCCTACAACACCTTCACAAGATGTTATTCTTTGAATTTTAGCACCAAAATAAGCATGTTCAAGCCAAGATACATCATAAAATTAAAGCAACATATTTCCAATACTATGAAACAAGATCTAAAAGACCATGAAAATGGGAAGGGTCCATTTTTCGATGGTATAGAAGGATGGAGGATTCATAAAGTTTATGGGAATGGATTTAAGCAATACTAGGAGTGGGAGGAGTGGATTCGACGTAAGTGCCTTCACCAGATTGGGTGGATCTAGGAGTAGAATATGGTGATTGGGTTTGGTTATCTTCGATGGGCTTGACGGATCTTGGAGTAGGAGACATGGGCTCAATGGATTTGGTAGATTTGATGGTTTCAGTGGTTTGAGTGGTGCTAGGGGTTGTAATAGTATTGATAGGTGTGGTATGGAGAAGGGTCCCATCACTAGTGACCATGGCTGATGGATTGGGATGCAATGGTTCCATGACTTCAAGGTGTGGAATGGGGGATGTCTTCTTTGTCATAAGTCCTTGGAGAACTTCTAGAGTGAGAATCGTGCATATTCTAGGCTTAGATGGCGTGGTAGGAGTCGATGAATGATTATGGATTGGTGGAGGATCAGGATTATTGATTGGTGGACTAGGATTAGATTGAAGAATGGGATTGGATGGTGGACTAAGAGTAGATGGAGGATTAGGACATGGTGGAGTGGAAGATGGACTGACATAGGAAGATATGGATGTTGGATTAAGACAAGAGGATGGGGTTGGTGGATTGTAGTAAGGGTATTGGATTAAGAGATTAGGAGAAGAAGGTTGGGATGATGGATTAGGATAGGAGGAGGTTGATGGTGGATTAGAATGAGAAGATTGGGATGGTGGATTAGGATAGGAGGATGTGGATGGTGGATTGTAGGAGTATTGGGATAGTGGATTAGAATGGGAAAATTTTGATGGTGGATTAGGATAGGAGGATGTGGGTGATGGATTAGGACAAGAGGATACAGGTGGTGGATTGTAATAAGGGTATTGGGATAGCACATTAGGATGGGAAGATTGAGATGGTGGATTAGGATAGGAGGACGTGGATGGTGGATTAGGATAAGAAGGTGTGGATATAGGATTAGGATGGGTAGACTAGTAAGGAGGAGTAGGATGAGAAGGTTGGATAGATGGATTAGGATAGAGGATGTGGATGGTGGATTGTAGTAGGAGTATTGGGATAGTGAATTAGAATAGGAAGATTGGGATTTTGGATTTGGATAGGAGGATGTGGATTCCAGAGAAGAAAATGATGTGGAGGAAGGATATGATGGAGGTGCGGGCAAGGAAGATAATGGATATCCCTTGTCAAAGGTAGCATAAGGAGTGTTATTAGGTGGGGATGAAGATGTAACGAGATAGCTCAGAGGGGTGATTGGATTTTTGAAAGCGGTTCCAGAAAGCTTACTAGAAATGATAGCATCAAAGGGATCTATGTCATATACCTCTTGATCAACAAGAATCTCGTTATCATCGTCAACGTAATTAGGATTCCCCTTGACTACGATTTTTGGTTGCATTGGTGGAGGATAAGGATTCATGATGTTAGATTAGATGGATACGGATTGAAAATATGGGAAAAAAATGATTAGAAGGAAAGAAAAGGTGGTGAAAGGATAAATAGGATGAATTTGAAGAAGATGGAAGAAGGGGTCTTAAGATTTGTTGCAATATTAGCAGATCTTGGATGTAGATGGACTAAAGCTCAGATTGGGATTTAGGTTAAGCTCAGATTGGGTTAGATTAAAACTCAGATTAGGATTGGATTTAAGCTTAGATTAGGATGATTGGAGGATGTGATGGGATTGATTCTACACCAAGTTTAGGGGTTTTTAACTAGAGGACGTGTGGTGCTGACAATCAGATTTTTGCCAGATTTAGGAAATTTCACAAGCATACCTTTGAGAGTCCAGTTGTTTCCCAAAAACTTCCTAAAACTAAGGTAGGATGAATTTCCAACTAACATCCTAAATCTGAGACATGCATTCCAAGTTATTAATGAAAACAATTTTTCAAAAACTAGAAAAAAACACTAAATTGCAATTTTGAGGGTCAAGATGAAAGTTTGAAGCCCCGAAAATGTGCCAAAATGGGGGCCAAATGATTGAGGGTCAATTGGGAATCCACATGCCACCTCATAACGCAACCACCTATAAAATTTCAGCCCAAACAGAACACCTGAGTCAAAAGTTATGGCCTCCAAAAGTTTCTGCATAAAAATCAAAACCCCTAAAATGAAGTCTAGGTGACTGGGATGGATGAATCGATGAAGGATATGGACTCTCATGATGTTCTAAGATACACTTATGTGATTTGGTTGATGAAATGATGACTTTCAAAAAGTCTTGATGAACAAAAACTATGATGATGGGAAGACAGATGAAGGTCTTCTTTTGGAAAAATTAACCTATCTTGGGGGAAAGGTCACCTATCTCTAGGGAAAGCTCGCCTATCTATGGGGCAAGGTCACCTATCTCTAGGGAAAGGTCACCTATCTGTAGGGAAAGTTCGCCTATCTTAAGGGTAAGGTTTCCTATCTCTGGGGCAAGGTTGCCTATCTCTAGGGCAAGGTCACCTATCTCAAGGTCAAGTTTTCCTATCTATCGGGAAAGGTTGCCCATCTCAAGGTCAAGGTCACCTATCTATGGGGAAAGGTTTCCTATCTATAGGGAAAGCTCACCTATCTCTAGGTAAAGTTCTCCTATCTTTGGGGTAGGGTTGCCTATCTATGGCGCAAGGTCGCCCATATCAAGGTCAAGGTCACCTAACTATGGGGCAGGTCGCCCGTCTCAAGGTCAAGGTCGCCCAAGTCTAGGTCAAGGTTTCCCAAGTTAACTTTCAAACTTGTCTAAATAAAAAAAAGGGGTCAAACAAATGCTTGGAACAAGGAAACACATTTTTGGAATGGGAGACAGATGCTCAGAACAACTGAACAGAAGGCGAGATTGGTTGTTCAAGGTGCAAAATTTCCCAACTTGGGGCAGGGTCGCCAATCTCAATGAATTGGGCTATTTGACTGAAAGTGACTTAGATAGAGGACAAAATCTCCCCTGTTGAGGGCAAGGTTGCCTATTCAGTGAAAGATGGTCAATTCTAACAAAAATAGGTTGGGAAATGACTGAGATAGAAGGAAAGGTCATGCCTATTGAGGGCAAGGTTGCCCCTATCAGTAGACCTAGACTTAACTTGGATGAAAACAACTATGGAAAAGGACCAAAAACACAACAAACAACAAGCAATAGGAAAAGGCTGACTTGAATAAGGAAACATGAACTGGTTTTACACAAAGAAGATAGTTCAAACATCACAATCCTAAGATTAGTGAAAAGGGTATGGCCAACACGGTCTTCTAACTAGGTTGAACAAGGAAAACTAGGGAGTCCTCAATATACGCACAATACATGAGGCACAACTGTGAACACCATCCCATCTACAAGTGTGAGTTAGAAACTCCAATGAAGTACTGGAAGCTTAGACCAACTCTTCACATCTTATCTAGGTATCACCCTAGCTTCGACGCTCCGCCAGATATGACGTGACTAGATTGGGGTACAAAATTTTCTCTCCCCCCTTTATATATCCCACTAGTACACGTGGTTGGGATCATCCCTCAGGGTGATGAAATCCCCAAGAAATTCTCGCTAAAAAAAGAACACTAAACATTTTTGGCTACTCACTAGGCTCACACAAAGTGCAAGGGGAAAGCTTGAACAATGTAGTGCCCCTTGGGAAACACAAATGACTAAGTAAGCTACAATTTATCTTCACCCAGGATCGTCAAATGGCGTAAGAGGATTGGATACGTCAATAGCTTACTTGACATGTAAAGCACACAATATATTGACTCCCCCTACTTAAAACTATGTGCCTAACTAATATGAAAATGAAAAGAAAACAAAATAACTAAGAGACTTGGCCCACTCATCTTGCATCAAATACGTTAGAATTTTTGATCTCTGGTCTTCGACAAGAATGAAACAAGTTTCACAAATGTTACTAAAACAATGCACACACAAAAACAAGATGAGTTAGGGGGTCAGTATTAAGCAAAACCTGAAACGAACTTTGAAAATGAAGTTATGTCACTGTTTTACCTCATAGATGATTTTGTATGGGTAAGGTCACCCTTGTTTAGGGTAGGGTCACCCCTATTAAGGTCAGGATCACCCCTCTTTTGGGAAAGGTCACCCCTCTCTGGGGAAGGATCACCTATTTATAAAACAGAGTGCAGGTTCTTATGTTTCACAGATGGGTGATTCTACAAGGTAGAATCACCTCTGTTGAGGGAAAGGTCACAAAAGTTAGGGCAAGGTCACCCAACTTAGGGAAAGGTCGCCCCTGTTAAGGTCAGAGTCACCCAACTAGGGGTGGGGTTGCCCCTATCAACTGTAGAGTCACCTTTGTGTAACCTAAACCTGCAAACTATCCAACAACAGAAAATGTGAAAGCAATAGACCCGTTTGTGGGTCCCACCAGGCATACCAGAAATGTGATTAAGTGTTATTTTTACTATCCTAAATGATGCAAAATAGAAAGATGCAAAGGAGAAAAACAACACTTCAACACCTCAAGATTAGTCTAAGTTGAACTCGAACAAAGAAAGATAAAGCAATGATTATACCTTGTATGAGTTGATCTTCTTGGTTGGCCATTTAATGTTGATGAGATGTGTACTCCTTGATGGAAAATCACCTAAAATGATATGAAAAATGATATAGATGGGATGAGGATTCAAATGATGCAAGTGGTTATGTGATAAGATGAACCAAATGAGTGCAAGATGAGCTTGAAGATTCAACAATGGAGGATGAGAGTATGAGATTGCTTGAGCTCGAGTGCTGGAGAGCTTGAATGTGATGAATGAATGAATTGAGAGAAAATATTCCTTTTTAAGGGAAGAATCTCTAGAGAATTGAATGGTCAATATTTTTCCAACATGGGCAAGATGAAGGGCTATGGTGAGTTGAGAACTCACAAGCCCTCACATCTTGCCATGTGGAGGATGAGATGTCACAATGACAAATGAGTTGGGGGTACTTGCAAGTACCTTGGGATTAGGGGAAGATCTCCTTAAAAAGGAAGTTTTTGTCCCCATATGAGGGTGATGGTTACAAGTGAGGAATTTTAGAAAGTCCTCTTTTATCACCATGGGGATGAGAGAAGTTGTTGGGGGAATAAATGTGAATTATAAATTCGCATGATTAGAAGGGATAAGTAGTTGGGAGAATAAATGTGAATTTTAAATTCACATGACTATAAGTACCTTGTGGATATGACAAGGTCCTTATAAAGGAAGCCCTTGTTCCATGTGACTGATGTGACAAGTGAGAGAATTTGGAATTTCCCAACAACCTGCATGGGGAAGAGAAATGCATTGAATGAATAAATGTGAATTTTAAATTCACATGGGGAAGAGGTCAAGGCTCAAAAAGGAAAGAACTTATGAAAGGTTGACTTGGAGGACATGCCAAAGATCGCATGTGATTAGATTAAGGTTGTGCAAACAAGTGATTAAGAATATTAATGAGGAATTAAAGACAAGTGGAAAAATATGGAGGATGTAACATTAATCCTGATTAAAGGTGTGCACATCTTAATCATGGATTAATTAAACTAATCTAGATTAAGAGAAGGTTATGGACGATCTGACAAAGAGAGAGAAAAAAGGGAATTTAAAATTGATTTAAATTCAAAAAGGCTAAATGACTAAATTAAATAAATTGATATATTTATTTAATTTAGAGAGGAAAGGATGAAAAGTAAATTATTTAATTATTAAATTAAATATTGTAGAACCTTATACAAATGGTGAAATATTAATTAAATAAAAAATTTAATTAATATTGATGGAATAGATGAGTAAAGGATACAAATTTAACCATGTGGGAGTGGTCAAATTTGGATGTCTATAGTTAGAAACTCTTTCCATCTTTGCTGCATGTTGCAAACAATAGATTAGTAACCCAAAATCCCTAAGCTTAAACAAAAAAGAGAACTCTAGAAATTCTGTCAAAAAATCAAAAGAAAAAATTTACCAGGTAGATGTTTCATTTTATCTGTCAAATGTGTCATACCTATAGTTGCATCGTTTGGTCCCTCAGATGTGTTTCAATAGAGAGAGTGCATCGTTTTGGTTAGTAAATGCGATTCAAGACTGCAGATGCGTTGCTCTAGAGAGAAAATGTGTCCCAACACATCAAATGCAACTTGGAAAGTTGCAATTGCGGTGTTCTATACCTATACCTACAAAAAGTGACAAAAAATATATACACAAATCTACTAAAATACATTTTTCAAGTCGAGTTCACCAATGTAACTTAGGGAAAAAATGAGGTTAGCATTAAATAATACGCATAAATGAAAACCCTAGCTAAACAATGAAGAACAAAGGAGTTAAAATGCATAAAACAAAGAACAATCTCATCAAGGCTTCATGCACTCCATGAATCACCTTCCTTGCACCTTCTCCATTTGTTGTAAAGTAGTGTTTTCCCTCAGATTTTGATAAACAAATATGACCTATGACAAGCCCTAATCAAATATTGAAGGATTCAAGTATTGCTGCAATGTACTCAACAAATGCAAGTATGAAGCCTAAAGTCTGAAGTCTAGAATAGCCAAGCATGAAGTGTATGAAGTCTATGAAGTATGAAGTGTATGTAGTCAAGTGATGTGCAAATGAGGTTGACAGTGCCTTTTTATAGAGAAGGCAATTTTGGATGAATGGCTAGGATTGAAAGTTGAAAAATGCCCTAAGATCAAAGGTTGAAATTAAATGTGACAACCAACAATTAGGGTTAGGGCAACATTAGGTTAAAATTTGAAATGAAGGACTAAGATTTGTTTTTAGAAAAATCAAATTTGAAGAATCAAATAATGATTTAAAATTATTTGATTTTAAAGACTAAGTTGACCTTTTGAATTAAAAATTAATTTAGTTCAAAACTGGTGGGAACATGTGATAGTAAATAATTATTTTTAATTATTTACTTGGAGAGAAATTAGAAAGTGGACAATTTTAAATAACTGATTTTATTTAAAATTAGAAAAAGCTAGAGTGGATAATAATTAAACAAATCAAAGGGATTTATTTAATTATAGAAAGACATAAATTAGAAAAAGCCAGGGTGGATAATAATTAAATAAATCAAAGATATTTATTTAATTATAAGAGGACAAGATAAATTAATAATGTATTTAAATAAATAAATAAAGTTTATTTATTTAAATAATTAGGAAGAAATAGTGGGCAATAATAATTAAATCAATAAAGGAATTTATTTAATTAAAGAGGGACATAGGAAATTAGTGACATATTTCAATAAATAAATATTATTTATTTATTTAAATAGTCAGGAGGAATAAAATACAGTAATTAATTAAATAATTAGAAATTATTTAATTAATATTTGAAATTGGACTATAGGACATAATTAAATATTTTAATTATGTTAAGAAGAAATATGGAGAAAATAAAGTTCGCAAGCGTAGGTCAATTTTATGTGTCTACAATAATCATGCCTATAAAAAATCAAGATTAATAATATAAAATCTCGAATATTATGGATTGTGGGAATCTAATAACATGGATTTTCTACATTCTTGTTTCTCGTATCATGAATCAAATTTTAGTTCCTCTACTTATATCATATAACTACTTTGAGTGGAAATCTAAAATAGTGATATATTTAAGAAAAAATCATTTACAAAGAATCATTATGGGGTTAGAACTTGAACCAACTTTACTTGTAGAAAAAACCCAAGTGGTTTAACAAATGTGACGCGGATTATGGAACACTATTTTGTCTATATCTCCTATTGAATCTTTGAATTATCCAAACGAATTCTAGGATAAATTAGAAATTTTTTGAGAGCTAAGATTTTGTTAGATGCCATTAGTTGAAAAACAATCTTGTTAGTTTGAACCTCAACAATTTTGAACCATTCTAAACTTATTCACAAAATTAAAATCACTAAGATTGCATTTGAAATAGTGTGGAATTGAAAAGAAAAATGAATAATTGGTCCTTAGGATTTTTCCTAAGATTGGTTTAGAATATTCAAGTGTTGTTTCTATCTTTTATGTCACTAAGAGTTTTCTATCTATTTATTTCACCATGCCTTCTTTGGATGACTTTGTAAATTCTCTCACTAAGGAATAAGATAAGTTCATCCAAATGATTTTGAAATCCTCTATGTCACATGCTCTAGTTGTCACCCACGGAACAAAAGAATATAAAGTAACATATAATAAGGATAAGAAACAAATAAATGGAAAAGAGAAAAAGAATTAGAAACTTGCTGCCTCAAAACCAACAAATGAGACCTCTTCTTTAAACATCAACAAGCCTAAGACTCGAGAAGCTTAAATGTGTCTTTTGCAAAAGGCCTAGTCATGATAAACATAAATGTTTGAAGAAACAAATAGATCACATGAAACACATTCTAGAGAAGAATAATAGTAGTTTTCCTAAGTTAGTAAAGTAGAGTTCCCATGAGGAACCTAACAAGGAAAAATATAACTTAGATAGTAACAAGTGGAATGGAAGGGGTAAGGACCTTATAGTAGTTGCTTCTACACTATCCACTATAATCCTCAATTCACATGATTCACATCACATGGCTTCATCTTGCAATGAGTTCACATCTTTTGAGCCTTGTTCTATGTCAACCATTTTGATGGGTTACAACACTCCTATTAAGGTATGTGGGAGATGGGCTATTTATCTATGGGTTGAGACATTTCAAAAAAAAAATTATGCTCCCCCATTATCAACTAATTTCCAATGAATTTATTACACCACACGCGCATATATCCAGGCAAGTGAATTGAGTTCTCTCTTCATTCAATGGTTATTTGTGAGACAAAATTATTTTACATTTGTAGTGGGGAGATAAAATCATCTCTCAACTATATCTATGTTTAGCTTCATTCCTTATCCTTTAAATATTTTTCTCACTCATTCCAATGGGTAAGTTATGTAGTTTTGTTATGGTTAGTTTGAAAATATTAACTACTACTATTTATGACATCTCACCCCAAAAAGCATGGTTATAAGGTTTCCTTCTACTTATTTTTTTGAAGGTTTATGTCAAAGATGTATCCTTGTAAGCATATTGAAGATAAGTTTTATGAAGGAAAGGCATCAAGAGCTTCATAAATATTAGACTTGGTTCATAGTGATTTGGCTACTCCATTACCATATCCTTCCTTCAATAGGCCAAATATGTTTTTCCATTGATGGGTTTTCTTAAGTATACTTGGGTGTAATTTCTTAGGCATAAGTATAAGGTATTTCAGTATTTTCAAGGCTTTAAAACTTTTATAGAGAAACAATCAAGGAAAACCAATAAGGTTTTGAGCATTAACAATAATGGCAACTATGTCAACCATAATTATGAGTATTTAAGGAGTTGATTTACAACACGTAATTACATAAATTCAGGTCAATAGAATGGTGTGGAAAAATGGAAGAAAATATCTTTATAATAAATAGTAAACTGCATGGTGCACTTAATGAAATCAGGTTTCCTCAATCTATAATGTTGATCATTATAATTTTTGGATTTGATTGTGTTGAAGTTTTGCATCAACATTTAAAATCACACTCCTTAATCTACCATCAAGATAGTAGAGAGATAAAACCTCAACAAAATTAAATATGAAAATTATAATGATCTATAGGGTACACTCTAAATAGATCTTACACCTTAGAATTGGGTCGATATTATGGTTGGTATATCTAGAATTACATTCATCATTAAGCCTCAAATAGATTCACTCCTTTTGAGGCTTGGAGTGGTTAGAAACCAATAGCTAAGAACTTCAAATTTTTTGGTTCTTTTGCATGGGCCTACAATCCTATAAAAATGTAAATCCATGCATCCATAGAGCAGGCCTTACATATTTGTAGGTTATCCAAATGGTGTTAAGGGTTATCAATTTCTCCACCCTACTAGATATGAGTTATTCATTGAGAGGAGTGTTCATTTCAAAGAAGGATCTTTGAGTCCCACTCTTGTCACTTATTTGCCTCCTTTTTTTCATTTTAGAGTCACTTGAGCTAGATGATAAATCTATTAGGATTAAAATCCACCTAGGTAGTTTCCTAATAATGAGAGGTCTTCTTCCTCAACTTCAAATGCTAAGAGTGATGATGAGTATTTCTCTCCTCCTTCTCCAAGTCATAATTTAAATGTTAATAATTATTTGAATTTAGGTCCACTTTGGTCTTCATAGACACTACAAGATGCAAGTGATTAGGTTGGGGATCCATCAAACACCAGGAAGACACACTCATTATTTTAGGGGTCTCCACATGTTTATTGCTAATTATAAAAGAGGTTGAGGATGGGTTATTACTAATTATATGATAAAGGAATCTAAGATTGAAACAATGCACAAATAGCTGAATTAATTCTATGTAGCATATGAAATTTTGATGGTTTATAGGATAATATGTAATATTCATGTATTATTTTAATAAGCTTTGTTCTTTTAACATTACTTAGAGTTAAATCTACCAATATTTATATGACACATTTTATAAGGTATCTTTTAAGGAGTGTTTATGTTATGTTCCTTTTTCATAGATGTAAATAAAATTTACCTTTAGTTGGTACATTGAAGACATAATTGTATTTGTTTCTTTTTTACTTACAAGAAAAATAAATAAATTCAATGTATATAGTGCATAACAAAAATCAAGATCATGTGTTATTATAGACTACTTACTCATGAAATGATGCCTTCAAAAAGGTGGCAATAAACGCCCTAGAACTCACCTTGGAAATTTCCATGCCTTATGCTTTCTCTCATATGCTTTGCTCATCTCTATATTTGCCTCATTCTACTTGTTTGTAGGCCCACCTCCTTTAGCTCTCTATTATTGCCATTGAAAATCCCTCAAGAATACATGTGCAACTAACATAATACTTTTTGGCACATCTAAATTGTAATTTTATGTCATATCATTGGATCCCATTATTTCTACACAAGATACTTAAAATATTGATTTCAACTTTATAAATGGAAGGCACATACACCATGCTCTCCTCTCTTTAAAATTTATTTGATAATTTCCTTAACTTGTTCATCCCTATCAACATACCCATTACAAATTAATACCCATTACAAATTAAATGTAACTTCTAGTAATATTTAGATACAAAGTAGTTGGATAACACTTTTTAAAACTAATGTTAGGAAATTATTGTCATACGGTTAGTTAGTTAATAAATAAATATTATTTAGGAATGTTAGTTGTGGGAATTTTTCATATAGAATTTTAGTAGAGTAATTATTGAGTGGTTTATGTAGAAGAAATATTGATAGGTTTTATAAGTCATTATAAAATTTATGTTATTGTATGTTATTTGTAAATTTAATTCTCTATTATTATTGTTAATGTTAAGTTTTTAACTTAGGGATAATTACTTAGGTAGTTTTCCTGCATCAGGTAGTTTTTCAACCGTTTCATTTTTCACACCTTTAAAAGGCCTATACACTGTATTTTAGCATCTCATCTCATTTTTTGAATATCATCTCTTGATATTTTGGCAGAATAGCTTTGTGCTTCTCTCGTGTATGTGTGAGGGTGATTTGTTTTTACAAGTTGAGGATCCTGGGAAGGAGTTTCCATCTCGTACATGGTATCAGAGCTCCTCCTCCTACTCACCCTTCAAGAGATTTTCTGCTGAGGATATCCATGAATTTTTTTTGCCTGTTGAAGATTGTTTTTGAGTGTGATTTTCCTGTTGTTAGTGATTGGAGGCATTTTTTTTGAGTGCTCATAGGTCGTGTGAGATATGCAATCCACTTTTTCCAATGGAGTCAGTTTAGTGCTTTGGCCGAAAGAAGACGGTGGTGGTAGTGACACACTACAAGCGTAGGCAAGGATTGATAAATATTAATAGGCATCCAATAGAGCTGGTGGAGCCAGAGATCCTACGCTATAAGGCGTTCAATCCCATCCTACTGCTCAGCCGCCAGTGCTTCAGTGGTGTTCATATGTGCATCTGACAAGAATTATTTGTCTGGAGTTTGTAGATTCAGGCGTGATGGAAACACATTTAATTTTCTTGAAGGCCCGATTTGTTGTTAAATTTTTTAACAAAACACAAAAGGCTTTGATTCTATCTATGTTGTTAGAACTCCTTTTTTGCTAGAGAATAATGTTTCCCTTTCTTATTTTGGACATGGCTTAGGGTTGTTGTGGCATTCGAAGGTTTTGAGGCTACAAATTTCCTCTATTGTAGGTTTTGATTTGGGAATTGAAGGCTACAACGTTGAATTTTTAGCCCTCGGTGAGCACGAGTTGCATTTTGAAGGAGGAATTTTCCATGGTTGAAAAGCTTTTTGGACCTCTTGCAGCCCATTGATGTTCCTCTTCTTGATGCTAATGATGTGGCCTATCGGGATATTTCAACAAAGGGCGTAGGGTTTCCTCTTTTTTCGCCATTTCCTTGTTGGGCATGTGAAAAGAGTTCACTATTTTTTCTAACCTTGTTGAAAAATAGTTATCCCACATTGGTGAGATATTGGTCATTCCCAAGCTTTTTATAGCCTAATACTCTTACCTTTGAGTGAGCTATTGTTCATGGTGGTGTTGGTTATCTCTCTCTTGTGTAGATCAAATTGATTCTGCTAGTAAGGATAGTGGGTTATTTGTAGAGGTGGTTAATTTTTTGTCACGATTCTTTTCAAGATTTAGGTACATATTCATTCTTTTATTTTCAAGATTTAGGTACATATTCATTCTTTTTTAATTCCTGAGTGATTTTTTTAGATGTTGGAAAAATAAATCTGGAGAGGCTATATTAGTTGATATTTTTGG
Organism: Sequoia sempervirens; assembly: GCA_007258455.2. Lineage (NCBI taxonomy): Eukaryota > Viridiplantae > Streptophyta > Pinopsida > Cupressales > Cupressaceae > Sequoia > Sequoia sempervirens. The sequence continues at coordinate 114,499,962 of VDFB02047397.1, forward strand.
AGGTTTCAGTTATATCAGTTTGGTGTATTTTTCTTGCTTTTGGTGCAAATTCCTATCATGGCTACTCCTGATTCAGTTAAACTTTTAACCCCCCATAACTATCATACATGGAAGATTAAAATGTGTAGGTTGCTCTAATAAAGTGTTTGTGGTCCACACTAAATGATAATCAACCCACTTTTAGCACGGAGTATGAAATATTTCCTCACAGAAACAAGTGTGATGAAGCTATGGGTCTGATAGCTTTGCATGTTTCTAACAATCTTCTTTTCCACATTAAGGAGTGTACTACACCCAATAAGGTATGGGATGAATTCAAAAACTTGTTTGGTCAGATCAGTGAGTTATGTGCTTTGCAACTAGAGGAAGAATTAACTTGTCTTTCCCCTAATGCATTTTCTTCCATTAATGATTTCCTAGTTCAAATTTGTGAGGTCACAATTGGCAGGATGTGGGAAAGAAAAAACTAATAAGGAGTCCATTTTTTTTTTTCTAAGCTGAGAGGTCCATTTGCAACTTTTTCTTCTACCTTCTACTCCACCATGGATGCTTTGGGAAATGCATTCAAAATGCCTTCTTTTGAGACATTTTGTGACTATTTGACGAGGGAGAAAGCCAAAATTTCCCAATTAGAGGGGGTCTCTATGAATCATGCATTAGTTGCACAAGAATCTCAAAGCAAAGGGAAGAAGAAACTTGAGGGTAAGACAGAGTCTAATGAGTCCTCCACCTCTTCAAAAGAGGATAAACCTAAGAAGGAGAAGTTTAGTTGTGTGTATTGCAAGAAGAAAGGCCATGATGAACACCATTGTTATATGAAGAAGATTGATGAGCTTTCACATCTTCTTCAGCATAACAATATTCCACTGCCCTCATCTGTGACTCGTTCTTCTACAACCTCTCCATTTGCATCACCTTCACCTTCATCAAAACCTACATAGTCAGGGAATGCAAGATTTGCAAATGGAATGAAATTTAAAGAAGATAGACTCAAAGGACATGCAAATGTTGGAAACTTCTACAATTCATTATGGTCGTGATAGATGGTTTTTGGATTTAGGACCATCTCATCACATGGGTTTTACTCCCTATCCTTTTTTGGGTCTTCATCCTACGGATACTTCTAAGACTTTGTTGGGAGATATTAATTCTTTGGATGTTGTGGGGATAGACAGTGTTGAGATTAGTGATGGTCATTTCAAATATGTACTGTGTATTCCTGATTTGCACACAAATCTACTTTCCATCTATCATATTACTCATAGCGAGGTACCTAAGACTGTAGAGTTTACTGCATATTCTATTTTCATTAGAGAGGCTAATACTAGAAAAGTCAGTTTTGTTGGTGAAGCTGACCATGAGTCTCATCTTTATGCCTCTTCTCATTTTTTTGATGATGATGATTATGAGTCTCGCACCCCTCTTGCTAGTGTTGATAGCAATTCCTTGGGAGCGATTGGTCATTTGAACTTTGGAGTTCTTCATACCTATGTTGATTCATCTCTTGTTGCTTTAGAGGTTGGTTCCTCATCACAATAGGATGTTTTTTATCCTTAAAATTAGTCTTTGTGGGATAGTGTTGTTATATGGAGCCTAATCAGACTCGTAGGTTAAATTTTCCCCACTTTTATTGGTGTAGTTTCCCTCCAAATTATTTAACGGGGGTTTGGGGACAGCACCCCCAAAACGTCTCACTATTTTTATTATTTTATAAAGAAGTCAGGAGTTATTTTTCTATTGGCCGACATAAAAAAATCCTATTTTGTAAGCGACATAAGTTTATATAAAAAGCTAAGGGTTAGGGCTTTTGTTGATATTGTATTGTAGCATTTGTAGCAGTATTGAGTTGCAAGGATTACTCGTTGTAATTAGTTTGATTTGCTGGATAATAATATTGGACTCTCTATTGGTGGATGTAGCCTGAGTTTAGCTGAACCACATTAAAAATTATCTCTCACTGTTATTATTTCTATTTTTTTCATTCCTCTGTTTAATATTTATTTGCATTTAATTGATATTTTTTGAATGCAATTCCTAACAAGTGGTATCAAAGTAGGTTGTGTTCGATTATTATCTATAGGAAGGTCTCATAGTTGAGTGGGAGTCTCACGGTTAAGTGGGAGCAATGGCGGACGAGGGTAAATTGAAGGTAGATAAATTTAATGGGAAGAACTATCGGTTATGGAAGATGTAGACGAAGGATTGTCTCTATCAGAAGGATTTATAGAGGTCATTGGAAGGAATAGCTAAGAAACCAACAATAAGGACTGATGAGGATTGGAATCTTCTGGATAGAAAGGCACTGGGAGCCATTCGTTTATGCTTGGCACAATTGATGGAATTCAATATTACAATAGAAAAGACAACTCAAGAGTTGATGGAAACCCTGGAAAAGTTATATGAAAAGCCTTCCGCTATGAATAAGGTATTTCTTATGAAGCATTCATTTAATATGAAAAATGGTAGAAGGTGCCCATGTCAGTTGTCAATCATTTAAATGAGTTTAATATGGTTACCAGTCAATTAAATTTTGTAAATGTAAACATTGATGAAGAAGTTAGGGCTCTTTGATTCTGTGTTCTTTTCCTGAAAGCTGGAATAGCTTGGTAATGGTTGTTAGCAATTCTGTTTCTAGTTCAAATACATTGAAATTTGATGATGTTGTTGGTGTTATTTTGAGTGAGGAAATTCTTAGGAAAAGCTTAGGTGGAACATCCACATCAGGTAGTATTTTGAATGTAGAAAGCAGGGGTAGGACAAAAGAGAGAGGAAACAATTTTGGAAGTCATGGGAAGTCACGAGGAAAATCAAAGGATAAAAGGTCTTAATCTAGAGACAAGAGGGATTGTTGGTACTATGGTAAGCTAGGTCATGTAAAGAAAGATTGTTGGTCTCAGAATAATAAAGAAGTGGACAAAAAGGAGGGAAGTAAAGAGGAAAATGTGGTAAGTAAAAAATATAATGAGGATTCTTTGATTCTTTCCCTTGATAATGCTGATGATTCATGGGTTTTAGATTCAGGGGCCTCACTTCATGCTACGCCCCATAGAAGTTATTTTCTTGATTATGTCCAAGGGGATTTTGGGATGGCTCATTTGGGAGATAACAAACCCTATCATATTGTTGGAAAGGGGAGAATTAAGATTGAGTTGCAGAATGGGAATCATTGGCTACTACAAGTAGTAAGGCATGTTCCAAGGCTGAGTAGAAATTTAATTTCAGTAGGGTAGCTAGGTGATGAAGGTTGCACAGTTACTATTAATAATAAAAATTGGAAGGTTTCATGAGGTACCTTAATAGTAGCAAAAGGTGTGAAACTAGGCACCGTATATCTTTGTACAGGTCATACTGTTCCTTCTAATTTAGTTGTTGTAGAGAAAACAAAAACATGCTCAGGAACAGTTGTTGTAGGTTCTGAGACAACACTATGGCATAACAAACTAGGGCATATGAGTGAAAAAGGTATGAAGGTACTTCATTCTAAGAAAGTTTTAGTAGGTCTGAAATGCATTAATATGGATTTTTGTGAAAGTTGTGTATGGAAAACAAAAGAGAGTTAGATTTCTCAAGGATGGGAAGAAAAAGAAAGATGAAAAGTTGGATCTTGTGTATACAGATGTATGGGGACTGACTCATGCATCTTCTCTTGGTGGCTCTTGGTATTATGTTACATTCATAGATGATGCAACTAGGAAGGTTTGGATTTATTTCCTTAAGTAGAAATCTGATGTATTTGAAACATTTAAGAAATAGAGAAGCTTGGTTGAGAATGAGGCAGGTAAAAGATTAAAATGTCTCAGATCTAATAATGGTGGTGAGTATTGCAGCAAATAATTTGAGGATTATTGTTCCTTTAATTGAATTCGTAGGCAAAAAACATGTTGGAAACTTGCAGCCAATTAAAGACAATTTCGACATAACCCATAAAGAAATCTATGCATCTAAGTATTCAAAATCCACATGCAAGAGAATAGACAACATGCCCATTAAAATATGACACAAGATATACCCTGGGAAAACCCTCAAGAGGGAAAAAATCCTAGCCTCCAAAAGCATCCATCTCTCATGTATTATTCAACAATAAAGATTACAATACATCTTCTGAGTCTCCATGAACACCATTGAAGCAACAAGCTCTCTACAAGAAATCCATGGAAACAAGCATGCAACCACACATCCTGTGCCGTGCTTCAAACCCTCACAAATGCTAACCAAAGCTAATCATGAAAAATTGTGTCTCACAATAACTACCTTTGTGGTTTCTTTTATAGAAGCAAGATCCCACAAAACAACTAAGTGGTATTACACAAAACTATGTGACAATAACTATGAGATTACAAACCATGTCCCCTTATTTAATATTGGGTACTTTATTTATTATTTTCCCTAATATTAAATAATTACATTTTAGCAACTTAACTTATGCCCCAATGTTACATGCAACATTAAGTGCCCCCAAGAATAATTAAATAAATACATTATTGCAAGGTGTACAAAACACCTTTTCCGAACAAAATGGTTCTAGGGACTCCACAAGAAAATGGAGTGGTTGAGTTCCTGAATAGGATAATAATGGAGCATGCAAGGAGCATGGGACTGTATATTTCATTAATAGAAGTCCTTCAGTTCCTTTGGGTTGTGGTATTCCAGAGGAAGTATGGATAGGTAATAAGGTGAGTTATTCTTTTCTCAAAACCTTCAGATGTGAAGCATTTGCACATGTAGATTATGCAAATAGAACCAAGCTGGATGTAAAATCAAAAAAGTGTATCTTCGTTGGATGTGGCATTGATGAATTTGGTTATAGGCTTTGGGATGTTGTATTCAATGCAAAGGTGATGTACAAAGATCAGTTGTAGCAACATGAGAAGAAAGAAAAGTATTTTGTGGTGCTAGATGATACTCTAGATAGTATGTTCCAGTGGTTCCTCATACTCCGCAATAGCAACAAGAAATACCACAAACTCCAGTGAATGTTAGATGGTCAACATGGCTAAGTAGACCCCCTAAAAGGTTTTACCCCCCTTTGTATTCTATTTTGTTAATAGATGCTAATGAACCTGAAGGGTATGATGAAACTATGCAAGTGGATACAAAGGTTTAGTGTGACATGCAATGGAAGAAGAAATTGACTCCTTGCTGAAAAATTAGACTTGGGAATTATGCAAGTTTCTTGCAAGTAAAAAGGATTTACCAAAAAAATTGGTGTATAGGTTGAAAGAGGAAGATGGAGGTAAGAACAAATTTAAATCCAGGTTAGTTGTAAAAGGATTTGCACAAAAAAAGGGCATTGATTTTTCTGATTTTTTTCTCGGGTTGTTAAGATGAGTTCTATTTACACTGTTTTAAGTATTGTGGATGTTGAAGATTTGTAGTTGGAATAGCTAGATGTGAAAACCACCTTTCTCCATGGTGATTTGGAGGAGGAGATATATATGGAACAACCCCAAGGATTTGAGGTCAAAGGTAAGGAGAAATTGGTGTGCAAATTGAAGAAGAGTTTATATGACTTGAAATAAGCACCTCAACAATGGTACTTGAAATTTGATAGTTTTATGGCTAAGCAAGGCTACAACAGGTGTAATTCTGAACATTGTGTTTATTTTAAGAGGTTGGATAATGGAAACTACATTATTTTATGTTTATATGTTGATGACATTCTTGTTGTGGGGTCTAACATGGATCACATAAGTGGGTTAAAACAATAGTTAGAAAAATCATTTGCTATGAAGTATTTGGGGTAAGCAAAACAAATCCTTGGTATGAGAATTTCCAAAGATAGGAAGAATAGAAAATTGACTCTATCTCAGGCTGATTATGTTGAAAAGGTGTTGCAGAGATTCCACATGGAGAATGCAAAAGCTATTAGCATACCTTTTCCTAGTCATTTGAAATTGACTAAGGAGATGTGTCCAAAGAATCAATAAATGACTAAGAAATGACTCAGATAGAAGACAAGACCACCCCTGTGGATAGCAAGTTCTCCCCAAACATAAGAAAATTTTCCCCTGACAAAGGAAAATTCGCTCAAATGAAAGACTTGGATTGGACTAGATGAAAAATGACTAACTGTGGCAAAGGACAAAATCACAACAAGCAACAGATAAAAGACAAGGCTAACTCAACTAAAAATAAATGCACTTGTTTTTCACAAAGAAAACACTTCAAGCAACACAATCCTAAAATTAGTGAGAAGGGTATGGCCAACACAATCCTCTATCTAGGTTCAACAAAGTGATATAGGGATTCCTTGATATACACATGGTACATGAGGCACAACCATGAACATGAGCAAGTCTACAGGCGTGATTTGGGAGCCCCAACAAGGTACTGGAAACTCGAAACAACTCTTCATGTCTTATCTAGGTATCACCCTAGCTTCGATGCTTCGCCAGACACGGCATGATTGGATTGGGGTACAACTTTGGCTCTCCCCCCTTTATATACCCCGCTGGTACACGTGCTTAGGATCGTCCCTTGGGGTGATGAAATCCCCAAGCAAGTCCTGCTAAAAGAAGGTACTAGACATTTTCAACTGGTCCCCAGGCTCGCACAAAGCACAAGGGGAGAGCCTAGACGTACTAGCACCTCCTAGGTAGCACAAATGGACTAAAATGGACTACAATTTCTCATCCCCAGGATCACCAAATGTCACAAGGGGATTGTATATGTCAACATCCCAATTAACAAGCACATCAAACAACTAAATTTGACCCTCTAATTAGTTCTACGTGTGCCTAGATTAGTATGGAAAACAAGAAGCAAAATAAAATAAATATGTTGGGACCAATTGCTCAGCAAGAAAATGTTAGTAGTTGGTACCTCTGGCATTGGACGAACAAGAAACAACTGTACAAACATTAGCAAAATGAAGCACACTCACAAGAAAACAAGTTAGGGGGGTCAGTACCTCAAAAGGACAACAAACAAACACTGAAACGGTAAATTTAAGTCTCTATTTTACCTCAAGTTTCCCTCTGTTTGAAGTAGACTCGCCTATTCTAGAGAGAAAATTCATCCTTGTTAGCAGCAGATTCGTCTATTTCAGGAGCAGAATCACCTATTTCAGGAGCAGACTCACTTGTTTTAGGAGCAGACTCACCTGTTTCAGGAGCAGACTCGCCTGTTTGTAGACATCAGGCTCGCCCAAATCAGAAGCAAGGTCGCTTGTTTGAGTAACAGGGAGCAGATTTGCCCCTGTTTGACAGATGGGAAAATTTGCAAGATGCAGATTCACCTCTATTTAATGCAGGCTCACCTGTTTTGATAGCAGAATCACCCCTATTGTAGAATCACCTGTTTCAGTAGCAGAATCACCTCTATGTAACCTGAACCTACAAAACTTCAAACAACAAAGAACATAAAAATAAAAAACCTATTTGTGGGTCCCACTGAGCATGCTAGAAATTTGTGTAGCATGTTTTCCTACCCTAAATGATGCAAAACAAAAGAAATGCAAATAGGAGAACAACACAATACACCACCTCAAGATTAGCCTAGTTAGACTTGAACAAAACAAAGACAAAATATTGATTTTACCTTTCCCAAGTCGATTTGTTTGGTTGGCCCTTTGATGTTGATTACTTGTGTACTCCTTGATGGAAAATAACCTAAAATGATATGCAAAATGATCTACGTGCAAAGGAGGATGCAATGGTGAAGTTGGGTATTTTGGTAAGTGCATGAAATGGATGCAATATGAGCTTCAAGAGTGAAAAAATGGTGGATGAGAATGCTTGAAAATTCTTGAGTGTTGAGAGATTGAATGCTTGTGAATTGTGAATGCTTGAATGAATCAAAATGAGACTAAAATCCTCTATTTTAGGGGAAGAGTATCTAAAGAATTGGATGGATAGGATTTAGCAAACATGGACAAGATGAAGGGTTCTGGTGAGTTGAGGACTCACAAGGCCTCACATCTTGCCATGTAGAAATGAGGTGGAAATAGGACATGTGATGTGGAGGTACTTGCAAGTACCTTGGGATTCCATTGGTACATTTTGACCCAAATTTCGACGAACGTTCGTCAGAATTTCGACGACCATTCGTCGATATTTTTTCGTCAGAATTTTGACGTTTCAAATATCGTCGAAAGCCCAATGAAATAATACCGACGAATGGTCATCGAAATTCTGACGAACGTTCATAAAAATTTGGGTCAAAATGTACCAGTGTTGGGAGAATATTTCCTCAAAAAGGAAGTTCTTTTCCCCATGTGTGAAGGATGTGAAACATGAGGAATTTCTAAAGAATTCGTCACTAATCATGATGGGGAAGAAAGAAATGTTGGATCAATAAATGTGAATTTTTAATTCACATGATTGGAAGTACCTTGGGGATAAGACATGGTCTCCTTATAAAGAAGGTCCTTATCCCCTTGTGGGAGATGTGACACATGAGACCCACATGGGGAAGAGAACCTTGGGGTAATAAATGTGAATTTTTAATTCACATGGGGAAGAGGTTGTTTAGGCTAAATGAAGAAAGCACTTATCAAGGTTGACTTAGAGGAATACCAAAAATGGCATGAGGATTAGATTAAGGTTATAGAAATAGGTGATTAAGAAGAATAATTAAGGATTAGAGGCATGTGGAAAAATATGGAGGATGTGACATTAATCCTGATTAAAGTTGTGCACATCTTAATCATGGATTAATTAAACCAATCCAGATTAGAAGGGGATTATGGAGAATGTGACAAGGAGAGAGAAAAGAGGGAATTTAAAATTGATTTAAATTCAAAAGGCCAAATGAATAAATTAAATAAATTGATATATTTATTTAATTTAGAGAGGATGGGATGTAAAGGTAAAGTATTTAATTATTTAAATCAAATACCTTAGGAACATTAGGAAAAAAGAGAAATATTAATTAAATAAATCATTTAATTAACATCGATGAGGGATATGAAATAGACAAATAGAGGGGATGAATTTGACCATATGGGAGTGGTTAAATTTGGATGTTTACATTTTTCCCCTCTTTAAGATGGTGTTACAAAGTAGCATCATTTCAAAGAAGATTAAAAGATAGCTCCAAGGAGAAGATGATTAAATTGGTAAAGATGCCCTAGTCATTAAAGGAGTGTCAAAGCATAAGGATGATGGGAGTGAAGATGAATATTAAGGATTGGGGATGCTCGCTAAAGAGGACATGCAGGTTCAAGAGAACATGTGTGTGCTCTCAAAATGTTTGAGACGATGAAAGGGTATATGAAGAAGATGATGCAAAGTGAAGGATAAGAGATGATGATAAGCGATAGGAGATTAGGAAGCACAAATGGATTCAAGGAAAAATATGATGTTTCCCCAGTCGAGCTACAAGCCAAAAAGGAGGGATGATGGATGGAGTGTTGTTGAGGATGGAATGATATACCCAAAATAACACAAAAGGATAGCGAAGGATACATCTCGATGATGATGATGAAATTCATGATGAAAGTGTTGTTGATGAGGGAAGGATAAATCCTAAAACAACACCAAAGGATAGGGAAGGATACATCCCAAGCATGATGATGAGAGTGTTGTTGATGAGGGAAGGATAAATCCCAAAACCACACCAAAGGATAGGGAAGGATACATCCTGATGATGATGACGATGATGATGATTGGATCAAGGCTTGTAGCAAGGCTAGGAAAAAGACCAAAGATGTGATTAGATGATTTGTGCTAGGATGAATGGATGAGGATTGGATTGATATGTGAGATGGATGAAAAGAATGAAAATGATGGAGGAAAATATGCTTAGAATAACCAATCTATATTATTCTAAGAAGATTGAAGAGATGATGATATGATAAGGGTGCTTAGAATAACCAATCTATATTATTCTAAGAAGATTGAAAAGAGGATGAAATGATGAGGATTAAAGGAAGTGAAGGGATGAAAATGGATAGGATAGAGAGATGAGGAAAGTGATGAAGGATGAATGGATAATAACCAAATCAAGCAGGTGAAGTGTTATGCGTTATTCTGCCATGTAATGAGTAATTAATTTAATAAGGGCTTGCATAGTGATGTGAGCCGATGGTAGGTTGAATTTATTTGTGAATCATGCATGATTTAGCTTATAAAATGAATGTAGGATGGGTGTGAAATGGAACTTGTCAAGAACCATAGGGATCTTGAGAAGAAGGGAGATAAAAGATGAATGTTTGCACAACCAAAATCATAGGTCATAGGTTAGGGTCAGAATGGATGGAGGATACATGTAATGCAATGACATGGAAAATGAAATGCAATCCTAGTGTGATTTTCCATTTTTAAGAGAACTAGTTTTTTCTATAGAAAAAGACACAAGATGCTTAGGTATGAAGAACCAAGGATGATTCATGTCTAATGCATCAAACAAACACAACAAACAAGGAGGCTATCCCAACACCCCAAAGTCATGATGACTTTGGTCAGGCCAGGTATTGGGATAACCACAAGCACAAAAGGATGCCCCAACATAACACAAGACCACAAGGGTCTTGGTGGGTACTACGCAGAACAACCAAGTAGACATCAACAAATAAAAGATCAAGATATGCCCCTATGTTTACTAGTAAAAATGCACCATAATATGATAGATCATGGCAACCTTGACAAGTTATGATAGAGAGCTCAAATGATAAACAAAATCCAAAAGAATCAAAATATCACAATCAATTTCAGACATCCTTTGCCATAGGATCAAGAGGGTGGGTGGGATTGATGAGGTCTGTTAGGAAGGATGCATCCTGTTAAGACCAAAGATGGATACTAAACTAAAAGATCAATATGACACAGGAGACTCCAAAACTAATTGAATCTCATGATACAAGTGGATCTCATTTGTGAAGAACCAGCTAGATAAGGACATACTTGATGACATGACACAAGTACATAGACACAAGAAATGAGACCAACACACCTTAAAGACCTAGGGGCTCGAGGGTTGATCAAAGATTAGCCTTTCCTATGTGAAAGCGCAGAGCCCTCGTAGTTTAGGAAAAGACCATGGATAAAAGTAGAAAGAGGACAATGGAGACAAGTAATGAAGGACAAAAGACTGGGTGGAAAAAAGCCCTGGGGGTAGAGAAAATGATCAACCTTGCCTACGTGAAAGCACACAGGCAACGTAGCTCAAAAAATGATGGATAAGGGATGATGAGATAACCATGATAAGTGGATAAAAAGATCAAATCGATATGATGAGATGATAGATCATGTGGATAAGATAGGATGATGGTGATTCCATGAAGCTTGGGGATGGGATAGTTATCCAAAACATCAAAATATGAATTAGGAGGATGACATGATGGAGAGATGAGTGATGAGAAGAGATAAGAGATTAGAAAAATGTGTGAAAGAGGTGGGATTAATGATAGTGAGATAGATGGGAGGAAGCCTATAGCCAATTACCAATGACAAGGGATTATGAGATGGGATGAGGATAGAGGTGAATGGATGAATAGATAAATATAAGGAGATGGAAAGATGCTAGGATGGATGGATAAAGGGATACAAATTTGGATGGGGAATAGGTTATTGGATGGATAGATAGAAAGGTAAGGATTTGGAAGATGGAAGGGATTGCTATGATGGATGGATATAGGGATAAAGATGGGGAGATGGAAAGGATTGTTTGGATGGATAGGAAGATAAGGATGGGGGGATGGAAGGGATTACCATGATGGGTGGATAGAGGGATCAGGATTTGGATGAGGAAAAGGTTACTGGATGGATAGATGGAAAGGTAAGGATTTAGAAGATGGAGGGGATGACATGATGGATGAATGATTTCTCCAAGGACTATGTCATTGTATCATTGAAAAATGGACCATTCCCATTTTCATGGTCTTTTAGGTCTTGTTTCATAGTGTTGGAGCTATGTTGCTTTAATTTTATGATGTATCTTGGCTTGAACATGCTTATTTTGGTGATAAAATTAAAAGAACATCTTGTGAAGGTGTTCTAAAGTGTTGTAAGATATTTCTACATTCTTCTAGACTCTATTTAATGTAATTGTCCTAAAAACCACCTTTTCACTCATCAACAAGTCCTATCTTGAAGTGTTGTAAAGTCTATTAACAAGATTTCACGCTTTTCGAGGCATACTTTCACTATTTACACCCTTCTCATGCTTTATTTTGTCTCTTTATGCTGTCACATGCTTATATTAAGTGTATTTTTGGGTCCTATCCTGACAAACAACATTAAACATGAATTAATTTCTGAAACTTGGCTATGGGTCCCAGGTGGGACTCATTCGCCAAGGGTGGCGAATGAGTCCCCCTTGGCCCTAAATTCAAAAAAAATTCAAAATTTCTTTCAGGATTTTACTCAAATTCACTTCATGTCGGCTTGTGATGAGGTATGAACAGATAGTAAGGCACAAGATTTGTATAAATATGTGATTTTAACCTCATTTTACATCCCCCATTCACTTCATTCAAGCATGCACAATTCAAGTAATCTTCAAGCAATCAAGCATCTTGCATTATCAATTCAAGCACTTTGGAGCAGCCATTGACATCACTTCATATTTGCATATTAAAGGATTTGGTCAATTTGTAATACTTTCATGTTATTCATTTATCATTTCCTTTGCATTTCATTCATTTCTATTGGGTTTGATTACCAAAGTCCAAACCCCTATTCACTAACCCCTCAACATTTTTTTCCTTTGCATGTGTCTTTGCAACCTTTGTTTTATAGATTTTATAGATTTAAAGGTGTTGAAAAGTGGATTTCAATTCAACTAGGCTCTTCAAGTAAATCCATTATCTATTAAAGCAATTTGAGTGACTTTCAGCCTGTTTTCAACAAAATTAACCCTTTTAACCTAATATTCAATCATTACCAGATCTAGAGTAGCAGTGTTGACCTTTGAATTTTCAAAAATATTGGGGAGGATTGATTCACCACCCTTGGTGAATGAGTCCCACCTAAAATCTTGAAATATGCATTTTGTCAGAAATCAAATCCCAACTATCAGAAATCAGTTCCCGACACTTTTTCAACAATATGATGATTGATTCGCCATCCTTGGCAAATAAGTCCCAATGTGAAAAATTAGAAGTTTTCATCAGCATTTAGACATTCCAAAAAGCTTACACATCATTCAGGTGCACTCAAATTTAACCCTGTACCTTTTGTTCTGCATATTTCTTTCAATTTCTTCATAGATTTCATAGTTGTTTGCATATCATATTGTGTTTTCAAACATAGCATAAATTGCATCTTTGCATTCATTTTAGATATATCATTTTAATCAATCAATTTCACTTAGATTAGTTCATTTACATAACATCACATTGCATACTTCCTAATTTGAATGAAACATAAGCATTTTAGGATCTAATCTCTCTCCTTTTGGGTGAAAAACCTTATAAGAGTTAGAGAGTCCATTGGGTCCTAAAATCATGTTTCATTTTGGTGAACCCAACTCTTTAACATTTTTAAACTTCTGATTACATTCATATCTTGCATCCTAGTTTACATTTCCACTAACATTCAATTAGGACATTGGATTGGTTATTGCATTCTAGGATCTTTCATTTTGCATTAGTGAAAAACTCATTTAGTTTTCATTCTTTGCATTCAAATTCATTGAAAAAATTGAAATTCTGCATTTTGTGCCTGCCTTTACATTTTGAAAATCATTTAATTCATTCTTAAAATTCTGAAAAATTCAAAAAAATTGCCTCCTGGGACTCATTCACCACCCAGGGCGAATTAGTGCCTCTGCATATTTTAGACATTTATCTTGCATTGTTTCTAGCATTTTCTTGCATTTTTATTTCCTATATTCATATCTCTGTTACAGTTAGTAGATCTTCTATCACTTTCATTTTACATTCTTAGAATATATTTCATTTCCATCCACCCTTCCTTTGTGGTACTTGCATGACTGTTTGGTGCCCTATTAATAATACTTTAGTGAGAAGAAGTTCTAGACTCATGGCATCCTGTGATAGTACTTTCATTGTGGACCTTGGGATCTCACGAGCTCCTACTCCTGCTATGGACAATGGTGCATTAGGCTCTGACAATACCACTTCCACTTCCATGCCTTCCCCTTTCCATCTTGTGCATGTTGACAAGCAAAAAAATCCTCTCCCGCAAGAAAAGGTTATTAACATTCATGGGGACTTTGCAAATTTACAACAAGACTTGTCACTTGAAAACATTTACACCACTACTATACCTGCTATTGAGAACCTTCATTAGTTAATTGAAAGTGATGATGGCTTGTAAGTGCTAAAATAAATTGCCAAGATTTACAATAAACATGCCTCTTCCAATACTCCATCAATAAACACTCCTATCACCCAAGGAACATCTCAAGTTCCTCCTTCAACTATAGCTTCCATACCAACTTACACCAATCCGCAAGTCCATACAACTTTACATCAATCCAATTATGTTACTACTTCTTTCCCGATTTCCACTAGCATTCATACTCCTTTTGTGGCATCACCACCTCCTTCCACCACTTTCACACCCCTCACTATTCCTTCCACTTCTCCTAACATCACCTACACTTCATCCCCATTTTCCCTTCCACCTCGACCCCATTATCCTGATCCCTTTATGACACAACTCCTTAACACTATTGCATCCATGCAACACCAACTTGCCACCATTAGTCAAGCTCAAACTAATCCACCCACATATCTTGTTCGTAGCATCCCTTTATCACTAGAAATCTTAAATACCCTGATGCCACAAGGGATAGAAATGCTAAGGTTTGAGAAATATGGAGGAAAAGGATATCCTATCAACCATATCAATGCTTTGACTACCTTGTGTTGTGACTTTTTCCTTGATGATAAACTTTTAGCAAAACTCTTTCCAAGGACCTTGAAAGATATTGCCTTAGAATGGTTTTCCAACTTGCCTAATAATTCCATCCATTCATTTAATGAATTGGTAGAGGCTTTTTTAATCACTTTCAATTGCACATGACACCTAAAAAAGACAATGGTTGACCTTATGTGATGTAGAAAAAACACTAATGAAAAATTAACCGATTTCATCTCTCGTTACCAGCCCTTATATGCTCAAGTTGATGTCCAAATTCCAGATGCACATCTGCAGAAAATGTTTATTGAGAATTTGCACACTAACCTTCAAGATAAGATTACAATGATGAAGTTCCCTTCATTCATGCATTAGTGTACAACCTTATGTGAGTATCAAAATTTTGTTTCAAGTCATGAGTCAAAATCCACTTCTAGCCAAATTGAAAAAACTAAAAACAACAATCAACACCAAAAAAACACACAAAATTTCTGCAAACCTAACCAAGGTTTCTTACAATTTTCACCTCCTCCACCGCAACCACAACCAACTTCACAAGTTTAGAATTCAATGGCCACCTCTAAAACAATCGTTCCTTATCATTATGGTGATCCAAACAGACATTTCACTCCTTTACCTAATGCCCTCCACCAGAAAATGAACCAACTCATCCAAAAACACATGCTTACCTTACCACCTGTTCGACCATTTGATCCTAACCAACCCTTGCCTCCTACCTTCAATCCTAATACTTATTGTCATTTTCATCATCAAAATGGCCATGACACCGAACATTGCAAGTGTCTTAAACATCTAGTTCAAGACCTCATTGATTCAGTTGAATTGACCATTATGGGTGTTAATGATCAAGGCAATAAGTCTGTTGCATCCCCTAACCAAAATCTCCAAATCTTCACCAACCCTATACCTAAACACACTACCTCATTTTTCAAGGCTAGTGAACCTTCAAAGCATGATGTAATGACTATTGATACACAAAATGAACAACCTGATACATCTCCTCTTGTGCCCCAAGCTAGTCCTATGGATAAACTTGTCACCATGATAGACGTTATCCCTCGCAAGGGCCAAACCACTCAATCTCCTGATATTACTTTTTCTACTAAATACATACTACCAAAGCTTCCTGATGGTCCTCTCTACCTAGCTGGTAGAATCTATGATAAACCTACCAATGGGATATTAATAGATCCTGCTTGTGGTGAGAATATGATCATAGAAGAATTTCTAGTATTACATGATCTATATCAAGATAACTATAATCCACCAATTGCATGGATTAAAACACATCATGGTTTTGCATGCCCTACAATTGGATTGATCGTGTTTCCTTTACAAATAGGACTTAAGATTTTGGAGGTAACATTTTCTATTATTCCACAATCCAACCAATTTCATTTGTAGGTAGTCCTTCCTTGGCTTCGCTCAATGAAAGTGGTCCCATCTGTCATTCACAAGTGCTTAAAGTTTTCGCATGGAAATGAGGTATTCACCATAAACCATAGTGGCTTGAATCCTTTATCTTCCAAAGGTAACTTTTCATTAGAAGCCTTTTGGCCTACACCCATCGAACCTATCACCCCTCGAAACGACTTCTTTTACATTGCTTATCAAAAGTTTAAAGCTAAAAAGATTGTTGAATTATTTCTTCGTAACACATCTTTTCCCACTTCCACTCCTCTTGTCTTAGATGAAACGATAATTAAACCTAAGCAAGACATCCAACAAACTAGTACAACTTTAGAACATATCCCTTTAGACTCTTCCCCACCATCATTTAAATGACAAAGGGAGCCTGACACAAACCCTCTTCAGCCTCCTTGAACCAAACAAGTGTATAAAGAAAAAAAGAAAGTGGTTGATACCTTTTCTTCAGTTTCCTCTATTCTTCCCTCTTCAAAAGTAGACAAACCTATACCAACTCAATCTGCTCTTACACCTCAACAATTGCAAAACAAAATTAAACACAATTGTGGTGCTAGGGAATGAATACGTCGTCGTTGTCTCCTTGCACATCAATCTTGCCTCATAGACAATAAATAAAATCAACCTATACCTTTGAAAAAAGTAATATATTATCATCTTCCTTCTCCTAACCAACCACATGAAATTCCTATACCACCATCACACCAAAACAAACATATTCAACAACCAACACTTTTGATACATCCATCCTTAGAAATCACCCTTCGTCCTCCCGTCGTTATTAATCTTGATGATGATGATAGAGATGTGGCGATTGCTAACATAGATGAAACAATAAACAATGAATTGAACTCTTTATTTTCATCTACAATGAACTTAAATGATAAATCCTCTCCACCAAGTGAAGAACTTGGTACAACCCCTAGTTCAGCACTTGCGATTCCTCCTTTGAACAGTCAATCACCTTCGCCTTCCATTGAACATGATTGGGAGGTAGATGAATTGATGGATGACTTGCATTGGCCTACTTAATATTTTCTTCACATTCATTTTCCTTTTTCTTTTCATGTGTGTATCGTATTCCCCCGTATCGTGTGTTTGTTGTTTCTTTCTCTTTGTACACTTCTTCAATGTGTATCTTTATTCTTCTATATGTCACCCCTTTCACTTTTTTCTTTTGTTTTTTGTTTTCCTTTGGGGATGATGCAAAGCATAGAGATGCCCTAAGTCTCTTCCATGTTGACCCAAATGGTCCTTGTCATTTGCATTTCGGTTTTGTGTTTTCCTTTTGGGGATGACGCAAAGCATTGAGACACCTTTTGTCTCTTCCATGTTGACCCAAAAACATTTGTCCTTTTTATTTATCTTTTCTCCTTTGTCTTTTCTTGTGTTTTTCCTTTTGGGGATGACGCAAGGCATTGAGACCAAAATCTATCCTTCATGTTGACCCAAAAGATTTTTCACTTTTCTTTTTTGTCTTTTTGCTTGTGTTTTCATTTTTGGGATGATGCAAAGCGTCGAGACTGCAATGTCTCTTCCATGTTGACTCAAAATGGACTTTATTTTTCCTTTTCTTTCACTCTCTTTGTGTCATTCTTCCAATTCTATGTGTTTTGGGGAATGATGACAGTTCTGAGCTCTTTCATACAAACATACATTGCAGCAATGAACATATTGAGCCCAAATCCATAGATCCCTTATGTGTTTGGTGTACTTTCTTTTATGGGGGTAACTCCCTTCTTTCTTTTCTTTCCCTTTCTCCTTGACATGACGCACCTTAACTTTGAAACATATGACTTGGCATAGAGCTTTCCGAGTTGTCTCTCATGTCTTGTTTTTATTCCTTGCTTTCTTCCTCTTCTCTACTTCCAAGTAATTGCTCACAGAACGATGTGTATAAATTCCTTCAAAGTGGGAGGCATACATTACCATTATTTCATTTGAATTCTTAGTGAAGCCTTTTCATTTGTGTGATGTGTTTGTCACTTTGTGAATGACATTGGGTGTGATGTCCTTCATAAGTGTGATCCATCTCAGCATATTGCATTCCTCTTGGTGGTTTCATGTGACACACTGCATCCCCTGAGTTGTGAATATACTATTATTTGATTGGTCCTCTTTTGGAGACATTAGACACAATGTTCCCTTAGTGACTAACCTTTCATAAGCTAAACAAGACTCCTTTGAACATATTACACATGACATTTTTACACAACATTCTCATTCAACCACCTTGCATAACACAACTTGCATGCCTGTGGAGCTGTCTTATTTGTTTGGCCACCTTGCATAACACAACTTGCATGCTTGTGGTGCCATCCTATTTTTCTTTGGCTTTGTGGCGCCTTGTTAAAGATATCGAATGGGTATAACTTTGGCATGGTTGAGCGGGAAGCCCAACTAACGGCATGACTTTTCCCCATAGCCACTTTTGTGTTTTTTTGTGAGTGCATACCAACTAGCATATGTATCTTACTTTTTGGGCCTTCTCACCCTACAAACAACTAGTTTTGTGGCCCCAGAGTGAGTACACACTCCCTCTTTTTCAAACAATCAGCCTAGATCTTTTTTCACAACTAGCTGGATTGATGATTGAAGCTTCACTCAAATTCTTTTCAACACTTATGTGTTCCTTTGTCCTTATGTTTAGTTTTTCATGGGATCTTCATCCTGGGGGCTTGACCATCCCTCTTGTTTGTTGTATTCCATCTTGCTAACATAAGTGTATTCAAACCCTCTTCTTGATGTTCATGGCTACTTTAGCATCAGAAAGCAAGTTTCTCTCACTAAAGTGGGGGCTACATGTACTGTCAAAAAATGGACCCTTCCCATTTTCATGGTCATTTAGGTCTTGTTTCATAGTGTTGGAGCTATGTTGCTTTAATTTTATGATGTATCTTGGCTTGAACATGCTTATTTTAGTGCTAAAATTCAAAGAACAACGTCTTGTGAAGGTGTTGTGAAGTGTTGTAAGATATTTCTACATTCTTCTAGACTCTATTTAATGCAATTCACCTAAAAACCACCTTTTCACTCATTAACAAGTCCTATTTTAAAGTCTTGTAAAGTCTTGTAACAAAATTTCACACTTTTCTAGGCATACTTTCACTATTTACACCTTTATCATGCTTTATTTTGTCTCTTTATGCCCTCATATGCTTATATTAAGTGTGTTTTTGGTTCCTATCATGACAAAAAACATTAAACATGACTTAATTTCCAACACTTGGTTGTGGGTCCCAGGTGGGACTCATTTGCCAAGGGTGGCAAATGAGTCCCCCTTAGCCCTAAATTCAAAAAATTTCAAAAATTCTTTTGGGATTTTACTCAAATTCACTTCATGTCAGCCTATGATGAAGTATGAATAGATAGTAAGGCACAAGATTTGTATAAATATGTGATTTTAACCTCGTTTTGCATCCCCCATTCACTCATTCATTCAAGCATTCATAATTCAAGCAATCTTCAAGCAATAAAGCATCTTGCATCATCAATTCAAGCACTTTCAAGCACTTCAGAGAAGCCATTGACATCACTTCATATTTACATATTCAAGGATTTGGTAAATTTTTAATACTTTCATGTTATTCATTTATCATTTCCTTTGCATTTCATTAATTTCTATTGGGTTTGATTACCAAAGTGGGGTTTGACAAAGGAAAACACCTATTCACTAACTCCTCAACATTTTTCCCCTTTGCATGTGTCTTTGCAGCCTTTGTTTTGTAGATTTGATAGGTTTAAAGGTGTTGAAAGTGGATTTCAAGTCAACTAGGCTCTTCAAATCAATCCATTGTCTATTCAAGCAATTTGAGTGACTTTCAGCCCGTTTTTTGCAGCATTGACCCCGACAACCTAATATTCAGTCATTACCAGATCTAGAGTAGTAGTGTTGACCTTTGAATTTTTAGAAATCATGGGGAGGACTGATTCGCCACCCTTGGCGAATGAGTCCCACCTAAAATTTGGAAATCTACATTTTTTCATAAATAAATTCCTGACACTTTTTCAATAGTAGGAGGACTTATTCGCCACCCTTGGTGAATGAGTCCCACTGTGAAAAATTAGAAGTTTTCATCAGCATTCCAGAAATTCCAAAAATCTTACACATCATTCAGGTGCACTCAAATTTAACCTTGTACCTTCTGTTCTACATATTTCTTTCAATTTCTTCATCTTTCATAGTTGTTTTCATATCACACTGTGTTTTCAAACATAACATAAATTGCATCTTTGCATTCATTCTAGATCATTTTAATCAATCAATTGCACTTACATTAGTTAATTTACATAAAATCACATTGCATACTTCCTAATTTGAATGAAACATAAGCATTTTAGGATCTAATCTCTCTCCTTTTGGGTGAAAAACCCTATAGGAGTTAGAGTCCATTGGGTCCTAAAATCTATGTTTCAGTTAGAAAGGAAGTAGATTTCCCCACTCAAGATATGTCATGTGTGATGGGGTAGGAGGGATGGAACATAGAAGGATGGGAAGATAAGGGAGTGAGATGGATATGGATAGGATGCATGGATAAGGAGCACTGATGGTAGCATGATGGGTGGACAAGGAAGATAGATGGATGTGGATAAGGATTAGGATAGTGTATGGATGAGGGGAATGAATGCCAAGAGGTGTCAAAAGTATGTATATATTTTTTCCCCATATATATCAAGATAACAAGGATGATGGAGGGATTGGGATAAATGGGATATGACAAGCAAGATGTGTAAGATAGGTGGGATGGAGGAGATGGGTGAAGTGGATGCAGTTGCCCCCAAGTGTGGAAGTAAGTTGGCTAAGGGATTTACAAATGACGTCTATTTTCCAGGTTTTCATCATGGTACTAATCCAAGGCGCTTTTTTTCCAATTTTTCACCATTGGATGAATTATTTCTCTTTACTTTTTTACTTTTGGATTTTTTGGCTTTTTGGCTTTTTTGACTTTTTTGGATTTTTGCGTTTTTAACTTTTGTATAGAATGTGGATGGAGATAGATAAAAGGAAGGATAGGGATGTGGATAAGTGTATTTATAAGACATTTTGTTGATAAGGAGATGGATGAAAGGACTCAAAGCGGTAAGTTTCATATGAGAGGTATTAATAGCCCATGTGTAGAAGTGACTATTGGATGTTTGTACAACCTTATTAGGATAAATGGATTATGAAAGAGAATGGATTAAAGGGATTTGATGTGGGACATATGTGGGATAATGGATGGGATATTGGAAAGTGTATGGATGGAATGATGTGGTAGGTGTGTGATGGGGTAATGAGTTCAAGACCAACATTGGCACATATGGTGGTGGATGTGAAAGGATAAGAGGATTAACAGAGGGAGAATGTGGGGATAATGGAGGAGATTGGATGGTGAATTTTGGGACATAAGGACCCAAAACAGATTTAGGAGATGGAGGGTGTAAGCTTTAGGTTGGACACTTTGGATGTTGTTTTACTTATATTTTTTCATTTGAAGGCACTGCATCTTTTTTCTTTGGGATCCACATGGTTTTGATCTTTGCTTTGGTAGGCCTTTGTGGCTTATGGATTTGATTTGGATTTCAGATTTTATCTTTCTTTTCTTCACCATGTCTTTTAGAGGGGACATGAGAATCTTTATATTCCTATGGATGTTTAGATTTATGCATTTTTATTTTAGCATCCAAAGTGCTTTGAATAACAATGGGATAGGTGCAAGGAGATATGGATGATGTGGAGGAAACATGATATGGAGTGATGGAGGTAGGAGTATGAGGATTATGTGTAGATGGAGGATGTTTAGGTATGTGTCTTTGTTGATCCTGACTATGGGGTATGTGAGAGGGATGTTTATGATGGATGAGATGGATAGGTTTTGGATGGATGAAAGGATGAATAAGATGAGATGGAGGAGGTGATTTTGGGATATAGGGGCCCAAAATGGACTTAGTGGCTGGAGGTGTGTGATGATGAAAGGTGGATAGAGGACATAGGACCCAAAATATATAGGTAGATGAAAAATGGGAGATGATGGATGGAGGGACATAAGGACCCAAAATGGATTCAAAAGACAAAGGTAGAATATGGATGGTTGTTTTGAGGCTATATGATGGAGGGGGAATAGTAGCAAATGGTTTGTTGGAGATATAGGAAAAGCCTATTATTCTTTTGAAGGAGGCTCTTTGAGGATGTATAGAGGTTGTACCAACATTTTTGGATTGCGAGTCTTGAGAGATATATCCAAGACCTTGTGTACGTGGATTTTCTTTGATCTGGATGGGCTCTAAAATACCTTGCTCATGAAGGCCTAAACATTTTCCTTGGTAGTTCATGCTCTTGAGCATTCGCTCTATAGTAGGATGCTTGTTATTTTGGAAACATGATGCAAGTCCATTATTAGATGTAGGAGGATGGAGTGATGGGAGATATAAAATACTTTTATTTAAGGCTTTTTATGTTTAAAAAGACTTGTTTTTATTGTTAATTGACATGACTAGCGGTAGACAATAGATTAACATATTTTCTTATTTTACTTTATGTTTAACTAAATTAGTGGATATTTTGGAAGTGATAGCTTATGTTAAATGTGTTGCTTTATGATGACTTTGGATGAGATGATTATGCTGCATTAATCTTTATTACCATGATTGTTGTCCTTTTCATAAGGTTTTTTAATAGGGTATCTTAAAGGTTGATGAGATAGTTAAACTCTTTATCTAATCATGAGGAATGACTACGCCATAGATAGGCCCTACTGGATGATGAGTCACTCAAAGTCTGAATTGACTTCTTCATAGTCAGTTGAGGAACTTTTACTTCCAATGCCAATCTGGTGTAGTTCTAGCATAGTCCTCCTTAGTCAACTTCAGTTCTATTTTTAGTTTCATTTTGTAATTTGTAGTTAGTCACCTTAATTTTTGGCAATTAGCACCATGTTAGAAGCTAATAAGGATATTTTATAAATATCCACATTTCGGTCTTAGTTAGGAGTTAGATAATTTGCAATTAGAATTTCTATAATCACAAGCAATACATTGTTCTGCATTCTACTTTTGATCAATAAGAAAGGAAGCAAGAAGTTAATTAATTCACTGTGTTGAAGGATCTTACTTGAGGAAGAGCAGGGCCCGCTCAACCTTTGGAATGATCTTACGGTATTTTTGTTAAGTGTTATTATTTTTTGATTTATTAATATTAAATTTGTAGTAGAAACTAATTTTGAATTGTTCAATCGTTAAAATCATCTTCTATCTTGGTAAATGTTAAGATCGGATAATCACTTTTGTTTACAATTACATTATGAAGTTTTAGTTTATTATGGTTAAGATCAAATAGTTAGAATGTTTAGATTTGTTTATTAGAAATGTTGAATTGAACCATTAGAATTGTTGAACAAGTTTCTCTTATAAATTAGGTTTAGATGTCATTTGAATCAGTGAGAATTAATGTTTGTTTGTTAAGCTTCATTAAAACAATGTTAGGAATTTATAGAAAGATGGAGTTGAAGTCTATTCAGAATCTGTTCATGGAGATTATTCTTTATGCCTTTTTAGAAATGTTAGGTTTTCACCTATAGGCTCAATCGGGGAAAATTATGTTTTAAATTAGATCACATGGATTAAATGTAGGCTCCCATAAGGAGTTGAGCCAAGCGTCTGGTGTTAGGTTTTCATTAGGAAGGTCTTCATATGATGTTATTTCACAAGGAAATGCGTTGGAAAGTATGCCTCAGTCGGATCACGGCATTAAACTCCTCGGAGAGAGAAGTCGATGGAGACCAATGAATGTCTTACCCGACTAGTAGTGTGTTATATTCATTTGGAAATCCTCAAATTATTTGAGACATTTTAGTTTGCCATGAATTTTTCTATCTCTCTTTATTAGAAGAGGTCTGTAGATAGTTGTTCTAGCGAGTTAAGCGTCCGGTGTAATGTCTTCTTGCGTGGTGGAAGTCTTATCCGAAGAAGTTACTTTCGAGGAAAAGGTTAATAGCTTTAGCATGATGTCTTGCCGATGGTAAATTAGTCTAGCCGGCCGAAGGGTGCTTTCACTATAATGTCTCACCAAAATGAAATGGTCTAGGTGTAATTTTTTTCCCTCGGTGTGACCTCTGGCTGACAAACGAATCTCTCACCGACTGGAGGAAGCCCCGCCAAAGAAGTTGAGCTCGGGGAGATGTCTTGCCGACCGTTGGTGGTCTCGCCAAAAGGAGGTGCCATTGGTATGATGTATCACTGACAGGGTGGGAGTCTCGCCAAGAATGGTTTGTCTCTGGTAAGAAGCCTTTCTGACCGAAGGTGGTCTTGCCGATAGCGATGGTATCTATTGTCAGGTGCTTTCAATATGACCTCTTGCTGAAAGCGATAGTCTTTCCGATGGTTTTGGATATTGGTATGACTCTTAGGGGTTCGCTATGATGTCTGGCCAACAACGATAGTCTTGCCAATGTTTTTGGGGTATCGATATAACTCTTGCAGCTCGATGTGAAGTCTTGTTGATAGTTCTAAGCTATTTTGATTGCTGTTGTGGAGTATAATCAGATCGGAGAGACACAACTAGTGTCTCACTGACATGTGATTCTCTTTAAACAACTTTTGACTGCCTGAAAATCTTACGTGGTGTCTGTTCAACCAATCAGAGAAAGCTGAGGGTGAACCATTGACTATTTGACTGTTGTGACCACCCTAGTGAAAAATCAACGAAATGTGAGTAGTATGGATCTTCTCTATGATCAAAGGATGACGGATCGGTTAGATTTCAGTGGTGTCATCGTGTGAAGAGAGAGATAGGGGAGTTTGGATGCTACTTGCTTCTCGAAGACGGTCAACTTGCAAAAAGATCTTGAGCAGGAAAAAGGCAAAAAGGAAAAAACCTCAAGTCACAATGACAGCTGTGGTGTCTACTAGCGAGGGGTAGATTGACATTTATGATTATCAGAACAACCACATTCAAGGTGGCTCTGATGGAAGTTCGGGGGTGGACATGGAGGCGAGAGGTTAATGTGATTATTCTAAAAGATCTGGAGGCTATTCCAAAGCGATCCTTCACCGACATGGACAACGGGGACCCACATTGAATGCAACATTAACTTTAGTCCAAAAGATCTAAGGGTCGACGTGTTTAGGAACCGACTCATTTTTGTAAGCCCTAGGGCAGAGGCCGACACTTTTGAGTTTTGTTGTATATATGGACATTTTTGCCTCATTTTTGTAGGGAGTTCTTCTTATGCTTTTTTGAAGTTGTGACTTTTTGCAGTCCTTTCTCAGTTAGAAAACTTTTGTAACTCATTTGGAGCATGATATATAGAATTTACCTTGGTTACCATTGATGGTTCAATTTTCTTTCTGGTTCTTGCAAAATATTGTGCATTTTCAGGTGATTGATCAAGCTACTTCGTGAAATCTTTCTATTTCCTTATAGCTTTGTCTCATGTTAGCATGCCTTTCTTTGCAAAAGTAGTATTATGTAGGTTACAAATTGTGTTTTACTGAATTGCACATGAACTTTTAATTTGTGAAAAATTCTTTTCCTTCTTAAAAGTGTGTGCATGTCAAACTGTTTGTGAAATACTTATGCATAATCTACAGAAACTTGTTGTGCAGTCCCATATCCATCATCAGTATTCAAGTGTAACCTGAGTGTCTCATTGCTCTTGTCAATTTGGTGTATCACCATAGGATTTATTTTTATTTTTATGCACTCCTTCTCCCTTTTCCTTACAAAGATCAGTAGTTTAGGTGATACCAAAGGAAGTCGGCCTTCTCCGGAGGTTCTTTTCCATTTTTTAGGTGACCCACAACCTGGAAAATTTCCCATGTTTCTTTGAAGTATCAAGTTCTGCAACTTGATAAGGGTGTAATTTCAGTAGATAACAGTTTTTGGCACGCTCGGTGGGACCGTCGAATTAGACAGCTGAAAGAAGATACATCTTATTGCTGATTTTGATATGCAATCAACAATTTTCAGACCTTAAGAGGTTGAAATCTGCATATCTGGCGACTCCATGCCCAAAGTAACTGGTTTCAACAGGCTAAGTGTTGATTTTATGGTAATATGTCTTACCATTCACCATTTCACAAAAATGCTATCTATATACCTTCTAATCTGCCATATCAAAGTAGTTATGTTGCTGATTTCACATAATATTACCAGCAAAGCAATTTTTCTTATGAATCTCAAAATTATGATAATATGAGTTTGGAGAATATGTCTTTATATTTCCAAAAGCAGTTTGAAGAAATTGAAAATCAGTAGGAGGTCAATAGGCAGCACGAGGAGCTTGCTTATCAAGCTTATATTCATCAGCGGGAGGTTGAGACACAAAGAGGATCCTATTTAGTACAAGAATTTGAACAAAGTCAGTCTAACTCTCCTGAAGAACAACTTTCTCAAATGCCCCAATCAGCTGCTACCTTTTCAAATCCTTTCTTTGAAGAAGGACTTCACTACCCAAGATTCAATGTTCCAAGCTTTGAACAGAATGAAACTTCTGTCGAAAAGAAAGTAGAGGAGGAGCAACTTATTGATCAAGATAACTTAATCCTCTGGGAAAAGCTTAAGAATGTGAATCTTTTGCATTTAGCGATTAAGTGTCATCAATTGTAGCGGCAAATAATTGGACAGGAGGAAATCTCTCAAGTTCAAGTTGTACGACAAGAGGATGAAATGGAAGTAGCTATTGAGAAAGGTCAATTTACAGCTTGGAATAAGGGACTATCTCTATTTTCTCAGCTTGATGGAGATGAGGTAATTGCTGATTTTTTCTCAACACTGGAAAATGAGGAATCTAAACTTTTGCAAGAAGGTGAGGAGAATCAGGTTGAGCAACTTGCTATAATGAACATACCTGAGAATCAAAAGGTAAAGTTAATCTTCTCATTTGATGATATGCCTTACTTCATTGACAAGGATGAAGAATTGGACCAACATGAGCCACATTTTGATGTGCATGAAAATACCCATCAAGTTGTACAAGTCCCTGAACTGGACTTACTGTTTTGCAAAGAGGGTGATTTTGATGCTTTATCAAAGCTAGATGAGAACTGCATTAGGCCTGGAATTAGTCTTTCTATTTAGAAAAGTAAAGAAGGCATTGAAGAGGATATGTTTTGGAACGATTTAGAAGCTTTATGTACTAATTTGGG
This sequence comes from Sequoia sempervirens, assembly GCA_007258455.2. Lineage (NCBI taxonomy): Eukaryota > Viridiplantae > Streptophyta > Pinopsida > Cupressales > Cupressaceae > Sequoia > Sequoia sempervirens. The sequence continues at coordinate 114,527,300 of VDFB02047397.1, forward strand.
TGTTGAACTATTACCTCTTGATGAAGTTAATCATGAACAACTCGAGCTTACTGAAGAAGGTTTTTTTTTCTCACTAAGTCAGTCACAGGGGTTAGACTTTTCCAGCCAAGGCTATAAAACAACAGTGAATGGGCAAGAGACCAGCAAGGAGAGCTCATTTTTTGTCTTTACAAGGGGATGTCCAATCAGAGATTTAGCTCAGATGGAGTTTAATAAAGTGCCAATGGTTAATCAAGCACTCACACATGGAGCCATAGTTGAAAGTGGCATAAAGGATGTACTTGCAGTTGAAAAAGAGTGTGTTCAATTTACTTCTCCTCCTTTGAATACAAATGCATATGATTAGTTTAAAGAGGTAAGTGAACTTGTTACCCTCTTTCATGAGGCAGTGCATTGCATTTTTAAACATTTTTCAGTGTACCATCTTTCTTCAACTACCATTAAGCTTGAGAGTCATTGCATATTGAGGAGAAAGGGGAGCTATTTCAATCATCCCGTGAATGGTTTTGTTTGAACAATTTCTTACTAGTTAGTGTAGGGTAGGTTTAGATGCAGTTTTCATTCCTAAAGTGCTGTCCCAGCACAGTAAATAGTTTCACTTCAATTTTTTCCTATTTTCAATAAGTTTCCATGTGTCTTGACCTACTTTAATAAGTCACAAGTGAGTTTCAGCCATGTACAAAATTGCTCTAGGTCTGTTTCTGAGTTTTCCCCTTCATGACTCCATGCCCAATGGATAGGCCTAGGCTACTAGTTTGCATGTTTAGCAGTCAAACATCCAGCTGAGGTCGCTAGAAATGTTACCCGATTTTCACCTGCGGGCTCAATCAGGGGAAAATTATGTTTTAAATTTGGCACGTGCATTAAATGTGGCTCCCATAAGGGTTGAGCCCAGCGTGTAGGTGTTCGGTTTTCATTGGGAAGGTCTTCATTTGATGCTATTTCACAAGGAAGTATGTTGGAAAGTATGCCTCAGTCAGATCTGGCATTAAAATCCTCAAAGAAGAAGTCGTCGAGACCAGCTAAATGTCTTGTCGACTAGTAGTGTGTTATATTCATTTGAAATCATCAGGTTGCCGAGACATTTTGGTTGCCATGAAGTTTTCTATCTCTCTCCGACCAAAGAGCTCTCATCGATAGTTGTTCACAAGGAGTTAGCGTCGGTGTAATGTCTTGCCCACTGGTGGAAGTCTCGCCGAAAGAAGTTGCACTCAAGGAAAGGTTGTGGCTTCGGTGTGATGTCTTACCGATGAACGGTGGTCTCGCCGACGGAGGGTGCTTTCATTGTAATGTATCACCAAAGGGGTGAGGTCTCGATGTAATGTTTTGCGCTCGGTGTGACCTCTGGGCAGTAAATGAATCTCTCGCCGACTAGAGGAAGTCCCACCGAAGAAGTTGAGCTAGGGGAGATGTCTTTCTAACTATTGGTGGTCTCACCAAAAGGAGGTTCCATCGGTATGATGTCTTTCCGATAGGGTGGGAGTCTCACCGAGAGTGGTTTGTCTTTGGTAAGAAGTCTTGCCAACTAAAGGTGGTCTTGCCGATAGCGATGGTATCTACTGTCAGGTGCTTTTGGTATGACCTCTTGCCAAAAGCGATAGTCTTGCCGATGGTTTTGGATACCGGTATGACTCTTAGGGGTTCGTTATGATCTCTGGCCGACATCGATAGTCTTGCCGATGTTTTTGGGGTATCGATATAACTCTTGCAGCTTGATGTGAAGTCTTGCTGACAGTTCTAAGCTATGTCGATTACTGTTGTGGAGTATAATCGCATCGGGGAGACATGGCTAGTGTCTCACCGACATGTGATTTTGTTTAAACAAATTTTGACCACCTAAAAATCTTACGTGGTGTCTGTTCAACCAATCAGAGAAAGCTGAGGGTGAACCATTGACTATTTGACTGTTGTGACCACCCTAGTGGAAGATCAATGAAATGTGAGTAGTATGGATCTACTCTATGATCAAAGGATGACGGATCGGTTCGATTTCTAGTGGTGTCGTCTGTGAAGAGATCTAATAGGGGAGTTTGGATGCTGCTTCTCGAAGACGATCAACTTGCAGAAAGATCTTGAGCAGGAAAAAGGCAGAAAGGAAAAAACCTCAAGTCACAATGATAGTTGTGGTGTCTACTAGTGAGGGGTAGATTGACATTTATGATTATCATAAAAACCACATTCAAGGCGGCTCTGATGGAAGTTCGAGGGTGGACACAAAGGCCAGAGGTTAATGCAATTATTCCAAAAGATCTAGAGGCTATTCCTGGAGTGATCCTTCACCGACATAGACAGTGGGGATGCACATTGAATGCAGCATTAACTTTGGTCCAAAAGATCTGAGGACCAACGTGTTTAGGAACTGACTCATTTTTGTAAGCCCTAGGGCATAGGCCGACACTTTTGAGTTTTGTTGTATATATGGCATTTTTGCCTCATTTTTTTATAGAGTTCTTCTTATGCTTTTCAGAATTTTGTGACTTTTGCAGTCCTTTCTCAGATTAGCAAACTTTTGTAACTCATTTGGAGCATGACATATAGAATTTACCTTGATTACCATTGATGATTCAATTTGCCTTCTAGTTCTTGCAAAATATTGTGCATTTTTAGGTGATTGATCAAGCTACTTTGTGAAATCTTTCTATTTCCTTATAGCTTTGTCTCATGTTAGCATGCCTTTCTTTGTAAAAGTAGTATTATGTAGGTTACAAATTATGTTTTACTGAATTGCACATGCCCCTTTTGATATGTGAAAAATTCCTTTTCCTTCTTAAAAGTGTGTGCATGTCAAACCTATTTGTGAAATACTTATGCATAATCTATAGAAACTTGTTGTGCAGTCCCATATCCATCATTAGTATTCAAGTGTAACCTGAGTGTCTCATTGCTCTTGTCAATTTGGTGTATCACCATAGCATTTATTTTTCATTTTCATGCACTCCTTCTCCCTTTTCTTACAAAGATCAGTAGTTTAGGTGATACCAAAGGAAGTCGGCCTTCTCCAGAGGTTCTTTTCCATTTTTAGGTGACCCACAACCTAGAAAAGTTCCCATGTTTCTCTTAAGTATCAAGTTCTGCAAATTGAGAAGGGTGCAATTTCAATAGATAACAAGAATAATCGTCATTTTCCTGCAATTCATTCCTACTCTTAAATTAACATTTACTTTCTAGCAATTAAGTTATGAATTTCTTTTAAAGCAAAATAGAATTAATTTGGAATTTCGTATTTTAGATTAGGGATTAAAGTAATCATTAATTGTCTCCACGAATTGGTCTAAATGAAAGTCAATAAAGTCAGAATTAAGTCGGGAGAATTTTAAATTAGAAGTTAAAGTAGATTTAAATCTTAGGAATCAGTCGCTACAGTTTAGCTCCTGAAGAGCTCCCAAGAGCTCCTGAAAGCTCCTGAAGTAGGAAAAATTATACCTACAGTCATTGTTTATAGTGCAAACTCCCCAAAAAGAATCTGTGACAACTATCCTTATCACATATTGCTCTGAGACACACCTGGTTTGATAAAAGAATTAATTAAATGATGCAAGTTGTGACATCAATGACCTTTCCCATCATTTTTGGCATTGTTTCCAGGGATACTTAAACGATCTAGCTATTTAGTGTGAATTCTTAGTGTTGATAGCGAAGAGAGATCTGAAATTGTGGATGAGACGAAGCAGAGACCAACTAGGAAGGTTTCTTCCATGAAACATTGACATTAGAAGAAATCTTGATTTTAATCAAGAGGATTTCCAACAATACCAGATTGAAAATCAAGAAATTAATCAGGAAAACCCCACAGAAAATCAAGAAGAGAACAAAAATCCAATTCCAAGAGAAGAAATGGGTAACCAATCGGTACGTCCACCAGCAAATAGAGCCTTTTCAAATCCTATCAATTTTGAAAGACAGATTGATGAACCCCCTATGAAAAACATTTCTCCCTTAGTTCTCCCAGCATTTAGGGGAAAAACTATAGAAGATCCTGATCAATTCCTATTTGAATTCAAAATCTTATGCCAAACCTATGATTATTCAATTGATAGTTAGAAGTCGAAGTTGTTTCCTTCTACTTTGAATGAATCGACTTTAAGATGGTTTATGGGTTTTGGGTCAGGAACAATTAGGACTTGGCAACATATGGAGACTAAATTCCTGCACAAATACAAGGATTACTGTCGAGTGAGAGATAGAAAGGAGGAACTGTTTTGCATAAAGCAATTAGAAGACGAAAGTATAGAAGACTATGTTGATAGATTTCAATTTGTACATCAAAGGTGCACTAATGGGTTGGATGATGAAATCAGCAAAACAATTTTCCTGAGAGGGATTGAAGATGAGTCTAGAGAATCCTTGAACCTGATGGGAAAGGGAGACATTAATAAGCTTTCCTTGGATGACATGGTGGAAATCTGTAGAAACTACTCTAGAACTAGAGTGGGGACTCGAAACTCCAGAAGGAACAAGAATCACACCACTGATGTATTTGAAGTAATGGAAGAATTGGAAAACATGAAGACTAGTCTGCTACTACATCTTAACATGCAAGGAGAGAAGAGGACCACTGAACCTTTGTCAATTTATTGTTCCAAATGTAGGGGAAAACACCTTTTGAGGGAATTCCCATTAAATCAAATTGAAATTTGTGAGATTTATGAAAAACCACACCCAACCAGTTCTTGCAATATTTTGGCAGGAATAAAGAACAATATCAAGAAACCACTAGTAATCGAGGAAGAGCTAAATTATGTCAGCCAAAGACCTCAGAACCAAGGGTATAACACAAATCAAAGACAATATGGTTCACAATCAAACTGGAATCAAAATCCATGGCAGAACCAAAATCAATGGACCACCCAATCTTAGCCACAACCCCCACCTACATATTGGGGGAAACCAGAGTGGATGAATCCCCAGTGGAACCAATCCTAGTGGTAGTCTAACCAACAACCACAATGTAAAGAAAATCAATCCTCATGGCAGCAGAATCAAAACTTATTCCAACCATGGCAGAATCAGGGACAAAAACGACCATTGGTACAAACACCTTCAACCCTTAATGCCCCTAATGCTTCCAATGATCAAGTGAATCAACCCCAAATGCCAGCTCAACCGGTTTCTAATCCAAAAAATGCATGAACAGATACAAACAACCCAAATGTAAATGTAGTAGAAGTTAATGATATTTAGTTGTGAAGTAAAAATGTGCAAACTGCACCAACCAAGACAATTATAGAAAGAGAGGAAGAAAACAAAGAACAAATGTTGGAAGAAGAAAAAACTGTCGAACAAGCTCCCTATCCTGAGAGATTGCACGAAGAGAAAACTATTTCTCAAACCTCTTCCCCTCCCTACATGAATGTGATCGATTCACAACTTCTTAGAGAGTTGAAAAAGATTAACATAGAGATACCTTTGTTATAAGAAATCAAGGATATACCAGAGATCAACCAGTTAGTAAAATCCCTTTGCATGAAGACACCAGGAAGGAAGAATAAAATGCCTTCATCAATGCAAGTAGGGACTGAACTTACTAATGTGTTATCAGGAAGAATGCTTCCACAGAAATATAATGATCTTGGTAGCCCTATCATAACACTGAGTATAAATGGAATTGAAATACCAAATGTCATGATTGACTTAGGAGCTTCCATAAATGTCATTACATTTGATACAGTTGAAAAGCTAGGAATGACAACAATTCAGCCAACAACAATTGTTATGTAGTTGGCTGATCAATCAACTACAAAACCAAAATGTATTATAGAAGAAATCATGGTCAAAATTGATACATGGGATTACCCAGTTGACTTTTTGGTTCTCAAAGCTAGAAGGAAAGATTCTGGATACCCAATCATATTAGGCAGTCCATGGTTGGCTACCGCTACAGCCTTAATAGACTATAGATCAAGAAGCATGATAATCACTAATGGACAAAAACAAAAAGAATTGTCACTTTATCCACCTGCAAAACCATCAATTCAAACAAATACTCAACTTTGGGTGGATGAGGATTTAGATTCGAAAGGTGGTGGTATTGTGGAATTAGCAATGGTAACCATAAGTGAATATATCCAAGAATGTGAAGAACAAGAGATAATTTCATAAAGTGAGCAAGATAATTGTCAAACAACATTACATGAACAACATTGTTGTCCTCTGAATACTCTTGTTGGTGAATCAATAAATTCTAAAATGGAAATAAAGGAGATTACAATAGCAGGAGATAAACCCCTTAATATCAATTCAACCTTATCCCCAACGCAAGAGGAAAAATTGAAAGAAATTTTAGAAAAACACACCAGACCAGTTGCTTGGGAATATACTGATATGAGAGGTATCCATCCTTCAATCTGTAGTCATCAAATCTACATAGAATATGTTAGACCAATAAGACAAGGAAAAAGATGAATTAATCCTATACTTCGTGACATTGTGAAAAAAGAAATTGAGAAGCTGCTTAACATAGGATTCATATACCCAATATTTGATAGTCAGTGGGTCTCTCCACTGGTTATAGTTCCAAAGAAAAATGGTAAATGGCGAGTCTGCATAGACTATAGAGAATTGAACAAGGCCACTAAAAAAGACCATTTCCCATTTCCATTTATCGACCAGGTATTAGACAATCTAGCAGGAAGCAAATACTTTTCATTTCTTGATGGCTTTACTGGATATAACCAAATCCAAGTAGCCCCTGAAGATCAAGACAAAACTACCTTTACCTGTTCTTGGGGTACGTATGCATATATAGTCTTACCATTTGGACTATGTAATGCACCTACGACATTTCAAAGAGCACTACTAGCAATATTTGCAGATTTCAACACTTCATGTGTAGAAATCTATATGGATGACCTTGCAGTCCATGCTAAAACACATGATGAAGCATTACAAAACCTAGAAAAGGTTTTACAACATTGCAAAGATCATAGGTTATCACTCAATCATGAGAAAAGTTCCATTATGATGATAGAGGGAATTGTTCTGGGACATCACATCTCAAAAGAGGGGATAAAGGTTGATCCCAAGAAAGTTGAGATCATATAGAACATTGAAATCCCTAAGAACCAAACTAGAGTAAGAATTTTTCTTGGGCACGCAGGGTATTACAGAAGATTTATAGAAGGATTTAGTAAAATAGCATCACCGCTATTCACCCTACTCAAAAAAGAAGAAGAATTTGTATGGACAGAGGATTGTCAAAAATCTTTTGAAACAATTAAGATAGCTCTAACAACTTCACCCATTATCAAAGGACCGGTTTGGGAAGAGCCTTTTGACATACATGCAGATGCATCTAATTTGGCCATTGGTCCAGTATTAGGACAACAAGATGAGAACAGTGTCATGCATGCAAATTACTATGTTAGCAAAAACTTAAATCCTATTGAAAGAAACTACACAACAATAGAAAAAGGAAATTTTAGCTGTAGTATATGCAATAAATAAATTCAAACATTATATTATAGGCTATAAAATCTACATGCATATAGACCATGTTGTAATAAGATATCTAATGAATAAAGCAGTGGTAGGTGGATGCATTATTAGATGGTTAATTTTATTGCAAGAATTTGATGTAACTATCGTTGATAAGCTTGGAAATGACAATGTTATTGCTGACTTTCTTTCTAGAATTTTTTTACAGGATAACCAAGAACTAGTGGATGATGCATTTCTAGATGAACACTTATTTGCCATATCAATTCATCCACCATGGTTTGTTGATTTGGAAAATTACCTTGTTACAGGAAAATGTCCAAGTTAATTCAGTAATAAGCAAAAAAAGAGGTTAATCCATGAAAGTTCCAGATTTCAATGGATTAATGGTCTTCTATTTAAATTATGTCCTGCCATGTTTTACATAGATTTGTAATAGAATTGGAAGTTTATGATGTATTGCATTTCTTCCATCACTAACTTGACAGAGGAAACTTTTCAGTTGTAAGAACAGTTCACAAAATCTTGGGGGTTGGTTACTTTTGGCCAACAATGACAAAAGATTCAATATTCTTTGTTAGACACTATGATGACTGCCAAAGAATGGGGAAGCCTACAACATCCATGGAGATGTCGATGCAGCCACAAATAGCTCTTGAACCATTTGAAAAGTGGGGCATCAAACTTGTGGGACCAATTGATCCACCTTCTAGGGGTCAGAGATATATCCTTGTTTGTATCAATTATGCAACAAAATGGGCTGAGGTGAAGGAACTACCAGCAGCAAAAGAAGATAAAGTTGCAGACTTTCTATACAAGAAAATTCTCCAATGGTTTGGTGCACCTAGAGAAATTGTTTCAGATCAGGGACCACAATTTGTGTCAGCAATGATGGAAGCATTTTTACAGAGGTACCAAATAACTCACAGAAAATCTTTGCCTTATCACCCACAGGAAAATGGACAAGTAGAGGTCACAAATAGAGAATTGGAAAATATTCTAACAAAAACAGTTTCTTTGAAGAAAACAAATTGGGTAGATAGGCTAGATGAATTAGTCTAGGCCTATAACACCACATGGAAAACAATGATTGGGTTCTCTCCATATGAACTTGTGTATGGAAAGAAACCAGTCATGCCAATTGAATTTGACATGAAAACATTGAAGACAGTAGTAGAAGTTGCAATTGACCTACCAGAAGCAGAGAAAAGTAGAATTTTGCAACTTAATAAACTTGATGAAATGAGAATGGAGGCACTTCAGCATACAGAAGTGATTCAAAAGCAAAGGAAGGAATGGCACGATAAACATATTATGTCTAGATAGTTCGGAGAGGGAGATTGGGCGCTATTATTTGACTCTAGATTTGAAGAGTTTAAAGGAAAGTTCCATACCAGATGGCTGGGACCTTATGAGATACAACAAGTGTTCGAGAATGGAGTTGTCTAGTTAGTTCCAATTGATGGGGAGAAAAGAGTCATGTTAGTCAATGGTCATCAACTGAAAACTTACCATAAGCGAGCAACAAAGGAGGAATTTTTGGATGAAGCACAACACATAATAGAACATTTTCTCATGGAAGCTATCTCTTCCATGAGAGATCTTTGAACCTTTGAAGAAGGCACAAATAAACAAGGTAAATTGAAAACCAGCAATTGGCGGTTTACCTTGAGAAAAATGGAAGTAAATTGAAAACCAGCAAATGGCGGTTTACTTTCAAGAAGAAAAAATAAAAAATAAAAAAATTGATGACTGAAAACCAGAAATGGCGATTCTAAGTTAACTTCTGCAAGCTCTTGAAGGCTCTTGAAGAACCCCTCAAAAGCTTCTGAAGGCTCCTAAAGATCTTGAAGATTGAAGACTCAGAAGACTTCATCTTTGCTCAAAAGCTCCTGAAGAATCATGATGAACTCCTGAAGGCTCCTGAAGAAATCAAAGGCTCAAAATAAATTAAGCTGCACATTTAATGTGAATATTGTTTTCAAAGTTATTTTCTAAAGTAGTTAGACTAATTTAAAATAGGTAAATATTTATGAATCTAGACATCTCTGCCAGAATGTTAATTAAATGATAATAATAATTCTACTTTTAATCATTTCAAAAAGTGGCAGATTGTCAAAATAAGGAATGATGTGACATGGATGATGTCAGTCGAGGATAACAGATCTCTTCATGATACAGTTGTATATTCAAAAATGCTCCCAGGTACATGATGAAATGTGTAACAAATGTCACCAACCTTGCGAATTGAATTGCAAGTTTCAAGTTGTGGCGTACGAATCGTCCAAAGCAGTAAAGGAATTAAATGTAGGCGATTAATTGCATGCTATGTCATTTTCAAAATTGGATGCTCCCAAATCAAGAAACAAATTATTCCACACTTTTTTGGAAAGTAATTCAGACGGCTAGTTGAAGTCCGCCAGTGAAGTCCGCCATTTTTTATAGAGAAAGATGGGGAATAAGAGAAATTCTGAACTAGAGAACTTCAATCTTGATTCAGAGACCAAAAGATTTTTTGAAGAAGCCGGGTGGCTAAATTTTGTGATGCAGTATGAAGGCTTCCAACCAGAAATGGTTAGGGAATTTGTGACAAAATTCCACGTGAATGTCACCAAGGTAAGGGGAGAAGTAATAAAAGTCACACCATATATTATAAGTGAAATTTTTGGAATTTTGAATGAAGGAAAACTAGTTAACAAAGGCCGAGTTAAGTTTGAGAAATTGGTGGCTGCATTTCACCAAGAGCCGGAAAGAAGGCCAAAGAAACAAATGCACAAAGGAGACCAGTGTGGCATAGCTCGTAACAATTTGGATGAGCCATGGAGGACTGTTGTGACTTGGCTTATAAAGTTTTTCACCTACAATGGGCAGTATGGTACAATACTGGGTCCAGGAATGCAACTTTTAATACATTTAAGGTATGGTCAGACAAAACCTTCAGCTAGGATAAATTTTCTAGTGTTCTTATTCAGTAAATTTCTTCCATGATTTTGAGAGTGAAAACTAGGGGAAAATCTTCTATAAAATACCAAGGGTTGATACATTTGATAATTAAATACCATTTCTTAAAAAAAGAAACTGGGAAGCATGGCTGGTTAGAATTTTTGTCTGCACCTATGGGAAAGCAAAAAAGGAGACCCACAAGGGGACCCTCAACCAAAAAGACAAAAATGGAGGAAGGAGAATCTTCCAAGAAAAGGGGAAAAAGAAAATTGCCAGAGATATCTAGGGTAACCTGTACTAGGTCAAAAATAAAGAGACAAGAAGTACATGAGGAAAACCCTAGACCTATTGAAACTATAGTGTCCACTTTGAAAGAGGCAACTATAAGTCAAACCCCTGTTTCTGGAAGCCCTGTTAAATCCCCTAAACATGAAGATACCCGTACCCCTGTACAGTCTCCTGAGAGACCTCAAAGTCCCCCTGAAAACCCAATGTCAACTCTTGAAGATAACCATGTTTTTGAAGTCTACGGCTTTGCTAAAGAGTTTGGCACACAATGTGAAGAGCAAGAGGTCTCTAAAGAATTTGAACAAGAACAGACTATGAAATCCCCTATACCTTCCCCACAACATGAGAAGAGGAAAGGGAAAGAGTCTTTAATTGAAGAAGAGGGACCCCAAGAATAATTGAATACAGAAGAATTAGAGAAAGAGGAATTGTTGAGAACAATGAAAATGTCCCACCTAGAGGCCAAATTAGAACAAGAAAGAAGAAATGTGCAATTATTTGAAGAAAAATTAAGAAGAAAGGAAGAATTGCAACAATTAGTCTACAAAAATCAAGCAATGGAAAGGCAAGTTGAGAAAAATGAGGCAAGGATTAAAGAATAGTTAAGTAAAACAAAGGATTCCCTACAACAAGCTAGTATGAAAGCATTAGTAAGTGCAGAGGAAATTTCAAAATTGAAGGAAGAGCTGCAACAGAAAGAAGAAGAATTAAAGCAGCAATCCATGTGGTTCTATGCACAAGAAGCCTCTAATTCCTCCACTCCTCCACATAGGCTTGCATTACCTTTCGTTATCCCTCATATTCCTTCCACCCCTCCTATGCAACCAACTCCAGTTCAGCCTCGATATCGTTCTTTGGAAGTTTTCAAATATAAGGAGGAAAAAAAAGTATTGAAAGAGAAAATATAGAATTTAGAAAAAGAAAAGAATGAGATTGAGAGAAGACTTGAATGGGTGGAAAAATTCAGTTTCGCCATGCTTTCCATGAGAAGACCAGATGTAACATATTCTTTGTTTCTTAGAGAAAAAATTTTAGAATGGAAAATAAATCAGTTAATTCTGGGAAGGAGTTTGGATTACAATGAAGATCATGATTTCCTTAAAGATTACTTTAATAGCCACCTTGACATTTAGAATTTAATGTGTGAGTTCTACCAACATGGGTTTTTAATGGGGGATAATGATGACACAATGTTGAATATATATGTTGGTGAGCTTCGGATTAGGTCATTTGTTTCTTTAATGCAAAACTAGGTGGATTGGTCAAATAGAATGAATAAGTACAAAGAAGCTTAAAGAAAATATGGATTGCCAATGAGACCTGAAAAGCCCCATGCTGAATTAAATATCAAAGCTATAAGATCAATTGTCAGGTTAAATGATGTTAATCCCCTTTATGTCTCAAATTTGTTTGATAGCATTGCATCATTCCAGAATGTGGAAGTAACACTCCCGCCATTAGCACTATAGTCTTATGAAGAAAGGTACCAACTTATTCCAGAATTAGTCAGGAGAAGGGATCCAATTAGTCTAAATAATATCAGTTGGAGTTTAGTCAAAGTTAGACATGTCATCACTCTAATCCAACAATAAAAAGAATTTTTGATAGGCATGAGATTCATAATGCCAATTATTATAATTCTAGCACCAAAGCTAAAGGAAAAGGAAAATTTACCAGCTCCAGTAATGAGGATGTGGTTTGAGAACTTAAGAGAAAACTATGACTATGCACTTAATACCAGATTGTTGGAACAGTACAGAGAGGTTGTTTTTGACTGATACATTTGGATGGAAGCACTAAACAAGAGAACACCATAGTTTTGGATGATGAACCATGAGGACATGGTCCAAAGCAAGTTAGGGACAAAATGATGGGAGATATAAAATACTTTCATTTAAGGCTTTTTATGTTTTAAAAGACTTGTTCTTATTGTTAATTGACATGACTGGCGGTAGACAATAGATAACATATTTGCTTATTTTACTTTATGTTTAACTAAATTAGCAGATATTTTGGAAGTGATAGCTTATGTTAAATCTGTTGCTTTATGATGACTTTGGATGAGATGATTATGTTGCATTAATCTTTATTAGCATGATTATTGTCCTTTTCATAAGGGTTTTTAATAGGGTATCTTAAAGGTTGATGAGACGGTTAAAATCTCTATCTAATCATGAGGAATGACTACACCATAGATAGGCCCTATTGGATGATGAGTCACTCAAAGTCTAAATTGACTTCTTCATAGTCGATTGAGGAAATTTTACTTCTAGCACTAATCTGGTGTAGTTCTGGCATAGTCCTCCTTAGTCAACTTCAGTTTTATTTTTAGTTTCATTTTGTAATATATAGTTGGTCGCCTTAAGTTTTGGTAGTTAGCGTCATGTTAGAAGCTAATAAGGATATTTTATAAATATCCACATTTCGGTCTTAGTTAAGAGTTAGATAATTTGCAATTAGAATTTTTGTAATCACAAGCAATACATTGTTCTGCGTTCTACTTTTGATCAATGACAAAAGAAGCAACAAGTTAATTAATTCACTGTGTTGAAGGATCTTACCTGAGGAAGAGCAGGGCTTGCTCAACCTTTGGAACGATCTTATGGTATTTTTGTTAAGTGCTATTATTTTCTGATTTATTAATATTAAATCTATAGTAGAAGCTAATTTTGAATTGTTCAATCATTAAAATCATCTTCTATCATGGTAAATGTTAAGATTGGATAATCACTTTTGTTTACAATTACGTTTCGAAGTTTCAGTTTATTATGGTTAAGATCGAATAGTTAGAATGTTTAGATTTGTTTATTAGGAATGTTGAATTGAACCAATAGAATTGTTGAACAAGTTTCTTTTATAAATTAGGTTTAGATGTCGTTTGAATCAATTATAATTAACGTTTGTTTGTTAAGCTTCATTAAAACAATGTTAGGAATTTATGGAAAGATGGAGTTGAAGTCTATTCAGAATCTGTTCATGGAGATTAGTCTTTATTCCTTTTAGAGTAATCGTCATTTTCCTGCAATTCATTCCTGCTCTTAAATTAGCATTTACTTTCTAGCAATTAAGTTATGGATTTCTTTTAAAGAAAAATAGAATTAATTTGGAATTCTGTATTTTAGATTAGGGATTAAATTAATCATTAATTGTCTCCATGAATTGGTCTAAATCGAAGTCAATAAAGTTAGAATTAAGTTAACAAAATTTTAAATTAGAAGTTAAAGTAGATTTAAATCTTAGGAATCAATTGCTACAGTTTAGCTCCTAAAAGCTCTTGAAGAGCTCCTAAAAGCTCCTGAAGTAGGAAAAATGATACCTGAAGTCATTATTTATAGTGCAAACCCCCCAAAAAGAATCTATGACAACTATCCTTATCGCATATTTCTCTGAGACACACCCGGATTGATAAAAGAATTAATTAAATGATGCAAGTTGTGACATCAATGACCTTGCCCATCAGGTGGCATATATGCTTGGTTCCTCTTCTATGATAAAACCACCATGGATGAATGTAAGAGTACCAAGGGGATATAAACATAGTGTTGGGATGGTAGGGCTAGGTGACAATGGAGGATCATGAGATGGAGATGATGGGAAAATAACATCTTGATTGGGAAGAGTGAGTGGTAAGGTATCAATAGAGGGATTAGATGATATGATAGGATTTGGATTTGTGGCAATGGCTAATAAGGGCTCATTCAATGGAGTGATTAGATCTTGAGTGACAAGGGGATCATAGGGTAGAATGGATGGGGGACTGTGATCTTGAGATGGACTAGGTGGCGTGGTAGGATCCTGATGTGGAGAGGGGGATATGTTGGTATATTTTGAATCAAGCTCTTGGCATGACTCCTCTTGTGTGGGTGGCATGATTATGGAATGTTGGAGGGATTCCTCAAGTGGTGGAGATGGAAGGATAGAGGATTCATGAAGTTCATGGGAATGGATTTTGGTGATACTAGGAGTGGGAGGAGTGGATTGAATTTGTGTGTCTTCGATGGATTGGGTGGATCTAGGAGTAGGAGGAGTGGATTGTATTTGATTATCTTTGATGCTTTCGGCAACTGTTGGAGTAGGAGATGGGGGTTGAATGGATGCAGTGGATTTGATGGTTTCAATAGTTTGAGTGGTTCTAGGGGTGGTAAAAACAATGATAGGTGTGGGATGGAGAAGGGTCTCATCACTAGTGACCGTGGATGATAGATTGGGATGGCATAGTTCCATGACTTCAAGATGTGGAGTTGGGGATGTATTCTTTGACATGAGTCGGAGGAATTTTAGAGCAAGAATCGTGCATATTCTAGGCTTAGATGGAACAGTAGGACTAGATGAAGGATTATGGATTGGTGGAGGATTAGGATTATAGATTGGTGGACTAGGATTAGATTGAAGAATGGGGTTGGATGGAGGACTAAGAGTAGATGGAGGATTAGGATTGGTTGGGAGATCGAGATTAGATGGAGGGTTAGGACATGGTGGAGTGGAAGATGGAGTGACATAGGAGGATATGGATGGTGGATTAGGACAAGAGGATGTGGGTGGTGGATTGTCATAAAGGTATTGGGATTGAGGATTTGGATGGGAATATTCAGATGGTGGATTAGGATAGGACGACGTGGGTGGTGGATTGTAGTAGAGGTATTGGGATAATAGAGTAGGATGGGAAGATTGGGGTGGTGGATTAGAATAGGAAGACATGGATGGTGGATTAGGATACGAAGGTGAGGATGTAGGATTAGGATAAGAAGGTATGGATGTTGAATTAGGATGGGTAGATTGGTATGGAGGATTAGAATAGTGGGACATGGATAGGGGATTGTAGTAGGAGTATTGGGATGATAGATTAGGATGGGAAGATTGAGATACTGGATTAGGATAGGAATATTGGGATGATGGATTGGGATAGGAAGATGTGGATGTTGGATAAGAGAAAGATGTAGACGAAGAATGTGATGAATATGTGGATGGGGAAGATATCGGATATCCTTTGTCAGAGGTAGCATAAGGATAATTATTAGGTGTGGATGAAGGTGTGATGGGATAGCTTGGATGAGTGATCAAATTCTAGATGGTGATCAGAGAAAGCTTACTAGAAATGATAGCATCAAGGGGATCTATATCATATACCTCTTGATCAACAAGGCTCTCATTTTCGTCGTCATCGTAATTAGGATTCCCCTTAACTACTATTTTTGGTTGCATTGGTGAAGGATAAGGATTCATGATGTTGGATGGGATGGATATGGATTGAAGGTATGGGAATAGATGATTAGAAGGAAAGAAAAGATGATGAAAAGATAAATAGGGTGGATTGGAAGAAGATGGAAGAAGGGATCTTAAGATTTGTTTTGATATCAGAAGATCTTGGATGTAGATGGACTAAAGCTTAGATTGGGATTGGATTAAAGCTCATATTAGGATTGGATTGAAGCTCAAATTAGGGTGATTGAAGGATGTGATTGGATTGATTTTAAACAAAGTTCAGGGGTTTAACTAGATGATGTAAGGTGTTGACAATTAGATTTTTCTAGATTTGGTAGTTTTCAAAATTGTCAATTTTTTCCATTTTAGGTAATTTCACATGCATACCTTTGAGAGTCAATTTTTTTTCCCAAAAACTAAGGTAGGATGAATTTCCAACTAACATCCTAACTCCGAAACATGAGTTTCGAGTTATTAACAAAAATGACTTTTTAAAAACTGGAAAAAATACTAAATTGTGATTTTGAGGGTCAAGATGAAAGTTTCAAGCATAAAAAAGGTGCCACCTCATAACGCAACCACCCATAAAACTTCAGCCCAAACAGACACCTGAGTCAAAAGTTATGACCTCTGGAAGCTTCTGCATCAAAATCAAAACCCTTAAAATGAAGTCTAGGCAATTGGGATTGATGAAGCGATGGTAGATGTGGACTCTAATGACATTCTAAGATGAACCTATGTGATTTGGTTGATGAAACAATGACTTTCAAAAAGTGTTGATGAACAGGAATGATGATGATGGGAAGATAGATGAAGGTATATTCTTTGAAAAAATTGCCTATTTGTGAGGGAAAATTTTCCTGTTCAGTGATGGTAAGGTAGATTCACCCAAACAGACTGTAGATTCACCCAAACAAAAGGAAAATTCACCCAAATTGAAGACAAATTCACCCAACGAGAAGGCAGATTTGCGCAACCAAAAGGAAAATTCACCCAACCAGAAGAAAGATTCGCCCAAATAGACTATAGATTCGCCCAAACATACTACAGACTCACCCGAACAGGTGACAAACTCCCCCAAATAGGTGATAGGCTCGCCCAAATAGGGATCAAGTTTTCCCAAACAAGATTTAGACTCGCCCAAATAGGTGACAGGCTCACCCAAACAGGATTCAGACTAGTCTAAAACTGTGACAGACTCGCCTAAATAGCTAGCAGGTTCGTCTATTTCCTAGATAGTATGGTTTCAAGAAAAAATGGGACCACCTGGACTTTCCTAAATCTAAAAAAGATCAAATGGTGTCAACAAATAGGTAAATAGACAACTCTAATGGGGGAAACAGACTCTCTGAATGGACAAATGGATCCTCTGAATGGGGAAACGAACAAACAGAGACTCGAATAGAAGATGGGTTTGGCTATTCAAGGAGTTGATTCACCCAAATATGTTGCAAAATCGCCTGTTTTCAAGGAATGAGCGAATATGATGACTTAAGGGACTAAAAAATCAAGCAAAATCACCCAAAGATAAAGCAAGTTCACCCAAAATAGTAGCAAAATCACCCCTTTTGAAGAAACAAGTGAATGTGATGGGTTGTTTGATTGACAAGATGACTCAAACAACAAACAAAATGGACCCTTTAGGGATCAAGTTCACCCAAAACAATGGCAGGCTTACCTAAATAGGGTGCAGACTCACCTATTCTGTGGAGAATGGGCGATTTTGACAGGAAACGACTGAGAAATGACTTAGATATAAGACATGACTGCCCCCTATGGATAGCAGGTTCACCCCAAACAAAAGAAAATTCACCCTTGACAAAGGAAATTTCACCCAACTGACAGACTTGGATTGGATTAGATGAAAAATGGATAACTGTGGCAAAGGAAAAAAACACAAGCAACAGACAAAAGACAAGGCTGACTCAATTGAAAAGAAATGCATTGGTTTTGCACAAAGAAAACACTTCAAGCAACACAATCCTAAAATTAGTGAGAAGAGTATCACCAACATAGTCCTCTATCTAGGCTCAATAAGGTGATTTAGCGAGTCCTTGATATACACATGGTATGTGAGGCACAACCGTGAACACCAGCGAGGTACTGGAAACTCGAACCAACTCTTCGCATCTTATCTAGGTATCACCCTAGCTTCGACGCTTCACCAAACATGATGTGACTGGATTGGGGTACAACTTTGGCTCTCCCCTCTTTATATACCCCACCGGTACATGTGGTTGGGATCGTCCCTTGGGGTGATGAAATCCCCAAGTAGGTTCTGCTAAAAGAAGATACTAGATGTTTTTGGCTGGTCCCACTACTGTATTCGGCTCAAATTTTTTACGAATGTTTGTTGAAATTTCAACAAACTATTGTCAGAACATTGACGAACCACTAAAATAAATTTTTTCGCAACATTTTTCGTCACTTTCCCAACAAAACTTAAGTCGTCAAAAGCATAATCTAACTTCGTCAATTTTTGCCACAATAAAGGTGATCAGGTGTTCATTGGAATATTAACGAAACGTGTGTCGGTCTAGCAACGAACAATGGCTAGAACAAAAGTGGGACAAATCAGCCAAAACGTTGGAACACCACCAGAAATGCGTCAAAATGGTGATGAAAGGGGCAAGTCATAATGTCCAAAATTTCATCGGAGGTATAGCAATTTCTTTGGATGCTTTTGGTGTTTCGTTGGTTGGGTTCGTCGAATTTTTGATGAAACAGTGCAATTTTAATTTTTTTAAAGTATTCCATTTGCAAACATGCTTATCTAGAAAATGCAATTGGTGGGTATAAATACAAATTCCACAACCTTTTCCAACATCCTCCCTGCTTGTGCCAAAAGGGGACCTTTGTAATAGGGTATGGACATCCATCAAAACATAAAGGATAGAGGAATTTCATCAGATGTAGTTGCAACTTCCCTATTAGACATGTATGCAAAATGTCAAAGCATAGACAAGGCACGTGAACTATTTGACAAAATGCCTCAAAGAAATGTGGTCTCATGGACTGTGATGATTGCAGGATATGCACAAAATAGATTTGTTCAAAAGGCTTTAGAAATTTTAAAGAAAATGTAATTGGCTAGTGTAAAGCCAAATTTGAAAACCTTTGTCAACATCCTCCCTTCGTATGCCAAAAGGGGAGCTTTGGAACAGGGTATGGACATCCATCATAACATAATGGAAGGGGGAGTTTTTTCAAATATTATAGTTCGAAATGCTCTAGTAGACATGTATTCAAAACGTGGAAGTATAGATAAGGCACGTGAACTATTTGATGGAATGGCTCAAAGAGATGTCATCTCTTGGAATGCAATGATTGTAGGATATACACAAAAATAACTATTTAAATAGAAATTGTTGTGATAGATGTAAACTATTTCCATCATTATAAATAGGGACAATGTTCTTGAGGAGATGATTGGTGTTGCTAAATGAAGCAATCTAAAAATTAGGCTTGCAATATGTTGTAGTGGCAACTGTCCTGGTAGACATACCTATGAAGAGTCTATAATGCACCTTCAAAAGCTACAGTCATGCCTATCTTATCCTATTCCCCACATGAACATATGTTCAATTAGATAATAGAATACAAAATAAAATGAATATTTTAACTAATGAATTGTAGAAAATAGATTTTTGTAGTTTATATTCATATCATTGATTACATTCATTGCATTGCACACCTTTCAAACTCAAAATATTACTTCACATTGCATAACTAATAACTAGATGTTGATAGCTGACGAAATTTCAATTACAATATAGTTTCTTACGGTCAACCTAAGAAGTTATGCAATTACTTCACATTGTGTAACTAATAACTAGGAGTAACTGCCAATTGCATCAGCTTGTCATGGCATTCCATGAGACCACATTTATTTGAGGAAATTTTTCAAATAGTTCACTGCCTTGTCTATGCTACGACATTTTTCATACATTTTTTCCAAAGTATTCTATCAAACAGTTCACTGCCTTGCTGCTATTATCTACTATTGTCCTGCAACTCATGGAATATCTATCACTATCAATATGTCTAGACAGTCATGATGATATGACTATCTTTAAATCTTACTCATCGTTGAGGATAGTCATGACTTGTCTTTCCCATGTCTTCCTTTAATGGACCAAGGCTATCCTAAACTCGACATTCATGGTCATTGTACTAAAAATTATCATGACTATCCTTACATTATTGTTTGGTCATCATTTTATGGTGAGTATTAAACTTATTGTTATGATTATCCCTAGTTTTAAGAAATGGTTTTCTCTTTCATTTGACACTGCACTTGTCACTTTTCACTACCTTTAATTATCTTTACACAGTCCACTTGACATGTATTTTAAATGGCTATCTCTTGAGATGAAGTCACTACCCCTTGACATTGTTAATGATCATTTGGAATTCATGACTATCCAATGATTTCTAATGGACTATGCTCTATCTTTTAACATTGATTCCTTATCTTGATTGTCACCAACTTGTGCTTAATATCTCTACCCCCTGCGTCTCTTGGCATTGCCATAGTAGCAAATGCTTGATCACTTCCCTTTCATATATTCCTGCATAGTTCATTATCCTTGGTCTATCAATCACTTAATGTATTATTTCCATGTCACAAAACAAGAATCTTCTATCATGAACAAGGTTCTAGTATGAAGGCTTGTAGCATACTCTGGGATCTACTCATTTCCTATCAAATTTCCCCATAATAACCCTTGTTATTTTCGTGATGGACATAAGCTAATGCATTATTCTTCAATTGTGACAAAACCTTTATGGAGTTGCCCTCTCAAATGACACATGAATGCATAAATTTGAGAGGACTAAAGAAATACCTATGGAAATATAAGGAAAAACTCTCGAACCCTACAACATTGACATTAGAAAGGTGGGTGGAGAGTTCAATGATCTGATGATCTCATAATCACATAGAAAAACCATTATTTCTATAGGAAAACTCAAGATGACTCAGAATAAAGAATATTTTGTGGGATGATTGCATAACTTTTCTATATTGGTGACTATCTTCTATATTGGTGACACTCAATAAGTCTATATTGGAGAAATTGGCATGGCACATGGAGACAATAGGGTATTTTTAGTTTCAAGAATTTTACTTAATACTGTGGAATAGAAGAAAAAAGAATCATTCATCTACCACCATAGTGAAAAGTTAGCAATTGCATTTGGTTTGTTAAACATGGCCCTTGGTGTTTTGGTGAAGGATAAGGTATAGAAGGCAGTGTATATTGTTTTTAATGATTTAGGTATGGTGAATCTAATATGCTTGAATGATGACTTGACTACAAAAAAGACGGTAAGTTGGAATGGATAGAGTTGTGAAGTAGATGATGAACCTATTGTCTTGAAGGTCTGATAATTGGTTATAGTGAGAAGGTATAGATGGTTGTTAATGTGCCTTGGTGATTTGGTATAGGTGTTTGATTATTTTTCCTTGAAGGGATACAATTGCAATGCAAAATGATATGATGTAAAGTAAAGGATGTGAATGGTTCTCTAATCAGGTTTTGATGTTGTAAAGTAGAGGATGTGAATGGTTCTCTAATCAAGTTTTTGATGCAGTGACATACAAAAGGAATAGTGTTGAGAGAACAAATGCAAGAAAATAGATCATAGAGCAAGAATCATAGAGCATGAATTTTTTTGTGGAAAGACTCGTGCCATGAATTTTTTGTGGAAAGAATTGGAGGCATGAAGCATATGAGGACATGATTCTTAGGTTTTACATGCTAAATTTCAAGACATGGAAAGTGATCATAGATATGAAGTTGTAAATAATCCAAAAGACTATCTTGTGTCCTTAGCAAAGGTTATGACTGTGATGTATTTTCAATGGTTTTATACACTGTGAGTCTCTAATGGATTGGTAGACTGTGGTTTATCCTCCATAGGTCTTTATGAAATATGTTTACCCTTAGTAATGTATTAATGAATATTATCCTTTTTGTCAAGACAAAGATTAATGACTGAGATTGAAGCATTATGACAGTGTGCTAGTTATGATTGTGGCTTAACAAGGGTAGGGAAGACTGTAAGTTGAATGAATGTAAGTAGAGAAATTTTTGCATACCTGCAGATGGTACAAAATTTCATGGTTAAGTGGAAGCCTCCCATCAACAACAAGATCCAAATATTTGTGTATCTATCTCAATCAAGCCTCTAAACCCTTTAGAGCTGTCAATTTTTCCTCTAACCTGTTATGCACAAAAAGTCAAATTTTAAAGTTATGTCACCACTAAAAACAAAAGAAACAGAGCTTTGAAACCAAATCCACACACAACACAATGTAGTATTCATACAAATTCATAAAATAAAAAACTAAACTCAGAACATTTGAATGGAAACAACTTCAAATTATGATGTAGAGCATGGATTCAGTTTACTCAACTAGAGGCAGATTTCACAATAATGGGTTCTTCATGTAAAACATATGTATGAGGTTCAAATAGTAAAGAGATTGATGAAAGATAGAGGAATTAAAAAGATACTTGGATGTAGTTGGATTGAGCTTCTCTTTGTTTCGAGAATAGTTTAATATTCTCTACTTAACAGGGCCAACCATGTGACAATGGAAGCTCATTTGGCCCCTCCCCCCCCTCACATCATTCTTAATTCCTATGTCTAATTTCTAGGAGACTTTTGGTATGTTTAAAGGTAGGATGAGTGGTTGCATCAATGTTCTAGTTCTCTATGAAAAGGTTTCAACATCTTCAAATAGTGAAAGTTAGTGCTCATAGTCATTTGAAACAACAACATTTTAATTATGTATGATGGTAGGATTTGATAACTTAAAAGAATTGGCTACCCAAAAAACTTAAAGTTAAAAGAAACATTTTTAGTTTAAGGGGTTATGACTTTCTTTCATCTTTGCATATTGGTTTGATGCTTCAAACGATGCATTTCTTATCCCACTTCTATCATATTGTACTCCCATCCCATTGCAATTGTTGACATTAAAAGTCGTCAAAATTGCAATTTTGCAAAATAATGGGTTGTTAATTGTTTGTAAGTCAGTTATGGACGTTGGTTTGGTGCAAGGGCACCTTGGGTCTCCATGCCTCTTTGAGTCCTTGTTTTGTTTTTTGTTTGATGTCAAGTTGTCTAAGATGTAATAAGGTCCTAAGGACCATCTTCAAAGGCTTGTAGTAGGTTTTGAGTCTTGGTGATAAGTTTCAATGTAATCACAAGGTCTCCATCCCCAATTTGTAAGCTTGGTGCACCTTGGAAAATTAGAGAATCAACTTTGAGTTCTTCAAAGATTATATTCCTCTATTCATAATTTTTAAGGGTTGTGTGTGGAGGAGGTTATCACTACCAAGAAGGGAGGAGACCTTTCCTTGCATATGTTTGTGGTGGGGGTATTAAAGAAGAATTGTATGCCTCTATTTCCATTCATTAGATCTAGCTTAGCCTAGCATATACTTGGACTTCTTTGCCCCTATAAACTTCCATATGTTTGAGTTTATGTTATGTAAGCATAATTCCATGCTATGTTGAAATATAAGAGGTGGAGTAGGCCAAAAGGAAATAACCCCTTTTTAGTTGTACCTTCAAATTTTTTCTTATTGTTTTCTATTTTTAGCAACTTTGTGGACATCATATTTGAGGTAGGTCGTACAACAAAGAATAACATGTTCC
Source organism: Sequoia sempervirens (assembly GCA_007258455.2). Taxonomy (NCBI): domain Eukaryota; kingdom Viridiplantae; phylum Streptophyta; class Pinopsida; order Cupressales; family Cupressaceae; genus Sequoia; species Sequoia sempervirens. The sequence goes on from VDFB02047397.1 coordinate 114,550,838, forward strand.
CACCAATAAATTGAACCTCAAAAGTTAGTGGGACTTAATTATGAGTTCTCAAACATGATATCAAAGCAAAACGGATTCATTTATGACCTAGTATTATTGCATAATAAAATTTAAAATGTGTTTTTGTTTACATTCAATATCCCTCCTTTTTTGTAGACGATTCTCTTTGTGTAGGGTACTTGTGAAATCCATGAGATCCAAGTTCCTAAAAAAAATTGCATTCAAATTTTTGTTGTGTATATGGATATGTGTTTTGTGTTTCCATTTTGTTTTGTGAAGCATTGAGCAAAGAAAATATCAACCAACATCTTCTTCAAGGTATTTAAGCACTTGAGAGAGATTTTGGGTTTTAATTACCTATGTACATTGTTGTTTTGAGGCTATTAATATAAGTTGTGGGGTTTGTAAGTTGCTTGTGCATGACGAAGTAAAGGCCAATCTGCAAAGAATTCAGAGATTCACATTTAGCATTGGAAGAATTAGGTGCAGACCATTATGGCATGTGAAGACCATGTATTAGGTTGATCTATGTGCATATCATTTGTTAACCATGAGATTTTATCTAAGGTTTTTTTTCTGCTTGGCATGAATCTCTTTGCCTATGTGATCCTGTGTGTTAATATGTTTTCATGATCTTTGTGCATGCGTGCTCTAGGTGCAAAACTTGAGTGCAATATCATAGAGGTCGATCCACATTTACTCCCATTGAATGTTTGAGGCAAATTTGAAACCCTTGTTCGAGGCATGAAGCTCTTATTATCCCTATTATGCATGTGTAAAGATTGCATCTAAATTGGAAACTAGGCATGAAAAATGTAGGTTAAAGAGAATGGGGGTGCCAAAATTATAGTACTCATTGTCCCTTGGTCATGGGTTTTCCCTGAGTGCCCTCAACCTCATCCCTGGTGCTGGTATTGACCTTGTTTTCACTCCTCCAAACTCTTCCTCAACGTTGGTATTCACCTTGTTTTCACTCCTCCAAACTCTTCGTCGGCGTTGGTATTGACCTTCTTTTAATCCAATCTCTTCCTCGACACTGGTATGGACCTTGTTTTCACTCTTGATCGAAACTCTTCCTCTATTCCTCAGCACTGGTATTGACCTTTCACTTCTCCAATTTGACAAGCTAAGTTTTTAGAGTATGTTAATTAAATTGAAAATTTTGGCGCCATTTAGCTATTTTTTTATATTCTACAATATAGTTAAGTATATATTAGCTATATTTACATAATAAATTATATAATTATTTGACTTATTATAATTATATATTATATTTTTTAACAAAAATATTAAATACATATAAAATTATTATAATTAATAATTAATAATAAGTATATTTTTATATAATACAAATTATAATTAATTTAATATATATTTAATATAATAGTAATATTAGATTAAATTATATATAATATAATTATATTTATTATTATATAATAGTATATATAGGCTTTTACCTGATATTTTAGCAGATTTTACCATTACACTATAGCTAGTTTACCATTAAATGGTAGTTGAAACTTGTTTTCCAATGACACAATATATGTAGCATGCCATTTGATTAAAGATATGATAATTCTCCTTTAAGACCTCTTCAATGTACCCATTAATATAATAAGTATACAAAGATAAATAGAGGGAAGAAAATATAGAGAGAGAGGGAGATAATGAGAAACATACAAATAGAAAGGGAGACAAAGAGATAGAGAGAGGTAGAGAGATAAAGAGATAAGGATGAATAGATAGAGATATAGGAGGGTGATTGATATATCTCTCCCTTCACTCTCTATCTCTCTATATCTCCCACTATCTATGTCACTCCCTCTTCCCCCCTCTATCTATTGAGCTATCTCTCCCTCTCCCCCCTTTCTCTCTCATTCAATCCATCTCTCCCTCCATCTCTCCTACTCTATATCTCTATCTCTATTTCTCTTTTTATCTCCTCTCCTCCTCTCTATCTCTCTCTCTTTCACCACCCCTCTATCTCTATATCACCCCTTTCTATGTTTCTCCCTCTCCTCTATATGTATTGGGCTATCTCCCTCTCCCCTATCTTCTTCTCTCTCCCTTTTTACATCTCACTCTCCCCCTCTTCTTTCTCTCGCTTTTCTACCTATCTATCTCCCTCTCTTCTCTCTCTTCCTCTTCAACCTATCTCTCCTCTCTCCCTCTTCTCTATCTCTCCTCCTCTGCCTGTATATCTCTTTCTCTCCCTCCCCTCTCTATCTCTCACCATCTCTCCCTCCTATCCCCCCTATCCATCGACTCTCTATCTCCACCTCTCTTCCTTTCTCTTGCCATATATCTCCATCTCTCTTTCTCTTCCATATATCTCTATCTCTCTCTTTCTCTTCCTATATATCTCTATCTCTCTCTTTCACCATCCCCTTTATCTCTCTATATCACCCTCTTTCTATGTCTCTCCTCTCTCCCTATCTTCTTCTCTCTCCCTCTCCCCTCTTCTTTTCTCCCTTTTCTACCTATCTATCTCCTCTCTTCTCTCTTCCTCTTCAATCTATCTCTCCCTCTCTCCCTCTTCTCTATCTCTTGCTTGCCTATCTATATCCTTTCTCTCTCCCCTCTCTATCTCTTACCATCTCTCCATCCCTATCCCCCCTATCCATCGACTCTCTATCTCCACCTCTCTTCCTTTCTCTTTCCATATATCTCCATCTCTCTTTCTCTTACCATATATATCTATCTCTCTCTCTTTCACCATCCCCCTCTATCTCTCTATATCACCCCCTTTCTATGTCTCTCCCTCTCCCTCTCTCTCCCTATCTTCTTCTCTCTCTCCCTTTCTACATATCGCTCTCCCTCTCCCCCTCTTCTTTCTCTCCCTTTTCTACTTATCTATCTCCCTCTCTTCTCTCTCTTCCTCTTCAACCTATCTCTCCCTCTCTCCCCTATCTTCTTCTCTCTCTCTCCATTTCTACATATCCCTCTCCCTCTCCCTCTCCCTCTCTTCTTTCTCTCCCTTTTCTACCTATCTATCTTCCTTTCTTCTCTCTCTTCCTCTTCAACCTATCTCTCCCTTTCTCCCCCTCTTCTCTATCTCTCTAATTTCAAGCCTTCTAAAAATAGTGTTTTATTAAACTATAAGTAGATTATTATCACCACTCTTCATTCCACATGAAATGCCAAATGTAGCAATTGTTTTGTTCTTTTTGTCAAGTTTCATTAACCAGGCTATTTAGTGGGTTGAATAAAGTTGTGTTATGACCCTTGGTCTCTTTAAAATAATTAGACAATAGTAGGGAGATCAGGAAGGGGAGAAAACTAAACTCCTTCAAAATAGGGGTAGTTGTGGGTTTGTTGGTTTTCTTTGTATACTATATATTTAGTTCCTCTAGGATAAATAAGTCATTGTAGAAATGAAAGATGTTTGATTATCTACCTAATATTGTTTTTTTTTTTTTGAAATGGAAGAGATCTACAACTCTATAGAAATTCCTATATGCTAATGGTCAAATTATTAGACTATTTAGATCATTTTCTTAGTTGTGTATCCTAACTAATATAGAGTAAGATTTTTCATTTTAATTGACTACTACATAATAGTTTGTGTTGAAAGGATTTTTCCATTCTTTGTAGTTTTTACATTGGAATACAAATCATATTTAATTTCACACCAATATACTTCTTTCATAAATCATATTTGTTTAATATCTTAAAAGATGTTAGTTATATTGGAAAATTTGTTTGAGTTAATTACTAAATTTGATCTAAAAATGTTCAACACTTTAGATATATTCAATTAGATATATATAGTTAAATTGGAGGTGTCATTTGAGTTAATAATTAAATAACGTAATAATCAATTAAAGCAAGGGACATAATTTTGGATGTGTTTGAATTTAATAAATATAAAATTAAAATAGACATAAATTACTTGAAATAAGTGCTTCATAACCCATCTAATCAAATCATAACCTATCAAAAAGGCAATAGGAATTTTCTAAAGAAAAGAACACTTGACCCAATCATAAGTGTATGGCCTTTGCAGAAAGGAGTGATCCACCTTAGCAATAGCAAGTACCCCATCCAAAATTTTCTCACATTACACAAAGCCACAATGTTCCTCTAAGATAAGCTAGTAAAATCCTACCTTATGTGTCCTAGTAATCAAATTGGAGATGATCCTAAAAATGACATTGCGAAGGCTGATTGGTCTAAAAAATCTAAATGAATTTGCAATTATTTCACTACTATGGTCAATCTGTCATCTTTCATGAAATTTCCCAAAACACTATTCATTATGATTGTATGGAAATTTCTAGGAGAGCTACAATAGTTGTAACATCATGAATTAAAATTAAACATTAAAAAGTACATCATGAATTAATTATGTAACCACATAAGTCAAATATAATTCTATCAAGAAATTAATATCAAATAGATAATATAATCATATAACACATACATTTCAATGTCATTGATCTTCTTATTCATCCAACTCTTTGTCTATATCATCTTATCTGGATTCGACATTGTAAGGATTGGTCATATCATCATCATCATTGATATCAGTTTTGATAATGTCATCATCCACACGGATATCATCTTCATGAACATTAACTCCTACATCATCATGTTCTAGTTTCTCTTCTTCGACATCTTCGTCAGGAACATCATCAACTAAATATTGATCATGATCATCATCTACATCATCTTCTAGTTCTTCAGTATCTTCTTCTTCCACCACATTATACTTTACTGGCCTTCCTCGTGGATCATGTCTAACAACAAATGACCAACCCGGTTTACCTAGAACCTCTAAGTAAAATACCTGCTCACATTGGCTTGGAAAAACATAGGGCTCATTTCCAGCTCGCTCGATCAACCTTGTATTAACCATGGTAAATCCATTATCCTGATCAATAACAGTTCTCTCGGGATCATTTTCATTCAATCGTAGCCTATACCATAAGACGATGAACATAACTAATTTGAAGGACTTAAAGTCACACTCAAGTATATCATCCAAAACCCCATAGTATCAATTCTCTGAGACTTTTGGATGTAGTTCGCTTCTAGATGAAACATTAGTCACTTGAAATAATGCAGTTATCCTAGAATCACAAGTTTTCTTCATGTCATCCAACTTTTTGATTCAAAATTTATGACCATTGCACCACATATCCTTGTGGTGTTTCACCTGCAATATGTCAAACATGTAAAAATTATTGCAATATCGTCAGTTGATAAACATATTTATTCTTGGCCGAATGTATGCAAAGAAAAAATCTCAACATATATATACATCAATATAATTGAAAATAATTAAATAATATGGGTGATTAATATATTTATATGTACCTATTTATCTCCTAAACCATATGCTAAATCAATTTCCCTTGGTGTAACATTTGAATCTCCATTATGATGATCTTCTTTAACCAATGAAGCCACACCTTCCCATGTTAATGCACGACCAGATTGTTGACATCATTCAATCCATACTGTCATCCAATCAAGATTGTTTGCGACATACAAATGTGGTGCATCCCACTCTCGACCAACTGTATCAATACATTTGAAATTTCAAAAAATTAAAACATTTCAATAGTGATGTTAACAACCTTGAAATTAGTGTGTTTTATGTTTAATGTGATCATAAAAGATTAAAAATTCAGTTGTAGAGGTGGTTGTTCGGTAGTTGAGGTGTAAAGGCCTTTAAAAGGCATAAAGTGATCATTGTAAAGTTTTTTGATGGTTGAGGATTAAAAATACAAGATCTTGAATAGGGCGTAGGATGAGAAATAAAGAAGGCATTGCTATTGTCCTCAAGAGTTTTGTGAGGAAAAGCATGTGAAATGAGAGGTTCAAGCCTAGGTTTCAAAAAAATATTTATGGGAGATATGATTTTATGAATTTTTACCCATTTTCAAACCTAATGGGTTGTGTCTAAGTTGGTTTTGAGGTTTGGGAGGTCATGGAAGTAGGAGATTCAATAAACCTCATCATTTTGGCCTAAAATAAGGGTTTTTTGGTTTGGCAAGAATTTGGCCGTACAAGTGGAATATTTTTATGGATTTGGAGGTTTGGATGCATAAAAATTTCTGCCTCAAGATTTCATGGGAATATGACAAGTTTAAAGACTAGTTGTTTTGTAAAATAGGCCTAATCAACCTAATCAACACAACCTACAAAGGGTGATTTTGGTGATTTGGTCCAAAGGACTTGTAATTTCCCTTGAATTATGTTTAATAACACCAAAATGGGTGTCTAAAACCATCAATAGTTTTTCTATTGTTTTGGGAAAGTTTTGAGTTATTTGGAAAAACTAGGTTTGCACTGCTACAAGGATTTAAGGAGTCAAAATGTGAAATCTGACTTCTGTTGTTTGTCAAGCTTTGAGAGTTTTTTGGATTTTTTAAAGTGGTCATTCTAAAATTTTCGGAAGTCTCTTAAAGGTGGGTTGATAGGTTGGTTGAGTTGAGCCTCCTAGGTCTACATCAATTAGTTAATTACCACGGTATACGACCTTAATTTATAATTGATGTATATTGAAGATTAATAATTAAATAAGTACAATATACATAAAAAAAATGTAAAATGTATTATAATTACCTCTCACTTTCCTAAATCTACCTTTCCCCATTAGGTACTCCCCTTCAAATTTGTTAATGGAGTTGGGATCCCAAATGTGATCTACATGGATCTTTGTTGCAAACTTAGGAACATATTCAGTAATGTACACCATGGTCTGGTATACCATATATCCCTCCACCATAGAACCCTTAGGATGTGCTCTTTTTCTAACCAAAGCCTTCAAAATTTTCAAGTGCCTCTCAACCATCCACATTGACCTTGTGTGTACAGGTCCACACAATTCAATTTCCTCAACTTGGTGTATGAGGTAGTGTTCTTGTGCATTGAAAAATGTCAAAGATGGACACTTTTGCATTTCACACATTAAACGAGGAATTTTTCTCTTCCAATAATTTATATATTCTTTATGGATTTCTTTAGATGACAACCATCTACAAGTGATTCAAGACGCAAATATATTAACGATATTTAACAACAATATACAATATATTACATAACAAGTTAAAAAAATTACAATTATAAGACCTATACAATGAATTGAACAAATATCGCTACTTACCTCATGTATTTTCTAAGATCATATATAACTTGCTTGACATTGTGGTCAAAGTTGTCCGGGAAAGATAGAGGTAGAATGTACTGCAACAATTATAAAATGATCTTTTCATTATTTTTCCAAAAGTAGTAAACATAATACACTGAAAAGTACATGCAGTATACAAATATATATATATATATATATATAATATACCAAAATAATTTCCTTAATGAAGGTATGCCAATCATGCTTTTTCATCCCTGACCCAAATTCACCTTTCTTTGTTATGATATTGTTTATGTTTGCAGCAAATCCTGTGGGAAATCAAATTTTTCGTATGACTTCTTTTATAGCATTGCTTTGCTACTTTGTTAATAACCAAGGAAGGGCGCTTATATTAATTCGGTATCCATCGCTATTTAATTTTAAATGACATTTTTTATTGCATGATTGGCTTCCTAAATGTCACTACAAATTTTGACATATTTTCTTTATCATGCCTTCCATCCAATATTTTAAATAACGTTTCTATTATATTCTTTCCAATATGCATTGTATCAAAAAAATGCACAATTTGTGGCTGCTCATAGTAGGGAAACCTACTAAATTTTTTGGGATAACTTTTCATTCCATGTGGAATCTGACCATTAATGCCTTGACGATCTTCATGAAGCATATAAGTTAAACAAATTAACAATGACAATCATTGTCAATTACAGCATGAGTAAACAAATATAAATTCCAAACATATCATATATGGTAAATAAACAATTTGATATGATGTATAACCTTGACAATTAATTCTATTATATTCCAACTTCCATAGGCGAGGTGTCATTATTCGTGGTTTTCATGTGGTCTCTTCTTTCCCATTGAAAATATTTTTTTTAGTAGTTCGATACTTATGATTTTTGTGGAGGAAGTGTTATACTCATCAAACAACTGCTTTCCTAAACTTGTTGAACGACGAGATTTCATCTTTGGACCACAAATTGGACATGCAAATTTTCCCTTTGTTTGAAGACCTGCAAGATCATATATAATTGGATTAAATATGTCAATTTTTATAATTATATATAATGAATAGATTATTTTAAAAACATGCATGATATCTACTTCATAAAATTAAATATTGTTAAAGTGCAGTCGAACATTATAACATACCACAAAAATGTGTTAGCCCTGGGGCATCATGAATTGTCCATACAAGCATTGCATGGAATTGAAATTTTCTTTGTCCTATTGGTCTAGAGAAGTCATACATAGTGACGCCATTCCATAACTTTAGTAACTCGTCGATAAGAGGCTCGATATATACATTCATATCTTTAACTTGGTACTTACCTAGTTGAATAAACATAAATATTACATAATTATTATAACCATTTTACTGCAATATATATAAATTAATGTACATGACTCTTAAATTAAAAAAATTTAAGTCATTATGCAACAAATAAGACAAATGAGAAGCTACTACATTAAAGAAAATTGATGTAAACAAATACCTGGAACAATCATTGCCAACATTATGTGCTCCCTCTTTATTGAAATCCATGGAGGAATGTTATTGTTGATAACAAAAACAGGCCACACCGAGTAAATAGATCTCATCTCTCCAAATGGATTGACACCGTCTGTTGCCAATAAAATCCTAAGATTACGAGGTTCTTTGTTAAAGTGTGGCCATTTTTCCTCCATTTCCGTAAATGTAGAACCATTCGTAGGCATTTGAAGAATGTCATCTCCACTTCTATTTTGTGCATGGTAATCCATAAATTGCGCTAAGCTTTCGCACCTAAATAATGGATGCATACATGGAATAATGGGAATATAACGAAGAACCTTGTGAGACACCTTTTTTGTTAGTTGATCTGTTCAATATCTACTGATATGACATTTTGGGCATTCTGTTGCAAATTCATGTTGTTTATGATATATAATATGATCATTGGGACATGCATCTATTGCTTGATACTCCATTCCAATATCTTTCATAATAGCAAATAAATCTCGGTATGAGCGAGGTAAAATATTAGATGGTGGTAACAAAAATTCACCTATCAATCTACAACAAACAAAAAAATTGTTAATATAAAGAATATTAATGGTACATATTTCATCCTTTATTTTCTAGTGATGAACTAACAACAATTAAAATAGATGAAAAAAGATGACATATATGACATACCTTAACATTCATGAGATTGCTATGTTGGATAAACCATTCATAACCTTCAAGTTCACCAGTAACAATACGACAGAGAGAAGAGTTGTTTTAGAGCCTTCATAAAGGGGCTCGTGTGCCTTCTCAAGTACAAGTAAATCATGAACATCATCAAAGTCATCTCGATCATCATGATCAGCTGCACCACTAAATGTGTCATGGATCAATGTATTTGTACCATCATCTTCAACTTTATTTTCTAGCGCATGATCATCTTCTTCCATAGGATCATTAACTCCATCTTTGATATTTACAACTCCATGTTCCTTCGCTTGCAAAACCACATTCTTCGGGGCGTGATAATCCATATCTTGTGCCCTAGAGTGCCCCACCTTTATAATAATGATCGACACAAATAAACCATGATCATGATCAAGTGTTTTTTTTTATATATAAAAATGTTAAAATGATATAAACATTTACAAATTCAATCAATATAAAGACATATAATGAAAAACTTACCAATGGACGATAATCATGCCCCCCTTCAACGTGACCATGCTGCCTACAATGTTTCTCAGTTGTTGTGATTAAAAGTCTTCTCGTCTTTAAGCCCTTGCAATTATTGCAAGGACAATAACATTTCTCATTACCCTTTCTTTTAAATCTAGCCCACATTCTAGCAATTGTCTGTTCATTTTTTTTTGCATTAATATTATCTGACATGATTTTTCTTTACCAAGCTTGAATATTTAGATCTTCAAAAAATATCAAACTCAAACTCTAATAATTATGATATTTTGCACCCAAAAAATTCGGCATGCAAGCACCCTTACAAAAAAGAAGATAGTCTGAAGTTAATGAACCCAAAAAACACTTTAAAATGCTAATTCCATAACTTATTAAATTCTAATTTTACTATGATTTCCAATCGTTAGACTCCTAAAATTAGAATATTGAACTTGCACAACAAAATCTGGAAATGAAATTTTGAAAATGCACAAGTCTAAAAATGAAATATGATGCGATGTTGCTTTAAAATATGATTTTCAAACCTGGAAGTACAAATCTAACTTCACAAATGAATTCTGGAAAAAGACAATGACTACCCTCAACCTGGCAATATCTTCATGATTTTTTTCTAATTTTTCCCAAGAAAATCATCCTTAGTTCTCCAAAAATTGTTGTAAGTATAGCAAATTTGCAAGTAGAGAAAATTCACAATAAATAGGTGAACTCACTTTTATTTATGTCGGCCACAATTTGATTTTTTCTGATTTTGCATGTTCATCAAAATTTTGACAAATGTCGGCGATAAAATTTAAAAAAATTGAAAATTACACATCAAATATTACAAGTACCCGACAATACATCAAATTATACATATTTTGTCAGAAAGTTTCGTCGGATTTTGCAGTCAAATGAGTTAGTGTCCCCAAGCTCGCACAAAGCGCAAGGGGAGAGCTTAGATGTACTAGCACCTCCTGGGGAACACAAATGGACTAAAGTGGACTGTGATTTCTCATCACCTAGGATTTCCAAATGGCGCAAGGAGATTGGATACGTCAACAACCCACTTAACAAGCACAACAAACAAGTAAAGTTGACCCTCTAATTAGTTCTACGTGTGCCTAGATTAGTATGGAAAACAAGAAGCAAAATAAAGTAAATATGTTGGGACCAATTGTTTTGCAAGAAAATGTTAGTAGTTGGTACCTCCAGCCTTGGACGAACAAGAAATAGTTGCACAAACATTAGCAAAATGAAGCACGCTCACAAACAGACAAGTTAGGGGGGTCAATACCTAAAAACGACAACAAATGAACACTGAAACGGTAAATTTAAGTCTTTGTTTTACCTCAAGTTTGCCTCTGTTTGAAGCAAACTCGCTTGTTCTAGAGAGCAGATTCAGCCCTGTTAGCAGCAAATTCGTCTGTTTCAAGAGAAGAATTGCTTGTTTCAAGAGAAGACTCGCCTGTTTGCTACATATACATTAAATAATTATTTCTAAAGGCATTGCTAAGTGAACCATTGCCTACCCCCACACTCAAAGATTAGTATGCGTGATATTATTAGAATTTTGTCTTTGCTCATATTTCTCCTTGTGAGGTGTCAAACTTGAATGGGAAATAGTTGAGCTTATAGCATACAATTTGATTCAGTGGATTTAATTCATTGGCTTGAAGGTCATAAAATAGTAATTCAGAAGGCGATTTAATCTTATCCAATAAATTATACTGAAGTAAAAGCTCATGTAAGAGAAATAATTGTAGTTATAAGGTTTAAAATTTTATTTTTAAAGTCAAATAATGTGTTTGTCTAATGTATTGTTATAGGAAATCATTGCACAATGGAAGAGTTATCTGAAATAAATCCTAAATTTTAGTCAATAGCTATTGAGTTAGGTTGGTTTGTTATCAAAAGATTTTTTTCTTTTTATGGTCAAATATTGAAATAATTTTGATGCATGGAAAATTTAACTATAATGTATTTCAAAAACAACTTTTGGATGTGAAGGTTTGAGGTTTAAATCTCATAAATGCAATTTTTGTAATTTTATATGAGATATTTGCTCTATAATGAAGAAATGATAATTTTTTAAATTATTACTAATGGACACACTATTAGTTGAAACAAACATCATTGTTTATGTCTATAAACATATATAATTTTGACAATCACTGGAGCCATCCATGCTACACCTTACAAGGCTTTTAAAGAATCACATGGATTCAATAGCTAGAGTGTAACAAAATTGAAGAGGAGGGTGAAGGAATAATCCTATATCAAGCTAGCTTTTAACCTATATATGGTCAAATGTATAAGAAGGCCCAACTTTTCAAATTATTCATCTCATAAATCAAGGGAGGTTATGTTCATAGTTGTGATCCAAAAATTTGGCAACTAAGATAATGAAAAGTTTTGGTAGCTAGGACAATTTCTAACCTTAAATTTTGGCAACCAAGAAAATGAGAAATTTTGGTAGCCAAGACAATGGAGGTGATTTAGTATTCAAGAAATGAGAATTTTTGGTAGCCATGGTAGTGAAGATGATTTGGTAACCAAAATAATGGAGTTTTGGTAGCCATGACAAGTGATGGTGGAGCACTTTTGGTAACCAACGCAAAAAAGTTTTGGTGTCCAAGACAAGTGGAGGAACATTTGTGGTAACCAATGCAATAAAGTTATATTATCCATGATAGGTGGAGGAATCGTTTTGGTAACCAATACATTGAAGTTTTGGTAGCCAAGGTAGCAAAAGAAGAAATATTTTTGAAAACTAAGATAATGAATTCTTGATGGCCATGATAGTGAACAAATAGTTGTTTAGATTGAAGTCTAATTTTATTTTATTTTTGTATTGAGAAAAGCAAAATTACATGAAATAATACAATTGAGAAGACTGCGAAGATGGAGAAAAAAATAAAAGACTATACATAATAGCTATAACTTAAAAAAAATTACAAAAAAATGCGATAAAAAAAAAAAGATTTTATACCTACCAAAAAAATATAATTAAGATAAGAAATGTAACAATGTCAAAATTATTACATCATATAATTATTTAATTCATAAACAATATAAATTAGAAATATAAAATAGTTGATATATGATAAATGTCAATAAAATTTATAAACCATTACACAAACAATATAATCATCTACACAATTCTCATATAATATAATTTCTATTTTATCATCATTCATCGATTCAATTCTCTCATCCTAAACCCACAGCTCCATGTATTTTTTCAACCATTTGAATTTATCAATTCAATTAGCCATTTTTAGCTACTTGTAAACATAATAATTGAATTAAAAAATATTAAAACAATTCGTTAACAATTAGAAGCCCATTATGGTGTATTTCCATTCGACAATCCATCTCTCATAATATTTAGTTGAATACTTGTACCTTATATCTTGGTGAGTGGATCAAATGCCACATAATCCAAAATGGGATTAATGAAGAAAAAGTACAAAAATATTAGAGCCTATCATCACATGCACACCTAGCAATTCACCCCATGGTAATCGTTGGATATAAACTATCTTAGGCTAAATTTACTATGATTTAACACTTAGAAAGAATACGTAATAAATAATTAGTGAGAATTTCAATGAAGACTAATCCAGTCAAAAGGTTGGCCTGCCGGCAGGTTTTGTTGTTCTACAACAGAATTAAAAGATACTATTTAATATTAAAATTATTTTTTATTTTATGGACATCTCTCATTTCTTATAATTACTCTCTTTTTAGTAAGTATAGTCAATTATATTGTGTGGTCGTTTCTTACTACTTGATATGCCCGAAGCAATTCACTTATCGGAGTGGGCCCGCTAACTGTCCGCCGCTTTTATTGTTTGGGTCATATGGGGAAAAAATCGGTGGTGAATTTTCGTAATTTTGATGGGATATATTATATATATATATATCAATTTAAATTTGGAATTCATTATGAGAGTATAAGTAATCTTTTTTAAGATTAAGTGAAGGATTAAGGAATGATTTGATAAGGGAGTATGGGTTAAAGGTTTAGATATGATAGCACAAGTCTAAATTGATACTTTTTTGGTTAAGAGTCAAGGAATGAGAGTTATATATTCTATCAAAGTTTATTGTCTAAATTGATAACTCTTTGGCTAAGAGGCAAGGAATAAGGGTTACATATTCTATCAAAGTCACTTGGGACATGATCTCAACCTCGTCCCTAATAATGTCAAGGCCTTGCACTCAACAAGACTTGATCCCTATCAAGCTCATTTAGAACCCTTCAACTTCACCAGTAGACCAATGAACTATTTTTATCCATATAACATACTAAAAAGTGGTACACTTTTTAATTATATTTGACTTATTTTTTAACTTTATTCATTTTTATTTATACATATTTGTATACATTTGATCTTATTCCATTTTTATTTATACCTATTTTATACATTCACATTATTATTAGTTCACATTTCTATGAATTTTCTTTTAATTCTAAGATTTACATTTCCTTGTCCTAGGTCAATCTTGTGGTTCTTGGGTTTAATTTAGACTCCAAAATTTATTTCTTCTCAAATTCAAATTGTCAATTCCCACCCTTTCAGACTAATCATTGGGAACTAACTTGGTACAAGTTTACATAACAAATTACTATGCCTTGGCTTTTAAAGCCATTCATTTGTATAATTAACCACATTCAAAGGAACCATTCAACAATAAAAAGGAATATTCAATTATTAGGGTACATTCATTCTAAGAACACTTAGATTTTCGAATTTAAAATAAATTCATTACACCACAATCTTTTGTACATAAGCCATATAAATGCTTGTGTATGTTATCTTCCAACATTTGTCCATGGCAGAAATTTGGTCCAACAATGGGGTTGACCCAAGGAGAATATGACCCTTTCAACCTAACACCTCCCCTTCATGTATTTCTAAATATTGTCATCCTTATCCACTTTCAAATACCAAAGATCACAATGAGTTGAGTCATAGAATTTTTCTACCTAGTTAATCACATTTGCACCTAAAAGGAAAATCCACATTGCTCGGGATTGGCATTGAATCTCTTAGGCTTAACTATTAGATAATTCCCAATTTCTTATGTCTAAGATAATGAGCATAAGAAAGGCATCAATTTCTATATTTTGGAAAATCAATTATGAACATCTTTAGCTCCCACATTCTAGCATCAAATTAAAAGCTAAGCACACATATCTTCCTCATTTAATTTTCAAAAATAGCATTTTCATTTAACATTTCTTATCTTAGCTCTAAAAATTAAATCTAGGTTAATTGTGTGTATTGTTTGGATTTATTTAATTAGCCTTGATTTATGAAAAGTGAATTTTATTCCTATATATTTAATGAACCAATTTACTCTTATACCCTTGAGGATTTTTCTCTAAGGTTTAGCCTTCTTTTCAATTAGGGTTTTCAAATATGTGTTTTTTGATTACTTTAGTTTTTAGATCTTAGTAAGCTTATGTTCCTAGTTATTGTTTCTTCATTGTTATATCTCTCCTTCCAAGGTTTATGTTTCACTGTGTAACTTTTTCCTATTGTCCTACCAACCCTTAGATTCCTCTCTAGGGCTTCATTTTCAAATATGACATCTCACCATTTTTTCTAATTTTAATTATGATAGTGATTTATATTACCTACTCTTTCCATCTCTCATGGACATTTTTTTATACCATAAGCTAATAAGGACCCTAATATTCTTTCAATAAAGAGTGCTTGCCTCAACCCTACTATGGCTTCCCATTCAAATTTGATAATGAAATATATTTGGATGTTCAAATTGAGAACAATATGGATGAATATTAAAAGTTTAATTATGATGCACATATGGAAAAATAATATATTCTAGTCACTATGAAATTACTTATCAATGGATCCACTAAAGTTGAATCTCCTTATCAATTTAATAATATGTGATATAATAAATTAAAATCTTATTGACTTGGCATAGATATCCTCCATGATTTTTGTTCTTTATTGGCTTCTTCTAATGACATATCATTGCATCCCTCCTCTCTTTTTTAGCCTAATCCTACCACTACCACCTATTTTGTTACACCCAACATAAATCTTACCTATACCATGTGTTAGAATCTGAAATAGATTGAATAACCAAGATTTTCTATGAGAGATAAGCTATAAAATTATAAATGAAATAACACAATTACATACCCAAGATTACAGACCCAAGATTCCAAGAGATGTGAAAATGTCAAGATGATAAGATTACATTAAGAGATCAAAGAAAATCTATAGAATAATGACTTCATGCATCAAGGTGCATGTATGTCAAAGTATGCAACAATGCTAGATAATATGTAAGAGTGTATTAAAATACAAGCTAGGTAGCGAGTTTATATAAAACTAAGGAGATGATCAAAGTGGAAAGTCCAATCAATAGGAATTAACCACCAAAAGTGGAAAGTGTTCCACCTTTTAAGAAAGGGGACACCACATCACTTATCTCCTAGTTATTACATGATAAACTCACGTTATTATCCTAAGAAATTTTAATAAAAGTGTAGGAAAAACCTAGGACTAAGGGGAAATAAATTAACCCACTAGGATAATAAAAACCTACACCAACATCATGTCTACTTCCACCTCCCTTGTTCCCTCTATAGTTATCCCAAGTTCTTAAAAAATTTCACTATGGCTTAGGTCTTGGTTATACTCCCTTTTCTATACACACATTTAGTGCTTTCATCCTTTGTAGTTTTCCATCAACATCCCATCCTTCCACCCATTTTCCCCATACCATACCTCCTTTCCAACCCATGGCTTATAGTTTTCCTTCATTTAGGGGTAAAAATGAGCTAATGGGTCCACTTTTAGTTGAAGTGTTGGAAAAAAATATTGATGGGAATGGGACCCCAAGCCTAAACATGTGCCCAAACAAAATGATTATCCATTATGGTTTGAGTTCTTGTGCCCAAATGATCACCCATTATGAACATGTACCCATTAGGAACAAATACTCATTATGAGAAGGTATTCATTTAAAAAAAAGCTCCATGAGTTCATTTTCTAAGTACATCAACAATGACGATGAGCTATAGGACATCTCAAAATGGGTACCAACCTCAGTGATCTCCAATCACCACCATTTTCCACCTCCTCCCTCCAAATTCACGTCTTCTTCACACCTATAGGTAATTTTTTTACATTTTTTATGTATTTTTTCAATTATTAGGGTTTATGGTTTTGTTGGTTTTTACAAAAAAAATTGACGTTTAAACTCTAATCCATCAATTTATCTAAACCCTAGTACTTTTTTAGTGTGTATGTATGTATGTGTATAGACTCAATTAAGAAATGTATGCATTTTTAATGTATTTTTCCAAATTTTAGGGTTTAGGATTTTTGTTAGTTTTTACAAAAAACAATGTAAATTTTAAAAGTAAATTAAGGAATTGGAGGGAAAAACAAAAGGTTATGGTAAGGTCATGGAAACATGGTAAAATTTATCATCATAGATAAACATGTAAGGACATAAGGAAGATATGATCATGAAATTTGTCACATCCCATCTTGTTATTACTGATTTACTTTTACCTTCACGGGTAAATAGGTTAGTAAATTCAATAATGAGTTTGATATATGATTGCTAGGAAATGGAATACAAAAATAGGTATTATGTGAAAGTATTGATAAATGCTTAATATGGCTTTGAAAGAGAATATATGTTTACATTTATTGCTATATGAATATGCTAAAGTTATGATGCATATGGATTTATTATGAATCACTAACTACCATTGCAAATGTGTTGAGATGGTTGTAGGGACATGTTCATTCCTCCAGGTGGAGGGAAGTATCACTAGGGAGAAAACCTTGGTTGAGTAACCAGTAATGTAACCTATTTGAGCTTACACACACACTCACAATAGAATGGTTGAGTCTAGTTATTGTGTTGGGAATTGGTAAGTCATCCTTAGCATAATGTGTCTACATTAGTAAGGGTCTTGATTACTATTGAATGCATGCTTAGGTGATATTTATCTATTTGAGCTTATGAGTTCTCTATATTGCTATTCTTGTATCAGTAAGGTGAGCACAGGTAGAATGGATGTATTGTATATATTCATCACACATATATCTCATATCAATAAGATAGTAAATATGTACATGTGCTTAATTATAAAATCAAATGTATGCATATATATGTTTGGATATATATATATAAATATATACATATACACACATAAGCATTCATGCGTAATAGAGGGTGTGTGTATATATATGTATATCTAATATATATTATTAATACTAGGTGAATGAAATCTTGTTTGTATTCATTAGGATGTTGAATTAATACATACTTTATTGATAAGATAAATATATATATATATATATATATTACCATACACACATATGTATACATATATATACATATATATGAAATATATATTATATATAATATATGCTTGGAGATTGATATATATAAACATATATAATGTTTGAAGGCTGAATTAAATAATCAACTTGGTGGCTGATTTATATAGTTAGCTTGGACTGAATCTATATTACATATACAAGATTTCAAAAGGTTGAATATATATGTATTGGAAATAAGTGAAGATCAAATTATACACAATGTATAGTGTTATACCTGATAGGGCATCACTTATAAAGTGGAATGAATTACCAAAGGATAATAGACCGATTCATTTAAGTTTATACTTGGTCAATAAAAGAGAAGTAAGGTGAATCTTTTATAAAGTATCTTGCATGTTGTTTATAGCTGAATTAATACTAATGCTTAAGCCACATATATGCACATTATACATTGAAGAGTGAATAGCACTTAATCAATGCTTATAACATACATGGTGTTGCATACAAATGAAGGTGGAAAGCTTTCACAAAATGTTGTCCATGAGAGTGGAGCAGTGCTTTAGTAGTGGAGTCGAATCTTTTGTCAAATGTCAAATGTAGTGGCTAAGACTAAGTCAACTTAGACAGCACGCAACCAGAAGAATATGGACTATTTCATTTGATAACTAAAGCCAAAGGAATAGGCAAGTTAATGAAACTTTGGTGCCACCTTATGAATTTTGATTGCTTTAGAAGTTTCTTTTAAGAGAAATTTGAATACCATCTTTTTACCATGTGTTGTTTTGAAATGGTCTTATGCTGCTATCAAGTTTTGAGGATGGTCTATAGCTTTAGTTTGTTGAGTACACTCTCAACTTGCTGCCACCACTTTCATAAGTTGAGTGAGTCGATATGAGTGGGGGTTGTTGTCAAAACTCATGCCTTTTCTATAGGTTGAGTGGTTTCCAATCTGTTGTATAAATAGTAAGATTGAGCTCTCATTTGGGACACTTTCCTTAAGCAATCTTGTGCATTCTATCTACATTTCTTATCGGCTTTATTATACTATATATTGAGAGAGAGATTTGAGTATTTGTAAGAGTATTTTATTATATTGAGAGAAGTATACTATCAACTTGTGTCACAACCCTAATTGTGACCCAACCCTAATTTTGTATAGCTGTTTAGCTGAATATGAAACCCACCCTAAATTTTGAATAGTTGTTTAGCTAAATATGAAACTGGCCCTAAATTTTGTATTGTCATATTGTTATGGATGTTCAACTGAATGTGAAACCTAATTTTGTATAACTGTTTATCTAGATATGAAAATAGTTGTTCAATTAGTTATAGTTAAAAACTAATCAGTTTAATGATACATCAGATGAGGTTAATTATGGTGTTATGAATGAGTATCTATAATTTCATAAATAGCTATATGATTGAACCTTATATAGAGATGCTAATATTGTAGATAAATTGTTAAGCTTGATTTTTATTATTTGAAAAGGACTAATGTTAAACCTATTATTGGAGTGTCACAAAACAGGCACGTGTCCTCGCCGAAGAGAGAGTATCATTCGGAAGGGGAGTCTAGCCATCTAGGGCAGATTGTGTGAAAGCAGCACACACGAGCACATAGCATTATTCCCAGGTTGCCAACTGCATTAGGAAGGGTACATTGGACTATCTTAATTATTTAATTATCAACTCAATAAGAAGTTAAAGTTATTAACTAATAATAACGTTATATTCATATTTATGTGAGCAAGTTAATGGTAAATATATATAAATATATATATTAAAAAGGAAGAAAGAAAAAAACAAGATATAATTAAAATAAAATATACTGATTCAAAAATATTCATTCCCTATTTAATTAAAAGTATGATTAAAAAATTGTGGAGGGACCCATTCTTTTTATAAAAACAAGAAAAAACAAAAATATTAAGCTTGAGGTGGGACCCACAAGCTAAGAGAGAATTGTGTTAAAAAAAACAAAACAAAACCTCTTAAAAATCTATGGTGGGACCCAAGGAAAATATATGGTGGGACCTAAGGCTAGAAGGAAATAAAACAAAGGAAATTGTTTTTAAAAAAATGAGTATCTTTAAGAAGGTACGTATCATATGCTCTATCCAAGGCATTAAAAAAAATACAAAGGGAGGCTTGCAAATGTGCTAGCTATCAATAGTTTGAAGAGGTTTAATCAATAAACTACCACCTAGCAATTAGGAAAGGGGACTCGTCTCCATGTAGCAAAGGAGAAAGAATGGGGAGCTAATAAACAAGGTAAGGGTGAGATACCAAATCATTCTACTTTGGGGGAAAAGGAGGACAACAAAGGAGGAAGAGAAACGAAAGGGTTGTGTATGGTAATAATATCTGCTTATCTTTATCTTCACACGTATGTGATTTTGGTTTGAATCCTCAAAGTTGCTTGAGTAAAATATTCTCTGAGAGAGAAGGCCAAGAATCGGTTGTTGGAATATAAAAATCAGTTATAATTAGAGATAAAATAACCTATTTTTCTCTCAAATTCAATTTTATGTCAGTTTCTATTTGTTGGTTGATATTGGTATAAACCCATCAAACATTTTTATGATTATAGTTCAGTATTTTAGATTCATTATTTGATTGGACTTAGCTCATAATTGCACAAGAATGGAGTAAGAAACTATTATGAAAAGTTATTTCAATAGGCTGATAAATTGTATTAAACACTAGCTAAGAGGAAGTTCACAAGTTGTTGATAGCTGAGTGATCATTTTGGAAAATATTGTCACAGTTGAACCATGAATAATTACAAAAATTTATTTTGAAAGCATAATTTTATTATAAAATATCTAAGAAGTTGCACTCTTTACAATAGTCATGGGGAAGCTGATGAAACTAGGAGCTTTCACATGACTAATGTAGCAATATACAACAGTCATATTCAACCCATCATCAACAATATGTTAAGAATTATGTGGCTACCAAATAGCTTTTAAAGTTCTAGTACAAGCTTTTATACTAGCATAAGTGATTGAAGAATAAGAAAATCTATGTCAGTATCATGAAGTTCAATTTAGCATCATGTTGTGGTGGATATGTAATTCATATTTAGTACTTTGCCTTGAATCTGAGCAAAGTTCTATCTTGATTATGTGGATCTGAACTCATGAGAAATTAGTGCATCTCTTGGTGTTACCTTGTGTTTCTATTAAAATAGTTTGGAATTTATGTACTGGAAAAGTACCTTCTCTACATTTATTGTTCTCTTTGGAGATTTAGTATCCTTTAGATTCAATGACATAGTGGGAAAATTTGCTAGAAGTGAGTATATACAATGTCCTTCATTGAATAGGGATGACATAGGAATAGTAAGCAGAACTTGATAGCATTTAAGGAGGTACTGCTAGCAAGTATAACATCAAAATTAATTGGAAGGATTGAAGCAAGGCATGGTGGAGTTTTTCATTGCTACAGTGTGATATTAATCATGTCGTTTTTATTTCCATGAACTAGTATGATCAACAATCTTGCTTAAGGTTTGGGTAACTATGTAACTCGTGTTATATCAAATATGGTATTTCAATGCAGAGGTTATTAATTTCTAGAAATATGTAAAGATGGAAATAACACCATAGTATAACCTTAATTTGTTGTTGTAGAAATGTCATTGATAAATTATAAGAGTAGTAAACTAATGGTATAATTGATTGTATACAAAAACTAAGCATGAAAATGTAACTAAGGGATTATGACCTTAGTGTCTTGGCTAAATGATACCTATAGCTATACACTTAAACAACAGGTATAAAGGTATTGAGTGTCTACCCGGTTAGACCTAAGGAATCAATACTAAATAATAATGTTTTGGAAAAAGTGATTATCTTGAATAATTAGAGAGAGAATTGTTGAGTTAGAATGAGTCACTATAAAAGTAAAGAACATATGCCTAGATATTTTTGCTTGGGGCATTAATAGGATGCATAAGTTGTTAATCCATAGTAGCATATTTCACACTTGTTGGCCACAGATTGCTATACTCTTCGTGATGGGTTGGGCTCCCTTCATAGGGTAGCATGGGGAAGGCTTTGTGGCAGGGTAGAAATCATCCCAATGATGCTCTCTCTTTTCCACTTCAAGATAGTGCAACAATGGTATAGGTTTGATAATGCATGATGATATGATGTTTATGTCGTGTTGTAATCTATTTGGATGAGTAAATAACTCACTTGGATACTTGTGTTTCATCTTCAACAAGATAACTTTGATTTTTTTGAAAGGACATGACTGCTATAGGTAATTTGGTTGCTTATGTTATCAACCTGCTTTCAAAAGTTAAGGTGAAGGACGAAGGAGGTTTGTCTTACTTGCCTTATTTCATATTTGGAATCTAATTTTTTTCATTATAGATTTAGAGGCATATGATTCTTATCTTAGTTTTCAAACTTTTTGATATCATGCCCTAATATTATGAATGTGGTAGATACTATGATAAAATTTTCATATGGTAAACTAGTAGTATATGTGCCTTATCATAATTACAGTTTTTCATTCTTAAGGATGCAACTGCATAAGTATTTTGTTTAGACTTTATCATTTATGCATTTTGTGCAATAATAATTATTGGTAAGTGAAACAATAGCAAGGTACTAGTTGCTTGTTAGGTCTTATTGTTACAACCTATGAGATAGAGGTTATTGTGGCTTTGTTTGAGAGATCAAAGCTAAGCTAGCTATCGTTCTAGGAAAGTTGAGTTACAACCAATCAATTGGATAACATATTATAGGAATGAGGATAATATTCCTTTATTTTTCTTAGCTTTTGAAAGATTGTTTCGTGATTGCTTTAATTAGTCTATTGTGAATACTTTCATCTAGTGAAAAATAGTATTTTCTTTGAAATAAAGTAGAAGCTATTTATATTGTTTGTGAGGTACTTGTAATTACTCCATAATAGGAGAAATTGTTTTCCATATGTATTAATATACTAGATATGATTAAACAAGGGTAGCTTAAGGGTTACTCATAGCTAGTTATTTGATTATGCTAGATAGCCAGTGGCTTACTCCTGGGATTGTTATCCATTGAAGGGAGGGAACTTGTGTTTTTTCTTAATGAATAGTGATACCCTAGAGTTTGTATAAAAGGTGATAGGTTAATTCTAGGGTTAAAGCTTACCCATGGAAGGGATTACCTATGCATAGATTATAGTGGCCTTAAGTCAAAATGAGCTTAAAAAGTGTAAGTGAATAGTTGACCTTCACTCGAAGTACTAAGTGAGAACACTTTGGACAAAGTAGTGTGATTGCCTTTGGTTCCACTGTCAGTTCATCGTGTCCATGTAGTACATGCTAGTTACCAAGTGTAGGGTTATAAATTCTAGACATGTAGAGCACAACACTAAGCTCAGTGCGATTTTTCATACAGGGTTACCCAACCAAGCTCTTTGTCGAAGGGTAGGGTCATCTATCATTGATAGATGTGTGTGGGACTGCATATGATTTTGTGGTTGGTAGAAAAGCACTTGAGTGATGCTTCTCCTCCTCAGTAGGTGAAAAAAGACCAAGGTTTTGAAAGGTAGACTTTTGTACCATTTACATCTATTACTTTGAAGCTCAGTTGAGCTATGTATGTTCTTTTAGTATTGTAATTTGTGAAATTACAATAGAATACAATGTAAGTTTTGAAATAGTGTTAAATTTCAATTGTGCATGTATTTTACATTATGGAAATTACTTTTTTTATTTCTATGTTTAGCATCATGTTTTATCACTTGAGGTGAAAAAACTAGATATTTTATTGTGAAGAACATCAGGGTTGTTACAAGTGGTATCAGAGCTACCAGGTTCAGCTCTGGAACCTATGATCTCAATACATAAGTGTTACATAAACCTTATCGAAAGATAATAGTAGAAAAGTTATTGTGCCAAGATGGCATAAGGAAAGAACTAAGAGAAATGAAAAGGAAGAGGAGATTCATGGAAACTTGTTAAAGTTTGGGACTAGTTAAGAGTCATCCATAGAGTTGGAAACTCCTAAACCAACAACTTATTATTATATTTCCTTAGATTGTGGAAGATTAGGCAATCAAGTAATGTAGGAAGGTTAGGAAGAATAACCAATATATAACTTCATACTATGAAATAAATATAAAAATATGAGGGATAGAGAGGATTGAGAGAATCTTCCTTATTGATAGTGACCTATAGCTTCAAAGAGTCAAGGATTCTTGGATTAAGTAAAAATACTTCAAATCTATGAGTATGCATTGTTGGCATAAATTAGATCAAAGTAGAAATTCAACGAAGGAGGTATCCAAGAGGTTGCAGAACTCTTGAATTGAATCTAATCTTTGTGTAAGGCTAGGAACCTATAAGAAAAGAGATAGTACCTTGGAATAAGGGAAGAGACCAAAGTGGTCAAAAATGGAGTAATCAATAAAGTGGACATGGTTCCACCAACCAAAATCAATGAGATCAATTTGGAGTTTTGATTAAGGTGAGAGAAAGAAACCAAGCAAAGATGGTATCACTAAAGGTTATGAGAGAACAAGTTACCAAGAATTGGGACAAAGTCACTTGAAAAGGTGATTACAAGAAAGAAACTTGAAAAGGTAAATCAAATTGGCCTGAAAAGGGTTTGGATAGTACATAGATTAGTTGGAGTATAAATTGAACTCATCAACATACCAACGAAAAACAAAATATGTTTAGAAGTTCCAAAAGGAAATGGAATACAACGTGACACTATGTGTCAAATCAATAGAAGTTGTAAGGAAACAATAGTCTAAGTTGAAAGGTAAATCAACAAAAGAGGCTTTGTGAGTATGGATATCCCTCCACGAAAAGATATTGAAAAGAGAATTAGAATAAGCCTGTAAAGTTGTTGATTATTCATTAGATCTTCTATAAGACGATCCAAAATGTTGAATCTACGATACTAGAGATCAATGATGAATCTAACTTTGGAATAATTATATTCAAGGTATGCCACTGAGGCAAGAAAAAGGCAATAGAAATCCAACAAAGAGGAATGTTAAATCATTTGAGAAAGAATTTTTTTTCTATGAGATCAACTTTGAGTTGAACGAATGTTGTGGAAATACAAAGTGGGGAAGGACGAGAGTGGACCGACTCAGATTAAGTACCCAATCCAACAAAAATCATGAAAATATTTCTGATTTGGAAGAACTTATGACTTTTTCGCAAGTTTTGATGTTAATTAAGTCATGTATTTCATGACCAAAAGGATAAGGTATTGAATTTTTTGGAGAAAAATAGTGGAAACATCAAGGGTTGTGACCTATTATCACACCATACCTTGTATATATTTAATTGTAAAATCAAATAACATTATCATTGATGCCTTAAGGTAGGCAGATTACTTGATCATTGTCTATAGGATAAATAAGGAAGATCTAGATTACTCATGATTTGGAAGAAAGTGTCTCTATACTCCTAATACCTTATATGAGAATTTAGATAATGATGTTATTTCTATACATAGGTAGTAATACTACATATTGTGAAATATATCCATGTCATGAAGTGAATTGACTCTATAGCTCACTATGCTAAGGGAACCTTGGGAAGGATAGGGTTAGCATTGCAAAAGTAAATGTATGAAAGATATGATGTGGTGTTATGTGAACCACATCAAATATATTTATTGGAAATATCATTTGATCATACTTTATACTTGAATGAAACCATAGGTTTAGGATAACCTATATGGAACGATAAGTTCATTTGATTAAAGAGTGAAACCTTATGTTAAGTTTTACCTATTGGGTTGGGATATGTATTAGATTATTCATTGACACCTATAGGTTGGGAATAACTTGGTTGGGTTGTACACTTGGTCTTAATTGGAACATATAGGGTTAGAATAACCTATATAATCAGACTAGTCATTGATTGATGACTTTATCCTAGGATTAGGGTATACAGAGGTTGAGACTCACCTATGTGATTAAGTGAATCACTTGAACTAGTGAAAAATGTTCATGCTTGGTAAATTAGGTATGCGATTAAATTTTATATCTTTTAGGAACCAACATGATTGAACGAGGATTAATACTCAAAATTAGTATCAATGCTCATTGGAAAAGATAGATTGAGCTAAAAATCGGATTACGATTTTGGAAATGACCCAAGAATAGAAGAAATCCAAGTTCTAGATGTCCTGAGATAAAGGAGATTTGTCTCTACAAAGTGTCTAACCATTATTAGTTGGGAATTAAATGTGGCATGAGTCCATAAAATAGGTTTTCACTTAGTCAAAGAATAGATTATTATGGGATGTAAAAGATCCTATGTACCCAAAATTTTGGAGAATTAAGGGATGAAACAAGGAAATTAATGTCAATTTTAGGACAATAGAATGACAAAGTGATTTATCGGATGACGAACCACTATAACCTGGAAAAGACAAAGTAAGATGTTGCACAAAATGTGGCAAGATAATACCTAGTGTGCTAGAAAATGAAGATGGGATGTCATCATTGATAGGACGTGTACTCTCCTGAGATTCGAGAGGAGGAGTGATTGAACACAAGACAGTTTAACCTATCTATGTCAATAGAAATTACATAATGTTGTGGTGGACAAACTCACCAAGGTAACCAATGTTGGTTGGAAACTTGGTTTATGGGATTTCGGTCCTAAGTACTATATTGTGTGAGGTAGTTGCTTAGCATTCCTGAGAAGTTTGTCTTACTTGTGAAAGAGAAAATAATGATAAGGTTGTGTGGACCATGATCATAATATGAGACATTCAATTGAAAAAATGTGCAATATACTATTTTAACCAAATAGGAAAAAGTGGTAAACCAAATCTTGAATGATTTGTTAAATACTTATAAACTTCTAACATTGAGGCTTGATCCATTATATGGAAAGGAAGGTTGAAAACTCTATTAAGCTAAAATATGATAAGGAATAGGGTTAACCTTAGACTTGATAGATTGTTAAAAAGGAGTAATAGATCAAAGAAATCAATGAAACTTTGTCGATACAAAGCTTAAGTATGAAGTAGTATTGGAATGGACAGATGTTCAAGAGCAATGTTGCGCTCAAGAAGGAAAAGTGGTCAAGAGCATTAATTTTGGTTAAATAAAATATACAAGTAGGTGAAGGATAGACTCGACTTCTAAGTTGTCCAAGATGTAAATACCAAGAAAAGGAAGGGACCCACGGTGTAGTGTACAATGCCCTGAAATTCCTTATCTATTTGGATTACACTAAGGATAAATTCATTAACTAATGAGAACGTGTTTTCCACTCATTATAGTATAGGTGTCATGTGGATATAGATACTATTGTACATTACATGTACATATGAGGAATGGTGATTACCATGCGTAATCTCTTTGGGAGAGTAAGTATGTGTGAGGCATACAATTTTATCCTATGTGATAGCAAGGATACTCAATTCAAGGTCCAGGAAGGACAAGGTTGCAAGGAATGATGCTACATAGAAAGAATATTTTATGATTCTTAGATGAATTGAAAAAGGTAAGTATAAACCTTTGCTCAAATTTATTTGTATGTTAAAGTGTTATAGGTCATTGGGGATGATGATTCACAAGGGGGGAATTATGTCACATCATGTCTTGTTATTACTGATTTACTTTTACCTTCATGGGTAAATAGGTTAGTAAATGCAATCATGAGTTTGATATGCTTGCTATGGAATGGAATACTGAAATAGGTATTATGTGAAAGTATTGTTAAATGCTTAATATGGCTTTGAAAGAGTAAATATGTTTACATTTATTGCTATATGAATATGTTAAAGTTACGATGCATATGGATTCATTATAAACATCTAACTACCATTGCAAATGTGTTGAGTTGGATGTAGGGATAGGTTCATTCCTCTAGGAAGAGGGGAAATATCACTCGAAGAAGATCTTGGTCGGGTAACCAATAACGTAACGTATCTGAGATTACACACACACTGACAAAAGAATGGATGAGTCTAGTCATTGTGTTGGGAATTGGTAGCTCATCCTTAGTGTAATGTGTCTGCATTAGTAAGGGTCTTGATTACTATTGAATGCATGCTTAGGTGATATTTATTTGTTTGAGCTTGTGAGTTCTTCTCTATATTTCTATTCTTGTATCGATAAGGTGAGCACACGTAGAATAGATGTATTGTATATATTCATCACACGTATATCTCCTCTTGATAAGATAGTAAATATGTATGTGCTTAATTGTACAATCAAATGTATACATACATACATACATATATATATATATATACATACATGTATATGTATGTATACATGAGCATAGAGGAATATGTATATATTTACATATATATATAGTCGATATTATGTAGAATATTATTATCTTGCATATATATGAAGTAATGCTATATATATAATATATATATTACGTAGACGTAATCATTCGATTATCGAAAGGATTATTACTTTATTGCTTGAATGATATGCATATATATGTTTGGATATTTATATATATATGCATATATAATATATATTATCAATACTAGGTGAATGACATCTTGTTTGTGTTCATTAGTATGTTGAATTAATACATACTTTATAGACAAGATAAATATATATATACATATTACCATTTTTTTTTTTTATATATATATATATACGTGTGAGATTATACACATATATGTATACGCATATATACATATATATGAACTATATATTATATATTGTATATGCTTGGAGATCGATATATATAAACATATATAATGTTTGAAGGCCGACTTAAATAATCAACTTGGAGGCTGATTTATATATTTAGCTTGGGCCAAATGTATATTACATATACAAGCTTTCAAAAGGTCAAATATATATGTATTGGAATTTAGTGAAGACCAGATTATACGCAATGTATAGTGCTATACCTAATAGGGAATTGCTTATAAAGTGGAACACATTACCAAAGGATAATAGACCGATTCATTTAAGTTTATTCTTAGTTGATAAAAGAGAAGTAAGGTGCATCTTTTATGAAGTATCTTGTGAGTTGTTTATAGCTGAATGAATACTAATGCTTAAGCCACGTATATGCATATCATACGTTGAAGAGTGGATAGCATTTAATTAGTGCTTAAAACATACATGGTGTTGTGTACAAATGAAGGTGGCAGGTTTTCACAACGTGTTGTCCATGAGAGTGGAGAAGTGCTTTAGTAGTGGAGAAGAATCTTTTTTCAAGTGTCAAATGTAGTGGCTAATACTAAGTCAACTTAGACAGCACGCAACCAGAAGAATATGGATTGTTTCCTTTGATAACTAAAGCCAAAGGAATAGGGAGGTTAATGAAACTTTGGCACCACCTTATGAATTCTGATTGCTTTAGAAGTGTCTTTTAAGAGCAATTTGAATGCCATATTTTTACCATGTGTTGTTTTGAAATGGTCTTATGTTGTCAAGTTTTGAGGGTGGTATGTAGCCTTAGTTTGTTGAGTACACTCTCAACTTACTGCCACCAATTTCATAAGTTTATTGAGTCGATATGAGTGGGGGTTGCTACCAAAACTCATGCATTTTTTGTAGGCTTAGTTATTTCCAATCTATTGTATAAATAGTAAGATTGAGCTCTCATTTGGGACGCTTTCCTTAAGCAATATTGTGCATTCTATCTTCATTTCTTATCTGCTTCATTCTGCTATATATTGCGAGAGAGCTTTGAGTATTGGTGAGAGTATTTTATCATATTGAGAGAACTATATTATCAACTTGTGAGATAGAGGTTATTGTGGCTTTTTTTGAGAGATAAAAGCTAAGTTGGCTAGTATTCTGGGAAAGCTGAGTTGTAGCCAGTCAATTGAACAATGTATTATAGGCATGAGGATAATCTTCCTTTATTTATCTTATATTTTGAAAGATTGTTTCATGATTGCATTAATTAGTCTATTGTGAATACTTGCATTTAGGGGAAAATAGTATTTGATTTGAAAGAAAGTAGAAGTTTTTTATATTGTTTGTGAAGTGCTTGTAATTACTCCATAATAGGAGAAATTGTTTGTCATAGATATTAATATACTATATATGATTAAACAAGGGTATCTTTAGGGTTACTCATAGCTAGTTATTTGATTGTGCTATATAGCTAGAGGGTTACTGCTGAGATTTTTGTCCATTGAAGGGAGGGAACTTGTGCTTTTCCTTAATGAGTAGTGATACCCTATAGTTTGTATAAAAGGTGATAGGTTAATTCTAGGGTTAAATCTTACCCATGGTAAAGATTACCTATGCATATATTATATTGGTCTTAAGTCAAAATGAGCTTAAAAAGTGTAAGTGAATGGTTAACCTTCACTCGAAGTACTGAGTGAGAAAACTTTTACCAAATTAGTGTGATTTCCTTTGGCTCCACTATCAGTTCACTGTGTACATGTAGTACATGCTAGTTACCAAGTGTAGGGTTATAAATTCTAGTCATGTAGGGCACAACACTAAGCTCAGTGTGGTTTGTCATACGAGGTTACCCAACTAAGCTCTTTGTCAAAGGGTAGGGCCACCTATCATTGATAGATGTGCAGGGGATTGCATATGCTTCTGTAGTTGGCAGAAAAGCACTTGAGTGATGATTCTCCTCAGTAGGTGATAGAAGACCAAGGTTTTAAAAGGTGGATTCCTAGACCATCTATATCTATTGCTCTGAAGCTTGGTTGAGCTATGTATGTAATTGTGTACATTCTTGTAATATTGTAATTTGTGAAATTACAATAGAATACAATGGAAGCTTTGAAATAGTGTTATTTCAATCATGTGCATGTATTTTACATTGTGGAAATAATTTTTTTTTTATTGCTATGTTTGGCATCATGGTTTATCACTTCAGGTGAAAACATTGGAGATTTTACTATGAAGAATACTGGGGTTGTTACAAAATTATATATAACATGGGATAGGCAAGATGCCCCCATTATTTCTCTAGTCATGGAAAATTCTAGTATCCATAAATGCTACATAAAAATCATATATGAACTAAAAAAGTGTGAGAGATAAGCATGAACAAGATTATAATGTGCAATCATATAATGTAAAAATGATATTTATCATAGATTTGGAATCATAATAGATGGATACATAAACATGATAAGGAACATGAACATATGGTAAGGACCATAAACATGTAGGGCACACAAACATGATAAGTGTCAACCTCCAACAATGATTTAACAACTAGGCCTTTACAGCCTTGATTCAGAGATTGGACATCTAGCCTGAAAAGTTATTTCAATCATCATGAAGGTGCATTTAACTTTTCAACCCAAGGACGTGAACTTGAAATGGGTCAGCATAGTATGTGCACTAGGAACCCAAAGTAGCCATTTTCATTCTACAGCTAAGAAAGACACAATGTTGAAAGTAAATTGCTTGGAAAGGAATAAAAAAAAATTTGAACATCAATCAACAACTACACTAATAAGCTAAAATTCATGACAAATAAAAATTTGAGCAAACAGAAAGGACACTACTTTGTCTACTTTGGCTGCAAGAACCGTCACATAATGGAATTCTAGTGGTTGCAGGAACAATCGATGCCAAATTCTTAACTAATTGTTGAATAGAAAGTAATACTAAAATAATACTAAACTAAAGGACGAAATACTCACCAAGTGGGCCCCCTTGGGTAAGTATCCTCTAAAACTAATGAGAACTCAGTTGCTCAAACTCAAAACTTCATTTTATTCACTAGAATTCGTGAGTACAAAGAGTATCATAACTATATTGCTAAAAATCATAAGAGTGCAAGTACAATACTAGATCGTGCAACCTCCAGAGAAAGAGCATCAAATCCTTATTTATACTATCAACTAAGAGGGTTGTCAACTCCACGAACTGGGAGGACGCCATTTAGGGAAAACAAAGAAAGTGGAATGGAGATTACGCATGCATGGAATCTAGTCAGACATGCATGTCCACACATAGATTTAGCACTGCAGTAACGTGAACATTTGCTCAACATCAATAAAGACCACCACAAGGAAGTTACATTTGATTTGCATGGGGAATCTCCTATCATCAACCTCCTTTGACCTTTGAACGATTCCCTTGCTGGATGTTATGGTGCATGCCAAGTTGGCGGTGTCTTTCTCAATTTAGCATCCTCAAATTATATCTACATGGTAATGTTAGTACGCACAATAATTGCATATCTATAACCACCTTAAAGAACATTCATTAACCACATGCATAATTAATATAGATAGTCCATATAACATGCCAATATCATTAAAATTTTGTAGAAATAGGATTAGGCCCAATGTCTATAGTTTGAGGAAATATCATAAAAGTATCAACACTTAGCATCAAAGTCCATGATAACTTCAACAACTAAATCATAAATTCTACCCAAAATTAGACCATAAACTAGACTCATCACTCCCCCCAACCTAAGGTTTTATTGGTCCTCCAGCAAGGGAAGGGTTGTTATTTTGCTTGGTCAATGCTCTGAAATTTGCAACTGACAACTATCCCACATTCGTGTTTGTTGTGCATGAATCATGGTCCCAACAGAATCCTCCCAATTTGT
Source organism: Sequoia sempervirens (assembly GCA_007258455.2). Classification (NCBI taxonomy): domain Eukaryota; kingdom Viridiplantae; phylum Streptophyta; class Pinopsida; order Cupressales; family Cupressaceae; genus Sequoia; species Sequoia sempervirens. The sequence continues at coordinate 114,583,465 of VDFB02047397.1, forward strand.
CCAATCTGCTCCATCTATGTCCCTCTACAGCAATATCATAGTGGTAGAACCTAAAGTTCAGTACTGGCCACATTAGGATGGGTGGCTGAAAAGTCAGGGGAAGCCAGAATCACCCTTTTGTCCTTCCAATGTGAATATATCTGTCAATTATTTTAAGAGTTGTAGCATATTTCTAAATAGAATGAGGCTCAACCTACTTGAGATCATCAATTAGGTTGTTCCATCTTTGTGAGAGGTATCTCTTCATAGTTTCCTCTTTTGCTTTTTCCTTTGCCTCATATTCACTATAAACTGCTTCTATCCAAGGCATAATCTTATTACCATTGCTAGGTCTGAAAATAATTATATGTCATTCCCTGAAAAATGTCCCTTGAATTCCTTGATTCAGCCCTAATGGACAGGGGGATGTTGGATTCCATTTGCTTATAAGCTCCATATTCTTGTCCCCAACTAATCTAATTTTGCACCCAAGACATACATGCCCTTAATTGAACATTCCCAACATACAACAATGGATTTCAATCATGGTCTTGAGTCACATCATAATTATGTAGATAAAAATCAAACAAAAAAATTCTTCATTTCAGGGGAAGCAATCCGATAAGCATTGAAAAATTCAACAGGAGTCTTAATGGAAGGATCGAAACCTGAGACAATTCTTTCCAGCCTAAAAGAAAGATATTTCTCCTTCAAATGCATAGCATAGACCCTTGGAGGGGTCCTGCACTCTAAAATATATGGTACCAAAGTTGCCATATCATCCACCTTCTTCTTTAAGGTGGCAATTTTGGCATCCTTGTCTTCAATCTCCTCACCTCTCTTTTGAATTTCCTTCTTCAGCCTGTTTTTCTCCTCCCATTCTTCTTCCCTTCTTTGCATCTCTTTCCATAAATGCATAGCTACCATGTGCATTGAAAAATCAGGGGGGTTATGTATTCCTACCAACATCTTCCCTGGCACAGACACTTGCTCTTCACATGGTACTAACTACAAGGATTCAGGTTGTCCTATCAATTTCGACTGCAAGGGCATTGATTGTTCTCCCAATTCTTGTTGTTGTTGCAAGGACTCCTACTCTTGTTATTGTTCTGGATTTTGCTACAGGATCTCCTATTGTAGGATCTCTTGCTATAGGAAATCCTGATTTTCCTCATACTCTTGGTTCTCCACTTGTTCTACAATGTTGGCAAGATTAGCCAATGTTATGTTTGCTTCTATCTTAAATATATCTTCTTCCTCGAAATTCACTTGCCCCATTGGATCTTTTGTGTCCCCCTACGGTATTTCTCTAGGCTTAGGGATTTCCTATGGAGGCATACCAAAGGCTGGCCTAGCTAGACTTGATTTCCTATGAGGGCTCTCATGTTTTTCTTTGGATGGAAGATGAATAGTGTCAACCTTCTGCTTCTTAGAGCTTGGTATTTCTTTTTCTATCAGCTACTTTTTAGTTTTTCTTTTTCTCATTTCTACCTCTCCCTTTTTTTCCCTAGTTTTCATTAGGATGCCAAGTGGGACATCATCATTAGAATCAGGGGAAGAACTTTCTTTGTCTAAGTGCTCTATCCCAGAAGAGCTAATTTCTATGGTTTCTTCTGCTATAGGAGGGTTTACACTAGGGCCTGGACTAGAGGTTGAAGCACCAAGAGTGGATTTATTCATGCTCAATCTCCTACTAGACCTACGAGGTTGAGGTAAAACACTAGGTTGCAAATGCTTAGGTCTAATTTGATCATTTTTTATGAATTCTTCCTCGGTCATTCCAAACACATCATCCAAAGACTTCTTAACTAACAATTTAATCAAACAATGGTGGGAAATAGAATTGTCCCTACCTTTCTAAGTCTCAACCACCATGATTGACATACAATTGTATAGCACATTTTGCACATTCATCCTCCTTTTGTGCCTCATGTGATTCAAAAGCTTGAAGTGTACAGAATGCAAATTTGACTAGCGACCTTCACAGGTGATATATTTTATGACATAAACAGCTATCTGCTTCCATGGCTTGGGCAAAGACATTCTCTTCGCATCCTATTTATCTATGCTGAATGGAGGGTTGTTCGACTTTATAAATTCAGCCTATTGATCTGGCATCTCTAGAAGTGGGATAATTTTCACGATTAGCAGGCAACCCTGTGACTTTTGCAATTATTTCTTCAATCGCTATAACCTCCAACCCTTTTACCATGGCCTTCCCTTTAGATAATGTCTGGGCGAATTCTAGTGCAATATCTTCATTGAAATCATCTAGCTTCCAGAAGTAATCTATCCACCTGCAATTTTTGAATTCAGCCAGGTAGGGTGCATCCTACAGTAATACATTGTGCACTATGGGTTCATTTCGAATTAACCCACCTCCTATTGTATGCAATCAAACAAATACTTTGTGGTTTCCTTCCTAATATTCTTGTTTGAAAACCAAATTTACCTTCCTGCAACACTTGCTAAATTTCCAATGCCAAGGTCGACTGAATTTTCCCTTTCTAATTTACCATTTGTTTGCAACTTGATATAGGACAAGGTCAATAATGGAAAGGAAGGATTAATAAAGGAAAGCTATGATGGAGAGAAATGGTAGTAATAGTTGGTGTCACCTCACACATGCGATCTATCCTCTCACTCAGATTTCAAATCAACTCAATTTAAATTTTGCTAATATAGACTAGCATGGACTGACACATGGGAAAAATATTCACATCTTTTTCCTTCCTCCAACCTAAATTTGGGCATGTGTCCTAACATGCAAGATGATGATTTGATAGGGGTAGGAAATATTGGCATGCTATGGTGAATTTCCATACTAATGTACAACAATTAAATGAATTCACTTAAAGACAATTAAGATATAGCAATTAATGTGCACATACCTAAATGTGTGGAAGATTCATTGCAAAGATTGTGGAGAAAGTACCGTTTGCATTTTTAGGAGATAAGTTGAGAAACTAATGAAGATGAGGTTGGATGAGGTGGAGTGGAATGAAGTGAAGTGATGGAAGAGAGAGAAGTGTGTAGATGGATGGGAGGATGGGTGGATAGGTGAAGAAGTGGACTCCCATGGAATTGGAAGTCTTTATTATGACAAGTACATACCTTAATTAGCCATAAAGAGGGACACTAGGTCCACTTCCCTCAGCTACAAGAAGCTCGAGTGTTGCATGTTGAGTGAATTGTTTTAGGAACACCTCCTTGGAAGATGGCTTGTGATACAATCTGAGGTGATGACCATTGACAAGCAACTAAAATCTGATTGGGTCAATACTAATGTGTTGTACAACACCATTAGGGAATACTTTAGAAACCTCATATGGTCCTAGCCACCTTGTTTGCAATTTTTTTGCATTGTCTTGATACCTTGAGTCATAGAGTTGGACCCAATCTCCTGGTTGGAATTTCTTGTCCTTGATGAATTTGTCACGCCACTTGATTCTCTGATTCTACACTACCTCTATGTAATGCAAGGCTTATCTCCTCATCTCATCCAAAGAATTTAGCTGCATGATTCTCTCTTTTTGTGCCTCAGGGATACCCATCCCCAAATCTACTGCAGTCCTAAGAGTCTTATGCTCAAATTCAATGGGCATCATGGTTGTCTTTCCATACAGTAACTCAAATGGAGTGAAGCCTGTAGTTATTTTCTAGGTAGTTCTATAGGCCCAAATAGCTTCTGGTAATCGATTTTCCCAATCCTTTCTGTGGATAGCTACTGGTTTGGTCAGAATAACTTCAATTTCTATGTTGGTCACCTCAACTTGGCCATTGACCTGGGGGTGATAAGGGGTAGACTTTTGGTGTCTTATGTTGTACTAATTAACTAGTGCTGCAACAAGGGTTCATGTGAATTGAGCCCCTTGATCAACCACTATCTCTCTCAAAACTTCATACCTTGTGAAAATCTCCTCATAAAGAAATTCTTCAACTTTGTTACCTCTTGCATGCTTCATGGCCTTAACTTCTACCCACTTTGTTACATAATCGGTACATACCAGGATATAAGAAATACCATTTGATGGAGGGACAATGGGTCCTACAAAATCCAATCCGCACTTGTCAAAGGGAGTGATTACTATCTGAGGGTAAAGTGGCATCTCATCATATTTGGTTGGCCTGCCCATTCTTTGGCATTTGTCACATTTTCTTGTATACCTTCTTGCATCCTTGTGGAGTATTTGCCAGTAATATCCTGTGTTCAAAATATTCATTGTTGTCCTCTTTGCTGCAAAATATCCTCCACATGGTTCATTGTGGAATGCATGCAAAATGCCATATGTCTCATCTTCTCTCACACATCTCCTCATGACATGGCCTAGTCCAGTATATAACAAACATCCAACAATCCATGACAAAGGAAAATATTTCTCAATGAGTGCCCTTCTCTCTTTTGGAGAGAAGTGAGGAGGAATTCTACTTGTGACCAGATAATTAACTATGTCAGCATACCAAGGTGTTTGTACACTGATGGAGAATAGATGCTCATCAAGAAAAGGGTTATCTATGGCTTGATTATCCCCTATTGTAGTCAACCTTGTAATAAAATATGCAACAACATTAGCCTTCCCTAGTTTATCCACAATGGTTATGTCAAACTCCTGCATCAACAATAACCATCTTGCCAGCCTACTAGAGATCATAGGTTTATTCATGAGATACTTAATGGTTGCATGATTAGTGTGCATAAAAATTTGGTAACCTATTATGTAATGCCTGAATTTGTTTAGGGCATAGATTACTACCAACATTTCTTTCTCTATCACTATATAGTTGAATTCAGCTCCCTACAAATTTTTGTTGACAAAATAAATGGCATTTTCAATAGCTCCTTCTTTCTATCCTAAGATTGCTCCTATAGCATAATCGGATGCATCTATATGGATGTGGAAAGAAAGCTCCCAATTAGGTCCTTTGAGTACAGGAGCATGAGTCGAGGCTACCTTGAAGTCAGAAAATGCCTTGTCACAATCTTCAGTCCACTGGAACTCAACATCTTTAGTGAGAAGAGTATACAATGGTGTTGCTATTTTGCTGAAATCCTTGATGAAACACCTATAATATCCTGCATGGCCCAAGAAAATCCTAACATCCTTTTTTTTGCAGGTGTGGGAAGATTTGTGATCACCTCAATCTTTGCAGGATCTACTTGAATTCCTTTGTGGGAGATGTAGTGGCCAAGGACTACACCTTCTTGCATTATCATGAAGCACTTTTCACTATTTAAGGATAGATTTTGGTCTTCACATCTCTGTAGGACTCTCCTAAGATTTTCCAATGCCTGATTAAAATCAAAACCATAGGTGGTAAAGTCATCCATGTAAATTTCCATGCAATCAAGAGAGATATCTGAAAATATACTGATGACTGCCCTCTAAAAAGTTGTAGGTGCATTGCATAAGAAAAATGGGAGTATTGAGTAGGAATAGGTTTCTCATGGATAGGTAAAAGTGGTCTTCTCCTGGTCCTCTAGTGCAATTTGGATCTAGTTGTAGCCACTAAATCCATCTAGAAAAGAAAAGTATTGATTTCCTGCAAGTGTGTCCAAAACTTGATCTATGAAAGGTAAGAAAATAGTCCTTTTGGTGGTAGCATTAAGTTCCCTGTAATCAACACAAAATCACCATTTCCCTCCTTTCTTGGGAACAATCACTAATGGAGACACCCACTGGCTATCTAAAATGGGGTAAATAAATCTTGTATCTAACAGTTTCTATAGTCCCCCTTTTACAATTTCTCTTAGTGCAGGGTTAATTCTTCTTTGTGGCTACCTCACTAGGGTGCAATCATCTCTGATGTAAATTATGTGTGTGAAAAACTTAGGGTCCAATCCCTTCATATCATGATAATCCCACGCAAATGCATGCTGGTGGGTCCTCAATAAGTTTTCCAATTACAATTGTTGTTCTTGACTCAGTTTGTTGTTAACATTCATATATTTTCCTTCTCACACCTACACTTGTGTAGTTAACTCTATCATAGCTACTTCATTAATGCATGGTACCTTTAGTTCATATGGCAGCAATGTATGGGACATAACTATTGTTGTAGGAAGTCTAGTTGTAGGAAGAGTGGTTGCAGGAAGAGTGGCTATAGGTAGAACGTCTGCAGGAAAAGTGGTTGCAGGGAGGGCAAGCAGAAGAGTCTTGGCTGGAACAAAAAAATGAGGAGATGATGCTTCTTCCACTTCATAATTATTTTGAATGATGCTAGTCAATACTTCATCCTCATCTTGTATAAGGAAACTTGCAACCATATAATGGCAATTTCCACATAACCCTAAACCTGAAATCATGCAAGTAAATACTCAAAATCAACATGCAAGAGAATAGACAACATACCCATGAAATATGACACAATATATACCCTGGGAAAACCCTCAAGAGGGAAAAACCCAGCCTCCAAAAGCATCCACACTCCATGTATTATTCAACAATGAAAACCCATTACAATACATCTGCAGAGACTCCACGAACACTTTTGAAGCACAAGCTATCCATGCATTTCATGTGACCAAGAATGAATCCACACATCCCATGCCATGCTTCAAACACTCACACATGCACAAGCTCAACCTTCTAATCTGCAATAAACTCTCCAACCCTAAACAACTACCCTTGTGGTTGTTTTTATAGAAGCAAGCTCCCACAAAACCACCAAGTGGTATTACAAAAACCATGTGCCCAAAACCATGAACTTACAATCATGTGACCCCACATTTAATATTGGGTACTTTATTAAATTTTATTATTTTTCCCCAATATTAAATAATTACATTTTACAATTATGTCCCAATGTTACATACAACATAAAGTGTTCCCAACATTATAGCTCCTAGTGATGCACGTCCATCTAGGTACCCCTAGGTGCACCACACACATAATAATAAATTAAACATTATAAGAAAATTATGTAATGTGTACAACACCTAATTCTAACAATATCCCACTTGTTGTATACACTGCATAATAGGGTAACAAGTAAGCTCAAACATGAAGATAATAAACTCCATATGCAACATGTACCATCCTGGAATCCAAGTGCTCCATGTCCTCCATAAAGATACCTATAACAAGAACCAAGGTGATCGCCATCTCATCCATGAATGCTCTCATCCTCCACCATGCCAATCACTAAGATAAGAACACATCCAAAGAGATGTCACACTAACTATTACAAAGAAGCATAAACCTGCCTCAAATTGATATCTCAAAACACTAACACTCAATCCAAAGGTAATGAATATGCACTAGTAGCTGTCAATAATAAATCACCATAGCTGAAATGACACCCACAACAAGTGCCAATGCATCCAATTATCCATACCTCCAAGGTATACGTAACATAGTAAACTCATGCCATCACATATCCACTCATAAACCGCAATAATAAACTCCATGTGCAAACTTGTCAAAGAGTGACATACACATCCAGGAGCTCCCACTGCATGGGAAATGTCCAGATGAATGCAAACCTGGAATGAGCACATTCCACGTGTCACTTCATTAACATAGCAGAAAGAAGGCACCATCACAAATGATCAAGGCATACCAAGTCTACTAACATCACATAGAAGATGTAAACATGTAGTACCAAGGAACATCCACAATGATATGCAAAACCTGCAAACCAAACACCTATAGCATGCCCTCCTACACACACCTCCAAATGCCAAATGTGTCAAGTATGATCTCCTCCACAACACCCCATAACAAAATCCATAACAACATTCATCCAATCACCAAGATCAAACACAACATATGTACCATGTATCTAATCATGGATGGAAGCATCTCAAAACAAGAAGATCAAACTCAAAGTAACCATTCCCAAACCAAGGAAATCAACCCAATAGACCATCTCCTAAACCCAACATGTACAAGGATATAAACATGCCAACACTCCTCAAATGAACCAAATATCCATGACTCAATATCCATATCCATGAGAAGTCAAATCATAAACATAATGCACCTAAAAGAAAAATGGGCAATACCTCTCAAGTGAATCGTCGAGTAGACCAAGATTGGGGAATGAGAATGCTCCTCCAAGATATCCAATTCATCATGACTCAACCAAGAACACTCTCCTCATCGATCCATGTTGAACTCACGTCCAACCAAGGTGTACGCTCCTTGAACTTCTTGCTAATATATCATCAAGAGTAACCATATCAACAACATGTATTTAACCACAAGAGAACATCAACCTCACCTAAGTCTCCATGTATCCATGAGCACCTGTAACCAATCAATCCATGCTAAACTCCAAGCAAATGATCAAAGTACTCAATACAAAGAGAACCAACCAAGATCAAAATCATAGCTCCAACTGTAGAATCAGGAACATAAACATGACACCATGATCTCACATCCTCTCAAAGGAAGATCACATGCTCAAATCATCATAACATGTACATTGCCACAACTCTAAACCAGTAATCAAGATTATAACATGACATAACAACAAAACCATCCTACAACCAAGGATCACCTATCAAAACCAACAAGTCATAAACAATACCTCAACATCTCCAACACCTGATGTCAAAGAACTCTCATTGTAGAAAACACAATCCAAGAGCTCCTCCATTACACCACTCAAACCCTACTGAAGACAACCATCCATAATCAACAATAGATCCACATCATTTCCAAATTCTCCCATTGAACCGTTATAGCGAGAAATCCCATGGCATCATGATGCACACAACCAACACTACATCACTGTCATAAGCTCACACCAAACCTATGAATCCAAGCTCTCAATGACAACATGATAACTATCCTCTAAATCAAGAAGATACACCACCAAACCATCATAACCATCACTGCCAATCCATCACTATCACAAGCTCCCACTAAACCATGCAACCAAGCTATCCATGACATCGTGATACCAATCTCCTCAAACTGAGAAGATACACTACCACAATTTGAATCAGGATCCAATCCAACACCACCAACAATGCACCTGCATAAACCATCATGACATGCCAAAGTCTCTAATGTACAAGAAACATCCATGACACCATGATCACCACCAAATGTACCAACACCTCAACCCAACTGTGTCCACATATTTGCATAATCATACTTATTTATATAGGTCTCATATCATGACTATACCTAGTAATACCATCTCACCTCCTCAACATGACATCAAAACCAACAAACCAAGTGACTAAACCAATCCACCAAAACTGAACATGCATCAACACTGAAATATCAATGGGAAAAGACAACCCATGTCCAAGTCATAAATGCAACATGTAAGTATAGACCACCTACAACATTGCACAACTTGTAGATACAATAATGCAACATACAAATCCAATCAAATACTGATAACCATGTCAAATGAGAATAATCTGAGATGTACAACTGAGCATACAATGAATCCAATATGAAAACACCAAAATCCAATCATCCATAAGCTCATAATATCTCCATAGTCAAAGAGACCCATAAACAGCTCAGGTGAGAAAAACAACAAATAAACCATGCCAAAAGTAGCTCAAAATCTAATCCACTATGTAGTTCTCTAAACAAGCTTTCCATTGACTATTCGAAGTCTAAGATATTACTCCGTATGCACCCGATATGCCCTCTCAAAGCTCAAATAGAACACCTGACTTCCACCAAGAAAAACACTATCAAAACTACAAAATCAAGGAACCAAACCTATAAAATAGCATAGTGCTCAGAAATAGCTTTCCAACGACTACAAGAAGTTGAAAAACCGACATCGTGCGTGAAAGTTATGCCTCCCGGAGTAAAACTACTCCAAATAAACTATATGGCATCCTTCATGTGGACCCCACTCCAAAAATAAAAAATTAAATTAATTTCAAAAACTTTAGTGGCGGATTTGTTTGTTTAAATATTTAAAAATTAAGAACTTTAATAACATGGAAGTGGAGGACGGTTATAGGTTTTCTTTAAATGTTTCTAAGTATTAAAACATTTTCCTTTAAAACATACAGCCACCATTTTCTCAATAATTCAAAGTTTCTTGTAATATAGAAAGGGTCGACTTATAGGAGAGGACCCAGTAGTTGTGTACCCTAACTTTGCGCTTCTCAAAATCCAATTTGAAAATTTCAAATTATTCTAATTTTTTTACAGCAGCTTACTTGGCAAGTCCCCTGCTTATAACTTTCGTTTAAAGGCCACATCATCGAATATGATGCCACATCAACGTGCTTTTTGTCAAGGTGTCCAAACAGGCCCCAAAAAAACCTGTTACCAATAATTGTGCATTCACATCATGGGTAGTTGAGCGCTGATGTGGCATCACATGATTGGTTTCTTTTTAGATCAAAGGAATACATTTTGTTTAAGTTAAGGTAGTCATGTCACAACTATTGGGCATTATATAAACAACTACTAGCTCAACTATTGAAACACGGACAACTACTAGGTCATCTCCCCTAACTAAGGACCGGTGATTAAGAATAATGTATGTGCATAGTACAATGAGACAAGGGTGGGTATGACGTGACAGAGGCGGGTACGTGACATGAAAGAGGCGGGTACGGGTTTGCAGACCTCACTCCATTTTCATATATATTTTTTAATTCAAAGCTTTTTGGCCCCCATAATTTTGATTTTAATTATTTTTGTTTTATTTTGCAGGAAAAGTTTTATGCCGATGGATTATTATTATTATTATTGTTTCTGTATTTTTTAATATTGTATTTTTCTGACGACTGTACCATCGACGTGCGTACAGCGGAACAGGGGTATGGGCAAAAATTTTGCATTTTTTTCAACTTCTCCAAAATAGGTCAAGTTATATGTTAAAATTTGTTTCTCGACCAACCTGAATCCAACCATGAGGTCCATTTTGTCTCAAGAGGCCATTTACAAAATTTCCCCTAAAAAACTCTCATTTGAATGCATAACCAAGAAACCCTATTTTGCCTAAAAATTCACACCCCAAATTTGCAAACAACCCATCAAAACATCAAAACCAAAACCCTCATATCTACAATAAAACACCTACAAAACGCTCATATCCTACCATTTTCTTTCATTCTCTCATGCAACCTAGGGTTATCCAATCCACAACCAAAGCCCAGATACCACTTGTAAGGAAACTTGCAGCCATATAATGACAATTTCCACATAACCCAAAACCTGAAATCATGCAAGTAAATACTCAAAATTAACATGCAAGAGAATAGACAACATACCCATGAAAGGTGACACAAGATATACACTGGGAAAACCCTCAAGAGGGAAAAACCCATCCTCCATGTATTATTCAGCAATGAAAACCCATTACAATACATTTGCAGAGACTCCACGAACACTTCTGAAGCACAAGCTATCCATGCATTTTATGTGACCAAGCATGAATCCACACATCCCATGCCATTCTTCAAACCCTCACACTTGCACAAGCTCAACCTGCTAACCTGTAATAAACTCTCCAACCCTAAACAACTACCCTTGTGGTTGCTTTTATAGAAGCAAGCTCCCACATAACCACCAAGTGGTATTACAAAAACCATGTGCCCAAAACCATGAACTTACAATCATGTGACCCCACATTTAATATTGGGTACTTTATTATATTTTATTATTTTTCCCCAATATTAAATAATTATATTTTACAATTATGTCCCAATGTTACATACAACATAAAGTGGCCCCAACATTATAGCTCCTAGTGATGCACGTCCATCTAGGTACCCCTAGGTGCACCAAACACATAATAATAAATTAAACATTATAAGAAAATTATGCAAGGTGTACAACAACTATTTCTAACATCTTGAAGTTGCATAAAAGAGCTTATTCCTAGCATCATAAGATGCACCACAAAATTAACTTCATCGACCTCTTCACCAACATGTGGCCATATAGGATCATCCTTATCATGAGATGGTTAAGCAGGAGGATAAAGAACAAAAAATTTGGTGCTCTTCCCATCTAAAATAGTCATGTCACCTGACCAACATCAAATATATGCATCTGCAGTTGCTAACCATGGCCTTCCAAGAATAATGGGATATTCTCCTAGTGTAGCGTTAGGAGAAACAATCATGAAGTTTGTTGGGTACTCCCAAGAGTCTAGAACTACCGCAAGATCCTCCACTATACCATCAGGCTTAATAGTAGAACTATCAGCAAGCTGTAGGACAGTAGGAGTAGATCTCATGCTTGCAACATTTAGTTGTTGCAGGATGTACTTAGTCATTCCATTTATTGTTGCTCCTAAATCAATCAGAGCATTCTTTATTTGGATCCCATTTATAACAACTACTACCACAAAACTACTTGGGTCATTGTACTTAGGGATTGTCACTTTTCCAAGCATGATGTCATCTAGTTGTCCCACCACTTGAACTGTAGTTGGGTCTTTCTTTTTCCTTCCTAGATTCTTGAGGTATGATTCCTTGATTTCCCTGCCATAGATTGAGACATCCTTTATGGCTTGGAATAGAGTGATCTGGACACATATATGCTTCAGCTAATCTAGGATATCAAAAGTTGTATCCTCTTTTTATTCCTTTTTCTTGGCAACTTCCAATCTCTAAGGAAATGGTGGTTCTTGTTCGGTCTTCTTGGTTGGGACTGGTTCAAGATTTTTAGGTGCACTTCGCTGAATGGGATCATTCAGAGGTTCCTCTTCCTTTTACACAAGAAGCTCAGTGATAATGGGTTTGGAAGGGGTTGGTAAAGTAGTTCCTGAACGCAAGTGGATGTCACTTACACTCACAACATGTGCAGGGAACTGATTTGAATCAACAGAGTATACAAGTTGGTGTGGTTTGTTATTTGGATTAGGTATGGGTTGAGTTGGTAGTTGAGTGGGTTTAGGCATATTTGAGATTGAATTAGCAAGTGGAGGCATTATAGTAGGCTGCTAGGGCTGAGAAGGTGGTTGCATGTAACTAGTTGTCTGGGTTGGCCATTGTTGTCCTCCCCTCCATTGATTTGTTTGCTGCCAATTTCTTGGAGGTGGTTGTCAATGCCCTTGATATTGCTGCCAATTCTCCTGAGGTTGCGGCCACTGGGGTGGAGAGTTTCGATGATTGGTCCAAGCATTCGAAAGGTTACCCCAAGGCTATGATGGATATCCTCCATAACTGGATGGATATGGGGGCTTCCATTGGTTACCAAAAGAATAGGAATTGAAATATGGCCCAGCATAAGATAGTGGATCCGGTGGCATACCTTGTCTTGGAGCCCAAGGCTTCCTTTGTGCAACATAGTAGAATTGATATTCTTCAATTTGGATTGGTTTAAACTCGGATGGAATCTGCTTGCTTTCAATATTAGCTACCAGCTTGCATTTGCAGTCCTTCTTCTATCTGCAATGGGGGCAATACTTTGCCAACATTGCCTCTACCTCCTCTTGTTTCTTCTTGTCCTGAAATGTATTTAGTTGAGTAGCTAGATTGTTTATGATGTCTTGCTTGAAATCTGTTAGCAAGTGTGTGATATCCATCCTTGAGACTCCATTGGTAGATGACTTACCCATAAAGGATTTGTAAGCTCTCCCTTTCTTTGAAGCTTCCCTAGAGTAGTCCTAGCATATTTTCTTGATATCTTCCCAAGCAACTTGGGTGATATCTCCTCCTGTCATCAGGTCAAAGGCATCAATGCAACTTTCATTGATTCCTCTTAAGAAAAGTAGCTTTTGTGATTCTTCATTGAGGGTATGGTGTGCAGGAAAAACTTTAGTGGCGAATCTTCGCCAATTGGCGAATTCTAGGAATCGGCCAAGTCAAAATTGGCGAATTTCTTGCACCCAATAGGGTGTCCAAATCGCTCGAATTTTATGAACTATAGGTCCACTGCATGTCCATTCGCCAATGATTTTTTTTATGAGGCATATTTAAGCAACAAATTTTCCATTGCCAAACTACGCGTTTCAATTAGACCGACTAATATTTTTGCCTGGAATCCCAAAAGAATTTAATAAAACACCTACATATTCACCAATACTATTAAAACAACATTGTATCAGGACCCATTTCACCAATTAAAATTTACAAATAGTTTCTTATGAAGACCCATTTCGCCAATTAATATTTATAAATAGTTGTTCATGAGGACCTATTTTGCCAATAACATTAAAAAATAATTACATTTGAGGACACATTTCGCCTTGAAAATTACAACATATCGTTGTATAAGCATGCGGGATTCACCAAATTTTTAATATACCATTTAAAAATCCCGCAGAATCCGCCAAATATGAAATCATGGATTGATATAAATACAAGCGAAAGTGTCATTTATTCTTACACATTTTTTTCAGTTTTGAGGTTCTACTTCTCCATTCGGAAGTTAGCGAAAGCCGAAAACGTAGACTTAAAAGGTGAGTGCACATTTATTCATAGTGTTATTAGTTATAATAATAAGTTTTCTTTATCTCTTTTCCATTCTTGCTTCAACAAAGTGAACCTTAGAAGTAAGAACCGAACTTTGAAGTTTCAAAGTTTTTGAAACCTCTGACTCACTAAGTAGAAAAGGTGAGTGATCATTTCTTCATAGTGTTATTAGTTATAATAATAAGTTTTCTTTATCTCTTTTCCATTCTTGCTTCAATAAAGTGAACCTTAGAACCAAACTCTGAAGTTTCGAAACCTTCAACCCACTAAGTAGAAAGATGACCAAGAAAGACTTGCAACTCAACAAAGTGAACCATCAAAAAAGTCAGAGAATTGGTAAGTTATGAAAATTTAGAACTCCACAACAAGGTTATAAAACTCTAAGGACTAGCGACTAAGGTTAGGATTTGGAAAAGCCAAAAAAATTATATTATATTCCATGGTATTGAATTTGATATGTGATTATACATCGTTTTTAAAGAACAACACTTATCACACTACTTATAAATTCCTATTGCATTTCCATTCACACAATATTTGATAAATAACTGAAAGGAATATTATTAATCCATTCCTTGAACAGAAGCTAACAATTCAACATCCATAACTTATAAGTTATAAGCTAACAGAAGCTAATAGTTCAACATAAATAACTTATAAAGGCATCCAATGTCCACCCAACTTAAACAATAAAAGCTTAAACTACCAAATCACCTAAATTATACTAAGAAATCATTACGCATCCATAACCATAAAATCTTTATTCACAGATAAACATTCCACAACAATGAAACTATCCAAAAATCTATCATTCCAATACTAGACAATCCACTGGCAAACATAGAGTTTCTTTTCTCTTCATAACGATTTCTTGAAGACAACCGTTTTAGAAATTAAAATAAAAAGTTTTTGAAATTTCACTTTGGATCCAATCAACCCTAGGGTGGGATTTATTAGGCAATTTTTCATATGTAGGATCTATTATTGTTGAATCCTCAACAACATTTTCAAGAATGTGAAATGACAGACCGAAAGCCTATATCTATTTTAGCGTTAGCCTCATATAATCTCTTCTCAAAACTTCCTTCCCATCGACACAATCTTCCCAGAAACCTTCAATAGATGGCTGATGTTGATATGAGCTCCCTCCATAGAGATTATGCTTCACAAAACCCTTATTGTCAAAATTAGCTCTCATAGACAAATTCTAGAGGTTATATTCCTTGAGAATTCCTTCAGCTTCCCTGGCCATCTAGTTTTTTTTCCACACAAAAGAAGGGGTCTCCAATGGGAAGACATACCCTAAGAGTTTTATATCTATTGGTTAACAGATTTATCACCTAACTCTATATTCATACGCCCATACGAGGTGATAAATGTAACCACAATTGAATTGGTAACATTACAACATTACAAACTTCAAAACCAATTCTCTGCTTATTTTTAAAGGTGGCAGCTACCTTTATCTAATGTTCAATGAATGATTTTTTTAAACTAATGATGCTTTTAACCAGAAATAAAATAAAGGATGGGGCTTTTAACCACAAAGCTTCAAAGGTATCTATCAATCTCATGTAAATAGAAATAGAACTTCTGAAAGAAAGATGACAACTAAACCAATATCACTACAGAAATTTTATTCACAAATAATAACAACATAGCAATATAGAAAAATTATATCATCTGTCATCCCAATAATAGATATCACACTAGCAAACATAAATTATAAACATATTAAATCTATACACCATAACTCAAAGATTATGCATGCATAAACTCCACCAATGTCTTCTATATCAAAATAATAGATAATAGCCAAAATAATAGAGTTTTCCCTAATAAGTAAAACAAAGTTTGCCAACTTTAAAGAAAGTATATGAAAATGCTAAAAAATAATTCATTAACTTAAAAGTGCCAAATTTAAAGAAAGTATATGAAAATGCTAAAAATAAACTATGCATCATTCCCATTTGCTTCAACTTCATCAGCTTCTGACTCCTCGTTCTCTCCTTGTCGCAACAAATTCTTCCATCATCATTCTAGCTTTATATTCCCTGTACGTGGTAATGATTGCAAAAATCTCCCTGCTGCTTGGTGTCAATGTGATCTGAAGCCCAGTTCTCCATTTTCTGAGAGCAACTTCAGACTCGTTTAGTGTGTCAGACCTCCTATATGCCTCAAATTTAAATTTTTTGAGATAAAGCTCCAACCTGCCAAGCTTTGAGAAAGATCCTTTATTCATCCTAGTAAGATTTGCTACTTCTCTATTGAAGACTTCTCTGAAATTTGAGCATATTTCTTTTGTGTCCAGAATTTTCTCATCAAAATCATCTGTTATCTTCACCTGCAGATCATGAAAGTTCCCCTTGATTTCTCCTAACATATCCAAATACTTCTCCAACACTTATGTGATTTCCTTTACCAGGTCATCATATATGTTTAGTTTCCATTTAAGTGAATCAAGTGATGAAGGATCTAATTCGTTTGGATCACTAACAATAAATTCATTTACCAACTTCAATTGATCCATGGAAACTAACTCTTCCATTTCTTCTGAAAGTACATATAGACTGGTTTGATCCTTTCTAACTTGTTGCAGTTCTGCTATTAATCCCTTTCTTTTATCAACAATGTGAGTGTAGGAAATCACATATTTACTAATAAAAAATATAGCTTCCTGAGACAATTCTTCAATCCACTCACTAGTAGCCTTGGAATAATTTAGATTTTTCTTAATCAACTGCATCATAGAATCATCAATAACTCTTTCTTGGGAACTAGAAGCCTCAGTAGACAAAAAGGGAGAAACAATGGAAGAGATAAAGTTTTGAAATCCAAAATTTGAGATTGCAATTTTACCCTTTCTTTCCTTTCCTTTTTTTCCCACTTGGCTAAAACATTGACTAAGTAACTGGTGTGATATACATCACCTTCAAGTGTCTGGGGACCCATGTCAACATGTATGATTTTATAATCATTTGCAGTTATCTTATCATCATCTACATCTTTTAAAGGTTCTGCAATTTCTAACACCTGATTACCAGAGACAACATCATTCAAAATTCTTGACATTTTTTGGGCTTTCTTGGGCCTTGAGGAAGATTGGAGTAATTTTTTCACTGTATCTACTCCAACGGATGTCATAGGAGTGTATTTCCTCTTCTTTTCTACTGCTTTCCTCAACCATACTGGACATTTTTCTATTAGACTAGGGGCTTTATCACTTTGAACAACCTCTCTAGACTCTATAGGAATAATTGATATGTTTTCTATAGGAGGAGAAGATTCTTCAGACAAGGGCGGGAAAGTACTATCTTCAACAATATGCTTAAAGATGCTCTCTAAATCTTCTGACACAGGTTTTGTTTGGACATTTTTATTTTTAATAGTAGGGGTGGATGGGTTGTCTTGTTCACATATTGATTTTGATTTAATTGATTTCTCCAGCCTTTCACCATCACCCCTAGATTGTGAATTAGTGCTACAAGACTTGATGACTATCCTCGCCAATGATGTACCTCCAGGGACTACTTGGCTAGATCCTTGCTCATTTTTTTGGGACAATTTTGGTTCATGAACATAACCAACAACCCTACGCCATTTTCCCTCCAACCAATCCCGAGTCCTTTTGAGTACTGGTTCGACCCATTTACTCATATATAAAACTTCATCTTTATACTAGTCAACTCTGGGATGTGATTTATCAAGCAACTTCTCGTATTTAGGATCAAAAACCATTGAATCTTTAGACACATTTCATGAATTTCGAAAAAGAGACCGAAAATTTGTATCTACTCAAGGGTTAACCTCATATGGCCCCTTCTAAAAACTTCATTTTCATCAGCACAATCTTCCCAGAAATCTTCGATTGAAGGTTGGTGTTGATACGAGCTGGAGGCATACATATTTTTTCTCATAAAGCCCTTCCTATCAAAATTAGTTCTTACAAACAAGTACTGGAGATTGTATTCTTTGAGAATCCTTTCAATATTCCTAGCCATCTAATTACTTTTGCAAGAGAAAGAATGAGTAACTAACGGGAAGATATACCCTCGCTTTCCCATATTCATGTATTTTATATTTACTATGGTCATTTGTCTGCAGACCTCAAAAATACCAGTAAATCCTTAGGGTACTTAGGAAATTTAAGTGGAGCCCTCCCATAACCTCCAATTCTCGAATAAGAAAACCTATCAAACTGGATATAAACACTTACAAACTTCAACACCAGAGATTTTGATTCAAGGGAAAAACACATTTCAGGGTTTCCATCCAACTTTCTCACAACTTCCATTAAAAAGGCATCATTAACAAGACAATATTCTCCCATCCCAACCTTCCTGGTAAATTGCGGATAACACTTATACATAGGCATGCCAAGACTTGGTGGTACTTGTGGTTTCAACCCTGCCAATAAGCTCTTTGACTAGCAATGATATATATCAAACAAGAACACGAATAAAAGGTAGCATTCTTCTGAAAGTTAACTAATTGCTCATGCAAGTGAAAGCAAATTATCTCGGCCCAATCGATAAACACATTATCATCACAGAAAACCAAAATGAACTGACACATCTAGTCTTCAAATAATTGAACTTGTGCATTCATGATGATACAATGAAGTAAAGCAATAACATCAACAATTTCTGCTTTAAAATGTGTCCTCTTAAGTTTATTGGGAAATTGAGACTTACCTTTCTTATCTGATTTTAACCATCCTTTGGCCATAGAATTTTTACATCAGGTTTCATTAGTCCCAAAATATTCATTAGTTGTTACCATAGGCATCTCCTTTATAGGTGCCTTCTCTCGAATTCCCAATGCTTGAGAAATGACCTTGGGAAAAAATTTAGCTGCAATGGTTTCATCTGTGGCCTTGATTTCCTAGGTTTCAGGAATGTACCTTCTCGCACATGCAGCAATTAGGTCAACACTCAACACTGCTTCTAGAAAACCTCTAGCTTGAGCTAGTCCACTTTTGAACACCTTCACATCTATAGCGGATTTTTCTTTATTGTCTAGGCGTGCCCAAAATTCTTCCAATTTAAAAAGTCCTAGCTCCATATCCCTCACACCGAGCCAAAAAAATTCAATTTTAGACTGCATGAGCTCACTATACCTAATGAGATGCTTGAATTCCTAAAGAAATAACAACAACAGGTAGAAGTATAGCTGAGGCTTTAACAAATAAGTTCTCACCACCTTCAAGCCGTATAAAATGAAAAGACGTGCAATTAATGTGGATTCAAATGAGAATGTAAGCTAAATGTCTAAGAAAAACTTCACCACCCACGTATGTCGTTATTTTTGATAAGACATGCTTTAAATGCAACATTCAATTTTATACCTCGAAAAGATAGCCTTTAAACCTGCATGTTTTTGGAAATTCTTGAAAAGACAACTCAATTTTATTTCGTACATAGCGTTCAATGAGATGTCAAACGACGTTGCCTTTGAAAGGAAAGATAAGTCCATCATGTCACGTGGTCACTGAAACTTGGAACCTCAAAACCAAAGTCTGAAGTTTCAATGTTTTTGAAACCTCTGACCTTTTAATGCAATTATTTCATAAATAGATAATACTGAATTTCTCAAAGGGAAAAAAAACTGATTTGAATAGATTCATAGACATAGAACGTAGAAAATAACTCTTTGATGGCAACTTTATTTTTTCATTTGTATTGCTTTATGTTTTACTTTTAAATCTGCATGCAATTATTTCATAAATAGATAATACTTAATTTCTCTTTATTGCAAATTTATAACCATTTATTTTATTATAACTAAATTACAATGTCACATTATTACTATCACTATTACTAACCCTATTTAATAATTTATGGGCCACTAGTGCTACTAGCAGCCTGATTTGCGCAAACCAAGAAACCAACTTAGTCAATTCGTGTATCTTAACCCTTACATGTACAATTAAAAATTAAAATGTTTAATTTGATTGACATCTAGCTACATGCAAATTGTACCTCAATTTGGCAAGCTGTAAAAATCCCCAGACTCTAGTCAGCACTCTCAGTGCCATTCAAATGATATGAAATCATTACAAATCTTGTTTGATTAAAGCTATGATTTATCCAATCAATCACTTTGGATGTTCAAAACTAAAAGATTGAGAACTTAAATTAAATGAAATGTAATACGTCGAGGCATTAAAAAGAGAGAAATGAGCCTTGATCTCACTACATGTCCACATCTAACGGTTCTAGTGTTATTCCTGAGGTTTCAATTCACAAGTCTACTGCTTCAGAGATTTACTTCCAAAATGCAACTACAACCGTCCATCAAAAATTCATCGAATGGTCGTGGTTATATTGATTTGCCTTTACATCCTTTGGGTTAAACGTTCTTAAGTTTTTAAGCCTTGGTCCTACGTTCTTCCTAGGCGGTCCCTCTTTTAAAACCAACTTTCTGCATGTGCATATTTCTACCACTTAAGTTCTTCTATTGCTCATTACCAAAATCCAACCCATCGGGTTCATTACCACGATAATGAGCCTTGATCTCCCCATGTGTTTGCATTCAACGGTTCTAGTGTAATTCTAGAGGTTTTAACTCGCAAGTCTACTACTTCAAAGATTTACTTCCGGAATGCTAAAACTTGGAACCTTAGAACCAAAGTCCGAAGTTTTCAAGTTGTCAAAACGTCCAACCCACCGACTACATAGATGACCAAGAAAGACTTGCAAATAAGGTTAGGAAAAGCACCAAAACCTCGACTTTGGTGAATTAAGATAGGAAAGGTGTCAACGATGGTGCATTTATGAAGTGAAGATCATGGGAAGATTTTAGCAAGTGGACATGACTAAAGGATCGATGGGTAATTAAGATCAATACGTGTGGAGTTTGGAAAATTATTACCTCTTGGCTAGGCCTAGAATTTTCCTGTCACTTTATATTTTATTAAAAAATTTAACTGTAAAAAAAAATTCAATTTATTTTTTTTATAAAAAATCTTTTATATTAAAATATTATTGATTTTATTAATCATACATATTAAATAAATGTTATAAAATAAATGTTGTTGAATTTTTTTTATAGTTTAATCCTTAAATTCATCTATCAAAAAACATAAATTATTTGTAAAAGGCAAATAAAATTTCAACATGCTCACCAATAAAACCAAATGTTGTATTATCTTGAAAAAAATCAAAGCTGAGAATCACTGTAAACAAAATGCTATAAAATAAATGTTATTGAATAAATCATATATATTAATATAAAGTGAAATTAGAAATAATTATTCCAATTGTAAACTAATTTATATTTTTTATCATAAACATTATTATATACTTTAGATTTATCTTCATCCATCAACTACCAAAAATTATTCCAATTTTAAACTAATGCTATAAAATATACTTTAGAAAGAATTATTCCAATTCTAAACTAATGCTATAAAATATACCAAAAAAGTTGATTAACCAGCACAGTTTCCATTTCCAACATATCAAATTATCCCTAATCATACCCACCTGAAATCTACCCTTCCAACCATTGTTCGTGCCCCAAGGTGTTTTACAATTACAATGCAAATCCAGGCATAACTCCCAAAAAACAAAATCACAAACAAGATTTCTTACAATAATCTAATTTTTTTTTGAACTTTTACTACTCAGACACCTTCAATGAATTAACCATCTCCAACGGCTCTATCTCCATTAACGACTTCATCTTCTTCTTCAAACACAGACCCTTCTTTTCATGCATCTCTGCTCTAGCAATGTCTTTGAGATTCTCTATGACCTCCTTGACCTCCATTAGCTCAAAGAAAATTTTGAGTGATTGCCACTCGCACTCTGCACCTTCTCGCCACAGATCTTTGGTGCATCCTTCTCTCCACCTGATAAAGAGATGATTTAAATCCCCGAGCTCTGGTCCTCCACCATCCATGCCTCCAACCTTAACAAGCCCCACTCCTGGTATCGCCCATTCCAAAATGCCTTCCATATCCTCTAAAAAATATTTGTGAACCAAATTTTTCATGACTTTCCTCACTACATCCACTAGCTCTCCTAAGTCCAAACCCCAAGCCATGACCAACGAATAAATATCCATATTGGTCATGTATCTGTGCTTTAATTTTTCAAAGCCATTACCCAAAATAATTTGAACTACTTGCACCACCTGCACATCTTTGAACAAAAATAAACCCCACAGCCGCTTCACAGATGCTTTGCCAATGAAAGGGTCCAACTTCCTCTGCAATGTCAAGGTGAAACTGGCCTCCATTGTTTCTATGGTTCACTAGCTTCTACACAACCACCCACTTCCGATCGGCGACATGAGATGTGTGTCTTTAATACATCTCAATTTTCCAACCATCTCAATTAATGTCTATTCCCTCTTTTAAAACAAACTTTATGCACATGCATAATTTAAAATGGGGACATCGCTAGGTTGACGAGACTCGATCCTCAGGATTAAAGATTTAAGATTTAAAGCTTTGTCATAAAATATTTTGATCTGACTTAGGCAATATTAAATGGTAAACAAGAGCAGGATAACCAACAGACCTAAATAATTAATAACATCTCAACCATTGATTTCTGAAAATCTAACAATTCTAGTGTAATTCCAAAGGTTTCAATTCACAAATCTAGTGCTTGAGAGATATACTTCTAGAATGCAACTATAGTCGTCCATCAAAAATTTATCAAATGGTCATGGTCCATAATGTCGCGTGGCCATTGAAACTTGGAACCTTAGAACCAAAGTCTGAAGTTTCAAAAATTTAGAAACCTCTGCCCCACTGACTACAAAGATGACCAAGAAAGACTTGCAACTAAGGTTAGGAAAATTTGCACTAACACTTTTCCACTGCATTTTTTTATTAGTTTGATATTATGTTTAATTCATCAATGTTGTTTTTCTTAATCATTTGAAAATAGGTTTAATTCGCCAATGAATTTTATTTTCTAGTTTGAAAAAAAGTTTTAATTGCCAATAAAATTATTTTTTTCTGGTTTGAAAACAGATTTTAATCACCAATGGAAAAATTTTAGTGGTTTTGAAAAATCTACATTTTGCTAGGATTTTCCAGAGACTTCTAGCAATTAGAAAAGATTCACCAATGGACATTATTTTTTTTTCACGAAAAACAAAAAAAATTGCCACTAAAATTAATATTTTTTTCGGGAAGTATACAAGATTCGCCAGGATTTTACACCTTTTCCGAGGGAGGGGTTTCTTAAAGTTTTCCCTGATAGTGTGGATATTTTTGTAAGCAGAACAAAAACCTTGAAATGTAATTCTCCAAGCTCTCATCCTCCTTTTGTTGCATTCTGAAAATGTCATCTCCTCTCATGGCACTGCCCCTATAATATTCCTTGTATTTCTCAAGGAACTTTATCTTCATGTCCTCCCAAGTTGCCATAGTATCACTGCCTAGTCTCATGAACCATCTTAATGCAGCTTCTTCAGAGTGGTAGGAAATAGCTTAAGCCTATGGGCATCGGCGATATAGTCATAACTCCTGTAGAGTTTATCAAACTCAAACAAGAAGGTATCAGGGTCTTCTATAACAAGTCCATAAAACTTAGGAAGGGCTAAATCAGGGATATTTTTGAGATTTTCAACTTCATTCTGATGGGCAATGGGGAAAGGAAAATCTAGTTGGTTAGGTCTGTTTCTATTTGCATCACTCATGCCTACTTGATGGATTTCCCAAGCAAAGGGATTCTCAAACTGACTTTGGTCTTCGGTGAAAGCTTCAGAACTTGTCAGATCAAGAAATGCATCAACAAAGTAGTTTGGCCCTTCTTCTTCTTCGTTCCTTGGTAGATTTGGAAGCTCTTCTAGCTGGAATGGTTCAGGATTGTTAGGAAGGAATCTTCCATAAGCATCTCTTCTTCTTCCTCTATGCATGTGGTATCAATTCACTATCAGTCAGCTCACACAAAGAATTGGTAAAGAATAAGGGGGTTCATTACTTTCTAAATGAGGGGTACACTAAGAACAACTTTCAGAAATACTACAACAAGAAAACTATCAATGACTCCAAAGAACTTCCTAGTTTGACACCATCCCCGACAATGGTGTCAAAAATGTCGGCCTCCTACAATGATTTAACAACTAGGCCTTTACAGTCGTGATTCAGAGATTGGACCTCTAACTTGAATAGCTATTTCAATCATCATGAAGGTGCATTTATATTTTTGACCCAGGGATGTGAACTTGAAATGGGTCAGCAAAGTATGTGCACTAGGAACCCAAAGTAGCCATTTTCATTCTACAACTAAGAAAGACATAATGTTGAAAGTAAATTGTTTGAAAAGGAATAACAAAAATGTTGAACATCAACCAACAACTACACTAAGCTGAAATGCATGATAGAAATGAAAATCTAAGCAAAAAAACAGGACACTACTCTATCTACTTTGGCTGCAAGAACAGTCACATAATGGAATTCTAGTGGTTGCAGGAACAATCAGTGCCACATTCTTAACTAATTACTGAACATAAAGTAATACTAAACTAAAGGACAAAATACTCACCAAGTGGGCCCCCTTGGGTGAGTATCCTCTAAAACTAATGAGAACTCAGATGCTCAAACTAAAAACTTCCTTTTATTCACTAGAATTCATGAGTACAAAGAGTATCATAACTGTATTGCTAAAAATATTAATAGTGCAAGTACAATATTAGATCGTGCAACCTCTAGAGAAGGAGCATCTGATATTTATTTATACTATCAACTAAGCAGGGCAATCAACTCCATGAATTGGGAGGATGCCATTTAGGGGAAACAAGGAAAGTGGAGCGACAGTTACACATGCATGGAATCCAGTCGAACATGCATGTCCATGCGGAGATTTAACATTGTAGTAATGTGCCCATTTGCTAAACATCAATAAAGACCACCACAAGGAGGTTACATTTGATTTGCATGGGGAATCTCCTATCGTTGGCCTCCTTTGACCTTCGAACGATTCCCTTGCTGGACGTTATGGTGCATGCCCAGCTGGTGGTGTCTTTCTCAATTTAGCATCCTCAAATTATATTTGCATGCCAATGTTAGTATGCCCAATAACTGCATATTTGTAACCACCTTAAATAGCATTCATTAACCACATGCAAGATTAATATAGATACTCCATATAACATGCCAATATCATTAAAGATTTGTAGAAATGGTATTAGGCCTAGTGTCTATAGTTTGAGGAAATAGCATAAAAGTATCAACACTTAACATCAAAGTCCATGATAAATTCAACAACTAAATGATAAATTCTACCCAAAATTAGACCATAAACTAGACTCATCAATAAGCCTAAATATGATAGGAATTTTAAAATTAAGGGTAATCAATATGAGCATTTCATAGGATAAGAGGTAATCGACATAGTTATGGAACATAAGGAATCAAAGTAACATCAAGAATCATGAAAATATATGAACAAAATAAGGAACATGAGAATCATAAATAGTGAATAGGGGACATGGGAGATAGGAAAGTTAACAAATAAAATAGGAAAAAATATGAAATAAATGATAAACATGGGAAATCATAGGATCTAAACATCATAAACATGTGAACATAGATAAATATATAATATATGAAATAAAGGAAGCACACAAAAATGATAAAGAAGATGTCTCCATGTAAGAAACAAAGTATAAGGCCTTATACAGATGGTGAACTAAGAATAAGATGAGACACAATACATATGGGATACAATAAAATATAGAAGATGACAAAAGGCACGAGTATAAGGACACAATATAAAAGTAATAATCATGTGCACACATAAAGATGCTAAAAGATCTCAAATAATAATTTAATTAGATTTTCTCCTCATCCAAGAAGTCATCCTCATCCCAGCAAGTAACATCAAGTTCCTTATGAGGAGGAAAGCCATAAAATTGAAAAATAAATCTATATAATTAACAATGAGGAACTTGATCCATAAAAACATTTTCCATTTACCACACTAATGAAGAAGTAGCATTTTTCATGAAATCAATTTTGAATCAATGGACCCATATCCATATTGATGTAACCTAAATCGTAAACCTTTAAATCCTTAAACCCCTAAAGTTATACCCAAGTATTTACCTTGAACCCTAAATACCAGAACCTACATCATAAATTCTTAAACAATTGAATCGGATATACCCTCAACCCTATATCTTAAACCCCTAAAATCTAATTTGAACCATAAACCCCTAACACCAAATCCTAATTTCCATTTCCCATTAATATGTTAAACCTTACATACAAACTAAACCAAGTAAAACCAAATTATATCTTTTATCCCAAACCCTACATTCTAAACCCCAATGTCAAACACTATTAAAATCCTAGACCTAACACCAAACTTTGAAACCCAAAACTATGCAATTTTAATTGAATCTTAAGCCCTAAGGATGTAGTTTAACCCAATTTATCCTCTTGAAAAAAGCATAATATGAGCCTTAAAATCCTCTTAAACCCCAACCCTAAACTACAAAATATAAACCAAGTACAAACTATAAACATCTAAAAGCATAAATTATATATATCCCAAACCTAGTTAATCTTCAATCCCATTGCAAACCATAATCCACACATCCTATTTCCTCTAATGTTAGATTCAAACCCTAAATCAAGAAAACCATAGACACTCTACTCTACATTCCTTATTAGAGTAAATAAAATGAACTTTAGGGTATATAAGAAATAAATAAAGAAGAATATACCCTACTAAGGTTAAGGGAGGTTATGGATTCATTACTACTTTAGTGAATGAGATCATGCGCAATTGTATAAAATATCATTCTTGACATGGACAATGTCTTTTCTCCTTTTGTGATAATGTTAAAATCCTATTTCCCTTAATGTTCACCAAATCCTAAATCAATAAAACTCTAGATGCTAAACTCCAAGCCTTACATCACAAAACCCAATCCTCAACCTAGTTTCCCCTACTATTTAACATCTTAAATTATGAAAACCTTATCTACCTTATACTTTACATCCTGAAACCTAGAAACCAAAACCCTATAATCTAAACCAAAGTTAAATGTATAGTATTTAACTAGCATGTATGTATGTATAGTGTGTATGTAAGTATGCATATATGTGTACACATGTGGTATATTTATGTATGTACATGTGAATAATGTATACATGTATGTATATGTGTGCTTAAATGTATGTAAATTTAAGCGATTTAAATTAAATTAGACTAAAACTCATTTATTTAATGTTTAAATATAAATTTGGTAAATCTGAATTTATTTAATGTAGATCTATGTCCAAATCTACCTAATATCTAGAAAAACCGATGTCTATCAGAGTGGATATATTACACATGAATGATACCATTCAATCATGTAATCCATATTCAACGAGAAATTTGTGCTCTCTTGTCTTGCTCTCTTCCTGATGATGGATCATGGAGTTTGATCCGAAATGTCAAGGAAAAATTTCACATGGTCAAAATGAGAAACTAAAAACTATAAAATCCACAATCCATCATCGGGAAGAGAGCAAGACAAGAGAGTGGAAATATCGAGGAAAAAAATCACATAGTCAAAACTACAAACTACAAACTATAATATTTGAAGACTCTAAGATGTCTTGACACACTTTGACAGAATAATTTATAACACCCCAAACCTACCTAATATCTAGACAAATTCATGTCTATTATATTGGATAAATACACATATGAATGATGTCATTCAATCACATAATCCACATTCAATGAGACTACTATAGAGGATGTTTATGTATCATCATATAGTAGTATTAGAGGGGTTGCATGTTGTACATAGATTAGGAGAGTAATTTTCATGTCTTGGATCTATACCATGTTTTCCCACTACACATAGGCTAGGATAGGTTTAGGATTTATATTATGAATAATTGTATGGATTAGGTATTGGAACTCATCTTAAATATACTCTAGATGGTCAATGGCTCATCGCATATGTGGTTGCAAACTATTTTGATCTTCATGTGTGAATTGTTGTGATAAACATAATCATTAAATAGTATTATCATAGTACAACCTTGGATTCAAACTTGATGAAATCTAGATCCCATATACACTCTTTAACCTCATACTTTTTCTTCAACTAGGATAGGTCCATGATAAGCTAATGGCTATCAATATTGGATGTATGATTTTTTTCTTCATGTGCAAATAGTTGTGATAAACATGAGTTGTGTGTGAAATTAATAATTTAAATTATAAAATGATAAATATTTATTTATTTATATAAATATAAAATTATTTAACGTGAATAAACTTAACATGTGCATATGTTTAACATTTTGACTTATGTACACGTATTTATTTATTTATTTTTCTTTTCATTGTAAATGTTGGTGGTCCACAATACATTCCAATGGACCAAGTACCTGTAGAGTATTAATTTATATTAGAAGAAATTTTGAAAAACATCCAACTTCCACCTAAAAACCCTCAACCTCAAAGAGCTCCACCTTAACCAAATCCCCCTCGAACACCCCCCACCCCCTCCACTTGATGAGGCTCACTTGAGAGAAAGTATAAATCAAAATATAACCATACTTCAAGTAAAAATTATTTAATCTAAAATGTGCCTAACATGGCCCCCATGTAGAATAATTTATATCTTCAATGTAAGCCATTGTTGATTCAGTTAGGCACATTGATGAAAAATTAGATAGATTTCACCTTTAGAGGGAGGAGAGGTGTTGATTTCACGTAGATGGAATATCATATAGAGAGGTCATAAATCTTCATATTACTAAACAAACCATAGCCCCATATTGTATTGGCCTTGCCATAAATCAATCTATACCTCCAAACAAAATAAAATTCAATTAGGTGGTGTAGGTATCCATAGATTGTGGCACATTTTGGGGGGATGGTCTTTGATCATCCATCACATGCCAATTGTGAGATTCCATTATATTTTTTGAGAAAATTATGGATGAAGTCAGAAATGGGTTTAAAACCTAATTATTTGTATATTAGATCATTCTAGGGTATTGGTGGTGGTATACCACAACATAAGGTAAGGGCATGTGTTGATCCAAATCAGCCCATTCATCTTCCACCCATTCTTGCTCCTTCACCCAATATTCCTACACCTATTCACAAATGTGTAGTGGTTTCAATATTAGGAGCATCGAGTACACTCTCAAGAAATTTAACTAGCCAAGCTACCCACATGAAAAATTTAAAGTCAATAGTAGAGAGCATGGAGGATATGGTTTCATTCCTAGTACCTCACACATACCAATGCCACATTTTTGTCAAAATTGAAATCAATCATGTTATGTGGTGCAAGTGCACCTTTTGAAGGAGCATGCCTCCAAAGAGGAAAAATTAAGGTTTTGAGTTGCATATGCATTTCTATGTTGTAATAAGGCTTGATTAGCCATTTTAAAGTTTTAGATGTCCTAGGAAGTCAATTTAATCCTAAGATGTAAAATTGCAAATCATGACAAAAGTTGTCAAGCAAAGTTGTAAAATTGCAACATTTGGGAATTTGAAGGGTCAATGTAGTTTAATGGTTAGTTATAGGCATTTCATGGTTTTTTTTTTAGTTTAAAATATATATAAGGCCTCTTGAAGGCTCAACCAAGGGTTATTGAAGCACTTTGAAGGAGAAAATCAATCAAATGGCACTATTTTTCAATTATTTTCTAAGTTTTTCTCTATTGCTAGTCTGTGTACGGGTTCGTACAGTAGGGGTTGGATCCTAAATGTTTTTAATTTGTTGTAGCATGATGTTGGACTTATTTCTAATCAATTCTTGAGGAGGTTTATTGTGTTTTGAGCAATTTAGAGGTTGATATTTGAAAACTAGTTTGAAAAAGGGGTAGAAGGGTTTGAAGCTCAATATGTATTGAAAAGGCCATTCCTCCTTCTGTATAGCCTGTAACTTAGAGGAATGGGCCTATGTAGATTAGTGTAGGTGTAGGTATGAGTTCTTTGTGGTGAAGGGACAGATTAATGAGAATTGATTATGCTGGCCTGTTCAAAAACTGAGTTTTAGGCCTTTGAATCAAGGCTAGAGTGAGTGAAAAGTGTATAGGGAATGAGAATTGGGTAGTATTCCCTGAAAATAGTGTTAGTAGGTGTATATAGAGGTGTTTAGAAGATATGAGAGGTTGGAAGTGGTCAAAAGTGTAAGGGAGGTTGAAACCCTTATTGGAAAAAGGGTGAAAAAGAGTGAAAATGAGTTGATTTACAAAGGAAGTGTGTCAAACATCAGGGAAGCACAATGTGAAGTTTTTTAAAGCATGTATAGGAAAAATAATGAGACTTTGAAGTGGTTTCGAGCTTGTATAAGGTCTGGACATAAGACTTTCAGTAACCCCTAGGTCAAATTGGGAAAAGTGAGGGTATTGTGAAATTGGGCCATAGAGAGCGAGTGGAGACCCAAAAGTTGGAAAATATTGAGTTTTGCAGGTAGTTATGGATTTTTTGGTGGTATATGGGTTTTGTGACAAGTTTTGAGATTGGTTCCTTTGTAAAATAGGGCTAATTGGAGCCCGTTTCAGCCTAAAAGGTCAGTTTGAATGTAGATGGTCCAAAGAGGCCTAATGTGAAATTAAGATATGTGTTGTGCTAGGTTAATGGTTCCCTGTAAGTGTGATTGGTTGGAGGATTTGTTACTGTGGTTGTGATTTAATTTCCTAAAACAAGGTTTGGACACCTACTAGGTGTATGGAAGCTTGAAAGGTGAATGTACAAACAAAAGTTCTTGAGGCTTTGAGAGTGAGTTAGCCTTTTTCTGATGGAGAAATTAATCTTGTTAGATGTCTCTTGGTGTCTTGGAAAAGGTTGGAAACATTGAGGGTGCATTTGAGCCATTGGGTGACAAGGTTCCTGTTGTGCAGTTTTGCACACACGCCCCACTGAAAGTAGGGACCCTCTTTTTTGCTCTGGTTTTTGGTGTCTTTTGGCCCCTTAATTTTATTGATTTCATTGCCTTTGGAAGTCCTTAGATGTTCATCTTGCTTGCCCAAGTGATTTCCCCAGGTTGCACTTTGAAAAAACTAAGCTCTGTGCAAAATCTGGGTTTTTACCCCAATCCGGGATTTTTCGGTCCGTCTGGATTTTCCCGGATTCTGCTCAAAGTCCGGCTCTGTACAAAAATCCGGGTTTTTACCCTAATCCGGGATTTTCCGGTCCGTCCGGATTTTCCCGATTTCCATGAAAATTTTGGATCCGAGCAAAGTTCGAGTTTTCGCCTGTGTTCGGGATTTTCCGCCCGACCCGGATTTCTTCAGTTTTCCGGGTATGTGTCAAAGTCCAGAATCTTATGCCATCCACGGAAATCCGGTCCACCCGGATTTTTCTGGATTTTCTGCCAGGCTTTGTGCCAATTGAAATACTGGATTGAATTGATGAATTTGATGATAAATGCTCAACACCCCATGCTTAATTTGATATATTACACGATGTTTCGCGCATTCTTGGTTCATTTTGATGATCTATTGTTGAAATTTTTGCCTTATTTGGTAGAATCCTGTCCGGCTAGTTTTTTCCGGATTCTAGTATGGAGTCCGCCTGACCTGGATTTTCCCAGATTTTCCCCTTGGTCTGGTTTCCCGAAATGGAATTTTTTCCAAAAAGGATTATTTTTCCAAAAATGGAATTTTTTAAAAAATGATCCAAATGAAAAATTCTTGAGATTAAAAAATTGAAAATAAAAATTTCCAAAAATGGAAAAAATCTGAAAATGGAAAGTTTCCTTTAAAAATGTAAGTTTTTAGAAAAGGTCAAAATTTTATTCAAATTTAATTTGAACATGTGGGCTATTAATGATGATATCTATTTTTCAGGACTAAACAAATATTAAAAGGGGGACTTGCATATGGATTCGTGCCAAAAGAGGGAAATCTGGAAATGTTCAATTTAAATTTTCAAAGTGGGACCTGCCTAAGAATCCGTGCCAAAACTGTCTACAGCTGGAGGACTCTCTGGAAAACACGTGAATCTGATCTTGCTAGAGATCGTAGGCCGACATGGATAATATCCATGCATTTAATGCAAATCTTGTCCTCTTTTGAAATTCTCTTGGCCGACCTGTTTTGGGGCCAATTATTATTGTAGAATCTAATTAGGCCGACCTGTTTTGGGGCCAGTTATTGTTGTAAAATCTAATTAGGCCGACATGTTTGGGGGATCTCTATAAATGGAATTAGTGCCTCATTTGTAAGGGGAGGAGAGATTAGGAGAAGATTTGATAGAGAGCGAATTTAGCAGTAGAGTAGAGGTAGAAGCTAGCCAATTTCTGAGCAAGTGATGTAACAAAACATTGGAATTGTTGCTGGAGTTTGGTGATTCAATACAATTGCAGGCATTGTGATTCTCGGGTGATCTCTTTTGTGTTGACTTATCTTCCATGGTTCCTATGATTCTATCTTTCGGATTGCTCAAGGTTGTTAGATTTAGATTTAAATCCGATTCAATGATGTTTATGATTTAATGTTTGAAGTGTTTGCAGCAATCCCTGGTCCATACTTTTTGCAGCTAGCTGATTGTTAGCTGCTTTGTAAAGTTAGCCTGGACCTTTATATTCATTGTGCTTGGTTCAATTATGGATATTTATTCATTTCAACTGCAATTGGGTTGTCTTGGGTGAATGTTCATGATCTAAAAATCTTTAAAACCTTAGAAGATTGCACTGTTTCTGTAAGATTGCAGATTAATCTTGGTCAAGCAGAGATTGGTTCCGTTGGGATTGGTCCATTTCAAGTGTTTATCATTTGCATTGTTAGTCTTAGAAATGGTTTAGATTTAGAAATTTCTCTAAACTCTTATCTCTTTTGCTGTTTATTTTGAATCCGGGTTAGTTTTAGGGTTGAAAGCATCACCATATTGTTGCATCTGATGAAAATTCACTTCCAGCATTGTTCATTTGTAAGGCCCCTGTGATTACCAACATTTTCACATATTATCTGAGTTGTTTATGCATTGTCATGACCTGACACCCGAGAGACCTTGGGGTGATTTTCAGTAATTTATTGTTGAAGATTGCCTTTCAAGAGAGATAGAATATTGTATTCTGTCTGAGTTGTTGCTGTGCAGAAAACACCATCAACAGTTCCTTAAAGAGACATTTTGTGTTTTTGAAGATCATGGAAGATCAAAGTGAGAAATCATGATACAAGATGGTTGATGTCATCCCTGTCTCCACATCAAGTGGTATCAGAGCACATCAAGTAGATTCTTGAAGATAATTTGTTGAAGAGTTCATACAAGGATGGTTGGAAGATGGAAGGTCAAGTCAACATGGAAAATAAATTGGTGAAGCAACACAAAGGAATGCAATATTTAGGACCAACTGCAAGAGCCAAGGTAAGGTATGTACTTGATAATTGATTCAGGTAGTTTAGACAATTTGGTATCTCAAGAAATGGTTGAAAATTTGTACTTAGAAAGGATACCTCATGAGTCACCCTATTCTATTTCTTAGGTAGATGAGAGCATGCTTTGTTGATCAAGGAACAAGCTTGGGTTGAATTTCATGTAGGTGCATACAGAGATAAATTTTTATGT
This sequence comes from Sequoia sempervirens, assembly GCA_007258455.2. Lineage (NCBI taxonomy): Eukaryota > Viridiplantae > Streptophyta > Pinopsida > Cupressales > Cupressaceae > Sequoia > Sequoia sempervirens. The sequence continues at coordinate 114,617,308 of VDFB02047397.1, forward strand.
GATGTTAAGCCTATGAGTGTGTGTTATATATTGTTAGGAGTGCCATGGATGTATGATAGATTTGCTCTATACGATGGAAGAGAAAATAGTTAAGAGATCTAAAGAAAGATGGTGTTACTTTCACTTTGATTCCTTTGATAGAAGAGGATAAAAAATAATGCAGGACAAAGAGAATATTAATGCAGGGCATGAGAGAGGTAATGAGGCATAAGAAGAACAAATATGGTGAAGAGGCAGCCAATAACAAGAAGAAAGGAACTAAAGAAACAAGATGTGATAAAGATGCAAGGTTGCAGAATGAAAAGGTTAAAGAGATGGAGAAAGAAAGATGTCCATAGATTGAACAAGCACACAAAGTACAACAAAAACAAGGTGAAGATAAAAAGAATGGAAAGCAGCAAGACTTTGAGAATAGAGGTGTTGAAAGACCCAAAGGAAAATAGGTCTTAGAGAAATGAAGATTGAGGAATGATGAGTTGAGTAAGAGAAAATTGAATGAGTAGATAATAGAAATCCATGGAGGGCTTTTAACAAGTTAAGAAATCAAGGTGAGAATGGTAATGTGTCCCTTGAAAGGGAAAGAGAACAAGAAGCAGCCAAGCACTGCTAAAACAAAGGTGATTGGATCAAGAAAAATAGAGATTATGGAGGAAACCAATTTGATGATGGATAAGAAGAAGATAGATGAAGGAAGCCAAGATAAAGGGCTAGACAAGGAGAGATAGATAGTTGAGAGTGAAAACAAGAACATGGAGAGCATGGAAAGTTGGAAGATTTTTCCAATGAGCTAACAAGAGGTCAGAGAATTAGAAAATACAGATATAAGCATTTTGAGCCCAAGTGATTGGAAAAGGCATGGGGAAGAGGTTGTATTAAAGCATGTTGAAGGTATGATATTAAGAGGAGATGATGATGAACAGTTGGAAAGAGTTTCTAAATTTGTTAGGGCAGAGTTCCTAGAGGAAGAAAATCATATACAAGACAAAAAGATAGAGAGGACAGCATGCCAAGAGAAATGGCAAGAGATAGTGAAAGAATGTAGGAAAGAATTTGCAGAGTGTGGTCAACATGAAAGGTGAAGATGGAAAGGAAAAGAGTTTTCCAAGAGTCCCAAAGATGAAAGGGGTTGATAGTAAAGAGTTGACAGACGTTGGCCAAGTGAAGGTTGAGAAGGAAGTGCTGATAAAATCTCCAAATGAGATGGAGAAAGGAGAAAGTGATGTGGTTAGGACAGTGGATTGTCCTAGATTGAAGGAATTTCTAACATGGAAGTTGTATGCTATTGTGATGATGGTTCTGAGCAATGTGAACCTAAGAAAGATTGTGAGGACAAGAGTTAAGAGGTAGAGAATGAAGGCTGTTATATGCTACTTCCTTGTTTTGATTATTGTGATGATGAGAATCAAGCCTTGGGTGAAGTTGAAAGAAGAAAGACAGAGGATGAGCTATTTTACAGAGGATGAAGTTAAGGGACAAAGCCAATGCAGATGGAAGAAGCTGGTAAGAACAAACAAGAGTGTAGAGATGCAGATCCAAACTGATAGGGCAAGAAGCAAAGAGTTGGTGAGGAGAGACAAGTACAAGCCTAAAGTCAATATGAATACATTGAAAGCACAAGATGGAGCATCAAAGGATGGATATCATGAAGATGTTTTTGATTCAAGACATAAAGACTTCCAAGAGACTTGGAAGGAAATTGTGGTCGGGTGAATGGTGGAGGTGCACCTTTTGAAGGAGCATGCCTCCAAAGAGGAAAAATTAAGGTTTTGAGTTGCATATGCATTTCTATGTTGTAATAAGGCTTGATTAGCCATTTTAATTTTGTATAGGTCATAGGAACTCAATTTTAATCCTAAGATGTAAAATTGCAAATCATGACAAAAGTTGTCAAGCAAAGTTGTAAAATTGCAACATTTGGGAATTTGAAGGGTCAAGGTAGTTTAATGGTTATTTATAGGCATTTCATGGTTGGTTTTTGAGTTGAAAATGTATATAAGGCCTCTTGAAGGCTCGAACAAGGGTTGATGAAACACTTTGAAGGAGAAAATCAATCAAAAGGCATTGTTTTTCAGTTATTTTCTGAGTTTTTCTCTATTACTAGCCTATGTACGGGTCCGTACAACAAGGGTTGGCTCTTGAATGTTTTGGTTTTTTTGTATCATGGTGTTGGCCTTATTTATAATCCATTCTTGAGGATTTTTATTGTGTTTTGATCAATTTAGAGGTTGATATTTGAAAATTGGTCTAAAATAGGGATGGAAGGGTTTGAAGTTCAATATGTATTGAAAAGGCCATTCCTCCTTTTGTATAGCCTGTAACTCAGAGGAATGGGCCTATGTAGATTAGTGTAGGTGTAGGTATGAGTTCTTTGTGGTGAAGCGAGAGATTAATGAGGATTCATAACACTGCCCTGTTGGAAAACTGAGTTTTAGGCCTTTGAACCAAGGCTAGAGTGAGTGAAAAGTGTATAGGGAATGAGAACTAGGTATTATTCCATGAAAATAGTGTTAGTAGGTGTATATAGAGGTGCCTAGAAGATCTGAGAGGTTGGAAGTGGTCAAAAGTGTAAAAGAGGTTAAAACCCTAGTTGGAAAAATGGTGAAAATGAGTTGATTTACAAAGGAAGTGTGTGTCAAACATGAGGGAAGCACAATATGAAGTTTTTTTTTGAGTTGAAAATGTATATAAGGCCTCTTGAAGGCTTGAAAAAGGGTTTTTGAATCACTTTGAAGGAGAAACTCAATCAAAAGGCACTATTTTTCAGTTATTTTTTGAGTTTTTCTCTATTACTAGCTTGTGTATGGATCCGTACAGCAGGGTTGGCTCCTGAATGTTTTGAATTTGTTGTAACATGGTGTTGTCCTTATTTCTAATCCATTCTTGAGGATTTTTATTATTTTTTGAGCAATTTAGAGGTTGATATTTGAAAACTGGTCTAAAACAGGGGTAGAAGGGTTTGAAGTTCAATATGTATTGAAAAGGCCATTCCTCCTTCTGTATAGCCTATAACTCAAAGGAATGGGCATGTGTAGATTAGTGTAGGTGTAGGTATGAGTTCTTTTTGGTAAAGGGAGAGATTGAGGATTGATAATGCTGCCATGTTGGAAAAGTGAGTTTTAGGCCTTTGAATCAAGGCTAGAGTGAGTGAAAAGTGTATAGGGAATGAGAACTGGGTAGTATAACCTAAAAATATTGTTAGTAGGTGTATATGGAGGTTTCTAGTAGATCTGAGAGGTTGGAAGTGGTCAAAAGTGTAAGAGAGCTTGAAACCTTGGTTGGAAAAAGGGTGAAAAATGGTGAAAATGAGTTGATTTACAAAGGAAGTGTGTGTCAAACATCAGGGAAGCACAATGTGAAGTTTTTTAAAGCATGTATAGGAAAAATAATGAGATTTTGAAGTGGTTTTGGGTTTGTATAAGGTTTGGACATAAGACTTTCAATAACCCCTAGGTCAAATTGTGAAAAGTGAGGGTATTGTGAAATTGGGCCATAAAGAGCGAGTGGAGACCCAAAAGTTGGAAAATCTTGAGTTTTTCATGTAGTTTGAGGATTTTTTGGTGGTATTTGGGTTTTGTGACAAATTTGGAGATTGGTTCCTTTGCAAAATAGGGCTAAGGAGCCTGTTTCAACCTAAAAGGCCAGTTTGAATGCAAATGGTGTAAAGAGGCCTAATCTGAAATTGAGATATGTTTTGTGCCAGGTTAATGGGTCCCTATAAGTGTGAGTGGTTGGAGGATTTGTTACTGTGGTTATGAGTTAGGTTCCTAAAAGAGGGTTTGGACACCTACTAGGTGTATGGAAGCTTGAAAGGTTAATGTACAAAAAGAAGTTCTTGAGGCTTTGAGAGTGAGTTAGCATTGTTTGGATGGAGAAATTAATGTTGTTAGATGCCTCTTGGTGTCTTGGAAAAGGTTGGAAACATTGAGGGTGCATTTGAGCCATTGGGTGACAAGGTTCCTTAAAGTGACATTTTGTGTTTTTAAAGATCATGGAAGATCAAAGTGAGAAATCATGATACAAGATGGTTGATGTCATCCTTGTCTTTGCATCATTATGATCTTGCTCCTACATCCACTTCAATAGCTACATCAAAGAGAAATCACTCTTAGATTTACTATATTCATATCATCCTTCACAGGTACACATCACATTTGAATTTGTTTCAAATACAAAATGTAGATATCAATTTATAGTTATTAATCAATTATACTATGCACTATTGTTCATAAATGAGTGGCTCCATCACCTCATCTTAATTAGATCAACTATGTTTTGTGTTGATAGATATACAAATTAACACACCTTACAAGGAAAACCAATAAATTGAGACTAAAACCATATGAATCTAGTTCTAATTAGTTTTTTTGAATGTTAGATATATTTTAATTCTTATATGATTTAATTCAAATTTGTGTGAAACATTTTATTTTCTATAGGGAGGTCATGCCACTTCCATGTTGAACTAAACAAAAGGTGTGACAAGTGCTCCTCCATCATCAACTACTATTCCCAAGCCATCCTTGATGTGTATTTTAAAAATCTGTAACATAATTTATACTTTGAATTCACTTGATGTATATATTTTTTTATGATTTTAAATTATTCTTGAATGTGTGTATATGTATATGCAAGATGATAGCACTATTAGGGTAGTCACTAGTCCTACCGCTGATCAAGGACAATTTTACGAGCCATCCACAAAATTTTAGGTCCTATTAGTAAATTTTCTATGTAATTTGTAGGTCTTTTATATGGTTCCATGTTTGGTAATATTCTAGCCTAATTTGTGCTTTATTTGAAAATCTACAAATTAGTAGCTAGGATTTTTGGTACATAATCGACAACTAAACAAGGGAAATATAATGTGATAGCATATGAGAATGATAATATGATAATGTGCACACTTAATTCTATATTTAAATATTAAATGAACATGATTTTGTAAATTAAATTTTATTTAAATAATATAAATGTAACTTTTTGAAATTTTATCTCATTTCAAGTTTTTTTTCTTCTACAACATGAGACAAGTCCATCTATTTCATGTGGAACAAAGAGGCCTCTTGATTTTAGTGATGATAAACATAGACTATTTATTCATGGACTATGATGTATCTATTTTATATGCTAACTATGACTACATTTCAGTACATACATGTATTTCAGTATTTCATGGACTAGATACATATATTGACTATGAGTATATTTTAATATATGTATTTAGTATTTTTTAAAATTCTTCATTTTTTGAACTATACCAATTCTAACCAACAATAGAAATAATTAGTATGATAGCAATTTATATGTGTCTTGAAGTCTCAAATATATTTTACATACAAAATTACCATGGTCAATTGACAAAACATAAGAGTAAAAATATGTAACCAAGAGATCTCTAATCTACCTTTACATGTGACTTAAGCCAAAATTTATTTGATCAATGTATTTGTAAGGAGACATAAATATAACATTAAATTCATTTATAATAAAGCATATTTAATAATCCATAGAATATAAATTATACTCATGATTATAGAGCATCACCATCACTGAAACCACATAGCAAGAAAATAAGCATGACCTATGAATAATATTGACAAACAAACACAAGGATTCATGAATCTGATATTAAGTACATCAACATAGAGTAAAATAAATTCAATACAAAATAAAGTAAACTAATTATAGAGTTAATGATTATCAGGATGTCTAAGATATGATTATGGTATGTAAAATTAAAAAGGACGAGAGAGTGTATCTAGGGTGATGAAGTAGTGGTCTTTACATATCATCATGAATCTTTTTCATCCATCATGTATGATGACAAAGAGGGATCAATAAAATTTTAGATTTGAATTAGCATATACAAATTTAAAAAGTTTGATCTAAAAAATAAACAAAGCACACCCATGTGATAAGATGATAAAATGTAATTAGGGATGATGAAAATTTGAATCACAAATAGGAACAATGTAATGAAAGTACAAATTCACATTTCAACAATCACTCAATGAAGCTCAAGATCTTGGCTCAAAAATGATTAACAAAAAAAGTCATCATAGCAAATACCTTGAATTGCTCCATTTTGACTTTCTCTTCAAAGTAACAATAACTACGAAAGAAAAATGATGATATGATGCAATGAAAATGATAAAATTATCAAAGATAAATGATACCTAATGCTTGATAATGATAGCTTGCTTGAAATGATATTGTTTGATTGCTTGATAATGACAGCTTGATAGCGCTCTTGACAATAATCATGATCTATTTCTAGGGGATATGAATGAATGAAAGCTTTGTATTTATATGCTTCACTTGAAATTTGATCAATGGTGGAGATTAATTAGAAAGATCAATGGATAGGAAAATTAAAGGTAGGGTAGAACCTATAATTTTAATTTAACGAAGGAGGGTGATGGGCTTGATCATTGGTACTTTTTTTTGTTACTTTTCATAATATTTCAGACAATTTTTATATGTTTTCTAAGTATATCCTAGACAGAAACTTCCATAATATGCTATCCTATTATAACATACCTTGTAACTTGAACCTAGTTTGAAGAATATGAAATATGGTGATATTCATAGCAATTACATGATTTAAATGTGATAATGTATGTATATAAATATAATTATGCGATTTAATTATGAAGGTTAGTTGTATATGTATGTTGTATGGATTAAACTCTCTACAACTCAACATGAGGTAACAAGAATAGAGCATTTGTAGTAGGAACTGAAGCAATGAAACATGGGACCATTGAAGTACAAACCGCCTAAGGTGCAAGAAGTTGTGGAGTTGGATGTGAACCATCATGGAGGAATAAATATTGAAGGGAGATGCTTTTTCTACAACTCTAAATGGTTACTTATGTGTTTCACATGCAAGTTGCTTCATTTAGGATCTTTTTTGAATAGGTCTTTCTTCCTTTCTCGGTTTGAATAAATAAGCCAATCTTAATTTCATATCCTCATATCTAGTGGTGAGATTAATGGTTGCAGTTAGTTAGTAGTTTGAATAAGTCTCTCCCTATTTTTGTATAAAGTTAGGGGATGATTTCATAGCTAATTTAGTAGTAATTTTCTAGTTTTTATCCAAAAACATGTTGTTAAGATGCCATTATTGAATATAATCTAAAGAAGGATTCAATTTGATATCTAGTGTTATGCAATGAATAAAGTTGTATGTTACATGGATGTGTAAGATTCTAAGTTAGATATGGTTCTTAGTTAAGTGAAATAATCCCCTAAGCTGGCCACTCAAGGTACTACCTTTCACTTCATTTAATTGTTCATGTATTTATGCATTCTTGTTAATAACATTTTGATTGTTTCATAAATACATTGCAAGTAAAGTAGAGTAGTTCTTATGGTTGATTTTATTAGTTGTTGTTCATGAACAATTGTATAAATAGTGAATCTTAGCACTCTGGAGCTTAGATTTAATTACTTTGTTATTCTAAATAATTTTTAGATTGGTTTTGTACTTATTAAATTAGCAGTCACCTATAGCCTATGTTGAAGGTACCCGTAGCCACTAGGTTTTGTAACTACTTTTACTATTTTTGCAATTCTATAAGTTTTCAACAAAGTAGAATAGTTGAATGAATTTCCATAGGATAATTTAGGTGCACATGAGTCCATCAAGGAACATATTATGCATTACCATCATAAGCTTACGCACCTTGGTTGATGATTTAATGTAGTCTTAACAATGTGAAGTGGACTGTTCAGCCAGTTAACCCTCTAGATTGAGTAGATTTTACCAAGTTTACAAACACATTAGTTAGACTCTACATTTTTGGCATCATTGTTGAGGATGGTGCTATCTTGATAGAACTATTTTTACAAGTTTTCATAGTTAATTTTTATTTCAAGCATTAGGACTATTAGACACCACTTTTTTCAACACCAAGCTACTAACATTGTGTAGACCCATATAATTTAAAGTCATATTTTATGTATGCAAAGGCGGAGAGATCCCTTGGGTAGGTTCCTTCCCTCTACATGTTAGGAAGTTATTGCAGAAATTGGTGAACCTAGTACTCAAAGCGAAGGTACAACTGAAGAAGAAATTTCCTTTTCACCAATTTCTAGCGCACATACAGAAGAAACATACCACACTATGGGTGATGCAGTAGATTATTATGATGCCTGACCAACATTTAGGTTTCCTATTACTAACCAACAAAGGGCTACAATGCTAAAAAACATCTCTCCTTCGACCTTGCCAATTTTCTATGGGTTAATCACTGAAGACCCAAATACATTCCTCTATGAATTTGATGTCTTATGCAAAATTTATGATTATACTTCTAATGCTCATAGGTTGAATATTTTTCCTGCCACTCTCAAGGAAGCATCTTTGAGATGGTTTATTGGATTAGGTAAAGATGTTCCTCTTGATTGGGACACCATGAAGACACTGTTCTTGGAGAAGTATCAAGACTACTGTAGAGGACCTGACGGGAGAAAGGATGATATATTTGGAATGACACAAAAGGATGATGAATCTTTAGAAGATTATGTTGAAATATTTCAGTTTGATCTTAAGAAAAACCCCCAGAACAAGTTGTCAGAAGAGTCTCTCAAGCTAATATTTTTGAGAGGAGTTAATGAAGACTATATTGATGCCCTAAACCTTATTGGAGGAGGAGACGTCTCTCAAATGAAATTTGAAGAGATTTGTAAGATATTCAAAAATTATTTCAGGACCTTCACAAAGAGGCCAAGAGAAACTAGAACATCAGTTCCTGGTAAATCATCTACTGGGATTTCTAAAGTTGAGCTGAGTAATCTATTATCCAACATGAAAGAAGACATAATAATTCATTTGAAAAAACATCTAGATACTCTCCACATCAAGAAGAAGCAAGAGGAAGCAAAGGCTATGCTTACTGAGTATTGTCCAAGTTGGAGGAAAAGAAAAGTAAATTGTAAATGTAAAAGAGTGGCTAGCATCCAACCGGGAAAATTTGAGAAGCCTGACTTTCTACCCATTGAATGAGATGATGGAAAACTCTTTTATATAGCACAAAGGATTCCATGGCAGTAGAGACAAGGTATGTCACAAGAACCCCTTAGCTTTAATTCATCTTTTCCTATTGGCAACCAAAACTTTTCTACTTGGAACTCTCAGCCCTGGCAAGTAAATTAGGACCAGTGGCAAGATCCCCAATGGCCAAATCCTCAACCTAGTTGGAACCAACAGCCAAATCCTTGGCCACAACAAAACTTTCAAGGTTCCAATTATAATCCACAATGGCCAAACTAGCAAAATCAATCGTAGCCTTAGTGGTAGAAAGGCCAGCAATAGCAACAACAAAATGTGAACTATCAGTAGCCCATGCTCCCTCCTCCACAACAACAAAAAAGCACTAATGCCACCATCAAATCCTACATCCAAACCACCCAGATAGAAAATACTTGCCCAACCTAAACCTAACCCTAACACTAAGCCTATCCAACAAGCTTATACTAACAAAGCTATGCAATACCCCACTTATGGGGTAGAGGTGAGTGATGTCCACCTCAAATCCGGAAAACAACTTGTTGGGCCTTCATCCCCAAAAATTACAGAAATTGAGTATGAGGAACCTACAGTTGAGGCTTCTAATAAAACACCTTTGGAGCCTGAGCAAAATTAGGTACACCAAATTACCTCAAATCCCAAGCCACCTTTTCCTAAATTACTAGCTTTGCAAAAGCATCACACACAAGCTGAGACAGACCTTTTAGGGCAGTTGAAAGATGTTAACATCAAAATCCCACGTATCCAAGCTATCAAATACATTTCCATCTATACTAAGACAATAAGGGATCTTTGTCTTAAGAAACTAGGTAGAAAAAGGAAAGATCCACAAACAGTTCATGTTTTGGGGAATCTTGCATATATCATGTTGGGGAACATTACAGTCCCTAAATATATTGATCTTGGTAGTTTCATTGTGGATGTTCAAATCAATGGGACCCTCATTAAAAACACTTTGATAGACTTGGGGGCAACAATCAATGTCATGACAAAAGAAACAATGTAGTTGCTTCAATTGATCAACAACGGGCCCACACAAATTGTTTTGCATTTAGCTGATAGGTCTACGATTAAATGTAAGGGGATTATTGAAGACCTAGTTATTGAATTGGATTCTTGGGAATACCCTACAAACTTTATAGTATTGCAACCCAAAGTTAATCTTGTAAGTTACCCACTCATCTTAGGCAAGCCTTGTTTGGCAACAGCCGACGCTTTTATAGGTTGCATATCTAGTAAAATGATAATATTCAATGAGAAAATCACAAAGAACTTGGTTCTTTATCCACCTGCCCAACCATATGCAGACTCGGAGCACACCATTTTTCCCAATTTGGGTGAGGAGGAAGATATTTTTTCTCTTCAGACATTGATGACTATTGAGCACAACCCCTTATTGGATGACTAGGATGAAGATGAGCTCATTGCTCATATAATCCAAAATTATTGTGGCAAGAGCCCATAGTAGTTAGAGTGTCTCATATGCCTACAAGACTCCTTGCAAAGTATTGTACCTACCGATTCCATAGAAGAAATATCACAGCTATTTCATTCATTTCTCCCTAAAAATGTTTACCCATTATAGCAAGCCTTGATCTATTATCAGTTCAAGAGTTATCAAAGGAGATGGAAATTATGCCAAGGAGGATGTTAAATATTAATAATTCCTTAAGTAAGGAATAACAAAAAAAATTGAAATCAGTGCTACAGGCACACTCAACCGCATGTGCATGGGATTTCCATGATATGAGAGGTAGGATTGATCTTTGCATGCACAAGATTTACATTAATGATGGATAAAGACCTATAAGATAGCCATAGAGTTGCATGAATCCAACTCTAAGAGATATAGTGAAAGATGAACTACAAAAGCTTTTAGAGGCAAGTTTCATATACCCTATATCAGATAGTGAATGGGTTTCACCATTGGTTATAGTTCCCAAGAATGGTGGGAAATGGAGAGTCTATGTTGATTACAGGGAATTAAATACGACCACAAGGAAAGATCACTTTCCACTTCCATTTACTGATCAAGTTCTAGATTCTTTGGTAGGAAAGAAATATTTTTCATTTCTTGATGGTTTCAGTGGTTATAACTAGATCAAAATTACACCAGGAGATCAAGATAAGACCACATTTACTTGTCCTTCAGGAACCTATGCATATTTTGTTTTACCTTTTGGATTGTACAATGCTCCAGCCACCTTTCAAAGAGAAATACTTAGCATATTTTCTGATTTTGCACACAACTACATGGAGATATACATGGATGATTTCACCACTTATGGTGAAATTTATGAGGAAGTTATTAGTAACCTAGAGAAGGTGTTAAAAATATGTAAGGAACACAATTTATCCCTCAACAATGAGAAGTGTTTCATGATAATGACACATGGCATTGTTTTAGGAAACTTTATATCCAATGAAGGAATACAGGTTGATCCAAAGAAGATTGAAATTATATCTACCCTACATGTACCACATAAACAAAAACATGTAAGAAGCCTCATTGGGAATGTAGGTTACTATAGGTGATTCATCCAATATTTCAATAAAATTGTTGCACCTCTATTTTATTTTTTTTACAAAGGATAGTGAGTTTGATTGGGTTGATGGTTGTCAAAGTTTATTTGATAAATTAAAGGCAACTCTAACTCATGCACCAATTCTAAGAGGTTCAAATTGGACATTTTCATTTCATATACACACTGATCCATCAAAGTTTTCCATTGGAGTAGTCCTAGGACAAAAAGAAGGGAATAAGGAATATGCAATCTATTATATTAGCAAAAACCTCCAAGGAGTAGAGTTGAACTACACTGTGATAGAAAAATAAATGCTTGTAGTTGTCTGTGCCATTGACAAGTTCAAACATTATATAATTTGCTATCAAGTGTTCATACATACAGATCATACATCCATCAGATACTTGATGAATAAACTAGTAGTAGGTGGAATATTTGTAAGATGTTTATTGTTGCTACAAGAATTTTCCATAACAATTGTTGACAAGCTTGGAAAGGCTAATGTGGTTTTTTATTTTCTGTCCAAATTTCCTACCCAATCATCAAAAGGAATGGTTGATGATTATTTCCCTGATGAGCATCTATTTTCTCTAAATGTACATGCACCATGGTATGCTAACATAGCTAACTATTTGGTGTCAAGGAAGATTCCAGGTTACTTTTCTCGAAGAGAGAAAAGGCAATTGATTCATAAATGCTTCCCTTATTCTTGGATTTCTAGATTTTTGTTTTACACTGGCCCAAATAAAATTATGAGGTGTATTAGGGAGGATGAAGTGTTTGACATATTGATGTAAGGAAAGCTAAGGTGTAGAACTAACTCTCCTAACGTCAAAACCTCAGGGAAGAATGCAGAGGTGACTTTAAATTTTAAATTATAGTCCAATTAAGATACACTTGAAAGAAATAACTGAAACAAAAATTAACATACACAGATGAACACTAGATTTACGTGGGAAAACCATTATGAGAGAAAAACCCACCACACCAAGAAAAGCCTCTTTGTATTACAGTAATGAAATTACATACAGAGATCAGACTTATCTTTCTGATGTCAATTTACAACAACAGATTAAATGATCAACCTTCTACAAAACATCTCATTTACAACACACTCTCAATTGAATACACTCTAATCACACATCAAACTATTCATCCAACTGTTCACCCAAACTGATCACAATCTTCAATCTCTGAGTATATCCATGTCGTCCATGATCTGTTGATCTTCCTCACAGGAACGTCCATAACAGTCCAACTGCTAGCGGTTTCCATTCTGCTTCTCTGATTGGTCGAAGACACACCATGTAGGACAGTCTTCCAATCAGTCAAAGCATTCAAACAGTATTCACATGTTGGTGAGACACTAGTCGTGTCTCCCCGATGCCACACGACCTGATTGTATTTATCACCCAGAGTCATCACCATCGGTAAGACATTATACCGAACGCAAATCCATATTGTGAAGATCTATCAGCAAGAGTTCTACTATCGCCTAGAGTCTCATAGACCTTTATGTCATACCGATGTTCATCGTGCAAAGCTGTTGGTGATACAAGCCATATCGCTGAGACGTCATACCGATGATCATCACATGCAGTGCTATCAGCAAGACCAATGCTATCAGCGAGAGGTCACACCGATATTCATACCCATCGATGAGACTTAGGTTGTCGCTAAGAGTCACCCCGCAGGTTCCAAGTCACCCCGAGTCCATCCTTCGCCAGGAGTCATACCGACAATAGACTATACCATCGGCGAGACAATCATCCATCACCAAGAGTTCTTACCAAGCCTTCATGCCTCTCCCCGATGCCTTCAGTCACCATGAGTCTCCCCAATAACCACTAGGAATAACCTGTTGGCCAGACCAACCCACTCGGCAGAGGGTTACACCGAACACAAAAATTCACAGCAATAGCTCTAGTCGGTAAGACAACAACAAGGTCTCAACGACCTAAGAATTCACAAGGTTACACAGCTGCTAGTCAGCCAGACAGTAAGAATGTCACACTGACTTTTCTCTTACAGGAGTTTACATGCCAATAAGATTGAGGCACATTTTCCAACAATCTCCCACTTGATGAAGATCTTACTGACACCTCCAGAGCACAACAAAACTACTAAAACTCATGGGCACTAAAGCCCATCGAACTGGCACACCACCTAAATTTGTCTGTGCTCACTGGCTTCGTCAATGCATCTGCAATATTCTCCAAAGTATCCACTTTTTCTAAAGAGACCTTTCCATCCTCCACCATATCTCATACAAAATGATACTGTACATCTATATGTTTAGTCCTGGCATGGAAAGTAGGATTCTTTTCCAAACAAATAGCACTCTGACTGTCACAGTAAATTGTTATTTGCCCTGCATCAAAACCAATGTTAGAACACAAACATTTTAACCAAATTGCTTCTTTACAGACATGTGTTGCTACCATGTATTCTACCTCTGTAGTGGAAAAAGCGACTACAGCCTGCCGCTTACTCATCCAACTCACTGCACCACCATTCATCATGAAGATATATCCACTGGTGGATCTTCTGCTGTCAATGTCCCCTGCCCAATCAGAATCCACATAGCCTCGAATGCTCAGAGTCCTATGTGATTCAACCAAGTTCCCATGGTAACACAAAGCATATTCAGAAGTGCCCTTCAAATATCTGAATACTCTTTTCACAGGATCCCAATGTGATATTCTAGGATTAGCCATAAACCAACTAAGTACTCCCACTGCTTGGGAAATGTCTGGCCTTGTACAAACCATTGCATACATTAGACTACCAACCGCACTAGCATAAGGCACACTGGTCATTTCTATAATCTCAGTAGGAGATTTTGGACAGTCTTCAACAGATAGCTTCATTCCCTGTAAAACTAGAACAACTAGCTGCTTGCAATCAGTCATACAAAATCTCTCCATAACAGTCTTAATATACTTACTCTGACTGAGCCAAATTTTTCTACTATTCCTATCCCTAGTGATTTCCATTCCCAAAATATACCTTGCTGCACCAAGATCTTTCATTTCAAACTTTGCAAACAACTGAGACTTAAGATCATAAATCATTAACTTACTATTGCCTATGAACAGCATATCATCAACATAGAGAGCAATAATAAGGACTCGATCACTTTCAGCTTTGCAATACACACAACGATCAGATTTTGATCTTACAAATCCCAATGACAAAACAAAAGTGTCAAACTTCTGGTACCACATTCTAGGAGACTGCTTTAATCCATACAGAGATTTTTTCAACCCGCAAACCAGTTTTTCTTTACCTTTTTCCATAAAGTGCTCAAGCTAGGACATATAAATATCTTCTTCAAGATCACCATGAAGAAATGTTGTCTTCACATCCATCTGTTCAACCTCTAAGTCATACGTAGCTACAAGTGACAAAAGAAATCTGATAGATATCAGCTTAGCTACAGGAGAAAAAATTTCTCCATAATCAATTCCCTCTACCTGGGAATAACCCTTCGCAACCAACCTCGCCTTATACTTTTCCACACTACCATCCAAACCTATTTTCTTTTTAAATACCCATTTGCAGCCAACAACTTTTTTTCCTTCAGGCAAGGGCACCAAACTCCAAGTATCATTTTTTTCTAATGATGCCATTTCTTCATTCATGGCTTCCAACCAAGCGTTTGAATCAAACATTCTAAATGCCTCTTTCACAGTCCTAGGCTCATCAGTGCTAGAAATTAAAGCATAGGAACAAGTAGAATCTATCAAAGAAAACCCATACCTATCAGGTTGCTTTCTTTCATGAGTTGACCTCCTCACTTGCTGAGGCTAAAGTTGTTCTTCTTCTTCAAAACTTTTAGAACTGCTTGAGCTCTCCTCAATTTTAGGTACATTTTGAATTTTCAATTCCTCTTTATTTGGTGTTGGAGAAATTTCAACTACATCCTTTTTGTTTTCTGATTTTGTCTCTGATTGCAGATCCAAGGTAGAAGGATTCAACTCATGAAAGATAACACTTCTGTTGTATAGAACCTTCTCCATATCATGATTCCAAAGCTTGTATCCTTTTATGCCAGCACTATAACCAATAAAAATACATTTGACAGCCTTGTTTTCCAATTTAGATCTTTTATCATTCGGTACATGTGCATATGCCTCACAGCCAAAGACTCGAATGTGTCTCAAAGAGGGCTTCTTTCCAGACCATGCTTCCAAAGGTGTTTTCTCAACAAGAGCAGAATTAGAAGAATGGTTTATCAAGTAACATGTTGTAGCAACTGCCTCAGCCCAGAACTTCTCTTCCAAGCCAGCACTACTCAGCATACTTTGTGCTCTTTCCATCATTGTCCTGTTGAACCTTTCTGCAACTCCATTTTGCTACGGAGTGTAAGGAGTAGTTTTATGTCTTTTAATCCCATGATCTTTACAGTACCTCTCGGAATCATCAGAAAAAAACTCACCGCCATTATCAATCCTTAAACATTTTTATTTTTCTTCCAGTCTAATTCTCTACAAGGTTTTTAAAATCCTTAAAACGACTGAACACTTCTTATTTACTTTTCAAAAAATAAACAAATGCCCTTCTTGAATAATCATCAATAAATGATACATAGAACCTTGATTTAGACAAAGAAGGAACATTCACTGGACCAAAAACATCAAAATGAATGTAATCAAGCAAACTAGAAGATTTGTGAGGACTGGAGTAAAATGAAGCATGATATTGTTTACCATATATACAATGTTCATAAAATTCGAATTCAAGGTTACAATCATCAAGCCCCTTAACCAGTTTTTTATTCTTCAAGGTTTTTAAACCTTTCTCTCCAATGTGGCCTAGCCTATGATGCCAGAGCATAGTCTTTTCTACTGGAATTTTAACTTCCATAGAGTTTACACCATCAGGAACTTTTTCCTCTTTTCCTCCATGAGTAGCTTTCTGTGACTTTACAGAGACACTATTACATTGCACAGCATGTGCATCTAGCTTATACAAGGTACCAATATGAGCACCCCTTGCTAGCACCATTGAGCCTCTAGTCATCTTGCAGCCATTTCCAGAGAACGTGACTTGTACTCCAATATCATTCAGCTTACTAACAGAAAGTAGATTTCAAGCCAGACCTGGTATATGCATTACATGATTGATTCCTTTCACTCTTCCATTAGGGAATTGAATTCTGACTCTTCCACGACCAACTATTTCCAAAGATGAATCACTTGCCAAATACAACTTTCTACCATCGTATTTTTCATACTTCGTGAACCAGTCTCTATGAGATGTCATGTGGAAAGATGCTCCAGAATCAATCAACCAGACATCATCTGATGCCTGTATAGCCAAGGCTACAATGAAAGTGTCTGCATCACTCTGAGAAGAATCATTGTCAGAAGAATACTTCTTCTTTTTCTCCTCTTTACAATCCTTTCAGACATGACCAGGTTGCCCACAATTCCAGCACTTCACCTTGGACTTCTTTCCAAGAGACTTTGATCTCCCCTCTGATTTGAATTTGGACTTCTTGTCCTTCTTCTTGCCTTTTTCTTTCGATCTGCCTCTAACAGCAAGAGCCTCCTTCGCCATCTCAGAATATTTCCTTCTCATCTCTTCTAATAACAAAGAAGCAACAACATCTTCCATCTTAAAAGTGGATGTCGTACTCCTAATAGCCATCACCAAGTGATCCCAAGAATCTGGCAAAGAACATAATAACATCATACAACGATCTTCTTCATCAATCTTCACACCCACAGATGCTAACTGTGCAATCAACATGTTGAAAGTGTTTAAATGATCAGCAACAGACCCTCCCTCCTACATTCTCAAAGTGTACAACTTCTTCCTCAAGAAGAATTTCTTCACCAAGGATTTGCCCTGATAAATAGCTACCAGTCTTTTCCACAAGGAAGATGCAGTCTTTTCTTCATGAACATTCAGAAGAACAAAGTCTGCTAAACAGAGCCTTATCAGCCCCTTTGATTTTCTATCTGCAAGGTCCTAAACCTCTTGCTTCATGCCTGTAGGCTTTGTTCCAAACACAACAAGCCACAGATCATGATCAACCAACAGATCTTCCATTTTAAGTTTCCACAACTCAAAATTGCTGCCATTGAATTTCTCAATTTCAATCTTTCCTGACGTGCTTGCATCTTAACCTGTAATTCAAATTACCAAAACTTCTACAAGACTCCCACTGAACAGAATTGACACAAAAACCCAATGTACCCACAAGGATAACACAACTGGCCAAGCTATGATACCACTTGTAAGGAAAACTAAGGTGCGGAACTAACTCTCCTAATGTCAAAACCTCAGGAAAGAATGTAGAGGTGACTTTAAATTTTTTATTACAGTCCAATTAAGATACAATTGAAAGAAATAACTAAAACAGAAATTAACATACACAGATGAACACTAGATTTATGTGGGAAAACCATTACGGGAGAAAAACCCACCACACCAAGAAAAGACTCTTTGTATTACAGTAATGAAATTACATATAGAGATCAGACTTATCTTTCTGATGTCAATTTACAGCAGTAGATTAAATGATCAACCTTCTACAGAACATCTCATTTACAATGCACTCTCAATTGAATACACACTGATCACACATCGAACTATTCATCCAACTGTTCACCCGAACCAATCACAATCTTCAATCTCTGAGTTTATCCATGTCATCCACGATCTATTGATCTTCCTCACAGGAACGACTGCAATAGTCCAACTGCTAGTGGTTCCCACTCTACTTCTCTAATTGGTCGAAGACACACCACATAGGACAGTCTAACAATCATTCAAAGCGTTCAAACATTATTCGCATGTCGGTGAGACACTAGCCGTGTCTACCCAATGCCACAAGACCCGATTGTAGTTATCGCCTAGAGTCATCACCATCGACAAGACATTATACCAAATGCAAATCCATATTGTGAAGATCTATCAACAAGATTTCTACTATCGCCAAGAGTCTCATAGACCTTTATGTCATACTGATGTTCATCATGCAAAGCTGTCGGCGAGACAAGCCATATCGCTGAGACGTCATACTGATGATCATCACATGTAACACTATCAGCAAGAGGTCACACCGATATTCATACCCATCGGCGAAACTTAGGTTGTTGCTAAGATTCACCCCGCATGTTCCAAGTCACCTTGAGTCCATCCTTCACCAGAATTCATACCAACAACAGACCATACCATCGATGAGACAATCATCTATCACCAAGAGTTCTTACCGAGCCTTCATGCCTCTCCCCGACACCTTCAGTCACCATGAGTCTCCCCGACAACCATTAGGAATAACCTATCGGCCAGACCAACCCACTCGGCAAAGGGTTACACCAAACACAACAAGTCACAGCGATAGCTCCAGTTGATAAGACAGCAACAAGGTCTCAGTGACCTGAGAATTCACAAAGTTACACAATTACTAGTCGGCCAGACAGTAAGAATGTCACACCGACCTTGCTCTTACAGGAGTTTACATGCCAGTAAGATTGAGGCACATTTTCCAAAAATTGAAAGCATGTCATGATGAACCCTGTGGTAGAAATCTTGCAGCCAAGAGGACAACCTTTAAGATCTTAACAACATGATACTATTGGAAAAATCTGCATAAAGACTTTGTTAAGTATACTAGAAGCTGTGACCACTTCTAAACGATGGGAACACCCACAAGAAGTGATGAAATTCCTTTATAGCCCTGACTAACACTAGCTCCTTTTGATAAATGGGGGTTATATTTTACTGGACCTATCTCTCGCAGTTCAAATAACAAGGAATACATATTAGTATGCATTAACTACTTATCCAAGTAAGTAGAAGTAAAAGCATTTTAGTTTTCTAGAGATGACAATGTAGAAAAATTCTTATATGAGGATATCTTCACTAGGTATGGTGTACCTAAAGGGATCTAGTGACTGATCAAGGACCACAATTCACATCAGACCTAATTGCCAAATTGGTAGAAGAGTATTAGATCAGGAACAAGAAATCTACCCCATATCATCCTCAGCTAATGGTCAAGTAGAGGTCACCAATAGGGAGATTGAAAACATATTGACAAAAAGCAGTGCAGCTTCATGGGAGAGATTGGGTATCCAGATTACTAGAATTTGTGTGGGCATATAGAACCACATGGAAGAAAACTATAGGTTTTACCCATAATGAATTGATTTATAGCAAAACAATAGTATTGCTTATAGAATTTAAAAACAAAACACTAAGGACAATAGTGGAGTTAGGCATGGATTTAATAGAGGCACAAAAGGAAAGGTTGCACTCTTTGAATGGGTTAGATGAAATCTGCATGGAATAAATCCATCATACAAAGGTGATGCAACAACAGTGAATGAAATGACATGTTCAATTCATAAAGACAAAAGAATTCACTGAAGGAGATTGGGCTCTGTTATATGACTCAAGGTATAAGGATTGGAAGAGAAAATTCCATTCTAGGTGGCTGGGCCCTTATGAAATTAGCAAGGTTTACCCAAATGGAGTAGTAAAATTGCATACCATTGATGCAGCCTGGTTCTCACTTCTTGTTCATGGACACGGACTCAAGTTATATAAGAAGCCAATGCAACATCATGACTTCATCTTTTCACTAATCCAACAATATGGTGCTCACAGTGAGCCTGAAATAGAAACTAATTCACAAAGTCCTACACCTATACTAAGGGACATACCAAGCATGCCTGGTAATCTAGAGGTTGAGTTACAAAACTCAACCCCTAAAATCACCCAGGCATAATTACCCATGCTTTAAAAAATGTGCACACGCAACAAAATATTTATGCACACACTACACACTTTCCATGATGTATATACTCTACTCCAGATGACCCTGTTATCCAGTTATTCAACATCCATCAGGACCTATTTTTGTAGGGATCTGAAAAGTTAATTTTTCAAATACAAACTGGCCTTGTGCTTAAAGTACCCACAAAAATACTTGTTGTCTCTACACCTACATTTCCTTAGCAAAATTAAATTGTTTTCCAATGCATTCCGCTCATATCACATGCCTCATTCATTTCCCAATAAAGCGCTAGTAGCTAGTTCCACTCAAATCATTGCCACCTACTTTTCATCCACTATCATGCATTTAATGCCAATCAAATCAATTAAACACCAAAGTACATCTATTTTTGGTTCCAACTTGTTCCAAGCAATAATTTCTATTACACACGTATGACAGGTAACTTCTCATAACTAAATTAGATTTCTTTTTGTATTCATTAATATTCTTGATTTAAGTTATGCATGCAAAAAATATTTCACTAGTAATTTTCATTATTCTTCCATCATCCCTATCGTGCCATACATGAAGTGAGGTCACCTCAATTTAAGTTGGGGGGAGGGGTACTATAGTTATGATTGATTTTTCTTGGTTTTCACCACTTTTTGCCACCTAAGTTTGTTAGACATCATTTTATGCCATCCTTCAAAAACTCCCAAACATAAAATACCTCTATGTTAATTCTAATAATGTGATCCTTGCCCCAAAATAAGCTAAGATAAGAAGATTTTGTACTTGATTGAGCTAAAAGGAAAGAGGGATTGTGAATTACAATATTGAGTATAAGGGAAGGTATTTGAAGAAACAGTAAATTGGAGGGATTTTAAAGGTGGTGAAACCAAGTTTTGAGTAGAATTTGAATTCTACAAAGTTGCAGAATAATAGGACAATGAGAGGAGATGTGATACGCAAAGAGCCATCCGTGCATAAAGAAATATTAGAAGATTTGATGGTTTTAACTCTCTTTACCAGAGTAGGATGGTTGGAATACCTTTTGAAGCTGACAGAGTATGATAATGACATAGCATGGGATTTTGTAGCAACATTACAATATGATGAAGCAATAGTGAGAGGGTTGGTAGTAGATGCTTCTGAGTTGGAAATTGCTCAACTTACAAGGTTTCCTTAGATGGGGTCTGAATACCCAGCTTTTGTACATGCAGTGGCAACAAGGGAGGATTTCTATGAACAAAGAGAAATTCTAGACTCCACATCTCAAGGTACAAAGTGGCTTTCCCTTCCATACTTTTGGGGAAAATGCACAAGTTATATTATTAAATATTTTACTTGTGATGGCTACCACAATCTCCTATATACTATGCATTTACGGCATGATAAATTGGTGAATGTACCCAATTTTATGTATAACATGTTGAAAAG
This sequence comes from Sequoia sempervirens, assembly GCA_007258455.2. Taxonomy (NCBI): domain Eukaryota; kingdom Viridiplantae; phylum Streptophyta; class Pinopsida; order Cupressales; family Cupressaceae; genus Sequoia; species Sequoia sempervirens. The sequence continues at coordinate 114,639,041 of VDFB02047397.1, forward strand.
AATGGAAAATGAATATAAAAGGAAACAAGTAGACACCAATTTGTGCCATCATTGCTTGATAATCATGTTGGTGAAAAGAAGTCTAAGAATTCAACACCCACAGATTAATTGGGATGATTGCAAGAATTGTAAGGATATCACTCAATTGCTTGAGGCACCTAAAGCAAAGAATAAAACTCAACCTAGGTATGAACCAAAAATTGAACCTGAGCAAGATGAACCTGAGAGAGGAAATTCTCTTGTTACACTGTTGGCTTCACCTACCCGCAGCCATAGCGGGTCTGAACAACATGATATATCAGAGCATATGTCGGTGGTAACTGTAGACATAGAAAAATGTCCTAATCAATTTCATGCATTCAAAATAGATTTATTAGCATCATTTCCTCTTTAACCCATCCTCTTTTAACTTAATTAACTTAATTAGCCTAGCTAATTAATTAATTGCATCATTTTAATCTAGTGACCTAATTAATTTATATGGGTTAATTCATCTCTTTTCACACTAACACTTCATCCTATTAAATTAAATAAATCAAAATATATAATTTAAATCCCTAATTCATCTTATTAAATTAAATAACCCTAAGTTATTTAATTAAGTATCATTCCCCCCTTCTTTCCCCCATTTATTAATTATTTAATTTAATAAACATCTCTTTAATTCTTCTAATCCCCTAATTGTATAATTAAATCTTGTTTAATTAACAATTAATCTAATCTTCCTTTAAGCAAGGGGAATATTCCCATAGAATATTCCTTGCCCTTTTTTGCACAATTAAAACTTTTTTTAATTTGTAAATTCACCTTTTTCCTCACCCAATGCAATATGCTAAGGAATATTCCCTCTCCTCCAATCATCTCACTTAGCTTCTTTAGGAAGTTAACCTCTTACCTTTTGGGCAAGTTACCTTTAACCTGTGTGAGCAGGTCAAAAGTGTGTTTGAGGCAAGTGTGAGCCCTTGATTAACTTTCATCATACATTTTCATCTGTTGATGAGAATCCATGATCCATGCCTCTTATTCCCTTCATCTTGAACCATTGATTAAGCTTTTTGATCTCAACCATTCATTCCTCATTTGCTCTCCTATAAATAAAGCACTATTTGGAGACAAATGGATCCATCTTTCAATTAAAAACTTATGTTGTTGAATTCACTTGCATCCATACTCTCAATTTGCACACATTTAGCTTATTTTAGTTCATTTTCATTGCATAATAGCTTAGAACATCCATTAATGGCTTCCTTGAATCCATCTTAATTAGGGTTTCATCTTTTTAGCATAGTTTTAGCTTAGATTAGCTTAGAAATAGCATAATTAGATCATTTTTTAGCATAAAAACATGGTAACTTAGCTTGCATCATGTTCATTTTAGCATAAACTAGGTTTTCATATACCAATCACAATGGTTTCATCAATTCTCTTCCATAGAATTGATTGAAACAGGCTCACTAATCACGAGATTGGGAAAGGGTCATTGTTTAACATCAACACGACACTAATTCCAAATAGGATAAGTTTTAGATGGGATAAATTAGGAATTTAACTATTTTGTGTAGTTTGTAGCTTTCATTTTTGATTAAATGTTTAGTTTAGTTTTCCATTTTGAATGATCTTTTTGTATATGTAGGTATGTTTAGTGAAGTTATGCTTTGATTCATCATGATTTAAGTGTAATCGACCCTCACCGACATCACCGATGTCTCACATTCTTGCACTAGAAGGAGGGAAAACTGACAATCTAACCATTTTTAGCTTGAATTTCATTATTTGTTGTTTTTGCAGGGTACAACGACACTCAAGTTACAAACAACGACATCATTTCAATAGTGTTACCATATAGCGACACCCTGTTAATTTGAAACAATGATGTATTTAATCTATTGATGCTGACTTAAATATGGCAATGCATATTTAATTTGAAGATATCAAAAAAGGTAAATGGCGACGATCAAACTCACCAATCTGACGCTTTTAAATTCCAAATCATGGTGCTACCATTAGTAGCGACACCCATCAAAATAGTGATACGGTCATGCTCACTGGTCTTACTGCAGAGTGACACTCATTTTCACCAAAGCGATGCCCAAATCTCAAATTGTGATGCTATTGTGTTCAACGACGCCCAGATAGGGTAAGAAATTTTATGTTTGTTTTTTCAACATAAGTGACTTAATTTCTTTACTTTATCTGATCATTGATGCATGCCTAACTGTGTTTTGATTGTTAGGCTAATAGGGTTTTGCAAGTTTTATGGACATGGAGAAAAAGTGAATAAATTCTCATCTATCTCAATTCTATGATTGTAACAAGCATTTAATGCTTTGGGGAAATTATAACCCAATTTCATGTCTTTTACTTTCTTCTTTAGGAAACACACTAGAGTTCAATTTGGTTCAAAATGAATGCTCAAAGTTGGATAAAATTGAACCCTCACATCACATCTTTCAATTGGGCTTAAAATTGAACAAGGAAAACTTCATCTTTCAATTGGTGCTTAAAATGAACTCATCATTGCTTTGAAAGAATAAAATTGACAACTATTTGCTATGTTTTGTGATTTTCAACATTGCTAGTGAATGTATATGAAATTCTCTCATACCATTTGGTGACCTTGAGAAACAAAAACATTCTCTAAACACTTTGAAAAATCACCTCCATCTTTCAATTGGGTTTAAAATTGAACCATGCAAGTGTGAGAAAAAGGCATAGTGTGTGTTCTCTCTTTATTCATGCGAATGAATATGATCAAACTATGAATGTACTTCCTTGATATTTTTTACCTTTAGAGGTTTTTCCTTCGTGGGAAAAAGTACTCACCCCAAGGGAATGACCCAAGCGGTAACGAGCATAAGCCAATCTCTTCCGAACCACTATATAAATTTGTGATTGCAAGGAAAGTTTACAGTCAATAGGCGTGATGCATAATAGCTCTCCTCTAGTATCTTTATGATGTGTAAATCACTTGTTCTAAGGGTTGGGAGACCTCTTGAGTTAGTTTATCAGAGTGTCCTCTGAACCGGATGCACTTATTATGAACCCTTGTGTAGCAGCCAAAAAATCCTTAATATTTGTTGATGTCAGGAATGGTCATTCTGAAGCCACCCCACATTTGTATTATTCAATTGTAGAAATAGAAAAATTCCTTTTAATCTCCATATTTTAAGGATTTTGAGATTTGGTGGTCTCGAGAAGTGTGTGCTAAGAAAGGGGGAGCCAGTGTCGCCAAATCTCTAATTGTTCGCATTGTCTAATGTTTGGAGAAATCCTAGTGTGGATTCAACAAATATAGCCATTTCTATCCTAGGTTTGTAAAACTTGTGAGTCATTTAGCACTTTTCTTGATTCCAAAACGATCCAAAAACAAACATTCACTATCATCCTCAAATTTTCAAACACTTTGGCGTAAATATGGACTTCTTGAGTTAGCCTTCATATTACTGCTTGTCCTAAGGGTTTATCCTTAGCAATTTCTAAATACCCTGACGTTAATCTCAAACCCATATTTACCAAAGAAAACATTGAAAATTATGGCTTTCACCTCATGATTTTCATGAAATGGACATTGTGAAAGTTATGAAGTTTTTGACATAAACATCTAGTTTGGAAACATAATCAAGACAAGTATTTGTGGTAAAATCAATTCACTTAAGCAAAGATAAATTGACAAATGAACCCCACGTGACTATTTGGAGACCGATTGCTCCCGTTGGACAACCTGATCTTCTAGGTGCTATAATTTAGCCAAACTTTGAACTCATAAATGGTGAAAAAACTGATCTTATTAGCAATTTGAGAAGCTTCACTTTTGAACACAAGGAAACAAACACATAGTGGAGAAACACAACAACCATTTTAGAAAAAGAAGAGGAACAAGAGGCTAGAAGGCCCACATTACCACCTCCCGTGTGGCAATAAATATCTTCCTTTTTTCCATAAACTTAAATTTTTTTCACATGATCTCACAAAAAATCAGGATCCCTAAGCCAAGGTCTATAGGTCTTCATTTTAGACTTAGGCATCTCACTCCACAAGCTCTCAAAAATCACCTTATAGCACTTCACAGAAATAGAGACAGATTGGTAGCAAACTTTTATAGATGTGCTTCATGGTATAGTCCAAAGTTATATGTATTCCTTTTGAGTCAACATCCTAATCTTTTTACATGATACCAAACTCCCATAAATGATTCATCAAGTAGTCAAAATTCGTAGGGGAAAATCTCCATCACTTCATTTCAGACATAGGAATTGTAAAACAAGGTACGGTCAAAAGTGGGGAGCAATATTTTACCACAATAATTACACTTTGCTCATAAACTTTTATGCACAACCTAAGAGAACCCAAATAGGTTTGAACATTCCCATCCATCCTCTCATTTAAATCAAAATTGGGTCTTTAGGACCTAATCATTTTAAAGGTCTAGCATCATTTTCATTACCTTGATCTCATCCAAACAAAGGTTCACTTTACCAAATGATCTCACACAAGGTTAGGATCCCAATAACAAAGGTCAACTAGGCATCACTTTAAACTTGGAAATCTTAGTGCAAAAACTATCAACTATCGCATTGAGGCACTCTACGAGAACAAAAATAAGTTATTGATAAACTTTTATGAATGCACACTAAGAAAATATCTGGACATGTACACATTCTTTATGAGCCAAAACCCTCAAATTTTTGAGGAACAATAAACTTTTCTAAATCATTGGGTTTTTAGGATTGGAACATTTTAGAGGTCTAGCATCATTCTCACTACTTTGGTTTTTGTCAAAACAAAAAGGTTCACTTTAAGTCAACATTGGGTCAAACACCTCACTCACCCCTTCATCCAATTTCATCTCTCATCTCAATTACCTTTGTAAAATTTTGAGTACACCAACACTTTATGACTTAAACATCAAATCAAACTACACCACTTGATAACTTAGCTACTTTGTATGTGAAATGTATCCTTTTCCATGCATATATCTATGTTAGTTATCATTTTTGAACTAGCTCATCTTAAAGGTCACAAGTCTACCCTAAAGATTTCTAAGTTCATAAACATCCTTTGTCACAACATCAAAACATCAAACTCAAGTCAAAAGTGTTGTCCCAAAACTTTTAAAAGATCACTCTCCACATCATCCATCTTTTCATCCCCCACTATCACAATTGCTCCCAAAAGACTTAGAGCATCCCTTTTACCAAGATTTAAGTCAACTAGAGAGTTCAAACATTACAAAACTCAACACAACTTTCCCACAAGTGACACAAAATTTATGGTAAAGACAACGTCACAACACAAGATAATCATGGAGAAAACCAAAGTCACATTTACCTCAAGTGATCCAAATCCTTTAGAATTTGATCCTAGAAGTCATGTTACCCCATCACAACAACCATCATCTCCTTCAAGACCATATGAAATCAAAGACATCACGAATAATCATTTGAGCTTACTAAGGAAGAACTTTTGGAACATCATTCCTTTGACAGTATAGCTCCTATCTCCCCAACGTTTGTAGCATAGAGTTTAACACAAGATTTCACAACTCAATCACAAGGGCTAAATCAAACTTACATACCTACTCTTGCAACTAGACTTGCTAAAGATTTGGGTCACACCTCACCATTTGAGAGTAGTATACTTGTGGGTACACATGAAACTAATCCTCCACCCCCACCATCGCTTGGAAACCTACCTTTGGTGCCCCTCCTATCCCTAAAAATCCTAAGAAAATGCGCACACCTCTTGAAATTAATTATTCCACCACCACTTCAACATTTCAAGGACATCCTTCTTCATCCACAACTATGAGTACCACAAGTATGCCTACCATCACACAAAGAACTGTGGATCAAATATCTCAAAACAACACAAAATTTCATGCCAATACTATATCACAAAACCAACCCTCAACGCAAGTAGGGACATCCAATCCTTTGGTGGGTTCATCCATACCATCTTTTGTTTCCACATCATCCACTATCAATCCACCTCCAAACAATCCCTTGGTTACTAGTTCGTTCAATCCAGGAAATAACTTGATCACTAATCCTTTGTTTACATCTTTAGCACAAGGAAATCCTCAAAACACAAGACAAGGGAATATTTTCAATCAATGGACTCAAGGTCCTAGTGTGTCATTCCCATTAAAAAATTTAATGACATCATCCTCATCTTTTCCTAAAGTTCCCTTTACTATTCCAAATTAATCAATACCTCAAACATACAATCCTCCACCTCATTCTACCATCTTACAAAGAATGTTAAATCAAGGGAATCCTCCACCTCTCACCAACAATCCATTGCCCACTCAAAACATCAATATCCTAAATCCATCACAGATGTCCCAATAGCTACCTAATCCAACATTGCAAACACATTCCTTAGCTTTACAACAAGCACAACAAGCCTATCAATAGGTTGTCCAACAATAGCAACAAGAAGCAGCCACAGCAGCTCAACAAGCAACTTTAGCCCAACAACAACAAGCACAACAAGTACAAGCAGCCTTAGCACAACAACAAGCAGCCTTAGTAGCACAACAAGCTGCACAACAGAAATAGAAAACAAAAAAAGTAGCTTTATTAGCACAAAAACAATAACAGGCCCAACATCAAGCTCAACAACAAGCCTTACTAGCTCAACAATATGCCCAACAACAACAACAAGGTTCCTATTATCCTCATTTCAAGATCAAAAATCTGAACGTGTTAGGAACATATTCATCACTTTCACAAAATATCACACCTTCATACACCCCATACAACTCATCTCTCATCCCACCATATGTTCCTCCACCCAATCCACAAGATGATCTAGCATCACAATTGAAGGCACTCTCAGAAGAAATGCAGGACCTTTGCATGGGAAAGAAAATGAAGCCTCATACACAGAACTCGTGTCCTTACCCATTTTATTCGAAACATAGCAATGATACCATTCCCTCCTAGTTTTGAAATCCCAAAATTTGGAAAATATAGAGGGAGAGGAATTCTTGTTGACCATATCAAATAATTCAATGTCATGTGCATGGAGGTGGCTTACAATGATTCATATCTAATGTGCCTCTTCCCTTAAATTTTAACAGGAAATGCTATGGATTCGTTTTCTCATCTACCTCCTAGTATTAAAACTTTTTAAGAAATTACTGATAAATTCATTGATCTCTTCTCCTTCAATCTTGACATGAACATGAGTCTAGAAGAGTTGTACACTCTTAAACAAAATCAAGGAGAAACTTTGGCTAATTTCTTACAACAATGGAGACAAAGATCTAGTAAAATCAAGTGGCCTCTTCCTGACAAACAAATGGGAATCATTATAGTCAATCTAGATCCAAACCTATCATTCCACTTGAAAACGCAATGCATCACATCATACGATGAGCTTGTTCCTACAGCCCCTAACATTGAAAGAGCCCTAATCTCACAAGGAAATACTTAGGCTTACAAAGACAACCATCCTTCAACTAGTTCAAATGAGAAACCTCATGTATGGGCTAAGAACAAAATCATAACAAATGACGGTGTAGTAGACACTAAGGTCATACTTAGTGCTCCTAGACCCAATAACAATCAAGTTGCTAACATCCAACCAACTATGCAACAAATGGTACCACCTCACAAAAATTAGAACAATAACATCAACATGCAACAAAGGAAAACCGATAACAGGAACAACTATCCCAAATGCAAGTACACATAGTTATCAGAACCCATCGTGACAATCATGAAGAAACTAGTAGAGTCAAATCTGATAACACTTCTTAGCTTTGAAAACTACCAAGAACCACAAGAGAAGCCATCCTAGTACAATGAGTGTGATCTCTGTGAAATTCATAAAATCAAAGGGCATAAAATAGAAAACTACATAAAACTCAAGAATATCATCCAAGATATCATAGAGATTGATACCATATCCATTGAGGTACTAACAGGAAACCAAGATCTCAAAATATACAAGACTCCTCTGCCGGATCATAACAAAGAAAACAATAGTGGAAAAGCTAAGGATTACACCAATGTATAGCATACCTATTCCAATGTTGTTGCCTCCTACAATAGTGTCATCACTGTTGTCATCGTCAAAGGAGCTAGTGAGCAATGTGGAGTCACTACACGACATGGAAAAATAACTATTCAAGGAGTCCCATCTCAACCTAGGACATAGCCTATTTTTTGCACATCTAATCCTAACAAGTAAAATCTTCTAGATCAGCTTAAACAAAACCTTGCACCAATATCAATCTTATAACTCTTAAGGTTATCTCCCACACATAGGGAAATACTGGAAAAATCCTTGTCTGAGTCATATGTTCCTGAGAACATTACTACTGATCAGTTTCAAGCTATGGTAGGGCATATTTCCAACCATCTTCTCACCTTTTTTGAGCAAGATTTACCATCACAATCATCTCATAGCCATTCTTTACACCTTGATGTTGTCATTCATAAAATCAAGGTCAAAAGAGTATTGGTAGATGGAGGCAACTATTTGAATATTTGTACCCTACAACTGATCAAGAATCTAGGCTACTTAGAAGATACTATTGAGAAGACAAAAAGTACCACCATTAGGGCATATGATGATCAAGAATGGGTATCACAAGGGATCATTGCACTTCCAATCCAAGTAGGACATCCTATTATAGAAACTACATGCCAACTACTTGATCTTGATCTTCCCTATAACATACTACTTGGCTAACCTTGGATCCATGCTCTAAAAGTTGTAGCCTCAACCTATCACCAGTGTGTTAATTTTTCTTTTGAAGGAAAAGAAATCACTATACATGGAGACCCTGAGCCTTTCTACTACTGTAAAAGTCTTGAAGCCACGTTATATAAGATCTCACAAATACCCATAAATGATGAAGGACCTAAACCATCAAGCTCATTTATTGACTAGTCATCCCTAGCTTCTACCTTAGAATCAAAAATACCCATTGTAAAAAGTATACCTGATGTCAAAGCAGTGATCCAAGATGATGGATGTGGAAACTATAAACTATTGAAAGACACCTTTGTCTTAGGAGAATTACCTATTTCCCCTCAATCTCATGGGATACCAACATCTAGCATCAAAGAACCAGAAACAGTCAAGATGGTAGCTACTACCTTCACCAAGTGGGGGATCTGAATCAAGAAGATATCAACGAAGAAGATATCTCCAAACTCCTCTATCAAGATGAACGATGACTTCCTATTCTTCCCATGGAATATGACAACAAAGGCTTACAACTAATGCAGAGCATGGGATATAACAAGAATGAGAAGCAAGGGCAAAATGGCAATGGTTTACTAGAACCCATTGTTCCTGAGAAACAAATAAAGAACCTTGGCTTAGGTTGTACTAATAGAAAGGTCACACTTATTGGAAAAGGTATTTACACTAAACGAGTTGAGGCTTCCTCTTGGTCACCCACACCGCATGATAGGACCTTAGATGACTTTCCCCTTGATGTTACTGACCTCTTTGAGAACAACACCCTCTTTATGATGTCCATAACATCCTTTGTCTCAAATGACCAACCAACTAAAATATGCCTAGTATACCCACAACTCATTGACATGGACCAACAAGGACCACTGATTATAGATTTATTCAAAAATGATGAAGTGATCTTAAAATTCATGGGACTCCAAGAAACTTATCATGGGTAGATCACAAAGTAGGCTTCAATGTAGAGCTTGATACAGGGGCATACTATGGGGAGAAGATTGAATTCTTCAGTCATAAAATAAATGAAATGCAACTAACATGCAAATCCTTGAGTGAAAACCACCTCGTGGTACTCTCTGATCACAAAGAAGTAAAAAAAAGGATGCATCCAATGGTGAAAACCTCTCTAAGGCATCCAAGGATGAGGGATTCAATCTCCCCCTTAGTGCAATGCATCCAAAGAAGTCAGCAGTACTAGCATGAAAATCCACTCCAGTCAATGTGGGAATAGAAGAGGTACCTAAGATCACTTTTTATGTTGAATCCTTGTTGGATAAAGAACAAAAGAACCTTGCAACATTCCTTAAAGAGAGAAGAGCTAACTTTGCATGGTCATACAAAGATATTCCAAGCCTTGATCCAAAAGTGGTTGTACATCACTTAGCAGTCTATCCTAAAGCCAAACCAATTAAGCAAAAATTAAGGAAGATGCACCCTCAAATAGCACTCTTGGTTAAACTAGAACTCCAAAATCTTATGGACGTTGGATTCATTTGACTGATAGATTATCTTGAGTGGGCTTCAAACCTAGTACTAGTCTCAAAACCCACTGGGGGCATCAAAATATGCATTGATTTCATATATCTAAACAAAGAATGTCAAAAGGATGACTTCCCTTTTCCTAACATCGATCTCATTGTGGATTTAATAGTTAGGCATGAAATGTTGTCACTCATGGATGGCTTTTTAGGCTACAATCAAATCATAATCGCCAAGGAGAATCAACACAAAAATGCCTTTACTTGTCCATGGGGAACCTATTGCTTGAATGTCATGCCATTTGGGTTAAAGAATGTAGGAACAACCTATCAAAGAGCAATGACCCTTATCTTTCATGACATGATCTATAAAATAGTTGAAGATTATGTGGACGATATTTTACCAAAATCAAAGAAGAGAAGTAAACACATGCAACTCTTAGGACCTATCTTTGACAGGATTGAATAATACAAGGCCTGACTGAATCCAAAAAAGTGTGTGTTTTGGGTCACATCAGGGAAGCTTCTTGGCTTTATTGTTTCACAAAGAGGGATAGAAATCAATCCAGCAAAGGTAAAATCCATCCTAGACATGGAACCACTGCAAACATTAAAGTAGATAAGAGGATTACAAGGAAGGTTGTTGTCCATTAGAAGGTTCATAGCACAGCTATCAGATAAGATTCATCCCTTTTCACATCTCCTCCATAAAGGAAAAACTTACAAATGGGATGACAAATGTGATAAAGCTTTCTAGTAGATCAAGGATTACTTACTAACACCTCCAGTGTTCATGCTGCCAGTACTGAACAAACCACTAATCTTGTACATTTCGGCAACACCAGCAACATTAGGATCTCTTTTAGCACAACATGATAAAAACAGAAAGGAAAGAGCCATATACTACATTAGCAGAACCTTGGTAGGTTATGAGATGAACTATTCACCCATTGAGAAAGCATTCCTAGCAGTAGTTTCCGCTTCACAAAATTTTAGGCACTACATGTTGTCACATCAAATCAAGCTTGTTGCAAAGATTGATCCATTAAAATAAATGTTATCCAAAGCAACCTTCATAGGACAAATGGCTAAATGGGTAATGATCCTCACAGAGTTTGACATAGAGTATGTGGAATGCAAGGTAATCAAAGGATAGGTAATCATAGACCAGCTAGTAGAAGCACCCATCTATGTTGAGAAATTTTTGATATCTGAGTTCCCTGATGAATTAGTGTTCCTTATTAATCTCACAACTTAGTGGAAGATGTACTTTGATGGATTGTTCACTCAACATGGATCTAGAGAAAAAATTATTTTCATCGCCCCTCAAGGATATTTCATCCCGAAGTCATACAGTCTATCATTCCCATGTACCAATAACATTGATGAGTATGAATCCTTGATCACAGGTCTTAGGATAGCAGTTCAACGGAAGATACAAGAGATGAAAGTCTATGGAGACTTATAGCTAGTTATTAACCAAGTTAATGATGACTATCAAACTAAAGATGAAAAGCTCACTCCTTACAAGAAGATGGTGGAGAATCTCAAAGGTCTTTATAGAAATAAGTTTTGAGCATATTCCTCGTATGAACAACAGAGTAGCAGATGCCATGGCCACAATCGAATCACTATTAGACATGCCAAACAACATCCTCCAATGTGAATTCGTGGTAGAACAACTTCTCATACCAACTTTCAAAATCCCTCAATCTAAATTCATGTGTGTCATTATTGGTCTTGGATCCCCTTGGTACCATGACATCTTTATTTACCTTAATAGAGGAACCCTTCCATCTGATATCACCTCGAACCTTAAAAAGATGTTTGTTAAAAAGGCATCTCGATTCATGATCTTAAGTGATACCCTTTACCATTGAAGCATCGAATGGACATTACTATGATGTCTTAACCAAGAGGAATCCTTATCTACTTTAATAGAAGTGCGCGATGGAATATGTGGGTCCCATTCTAGCGATATGACATTAGCTAAGAAACTGTTGAGGACGAGGCACAATTGGCCAACCACGGAAAAAGAAGCTCATCAGGTGGTGTAGAAATGCATCCAGTGTCAATAGCATGGGGATCTGATTCATGCTCTAGCTCAAGAATTGAAACCAATGATCACACCATGGACTTTTTCGTAATGGGGACTTGACCTCATAGGAAAAATCACTCCAACCTCATCCAATAGTCATAATTTTATCATAACCGCCACTGAGTATTTAACTAAGTGGGTTGAAGCCATTCCTATGACCTACATAATGGGGAAGCAGATAGCTAAGTTTATCCTAAATTACCTAATTTGTCATTATGGTGTTCCACAAACCCTCATCTCAGATAACGGAATACCATTCAAGAACTAGGATGTAAAGGAGCTATGCCAAAAATTCAATATCCAACACTAATTCTCTACCCTGTACTATCCCCAAGGCAATGGCCCAATAGAAGCAATGAATAAGACTATCCTGAAAATTCTAAAGAAAATAGTTAATAAAGTTGGTCGTGACTGACATCTATAGCTAAATCCCACTCTTTAGGCTTATCAAACTAGTATCTGCATGCCTACAGGTGTAACCCCCTTCTCCTTGGTCTATGGATCGGAATTCATCTTGCCTATCAAGGTTGAGCTCCCATCATTGCAAGTGTCACTACATAATCTGATAACTGAGAAAGAATACAGAGTGTCTCGACTGAATGAGCTAGAATTCCTAGATGAACATCATCTTGATGCCCTTAATCACTTGCAAGTGTACCAAAATTAACTAAAACTAAGATATAACAAGAGAATCAAATGTCAATCATTCTAGGTAAGCAATTTGGTCTTAAAGAAAAATCAGAAGAATCTTCCAAATCAAGACAGTAAAGGAAAGTTTGAACCTAACTGATTGGGTCCCTTTGTCATCACCACAAGCTACAGATTAGGAGCATACCAACTGTCAACCCCTAAAGGAAAACCCTTGCAGGAGCCAACCAACAACTTGCATCTCAAAAAACATTATGCCTAGTCTCCAAGGGTATATTTCAAAAAATACAAAAAAATCATAAAATGATAAAAAAAATCCAAAAAATGAGAAAAAGGATTAAAAAGTAAAGAAAAACATCATCCTCTAGTGAAAACCACTTCAGTAGCACTTTGGGTAAGTACCTTGGTGAAAACCTGGCAAACAGGAACCTTGCGTAAATAAAGCATCTCCATCTATTTTTTGGCTCTTTTCACCCATCATTATTTGCATAACCATTCATCCCTCATTTGCATCCTTATCATGGCTTGTCACTATAAGGTATCATGAACCCTTAAGCACTACTTGGTATATTCAAAAGGTTAGTTTTTCCTACCTTTATCAAAGTAGGCTAGTATGTCACACTGGGGGCATTTCATTATGGATCACAAATTAGGTTCATTTATATTTTGAGGTCATTGGACATCTTTTCGGAAAACACCAAAAAAATTCATAAAAACCTATCCAGAAAATCCAAAAATATTTGCAAAATCCTATACAGCTAAAATCCAAAAACATTCAAAAAATTGTAAAGGAAAAATCCAAAACATTTAGAAAACATCAAAACCCTAAAAAGGTCAAACATCAAAATCCAAAAAATAGAGTCCTCTTTTCAAACTATGGGTCTTTGAGCTTGAATGTAGGCAAGGCCATCATTGATGTGCCCTTAAGACACCCTAGGTCAGTCCTTTAGGAGTCTGTCATAATAATTTGTCGTCTTTCATCTGTGCATATCTTCATCTTGTAAATGGGTCGAGTCAGTCAAACTACGTGGTCTTTGTGTGTATAACATAAGCAAGGCTTATCTTTCATCAACCCCTAAGACCCCTAGGATAGGTCTTTAGGTTAGGTTCATGGTCAAAATTCAAAAACTCTTGCGAAAACCCTAAACATCTAGATAACTCGAAAACCTTTGAAAATGCAAAAAAATCTAAATAATATTCAAAATCTCTAAACATCCAAATATCTCAAAAACATAAAAACATTTTAAAAATTGCAAAAAACCAAAAACAATAGAAAAATCAAAAGACGTAAAAAGCCTCAAATATCACAAAAAACCCTAAACAACCTCAAATAATCTAAAAAACCCAAAACATTCAAGTAAACTTTGAAAAAAGACCAACCAACAATAAACTTTCACCCATAATAAATGATTGTCACCTTCAACCTTTGGTGAAACAAGTAGAAAACAAACATAGCAAGTCATAAAGTGTGAACCTAAATGTCAAAATCTAAAGTATAAATCATAGGTAAATGTGTCAGTGAAGTTTGTGGCAACAACTCATTTTAGCATCATCATCCCAACATCAAAAAACTATGTAATCAACATGTCCTAGGAGGGTTTATCCTTCTTACGATGCACATCAGTATCAGACATCCCTTTAGCTAAACGTAAACTAGGCAGGAGTTATAGATAACACTAATTGTTTTCCCTTGGTCTTTTCTTATGATTTATCTTAATGACCCATTCAAAGGACCTCTCGATGATGTCTATCTAAAACAATTTAGAGAGAAAGGAATGGGGCATCGATCATTATATTTCATTTGCTATGCTTGTGGATACTCTTGTAAAATAATCTTGGTGCATACTTGCTTAGTCATGTGTACGAAGATCATTTGGGGTATGTTGTTGAATATTGAGTATTCTTTGGTCTAGTATGTTCTAAGCTTCTAGCTTACATTCCAACGACGTTTTCGTATGTCAATATTTGAACAGGAACTATCCTATTTGTTTGTTTAGTCAAAGTCCATTACACTAGATACAATGTCATTCTGGTTATCAAGACCTTGATGCACTGTGCCTATGTGTTATATCAAACAATAAGGAATGACAGAGAATCCCAATCCTGAAGTGTGAGCACCCATCCTGCATTTCATCTTGCATGTTCCATTGTCTCATCACCATCTCTAATAAAGTCTCGATGGATCATGGACTTGTTGGATCTTTTGAAGAAACCATCACAATCAATGGTTATTCATTCTTCATTCTTCTATCTTCTTTTTGTGCTAACCTGGTATCATGATAGTCAACCAAAAACATCATCAAATGAATCCACCCTGCATCCACAAACCATCAGCATGCATTCATCTCATAGCATAAATCATAGAATCCAAACATATATCATACATTCTGCATAATCATTTGAGTTGTGATGAATAATATATATTTGTTATTCTAAGCATCTTAAATCATTTCATACCATAAGCATTTGCATCCATATATCCACATGCATACATCTCATCATAAAACATGCATAGAAAATATACAAAAAGAAATGCATCCACATCATTTGCATCCATAACATCTACATATCATAATCATTCATACATATCATATCGTGCAAAGATAATGGAAAACAAAATAACATTGCATCCATCCATATCATGATCATCGCATATCATATAGGAATACATAAATTCATCCATACATGAAATAAATAGAACATGTCATAGCATGAATCATATGTATCTGTATCATATATATCAAAAAAAGTGTCATGGTACAAAATCTAAATCAATGTATGCACAACAATCAAAATTACAATATCCACGAGGCTATCAAAAAGGAGCCCATGAATGTATATCAATGATAAAGAATGGGGAAAAATCAAGAAGTGTTTGTACATCAAAAAGCTAGCCCTAATGGCTACTACCCTCTCCAACCTACCTCTCAGGTCCATTCTCTACTCAGGGATGCGCATCGCTACGCTGTGAAAAATTTGGCTATCAAAGATCCATCAGAACATCTCAATGGTAATGCTGTCAATAATATGCAACCTCTGTATAATCGTGCTAAGATAGTCTTGCCATGTGTGGCCACCATCATAACCTCTATCTACTGCCACCAGGCCACATCCTAATCTCTCTCTCCAGTGACAGCTTGTACTCTCTGCAAAGCTTGATCTCTCTCCACTATCACTGCCACCACCTACTGTTGAGCCTAGTCTCACTCAGCAGTAAGAACCAAAACCTACTGGCAGGCCTAGTCAGGCTCACCCATCAATGCCTGCACCTATTGCTACAGCTACTATATCTATGCATTGCATGCATCTAGTAGTGGTGGTGGTCCTAGCTATGGCTGTTCCTATGGTTTTACCTAAGGCTAATACTGTACCACTAGTGGGGCCCCTAAAACCTATCCATCCTGGCCATTCTGTCCTACCTATCCCCTACCTCTAGCTCCCCTACATCTCAATCTCCCTCTAGGAGGAGCACCTGTTGGATCTATCAGTCGCCTAGGTGGGAAAAACCATGCATCATAAGCCGAAGTGATTTGCACTACTAGCTAACCCTAATCATAGACCCAAGGTCGGGCCACAAACTATTTGAAACTCTCCATAGCCTCTGCAGTAGGGATGGTCGGTCCCCATGTGAGAACCTCTTTCGTTGATCTCCCAAAAATGGCCCTATATGCATCATCTAGCCTATCCTATACATCCCCAAACTATCTGGCCACCTTGTCAAGGAGATATCTCTCAATCATAGTGTGCTCTCGACCTTGCATGTAACAGGTCTGTCTAGCAAAATATAACTGTTGTATGTCATCGAACCATGGTAGAATCTAAAGTCATGTTACATGCAAATCATGGTATAAGGAGGCTAGAATCATGGGCCCCCATGCAAAAAGAATCATCCTATGTATCATCTAGTGCCACGCCAAGCCCCATCCTGGGCTAAAACCTCTGCTACATCTTTCTGGAGCCACCAAATAGAAATGATGGTTGTGATGATCAATCTAAAGGTTGGCATGTGACCTCTACATGTCTCCAAATAAATCTGATATGTGACCAACACAATTTGATCCATCTCCATCACCTCAAGGCATGCATTGAACTCAATGTCGATGTCATAAATCACATGATCAACATGAATAGGAAAACAAAATATCAACCACACATCTTCTAAAGTAACTATCACCTCCCCCGTCAAAAGGTGGAAGGACGAGGTCTCACTGTGCCATCTCTCGCAAAGAGTTGTCATCATTGCCAAGTGTGTCCTAATCATGGGTGCGTATGAAATGTACCACATACTAATCTCTCCAAGGTGCTCCTAGCGCAACTCTGATAAATCACCCAATCTCTCCAGTACAATGGGCCTATGCTCCCTCAAAATCAATGGTGGGAAGACCTCCTATACTCATGAAGCACACAGCATCGAGAAATCATCAAAATTTGATGTTATTTGAAATTTTTGGCTCTGAAATCACAATAGCGATGCTATATTCAAATTTTAAAAAATGCCTCCTAATGTATCTAAAATCTTAAATTGGAAAACGAGTCGCCATATAAGATGGCATCGCAATTTAGCTTATGGTCTAACCTAACCCTAATTTCTAAATTGGCATGTGTCGCCAAATAAGATTGTGTTGCTATTTAAAATTAGGAACCCTAATTTTAAATTGTGAAATGCATCACTATACAAGAATAGGTCGCTATAAATCATTTGGGTGTCGCTATATAGCAACATCGCCAGAATCTAAACTTTAACACCTAATAAATGCATCAAAATTTCAAATTTCAAATTAGGTTTTGAATCACATACTAGTAGTTTTGCACCTAGAAGCCACTGGAACTCTCAAACTTGATCGGAGGTGTACCTAGGAGGCTCTCGATGTGCCATTTCATTGAAGGGTCAGAGCTCAAATCACAAGAATTCCTTAAAGTGTGAATGCACAAATGAATTGAAAATGATCCTTCTTGGCCTATTTAAGCTAGAAAATTGGGATTTTTTCCCCTAATTTAGCCTTCGAGATTGGGTTAATCATCATTTTCACCAATTTTCCCAATCTAGACCTAATTTTGCATCATTCTATGCATTTTTGGCATTATTCTTGCATCTTGGAGCCTTTTTGGACCCTTGGGGCAGCTTTCAATCTTTATCGATAAATCAACCCAAAATTTGAAATTTTCTCCTGATTTCTTTAGGGGGTAGGGAGTCAACTTTATCCTTTCACTAGAGAATCTAAAAAATCATTTTTTTTATTTAAGTAGCAGTTTTGATCTGAAAAGCATTCTTCTCTGAACCGAAGCAACAGGTACCTCACTTCAAAGAGGCGAAAAATGTAAACATTGAAAAATTTCCTAATCGATGTCATGCATTCAAAACAGATTTATTAACATCATTTCCTCTTTAACCCATCCTCTTTTTGCTTAATTAACTTAATTAGCCTAGCTAATTAATTAATTGCATCATTTTCATTTATTGACCTAATTAATTTATTCAGGTTAATTCATCTCTTTTCACACTAACACTTCATCCTATTAAATTAAATAAATCAAAATATTTAATTTAAATCCCTATGTCATCTTTTTAATTAAATAACCCTAATTTATTTAATTAAATATAATTCCCCCCTTCTCTCCCCCATTTATTAAATCATTTAATTTAATAAGCATCTCTTTAATTCTTCTAATCCCCTAATAGTATAATTAAATCTTGTTTAATTAACAATTAATCTAATCTTCCTCTAAGCAAGGGGAATATTTCCATGGAATATTCCTTACCCCTTTTTTGCATAATTAAAACTTTGTTTTAATTTGTAAATTCACCTTTTTCCTCACCCAATGCAATATGCTAAGGAATATTCCCTCTCCTCCAATCATCTCACTTAGCTTCTTTAGGAAGTTAACCTCTTACCTTTTGGGCAAGCTACCATTGACCTATGTGAGCAGGTCAAAAGTGTGTTTGTTTGAGGCAAGTGTGAGCCCTTGATTAACTTTCATCATGCATTCTCATCTGTTGATGAGAATCCATGTTCCATGCCTCTTCTTCCCTTCATCTTGAACTGTTGATTAAGATTTTTGATCTCAACCATTCATTCCTCATTTTCTCTCCTATAAATAAAGCACTATTTGGAGACAAATAGATCCATCTTTCAATTGTAAACTTATGTTGTTGATTTCACTTGCATCCATACTCTCAATTTGCACACATTTAGCTTATTTTAGTTCATTTTCATTACATAATAGCTTAGAGCATCCATTAATGGCTTCCTTGCATCCATCTTAATGAGGGTTTCATCTTTTTAGCATAGTTTTAGCTTAGATTCTAAGCTTAATAGCATAATTAGATCATTTTTTAGCATTAAATTATGGTAACTTAGCTTGCATCATGTTCATTTTAGCATAAACCAGGTTTCCATACACCAATCACAATAGTTTCATTGATTCTCTTCCATAGAATTGACTGAAACAGGCTCACTAATCATGGGATTGGGAAAGGGTCATTGTTTCACATCAACACAATGCCAATTCCAAATAGGATAAGTTTCAGATAGGCTAGATTAGGAAATTAACTATTTTTGTGTAGTTTGTAGCTTTCATTTTTGATTAAATGCTTAGTTTAGATTTCCATTTTGAATGGTCTTTTTTGTAGATGTAGGCATGTTTGGTGAAGTTATGCTTCGATTCATCATGAGTCAAGTGTAATCGACCCTCACCAACATCACTGATGTATTTCATAGTAACAGAAGAGCTCGCATCATCTCGAAACCCTAGAGGTAAAAGAGGCACTGCATCAACATCTTCAAAAGGAAAAAAGAAGAAGAAAGGTTTGAGAGACAAAAAAATGTTGTAAAGGAAGGGGTAGAGAAGAAAAAGGGGAGTGAAAGGAAGAGGAAGAGTAAAGTTACACAAGAAGCTGTTACTCCCTGATTATCAGGAAGGTTGAGAAGGCATAATGTTGAAAAAATAAGCATGGAAGAGCATGGACAAGAAGGAAGAAATGAAGGACAACAAGATAAGGATGCAATGATGATAGATATAGACACAGATAGGGAAAGCAATGTCCTTGAGAATGTTTCTATTGATATTCCTAAAAATGTTAATGTACCTATTAGAAAAAGAAGGTATATTTCTTCTTCCTCTAACTTTGATTCAGAGGATATCTTAATTGCAAAGAAAACAAGAAAACAGCCCCCAACAGCCCTAATAGGGAAATTTTTGATATTTTAAGGGATAATGATGATATGGATTTTGAAGAAAAGGAAGAATTGTTGGAAGACAGAAATATAAGAAAAGAGATTCAGGAAGCTCTTGCTAGAATGGAACAACTTGAAGCACAAGTGAAAAAGTATGAGCAAAGAGATAAATAGAAGGAAACAAGAATTCAGGAGTTGGAAGAAAAGATACAGACATACAGCCATGGAGCTAAGCTGGATTTACTAGCACATATGGCTAAGGATAAAATAGGGGTTCAAGAGAGTGTAGCATTAGATCCACGACCCCCTATTGTAAAAACACCAATACATCATACATCTTTGTCTCTAGGGTTGGAATTGATAAAAGTCACTAATCAGTTCAAAAAAGAAAAAGAAATTTGGGAAAAGCATAAACATATTATGAATGTATCACTGCAAGGTAAGAACTTAAAATTGAACAAATTGGAGGAGAAATTGACTAAAGTGATAGAAAGAGCCATTCAAATTATTGAGTATATACCTCCACCTAGAGTGTATGCATTATTCTTGAAAGAAAAAATTATCATCTTTCAATTTAATAAGTTCATTAATGATCAATCATTTGCTTTAAATAAGAGGCATAGTTTTCTTAGTTTCTTAAATACAATTAACTTGGAGGAGCAGGACTAGTTGTTTGAATATTATCTACACAACTATGTGATAGAAGAGGACACTGAATGGAATCTCATGATCTATGTTGGGGATTTGCAAGTAAGAGCCCTGGCACTTTTTTCAGGAATGAACAACTCCAAGGGGAACTATTGGAAAAATATGAGGAACAAGAGAAAACAGTCTCGTTGCAGCTCAAGAAAGAAGTAGCTGATTCCAATAGAGTAATTACTCAATGGTTGACACTCCTTTCTCACTGGGGAGTGGGAAAAGTAATTGTGGACTTGAGACTTTGGGATTACATAAGGATTCAACAACTTGCAGAGACCAACCTCCAGGACTACCTAAAGTATGTAGAAAAGGGGTGGAATAGCTTGACTCCAGAGTTATAGAAGAAAGACCCTCACTCTTTCTATAATTTTATGAGTATGTTTGAGAGATTGTGCAAGTATATTAGGATTTCAGGACTAAGAGGAGTGGAATGGCTTCCACTTACCTACCACCCTCCTATTCTACTTAATCTAGTACCTCATTGGACAGGGGGAAAGAACAATCAATGTGTGAATGTGGAATCAATTAAGTTGGATAGGCTTGCATGTTATAATGGCTTTTATCTCAAACAAGGATAGGGATTCAATGCAATCATGGATCTTAGGCATATTTCTTTATATTATAATCTTCTTCCCTAGGAGGTTTTAGTTAAGTACTTTTGCTTGAGGACAAGCAAAAAGATAAGTTGGGGGGAATGATGGGCTTGATCATTAGTGCTTTTTCTGTTACTTTTCATCAGCTTTAAAACAATTTTTATATGTTTCCTAAGTATATTTCAGACAAAAACTTCCATAATATGCTATCCTATTATAACATACTTTGCAACTTGAACCTAGTTTGAAGAATGTGAAATATGGTGATATTTGTAGCAATTAAATGATTTAAATGTGAGAGTGTATGTATATAAATATAATTTTGTGATTTAATTATGAAGGTTAGTTGTATATGTATGTTGTATGGATTAACCTCTCTACAACTCAACATGAGGTAACAAGAACAAAGAATTTGTAGCAGGAACCGAAGTAGTGAAATAGGGGACCATTGAAGTACAAACTGCCTAAGGTGCAGGAAGTTGTGGAGTTGGACGTGACCCATCATGGAGGAATAAATACTAAAGGAAGATGCTTGTTCTAGAACTCTGAATGGTTGCTTATGTGTTTCACATGCAATTTGTTTCATTTAATATCTTTGTTAAATAGGTCTTTCTTCCTTTTTCAGTTTGAATAAAAAAGCCAATATTAATTTCATATCCACATATCTATGGGTGAGATTAATGGTTACAGTTAGTTAGTAGTTTCAATAAGTCTCTTCCCATTTTGCTATAAATTTAGGGGATGAGTTTGTAGCTAAGTTATTTCGTAGTTACAAGTTATTAAGTAGTTATTCATTTTCCAGTTTTTATCCAAAAACATGTTAAGATGCCATTATTGAATACAATCTAAAGAAGGATTATGTTTGATATCTGGTGTTATGCAATGAATGAATTTGTATGTTACATGGATGTGTAAGATTCTAAGTTAGATCTAGTTCTTAGTTAAGTGAGACAGTCCCTTGAGTTGGCCACTCAAGGTACTACATTTCACTTCATACTTGTTCATTTATTTATGCATTCTTGTTAATAATGTTTTTTATTGTTTCATAAATACATTGCAAGTAAAGTAGAGTAGTTCTTATGGTTGATTTCATTAGTTGTTGTTCATGAATAGTTTTATAAATAGTGAATCTTAGCACTTCGGAGGTTAGATTTAATTGCTTTGTTATTTTGAATAAGTTTTAGATTGGTTTTGTACTTACTTATTATTAGCAATCACGTATAGCCTATGCTAAAGGTACCTGTAGCCACTAGGTTCTATAACTACTTTTACTATTTTTGCAATTATGCAAGTTTTCAGCAAAGTAGAATAGTTGAGTGAGTTTACATAGGATAATTTAGGTTACATGAGTCCATGAAGCAACATATTGTGCAATACCATCATAATCTTACACACCTTGGTTGATGATTTAATGTAGTCTTAACAATGTGAAGTGGACTTTTCAGATAGTTAACCCTTTGAATTGAGTAGATTTTACCAAGTTTACAAACACATTAGTTAGACTCTACAAAGGGAAAAAAAAAATTATAGGTGAGTTTCCACAAAGGGGTGACACCCATAAAATATTTTAAAGCATGTGTACATTATTACAGTACACCATATGTTATAGATTTCCATTCCTCCGTACTTGGATTCTGATCTAATGGGTGTTGTATGTTAATGATAACTGGATGTGTGGTGTCTTCTCATCCCAAACCAGCATCTTCACTCTACTCCATGATGTTTGAAATGACTTCCTTCGTGCCAGCTTTCTATTCATTTCATTTATTTTTCCTTATGACAATCTCTCAGAGCTTGTTTCCACAATCCTCCCCACACATTGCCTTACCAGATAATCATTTTACAATTCATGCAAGCCAAGCCACATTATTTAATCATGTTAGTTCAATGGCCAAATTAAATCTCTTACTAGAATTTCACACCATGGATACTCCCATTGCCCTCTATAGCTCTAAGAGCCAACTTGATTTTAGGGGGAAGATCATAGAGCATCGTCTTAAGAATGCAATAGTGGATAGTGGTCATTTGATAATTAAAGCACTGCATTTAATTTTAGATAAGGATATTTTAGCCTCACAAGAACATTATAGGTTCAATTCATATATCCCTTCACGTTTTGTGGCCTCTCTTTCAAATCTTAGGGTTTCCAAGGAAACGATGGCCACCTTGACTAGAGATATTTTCGATGCAAGCTTGCTCCAAGGATTGGAGGACATTCTTGAGGTTGCTTGGCTTGGAGTGGGTGTTCCTTGCTCACGAGACTTGGCATGACACCAGAACCCTAATGTTGAGTTTCTACCTTCTATTATGGATCTCTCCTACAATTCCTATTGGATGCATCATTTTCAATTTAAGGTCAGCTATAACTTTCTAAAAAGGCTCTACCATTATGCTCTTGTTCAAGATTTTCATTGGGTTACATGGTTTGCAAATTTTGTAGAAGAATAGAAGCTACCTAAAGTCTAGGTTTAGAATTTTGGTACATAGTAGCTAGGTCATCTAGTTAGAATTTGAAAAGGAAGGATAAAAGATAGCTTCTTTAGATTTTTGGAAACCATCATATCAAAATTTGTATCTAGTGAAAGTTTGATGGTTGAAAAACCCTCGTATATATTCTCTTTGGTAAAGGTTTAAGAGGAAACCTAAACCTTAAAACTTATATATATGGTTCTTGAATTATGTGTGCTTCTTCTGTTTTTAAACTCAGTGCTGAAAATGTATTAAGGCTTATGCGAATGAATTCTATGCTCAATGATAGTGGGATTTAAATTCTATGTTGTGTATGAACGTGTTACATTAATGTCATGTTTCAGTAATTTTCCATGATATTCTATTAATTCCATCATTTTTCAAGGGTAAAAGCTTTTTTTTAAAACATGGGTATTTATAGTCAGGGTTGTCGTTATCTATAATTTCAGTAAAAAATCTTAAGTTATTTCTTGTCGTATCAAAAGGTGCACTAAATATGTGGTTATTGTTTTCCTACAGATAGTTCTCTAATTTCCTATTATCTGTGTAAGAATTTGGCAGTCACCTTAAAATGTGTTCGTATATTCTCGATTGTATTTAATGTGATTTTGGCTTCTATCCTGGGTTTTTTTGTGTGGTGCTCTAATTAGCTCAGTTATTGAAACATTTCTATTTGTGAGTTTTGAGTTTGTATTGATTCATTCTTCATTTGTTCTTTCATTAGCAGGTTCCCAGACCTTCCCAAAGATTTGAATCATTTCCAATATTAATATCAGTGTCCTACCTCACACACTGGTTTTCCAATAGGTCTACTGCCCCATTGGATTCTCTATAAACATGTGTTATTGAGTAGTCTTTGAATTGTTCCAGTAGGTTCCATATTTTTTGGACCCATTCCTTTAATTCCCAATTAGGGGTCTCTTTCTTCCTTATTGCCTGTATGCACAACAATGAATCCCCTTTTACATCTATCTATTTGATTCCTTTATCTTTGCATAACCATAGATCTAAGGCCAATGCTTCCATTTTTGCCTCATTGTTTATGGCATTGCTGATTTTCTTTGAAATTTCCCATTGGCATATGCCTTTATCATCCCTGATGATGCATCCAGCCCCAACTGAGCTTGGATTTCCTTTTGTAGACCCATCAAAATTGA
Source organism: Sequoia sempervirens (assembly GCA_007258455.2). Taxonomy (NCBI): domain Eukaryota; kingdom Viridiplantae; phylum Streptophyta; class Pinopsida; order Cupressales; family Cupressaceae; genus Sequoia; species Sequoia sempervirens. The sequence continues at coordinate 114,664,076 of VDFB02047397.1, forward strand.
GTTTCATTTTGTTTTGAGCAGGTCGTTCCCAATGCACTCCTCTTCTATTTTCTATTTTATTCTTGATTTTTTCCTTTGGTCTCTTGAGTTTATTCCACTTCTTCTTAATTTATTCATCCCATTTGGTGAACTTAGTGTGCCTTTTAATTTTGAATTTTGCATTCAAAATTTCACATAGGCTTTCTTCTATTTTTAGTATAATTCTTTTAGATTCCATGCTTTTTCCTTGAAATATTCTCCTATCTCTTTATTTCCATGTTTTCCATACTATCATCGAAGGTGCATTGATCCATACATCTTCCCATAGTGTTTCCCTTCTCCCCTTTGGCCAACTACGCAACCATTCTTTTATATCATTTTGTCTTACCCCTGACCACATGATTTCCTCTTGCATCCAATCCCAACATTTCTTGGCATCAGGGCATTCTAACAATAGGTGGTCAATTGTTTCACAGTTGCTATAGCATAGGGTACATCTACTTGGTCCTTGGAATCTAATAGACCTTAGTTTATTAGCTGTCAAAATTATTTTATGAAGTGTCATCCAAAGGAATGCCCCTTCTTTTGGTAGTACTGTTGGGTGCCAACATATCTTGTTTGGCCATATATTATTGTTTCTTGCCACTTTTTGAATCTAATATCCAAGCTTGACAATATATTCTCCTGACTTAGCCTCACACCATATAATCTCATCTTCTTCCTTAGCGATAATAACTTTTCTTTTATTCAATTAATCTTTTAGTGCCTCTTTAGTATTGTTTGGGATTGGAATTTCATTGATTTCAATCTAATCCCGTAGATTTTCAATCCTGGATGGGGTGCTACTGACATAGTCTCTTACTTTTTCCCCAAGTAACTCTTGCAACATATGAATGTGTTCCTTAATTCCATCCAGTTCTTCCAATGGCTTGTGCTTTTTCCAAGAATCCCTCCAAAATTTTGCACGTCGTCCATCATTGACCTTCCATTTCAAGTGTTCTATAATGATCCTTCTACTTTCTGAAAGAAATTTCTATATATTTGATCCTCCTGCAGTATTTGCTTGTGTCAATATTCTTTGTGGATTTTGGTTATCTAGATATTTCTGCTGGAAGATCTTGCACCATGGCTTCTCTGGATGCATGTACATTTTCCATGATAGCTTGGCTCCTAGGGCCAGGTTTTGTTCTTTCATTTTTCTTAGTCCTACACCTCATTGTTTTGCTAAGCATGCCTTATCCCAATGTGACAATGGTATCCTTTTCTTTTTTAGCCCCTTCCCATAGGAATTTTTTCATGATCAAGCTTTCAAGATTTGATTTTGCATTATGTGTTCTTTAAAAACATGACATTGTGTAAATTGGAACATCAACTAGTATTGATTTTATCATTAGTATTCGCCCTACCAGAGATAACTGCCTATTTTTCCAAGCCACAGCCTTGTTCCGACATTTATCCAGAATCTCTTCCCAATGTTGTGATCGGAATTTCCCTATGATTAGGGGTTCCCCTAAATTCTTAGTTGGGAGCCCTTTAATGGAAAATCCCAAAATATTTGCAATTCTCTTTTGTATTACTTTTTTTGTATTGAAGAAGACAATTGAGGATTTTTCCTTGTTAATTTTCTACCCTGATTTTCTGGTGTATTCTTGCATTGTTTCCTTAATTACCTCGGCCTCTTTAAGGGTTGTTTCGCCAAGAAGAACTGTGTCATTTGAAAATTGTGTATGTATGGTAGAGTCACGTCCTTGGGCTGGGCACATTCCTTTCCATAGGTTTCTTTCTTGATTCACTTTGATAGCTCTCCCTAGCACTTCTACCATTATTATGAATAAGAATGGGAAGATGGGGTCTCCTTGCCTCAGGCCATTGGTGGTAGGGAAGAAACCACATACCAAACTATTTACATTGATCAAGTATATTATTGTGGATATGCATTGATGTATCATTTTTATCTAATCCATACTGAAACCAAATCTTTTTAGATCCTCCATAAGAAAGCCCTACCTTACTCTATCATAGGCTTTTCTTATGTCCAACTTGACCATCATTCCATATATTTTATTGCTTGTCATCGTGTGTGCCACTTCATTTGTTAGTATTATGTTGTCCACTATTTCTCTGCCTGAGTAAAAACCACTTTTCTCTTATGATATAATCTTGTTGAGCATCTTCTTTAGTATATTAGCCAATACTTTAGTAATTATTTTGCACACTATGTTGCATAAATAAATTGGGTGATATTCATTTAATGAACTGCAATACTTTTTCATTGGGATCAAGGAGATTATGGTGTTATTCATGTCCATCATAATTTTTTTCTTTTTTCTGAAGTCCTCCACCATTTTCCATACTTCATTTCCCATGAAGGATTAGCATTTTTGAAAGAAAATTTTTGGGAAGACATCAGGCCCTAGGGCCTTCCCTGGGTGCAATTGGAAAGTGGTCTCCCAAACTTCTTCCTTGGATATTGGGCTAACTAGAATTTTTTATCTGCCTCTATGATAATTCTTGGGATACAGTCTAACATGGTTTCTCTCCCATATCCATCTCCCTCCTTTTCCATTCCCAAAATATTTTTGAAGAAAGATATTGTTGCCTCCTCAATTTCTGCCTGCTTCTTAAGGAGCTCTCTCTATTCATTTTTTATCTCTTCACTCCTATTGAATTCCCTTCTTGCTCTTGTCATGGCATGAAAAAATTATGTATTGGCATCTCCATCTTTTAGCTAGGTTTCTCTTGCCTTGTTTTTCTATAATATTTCTTCCCTCTTTAAAAGTTCCTCATGTACTTGTTTTAGTGATTTTTCTTTTAGAAAGTCCTCTTGGTACATGTCATGCTTAATTATCTTCTCATTTCATTCTTTTATCTCTTTCTCCACTTTTTCCTTTTCTTGAAATATGTTTTTAAAAACTTGTTTGTTCCATACTTTTAGCTTTTCTTTAATGAATTGTAATTTTTTTGTAAGCATAAAGCTCGAGGTTCCCTCTACCACACACGACTTCCACTAGGTTTCTAGCAGATTGATCAGTTTCTCATCCCTCCACCAATATTTTTGAAATTGAAATATGTCTTAGAAGGGGGTGATCCTTTTTTAGTGTCAATAGGATTGGGTAATTGTCAGAGGCTAAGATTGGCATGATTATGGCTTCAAAATTGGTCATTGTTTCTATCCATTTTAGATCTACTAAGAATATGTCCAATCTTTCTATTATGTTTGTGAAACCAATCTTGTGGTTGGTCTAGGTAAAGATCCCATTGGAGGTGTGATAGTCCATTGCCCTGGATTCCTCCAAAAATTCCCTAAAGTCTTGTATTCTATTATTTAATTTGTTACTTCCTCCATTCTTCTATGATAATTCTAGTATGGCATTGAAGTCTCCTCCCATTATGAAGAGATGATCCCCTTTCTGTCTGATGTTGGTGTTAATTTCTTTCCATGTTTCTCATTTCTCCTCAAGGCTTGTTGGCCCATACACATTGATCAAGGAAAATTCCAAATCCATGTCCCAAATTTTGACCACACATTCCATCCACTTTGAGTGAACTTGTTCTAGATTTATTGTAAAATTAGGTCTTCTCCAGATAATTTCCATTCCCCCAAAAAATTTAATACTTGGTACAATTTTGGCCAAATGGAAAGTGCGTCATACACCCATGAAACTTGTTAGCTTATAATGGAAGGATTAGCTCACAAAACATATTGTACAAATACACATCATTTTATTATATGTAAAATAGTATTCTAATTTGAAAATATAAGCTCTGGTAAACTATATGGCTTGATCAAATCATAGTATAATATTCAAAACTAATACATTACACTTGGTAAGCCCTTACAATATATAGTCTTCCTATAGGAAACTACTACTATCTTATGCATATGTTATGGATATTTGTATTCTAATTAGCTACTAGGATTACTTAAAAAGAATATGCACCCATAAATTTATTTATTTACTACATAATGCACCATAATAACATATCCCTAGGTACATTACATTCTATCCCCCTTTACATGTTTCATCCTTGAAACATGTAGAGAAATACCCAATCCTCAACTGCATAGCATGTGAAAAAATGTGAGCTTTAAAATAAAATAAATCATTTACATTACATAATAAAATATGTTTCTCACAAAGGTTGAGGATCAAATTGAAGCCTGCTAATGTATTTCCATGTTCATCTTTCATTTCTTTTTTCTTTTTTTAGATATGAGCTTATATACCAACTTAAATAGGTAGAAGCTTTAATAATAGTGCATTGTAACAAGTATAATGAACTCTTGAACATTAACCTAATGATGAAACTCAATGGAATCATATGGATCTATTTATGGCTCAACCAAGAAAATATCATCCATGTGGTCAAAACAATCTAATTTTATTTTAGAGGAAGAAAGAATATTTATGAAAAATCATTGATAACTAATGGAAGAACCTCTTTTGATAGTCGTGAATCATCAAAATTAAGCTTAGAATATTTTTTGCATCTTGTAGAGGAACTTCTTTGAACATAATCCCAAATAAATTACTCATTGAAATGAAAGAGATCTGCATACCATATTATATAGTTATCCTCTATAACATGCACATTGTTCTTCATAGTAATTTTTCTATGTTTTACCCACAAGTGAATAGTTTATGCATCTAAACCTTTAAGATAAATAAAAAATTTCTTAAATCCTTTGAATAATAAATGAAAATTTGAAACATATTTCAAACTTTCCCATTGCATACAAAATAATTCCTTTTACTAATACAAGTATTTATGATACATAATCTTATGATAACATTTTACATTTACAATTTCTATAGAGATGGATACATGAATACATAGCTTCTAAGAGCTTACCAAAATAGAGATACAAACTATTACAGATGTCCTATCATTGGTGCATACATTCAAGATGTCCCCTTCCATGGTGCATACCTTCTAGTTGTTCCCAATACTAGCGCATACATCTTCAATTCTTGAATTAGAAATACCAATTGTTCAAAATGTCCTCCCAAATCTTGGTCGTCAAATGCATGAAGAGAAGCATCACTCAAGTGATTTTCCACCAACCATGGACTTACCACAGTCCCCATCATATCTAAAAAACTTGGTAAGATGACCCTCCCTTCAATGAAGAGATTGGTTTGGTAACCTCATCCTTCATATAGAATTTCCTAAGCATAGTGACGTGTCCTACATATCTAGAGCAAACCATAAAGTACTTCTATTTATATGATATTCTTAGCCTAGTATGCACTTGGATCACCATGAATTGATAGTGTAGATAGTGGCTACCTACACTACTTTGGCCAAAGATTCAACATCCAGTAATTCAAGTGAGGGTCATCTATATTCACCACTACAATTTATCAAATTGTATTTGACCATTAGTATTCTATTCTAGGTTATTTCCTTTCCCATGGATTATCCTAACCCTAGGAATAACCTTCCTATTAACTCAATTTTAAATGACATTGCTACAAGTGTCTCAAAGTAACTCTATCTTATGCTATGTAAGTAGAGTATTGACATATGATGAACATAATATTATAACATTCAATGACTCTTTTTCTAAAGTACAATCTCAACAATAAAAGTCTCCATTCTGTTGGGATTAATGGATGCATAGTCCTTGAAGCTGCAGTCTTCGATGTAGGACCTTTAAGCCAGGAAAGATAATCAACCACCCAGAAAGTGTTGCAACTAGGCATGCACAATGGAGATTCAATATTGATGAAAAAGATTATTGTATTACAAATGTACAAGATGCCTGATTATATAGGCAATAGGTAAAACCTAATATGCATGAGATGTTGCCATGTGTCTTGATCTAACAACATGTGACAACATGTGAACCCTAATGGTAACAATCATTAAATGAGGGGATAAGTCTAGAAGGACAACCCAACTTCTAGATGGAATCTTATCTCCTACAAATAAGGAAGGGAATATTATCCCATTTATTAAATGATTTATCTAATAATGCAACCTAGGACTTAATTAATTAAATGCAAGACCTAAGTTAACTTATGCTAGTGTAATAATTAATTAATTACACCAACACCCCCCCATAAGTGCAACTTAGGGAGGAAAATGCAATGATTATGCGTGAGATGATGATGGGTCCCGCTACGAGGCCATGTTAGGTACCCATGTACATGAAGATGCAGAAAATCTCCCACAACGGAGAAAAGGGGAAAACCCAATGGGAACAAAACCCCTCTCCAAAAGAGAGATGAAAATGCAAAAAGATGTGAGATAGGATGGGAAGGAAAGGATGGAGGACTCCCAAATACCCCCCAAGTACGCCATCCGTCACATGGATACAATACAATCAAAAGCCCCCCCATAGGAGGAAAAAAGAGAGACTATGTAGCCCCCCCAAAAGATGTGATCACCTGCAAAGAAGGTAAGTGTCTGAAGACAGAACAAGATCCAATGTCGACAAACAACTTGTCTCCCTTTCGGAAGAAACAAAACCAACTGCAAGTGGAGGGATGCTTCCCATTCCGGATAGGAATTGAAGGAAGGAAGGATGAAGATGGATGATGGTGTCTCGGAATGCTGCTCAAATGTCTCCTTGCTTGATGAAGATGCCATATTCCCAAACAATGAAGAGGGTGACAAATCAAGACGATGCAGAAACTGATGCTGAACAATATCCAAAGACTGAGATATGATGGATGTGATGGAGACTTGATTGCCCCCCCTGAATGAAGTGTCCTCAAAACCACTAAAAGAAGTCTGAAGCAAATCCAATGGTAGATGAAGAAGAAACCTCAAGTCCTGAATGGAATGGCAGGGAAGAAGTCTCGGATATGTAATCTCTGAAGAGAAACTCAATGCCTCCAATGTAGTCTCTGAATTCCCAATCAAGGTCGAGACAAAGAAATGCGGAGACTCAAAACAACTCTCCAAAGTGTGATCTGAATAGAGGAGTGATATCCCCTCAAGAATGTTCTCCAAACCTGTAGAATTGGCCAAGGCAATGATACCTGAAACGAAGCCATCATGTGATGCCAAGTCTGAAAAACTGAAAGTGCCCTGATTGATGATGATAGTGGTGGAAGCCTTAATCAATGATTCTGGACAAGGAATCACTGAACATGAAGGGATACCAACTGTCTCTGATGAAGAAGCACTGAAAGGTACCTTGTCAACCTCTTCGGAAAGATCAAGGCAATCAACTTCCTGCATAACAATAGCATCATGGGGAGCTTGATCTGAAGAATGACATTCTGAAGCATGATCATCGGGGAATGGTGGAGTATCTGAATCTCCGTAGATCTCCCAAAGCTTAGTCCAAAGAATGTGAGGACAATCACAATGATCAATAGTACTCAAAACATCAGAATCAACTTGCATAGAAATGATCTCCAAAATAGTATATCTGCTGCAACTCCAAGCAAGTTCATGAATATCGTCACTTGGACAAGGAACTATACCAAAAAAATGAGGCAATAGATCAAGTGATCGAAGATGGTGGTAGATCCCATCTCGCCATTGGGAATAGTTACTCTCGTGCAACATAACCAAAGAAGGAGAGAAATATGCAAGCCCCATAATGAAATTTCTTCACAAAAAACAAAGACACTGACCTTCAACAGCAAATAAAGACTTCCAAATATGATTTACAACTGAAGTGATGCAACCCGGATCAAAAAAACTTTTCCCAAGCTTCAGGATGTCCAGGTTATTGAACAAATGCACCAAACTGAAAAAAATCACATGCAAGAGTACCTGGAGCTGAAACTGATCAAGGGGCTGGACTGATGAAAAAAATCTTTGAATCACCTTCCTGATACCGCTGGAATCACTGAAATCTGATGAACGGTTGAGAAGATATGCAACTTTGAGTCCAAATTAGGGTTTTGACTTCAATTGGATGTAGAGAATTCTGCAAGCAAAATTTCACAGAACGGATGTCACCACTGGAAAGTACGCAAAATTCCCTTTCCGACGGTATATCGTTTGCAAAAAATCGATACCCTGGGTGAAAGTTATGATCAAACGAAAAAAAAGGCCCTGATTGGGCACTTGCAGGCTAAATAGGAGCAAAATTTGAGCCCCTCCGGGCTTAGCACTCGGTCCTTAATGTGACCGCAGTGTATACAGTGGCAAAAAAAAGGGGCGCCGCCAGCTGGGCGGCGGCGGGGTGGAGAGAGGGCGGCGGCCGGGGCGGCGCCGCTAGTAGGAGACACCGCCGGTGGTTGAACTGTCGGTGGTCGGCCGGAACAAACTCCGGTGATAGAATGGTCGCCGATGGATATGCCGACGGACGGGAGTTTGTGATCGCGAAGCCGACGGTGAGACTTCGTCGGCGAGCTCGGCGGAAGACCTAGCGTCGGCGGGGGCGAGAGTAAATACACCGGCGGGATGAGGAACACGGGCACTAGCGAGAGTGACGGCCAGCCGACAAATTCCGGCAAACGCACCAAGTGGGCCGTGAACTGGCCGGCGGAAGCTTCAACGGACGGCAGGAGGATGGCCGGCTGACAACGACGTCCGGTCAAATCACGGACATAAGGTACTGCCGAGTCTGCAGAAAATAAATGGGCCGACAAACAATATCTGCGGACTGTGATTTAAATGGGCCGAAAAAAAATATATATTTGATTTTTAATATTGCTTTTACAGCAATTAAAAATCAAAAAAACATTTTTGTATATATATATTTTAAAATATGCCGACCGAAACAAATCCACAATAAAATTGCCGATGGACTATAGTCCAAACAATGCTGACGGATGAATATAATAAGCAGTCGCCCAAAGAATATTTTTCTGAAACTATATCAGAAATTACCAAAAAAAAAATTTTTGCCAAAAAATATAAAATGCCCTGATTTTTTGAAAAAAATGGCCTGCGTATAAAATTTTTTGCCTTAGAGGACAACTGCAAAGGGAGATTTTTTTGCTGCAAATTGTACGGATAGTACGATTGATTTTGCAAACCCTAAAAATACCTCTGAAGCTCCCGGGTTGATGTATCCGATTTTGATGATTTGGCAGGCGATCCTAGGGTTTCGAGGCCTTCTGAAGACAATGGCGAGCTCGGATCTAACTCAATCTGCTTCAGAAATCAGCTTGGTCCCCGGGTGGAAACAAGTAGCCTTCAATGGAAACCTTCAGCCTGCAAGAATCTCGCACACCAACTTTCTTGATCGAGGGTTGACGTTTCACTGGATAAGCTCTGATACCATGTTGGGATTAATGGATGCACAGTCCTTGAAGCTGCAGTCTTCGATGTAGGACCTTTAAGCCAGGAAAGATAATCAACCACCCAGAAAGTGTTGCAACTAGGCATGCACAATGGAGATTCAATATTGATGAAAAAGATTATTGTATTACAAATGTACAAGATGCCTGATTATATAGGCAATAGGTAAAACCTAATATGCATGAGATGTTGCCATGTGTCTTGATCTAACAACATGTGACAACATGTGAACCCTAATGGTAACAATCATTAAATGAGGGGATAAGTCTAGAAGGACAACCCAACTTCTAGATGGAATCTTATCTCCTACAAATAAGGAAGGGAATATTATCCCATTTATTAAATGATTTATCTAATAATGCAACCTAGGACTTAATTAATTAAATGCAAGACCTAAGTTAACTTATGCTAGTGTAATAATTAATTAATTAATTACACCAACACATTCAAGAGTGTAGTTTCAACAATAAATGACTCCCATCAAAAGTATAACCTCATCAATAAATGACCTCAATCAAAAGTATAATCTTCAACAATAAATGACTTCAATCAAAGATAAAATCAACAATCAAATGATCAATCCGATCATATAGGTTAATCTCAACCTATGTACTTCAGTCAATAATCAAGTAACTATCCCAACCAAATAGGTTATTCTTCTACTTAGGGTTTCATTTGAAAGTAAAGTAACAATCAAGTGATCAATCAAGTATATATTATCAATATGGCTTGCATGACATCACATCCTATCGACAACAACATGTTTATCATACCATCATTACTGTTATATTTTCTAATCATATTAACCACAAGGTTTTACCTAGCATAATATGCTAAAAAAAATCAAGTTATATAAATTCAATGGCATATCCTACATTTCATGCTACATATGTGTAGTATAGACTAACGACATATAGTATTGATAAGTTGTGGAACATATAAAAGAAACCCAATCATATAAATTCCCATATAGGGTATATGTAAGTAATAACCCCAAAAGATAAGCTCCACCAAAGCAAGAAACAAATAAGAACATGCAAGCTTATCCAAATCATTATAAAACACATAAAAGATAATCTTTCCAAACATGGCAACATAATTAAATAATCTTTCCAAACATGGCAACATAATTAAATAATCTTTCCAACATAACAACAAAGGAGTTTGAAACCACAATGCATGTTTAACGCTCCAACCAAGTATTCCTCTCTCCTAGCATAATGGCTCAAGATTGCTTGCAACATCCTCCAAGAACAACCCAAAATCCTCTACTAGCTTCTCACTAAATCTCTCAATAATACCAATGTAAATCAACAAAACAACTCACAAACTCACAAAATCTCAACTCACTTCGTATAGAAATTCCAGTAGAATAACACAAGGTATTTGGATTGATAAGTGTAGCAATTAGTAGAATGAACACCTCTATTTATGCTAAATTATGAGCAACCAAAGTCTACAAACAAGTTAATATTTATGCCACCTTTCTATCCTCGTGCAATGACTCATCAAACTAACTTACAGGTTTGCAACACATAACTATCCTCTCCATTTTAATGGTTGATTCAATTTGTTATAAGGCACAACAAGACTCTTTTACTGAGTCAATTGAACAACAAGCTCAAAAGCAAGTTTCCTAAATCAAATTTCTTCTCATATTGTTGTCAAGTTTACTTTTGATTGAGTCTCAAGGCTATTATTAGACTTATGCCCAGTTTACAGACTTCTTTTATATTCCATATACATCCATATTGGCACCACATTCATAATTTGGTGCCCCATAAGGATAGAAAGGGTTGGCAGTTTCCTTACTACTTTAAAACTACAATAAATTCTCACTAAAACATATGCACAATAGCTTATAAGCTTATACATGCTTCTAAACTTTGGTTGACTGATTCTATTATTGCTTTATGCGCAGGTTTGACTTGGCCCTCACTTTACCTTATGTGCAGATTTAACTCTCTTTGCATTTTTCTTTACTCACATTGCTTCACTATTCTATGCACAACAATCAACATTCAAGACTCATTTAAATATGCATAATCACGCCCCACTTTAGTTTGTGCACTAGTTTTAATCTTTAGCAGTGTGTTTCATATAGGAAAGTGTTATGATCTCCTTACAAATACTTTAATATGCATTCATATTATCCTATATGTTGCGAGTGATTTCAAACTAACCATCTACTTTAAAGGCAACATTTATACTTATTTTGGATTGGTCGTATTGTTGATTCCTTAACACACTATATCCGAAGCATTATAATAACATAACATTGGCTCTTATATGAGCCTTTTACCTTTATAAGACTTGCGCTATGTAACACTTCATATATATATATATAAAAGTTCCACTCAAGTGCAATAATATAACAGTGATGCTTGCCCACTACAAAAAGTATTACAAATTTTATATATATATATACATATAATCATTCTTTGGTAATTAAATGTATTCATCAATATATATAATGTGTACACACGCATATATGCATATATATATTTCTTCAATATATAATATGTATTAACATCTTTTAATATGATGAACATATATTTGTACTTATATTAAGTATATACATATACATATATTTACGCATACCTCATCATAACAATATGTATATACATATACATATACATATACATATATATATGTATATATATATACATATATATACATATATATGTATATGTATATGTATATGTATATGTATATGTATATATACATACATATATATATATGTATATATATATATGTATGTATATATACATATACATACATAGGCATATATATATGTATTGTATATATATTAATATTACATTATAATCTATATATATATAGGTATATATATTGTGAGTTATTATCCATATTATTACATAGAGATAATATATATATTATTACCTATATATATATAGGCATAATATATATATACTCCATATATATATATGTATATATATACATACATACATATACATATATACATACATATATATACCTATATATATGTATATATATACATACATACATATACATATATACATACATATATATACATATATACATATATATATATACATACCTATATATATGTATATATATATACATATATTATATATAATTATTTTGTTATTTAATATATATATATATACAATTATGAACACATAGAAGAACTTTCACTTGAACTAAAGACTAAATAGACAACCCCAAACAAGAACATCCACAGAACAAGACTATGAACACCAAACCTACAATAGGCTAACACAAGAACATCAAACAATAGTTAATCATGTTAGAAACCAAAATCTAGCATTCCCTATGAAATTCTTAGCTAATCCAAGAAGAAAACATGAAAATGAGAGTATAACAAACAAAGATAACATGTAATCAAATTGAAATAGCTAAACCTTCATCCCATAGGGGGCATGGTGCTCCTTTGATGTGGAAAGAAGCCCTTTCCCAGTCCCCTTCATAAGTTTTGATGGTGTTGATGATCCAAAGTGTGAGATTTGATGCAAAATGGTAATATAAACTAGCTAAAATGATGAAAATAGTGAAATTCTATGAGTTGAAATGCCTATAGTAAGAATACTTCAAGTTGTGGATCCATATTGTGAAGATAATGCTTCTATTTATAGAACTCAAAGGTTGAAGAATGATAGAAATTGGTGAATTTGGGATAAAATGGGAGCCACTGAGAATGTGATACTTGTCACAATTTTATTGGGTGAGGGTGGAGCACATTTTGGGGAATGTGCTAAGTAAAGGAGGATGTAAAAGGAATAAGTGAGAATGGTTGAGGATTTGAAAGGTTGTAAGAAGAATTAAATGAATGTGGTTGAAGATTTGAAAGGATGTAAGTGGAATTATTGAGGATGTAAGAGGATTTAATGCAGGTGTAAGAGGCTTTTTGAAACCTTTGGAGGGAAACTAAATGAGGAGGTGGTTGGGAGGAATATTCCTTAGAATATGTTATTATGAGGATAAAGAGGGGAATTAGATAATTAAAGGAAATTATTTTCATGTGCAACCTAGTTAGTTGACCATGGGTTGATTTGACTCTTGAGGAGTTAAAAGCTGGAGGATTTATTAATGATGATTAGAAAGTGATTTAGAGTTAATTAATTTAGAATTAATTAACTTGGATTGGTTAGGAGATTGTGACATTTGATTTGATTTATTTAATCAAATGGGAAGATTTTGGGAAGATTTAATTAAATGTTTTTATTTAATTAAATATGATGAACATTAGTCAAAAGAAGGGTGAATTAATCTAATAAATTTAATTATTTGATTAATAGTAGAAATTGATGAATTTAACTAAATAATGTTGATTATTTAATTAATTTGGTTAGTTTGAAGTGATTTAGGAGGAAATGGTGTTAATTAATCAGAATCAGATGCATAGTATAAATCAAGACTTTTTAAGTGTCTACATTTTGCCCATGTTTAAAGTGAAGTACCTGTTGTGTTGGTTCAAAGAATAACAGTGCCTAATATTTAAATTAAAAAAAACTATGATTTTTCTAGATTCCCCACTACTGGCAGCCCAATGGAAGGAATTACAATGCTACACTACCCCCTCGAGAGATCGGGCAAAAATTGCAAAATTTAGGTCAAGTTCGTGAAAAGGTTCAACAAGGTCAAGCTCAGAAAATAGCCCACGGGACATGAAAACAAGCTCACGGTGATGAAACAGGTCAAAATGGGCTTCGTTAAGCAAAAACTAGATTAATGGGCTCAAAAACCCTAAAAAACCCCCAAAAAACCCTAAAGAAATGCATAAATAGGGTTGAAGGGGTCATTTTCAAATCATTTGCACACTCAACCTTCTAGATTTCTTGAGATTTTGCTTTGAAGTGTTGACAGAATGGCAGCTCATGTGCTTCCCATACATCAGATGGAGTAGGTTCGAGAGTTCTAGTGGCCTTAGGATGCAAGACCCCCAATATGCCTTTCAAAACTTTTCTCATTTTTTCACATTTTAAGTGTATTTATTAGGGTCCAAATAGGTCATCCAAAAGTAGCTCTCTATGGTTTCGCAAATGTTACGATCAATGTTGCTTTTCTCGATGGCGACTCATCTTTGTAGGATAGCATTGCGTGGTGCTGGAAGGTCTCAGGGTCACATAGAAATTGTCAACCCACTTTTGCATGATAGCGTCACACAAGCCCAAAAGAGCCCAGTGTTGCCTAGAAATTCTAATTTTCCTTTGCAAAAGAGCGTCGCCTTCGTTTATAGCATGAATTTTGTGAAAACATAGAGTGCCACCTTTATAAATACCAGCTTGCTTTTGCTTTTGAGAAATTCTTAATTTTTGAAAACATGCGAGGTTGATTAAATTTGACGTCGTGGGTATTTTGGATATAGGAGGTCCTTTGAGTGCTCCACTTGAAGGAGCATAGAGGGCAGATACCACACTGGGTGAGGCAATTATCATATGTTGCATTATTTTTCCTGGGTTTGATTGGATTCGAGCATGTGATGCAAATGCCTGAGGTTAGGACACACTAAGTGATGATGACAACACTGGTGGAGAGATGGTGGAGTGATACTTCATTGTTCCATCTACCAACTGAGGAGGCCGCAATGACCTTGGAGGATGTATGGAAAATCTTGTGAATCCCTATACATAGCGAGCACATTATCTATGATGTTGAGGTCAGTAGTGATAGATATTCTAGTTCTTTGGGGTTGATCAGTACAAGGTAGATAGTGAGTAGATTGACCTTGCTCAATATGAGGGGATTGCACCAGATTTGACCTTATTTGTTAGTGCACTGATCTCTAGAGTCCTCATTCCCGATAGGTGAGCCAGAGGTTAGAGTGTTGGATGGAGTGTCGTTTGTGGAGGATGATGGAGGAGATGACTGTCTATGTTTGGGGGAAAGTTGTCCTAGCTTCATTATATCATGATATGCACTAGGTTGTGTACTACAGGGCTCACATCATTGGAGTGGGAGTGACACTTCTCCACATTTGGGCCTATGAGCATATAGTTGTTTTGATGTCAACCATTGCTGATGTGCAGGAAGATCGCAATGATCCACTGGTTTACAAATATGGGGGTATGACCACCCTCCACTACATAGGTATCATAGGAATCTCACAAAGGAGGTGGGTGATCGATGAGATGACGAGTTTCCGATGGAGACCTTGGCTCCATTACCATAGATGGCATGATGATGATGCCTAGTTATTTTACTGTCATCATACCAGATATATGCAAGGCCGTGAGAATCACATGATCGAGAGATACCTTCCTAATAGGGCTTCCCGATAGTTTGGGGAGGTGCAGGATGCACTTGACCTTGCATATAGAGCCATTTTTGCACAACGAGCCTAAGAGACAACCTAGGGGTAGTAGATCCAGCCCCAGTTAGCCATTGATGACATTAGACAGTTGGTGATGCATCCTTGGGCATACTTCGATGGTCCCACAGATGTGGACACTACATAGGCATATGATGCATACTGGTAGGCTCACACTCCCATTAGATTGACTTTATCGGTTGTGCCAACAGCAAGCAGGAGACAAGTTAGAGGACCCCAAATAGGATAGGTGCAACAATAGCCACCTTAGGAGCCCCAGGATGGGCAGGATAGATAGGACAGACATGCAAGGCATGATGGATAGGTATTACCCCTAGTTCAACCAGTTGCACAGAGGGCACCACATCAGCCATAGTAGCCACAATAGCCACCACCAGGTCCCAATCCTAGGGATAGTAAGATAGTAGCATTGTAGGCGTAGGTATAAGCTTTGATAGGGAAGATACAATAGGCATGGACCTAGATTCAGACCCTGATCTAAGAGAGGGATTAGGTGAGATAGGAGGCGACGTAGGAGTGCCAGTAGAGATAGGGTGTCAATCTTAGCTTGGCCTAGGAGACAAGACGGAGACAACAACTAGATGCAGTAGCAAAATAGGCATAGGGATAGGCGATAGTCCCAACAGAGCTGTATGGTCGAGCGATGCAGGATGCATCGTACTGTAGGTTATTATACTAAAGAGCTTTCCCATAGGAGTGTTGGGAGTCAAATTTCTCCCACATCAACCAAGTTGCTCCAAGGAGGTCTCGCCCAAAGCCACCAAGAAGACCATCAGGGTCGCACCATTAGAGTCGAAGTAGCCACCATAGCAACCGATAGAGTGAGGGGAGCTCAGGCCACAAATAGTGCTTTAGACACTTTTTTTATGTACAACCTAATTAATGATGTGTATACATTCATTGGCTGAGTTTTGATTAGTCTCTTGTATATTTCGATGATGACATTATATACCTGATCCTAATTGTATCATGGAATTCATTTTTTATATATATACATGAGATGAATTTGATGCGATTATATAATTTCATGTTATTTTATTTGTGTTATGGATGTATGAATGCATATGATATGGATGGATGCATTTAATGATCATGTTATGATGCTTTATGTTTTATGATGTATGTGATGTTATTAATGTATGATATGAATGCATAATAGATGTATGATGGATTTGTGTGGATGTACTTTTATGCAATGGATGATAATGATGTTATGAGATGCTTAGAATAACCAATCTATATTATGTTGATGATAATGCATGTGAGATTGGTGTAATGTAACAATATGTTTTCTTCTTTTTGTAGAAGTTGAGAAATCCAACTTCACAGACCTCAAAGATCACCTACATGCAAATAACATGTCATAGAAAGGAAGAGATGGAGACAAAAAAGCAAGGGTGCTCTGCAAGCTTCAAGAGAGATTGCATTGACTGAATTGAAATAATTACAAAAATCAATCCTTAAAAGGAGATCATGCAAAACCTAAAAGTAACCCTAATAGGTAGACATTTAATAATTAATATAATTATTAAATGTCACAATATGCAAACTAAAGTGAAATTTTAAGAGAGGAATAAAGGTAACTTAATTACCATAATCAAGTTAAAACCTTTACTCTAACACCCCCCTTAATATGAGCAAGAGTGCAGCTACAAACATGTGCAAGAAAGCAAATGTAACTACAATGCATGAAAGCAAACAAGGGTCCAGGCAACTAGGCTTGATCAGGTACCCAAATACAACCAAATCTCTATAAAGTGGAGAAATAGAGAAAACCTCATGGGAAAAACTCTACTCCAAAAAGAGATGAAAGACATGAAGAACATCACTGAAGCACAAGAAGCTGCAAACAATTGTCAAAAGATGACTGCTATGGTGTTGAAGAACCTCCTCTGAAGATAGGATGATCAGGATCAAGGAGACAACAATCTGCATGAGTGCCCCCAACAACGCTACTTGAATCAGATGGAAAACAAAGGCAAACACCTGGAATGAAGATACAGATGGCACAAGTACCAATAGTCTAAAAAATATTGATCAATTGAAAATAGAAGATTCCTTCCAAGGCGAAACCAAGGAAGCATTAGCATGAATAGTATAATACCCCCCATAATGTTGACTGGGAGAGCCTGACAGATCTACTGAAATGTTGTGTAACACCCTATAGTGCATGAAGGAGAAGAAATAACATCTGAAAGTGCACAAGAAAGTACCTACAACTGAAAAAGTGGTGTGCAAAACAAAGCACACATTCATGAGGCTGGAATCATATGGATCCATTGTTGTCGTGGAGGGAGACTCACCGGAAAAAGGTGTGATAGAAAAAACAAAGGCACTACACAACCCCCCATGGCACTTTATAATACAATGCGAGTACAAAATAAGGCACAACCTTATCTGCAAAATCCTCAAAATACATGTACAATAGTGTGACACTTTATCTTAGTGTGTTTACATATAAGAGTTTGCTTACAAAAGATGCTCAAAATTCCCACAAAGGACAAAAAACTAGAAATACATAAAGAACAGCAAAAAATGAAGCATCCCATGCAAACAAGAAGTTCTGAAGAGCTAATATGTCCAGGTAATTCACCAGAGTGTGAAAACACAGAAAAATGAATAAAATATACCTCGAGTAAAATCTTAAAAAATGCATAGATGGAACTGAAGAGCTCTGAAATATGGTTCCAACGCCACTGAGATCGCTAAAAACGAAGAAACTGGTCAAAAGTTACAAGCTCATAACTGAAAACAGCTCCTTTGACTTCAAATGGTTGTATAATGCACCAACATAAAAATGAAGTGATGAAACCCACACCACTGGAAATTTCACGGAATCAGCTTTCTGACGATATCTCATTTTCCAAAAAATGATATCGTATGCCCAAGTTATGGCCTCTCGAAGAAAACAGCTCCAAAGGGGAAAAAACACAGTGTTGGATTAAATTTGACAGTCATATGACCGTTGCAGCAAAAATCCGGGCCTAAATTTCATGGCTAAATGGCCCTCAACGGATTTGTACAACTGGGCTTATTACAAAAAATATTTTTAAAAAAAAAACATTAAAAAACCAATTTACAAATAATTTTTTTTTTATTAAAAAAATTTTGAAAAAAAACTTTGGGTGGGGGGGCACGTGGGCCCACCCCCACCATGCCTCATAGGGCAGAGCAGGTACGACCTGCGCAGGAGTACCATGCTTGCAAGCCTTTAAAAAGGCTTTTGCTTTTTTTTTTAAAAAAAAAAATCAAAAAAATTTTCTTTTTTTAATGAAATAAAAAACTGCGAAATTTTTATTGTAGAATTTTTATTTTTATTTTTGACAATTTTTTTTACCTCGATCTACATGCAGACGGTTACAGGGCTATAAGGGTAAAAAAATTTGCCTCAAAGGTCAATTGTGTCCAAAATGGATGAATGAACAGTTGTTTTGGGGGTTTTGGACTGCTGCGGATGCAATGGCGAGGTCCGTTTGGAATCAAAAGGCTTCAATCTAATAGCTATGTCCTGGATCAAAAAAGCAAACCCCAAACCCTCGAAGCTCCAAAAATCCTTCAAAACACTAACAGGAAGCAGCAGGTCTGGAGCTCTGATACCATGTAGAGTTTGAGAAAGCCAACTTCACAGACCTCGAAGATCACCTGCATGAAATAACCTGTCACAGAAAGGAAGAGATGGAGACAAAAAAGCAAGGGTGCTCTGCAAGCTTCAAGAGAGATTGCATTGACTGAATTGAAATAATTACAAAGATCAATCCTTAAAAGGAGATCATGCAAAACCTAAAAGTAACCCTACTAGGTAGATATTTAATAATTAATATAATTATTAAATGTCACAATATGAAAACTAAAGTGAAATCTTAAGAGAGGAATAAAGGTAACTTAATTAACATAATTAAGTTAAAACCTTTACTCTAACACTTTTTTCAACATCTTTTTCGTGTGTGATATGATGATGTAGGATGTGTGTATGCATGATGCAAAATGTGATGATTTTTAAGATGCTTATATGGTTATGTGATGGATGATTATTCAAATTTGTTATTTATGAGATGCTTAGACTAACAAATCTATATTATGCTAAACACCCTAAATGATATGTAATGTATGATGGATGGTGTTTTCTATTATGATGATATGTATTGTATGCAGTATGCTAACAGTTTGTGGATACGGGATGGATGCACAATAGATTTTATTTGAATGTCATGATACCATGTTAGTATATGGAGAAGATAGAAGAAAGAGGGATCAACCCTTGATTCCAAGAAGATGTAGAAGTCCAACAAGTCTATCAGGCATTGAGACTTTATTAGATTAGTGATGAGTGATGATAATTTGTTGAATATCAGGGATTGGGGATGTAAAGAGCATTAATTTCCTTATGTTTGATAACACACATAGATACAATGCATCAAGGTATGGATAACTAGGATGGCGTTGTACCTAGTGAGATGGACTTTGACTTGACAATCAAATAGGAGTATCCTTGTTCACACCTGGCATACGAAACCTTGTTATAGTGTAATTCAAATATTTCAAACATCTTGGACCAAAATACAAAGAGGCAAAGCCTTCAAATGTAATAGTCAACAAGATATCTAGAACATCTTCCCTACACAGCAAACAAGATTAGCATGACAAAGGTTATATTACAAGAATATCCAATAAGCACACCAAACAAAAGATAATGATCAATGCTCCATTCCTTTCTCTCTAAATCATTTGATAGAAATCATCAAGAGGTCATTGGAATGAGCACAATAAGATAAGTCAAAAGAAAAGATCAAGTTAAAAAACAAGATAATATTATTCATACCTATTGATACCAAAAATTAGCAAGGTAACAACCTTTATGGGAAACTTAGTTAATGGGGGACCAATTGCACTAAACTAAGTGACCTCCACATTTTTAAAGAAGTAGACTTCTTTTTTAATTGGGGTTTTGGAATGAGAAAAGGAAGAAAATATAAAAAATAACAATCTAAGCGATGCGCCAAGATTTAGATGTAAGGCACGATAAATCTATCTTTTGGATGCAATTTAAGGGCCCAATCAATAATCTGCTATATTCCAAAATAATAGAAATCAAAGGTGAAAACCTGAGTATTTTATTCAATGACATAAAAAAATTCTCATATTCATTCACTGAAAAGAAGAGTCAAAGACATGATCTTAAACCAATAAGTTTGTATTAAAATCATAGAAGTTCTACAAACAAACAATTCAGGACAATAATGGCATAGTATAATGTTTTATCAAATAGCTTAAGAAAAATAGAAAGGCCAAACAATGGCATAGTTTGAGAGTCTCATACAATAATCTAAAAGCAATACAAAATGCCTGGTGTCTTTTCCCTAATTTTTTTGTATCTTTTGAACTCATTTTCGGAAGGAAGAAGAAGTATATATAGCTTAAAAATCCTGCAGCCTAGCATGCCAGTAATAGAAAAGATCTTGTATCTCAAGCAATGATGCCTGCAACAATGATTCCCCTCAGTCGTTGTAATAGAAAAAGATTTGATCTATCAATGTAGTCACTTCCCAGCTATATGTATCCCTTGCAAATGATGCAAGTGTTCCTAGGAAAACCCTATGCAAACAAGTGTAGCTCAACCATGTGATCAGTCAAGACACACGGCAGCCTGGCGGGGCATGCAGTTCGCTCATGCCTTCCCTTCGATGAATTCCCCACAAAAGAGACATGTGGCAACTGGTTGGGGCTTGCTCGTTGTTTCCTCCCTCTTGCATTGAGAGACCGCATATTGAAAACATGTGGAGGCGTTCTTACTATCGGCGCAAAATGTGGGGTCCGCCAGAAAGTGTACGCAGATGAAAGCTACATGGAAGGCAGACGGGGCCTGACTAAAAAGTGAAGGGAAGTAGCCTTTATGTGCCCGCGGTGACGACACATGGAAGCACAACGGGAGCTAGTAGAAGAGCGAAGGAAGTAATCACTGTGAGGAGAGCCTAATAGACACATGGCAACAATGGATGAAACACTTCAAAAAGGGGCCTGATGATGTTCAAATGATTGAGGTGCGGCGAAAAAAAAAACCACCCATAGGGAGCTCAAGGAATTTACGTATCCATAGCTTTTGGCGACTACTAGGGGCATTTTTCCTGTGGAACGAGGAACCCAAAAAAATTTTGGCTCGCAGACCATAGTCCCATTCATTGGGCGATGGAGTTAGAGCTTAGAGAGAATGGCCTACAAAGGTAACTAGTTAGCTTTAGATGGTATCAATATGTCACACAGATTCTCTTATGCTCCACTCAGATCAATCATTTCCTGTAAGGAAGTGTCGCGAATATATCGGCCCCAGACTCAAGTTGGAAGAGTAGCCACGTAATTTGATGAGGGAAACCTTCAATATCTGTTGCACTAGGGGGTTGGATGAAGCTCTAGAAAGGAGATGTATCCTATTGTTTCTCTTCTATCTTTACCACAATCTTCTCCACAGTAGCCACTGAGTCATCAGAAAGAAACGAGGAGGGTAAACCCATCTGAGTTAGCTGGGAAAACCTAGCTCGCATGTTATTCATGGTTTGGTCCAATTTGGCAGCACACTCACTAGCATGGAGGATGTCCTCGCAGTAGTGCATAAACATGTTCACTATTTTGGCAGCCACCTTTCGATCCTTGATCCTTGTGTTTGCTAATTTTTCATCTGAGACCATGTACAACTTATCCAGTAGCTTTTCCGCCTTAGGAACCCTCTCTGCGATGACCTATGGGAATCGCTCAATTTCTCCACAAAACTCCCTATCTAAATTTGTTGTCTCGACCATAAATTGGAGCATTGGCTTAAGTGTCAGGCAAAAGGCTTTGACCTTATCCTAGTATAAAACATATAGTTGTTGAGTCACTAGAATGAGGTCTGGTTGAGCAACAGGGGCTTGGGGAGCACTCTTTAGAAGGGAAATCTCTACATCCCTTGAGCCAACACTCTATGTCAATTTCGTGATCCTTTGATTTGTGGCTGCAAGCTATCCATAGATGTTTCTCAATTCTACGGACCAGTTTTCCTCGGCTTGATTCTTTTTTGTTGATTTTGTCTCAAGGGAAAGCTTCACCTCTTGGAGTACCTTCTCCAATTGGGATTTTTGGTTCTCAAAGTCTACATCCTTGTTTTGCATTTGTTGCTTGAATTGAGCACATTGTCATTCAAACTCCTCGCTTTTTGTTGCACCGCTTGTTCCACTAGAGCCAACCGGTTCTGATATTCTTGGTTCCTTCACTACAACACATCGAACAGGTTGGGGTCAACGGATTGGAACATTACAAGTTCCTCTCAAATTTTAGGCTACTCTACTTTTGTTTCCTTCACTTTCTCCAATAAGTGCGCAATGTTTAATTCCATCACATTTTCCTTCACCAACAGGACCTCAACTCTATCCTTCACAAGTTTCAGCTCCTCTTCTTTCTTCTTTAGCTGGCGACCAGACTTGAGGAAGTCAGTGGTCACCACCCATTGTGTTTCTTCCATAAGCTTAACCTTGTCCTATGGCTGATCTATGCTCAGATCGATTCCCATGGAAAACATGTTGTAATCATCAAGCTACATCTCCCCTTGCAATTCAATGATATTTGGATACATGGTTGTGAAATAGGTCAATCACTGAGCCTCATTGAAGATAGTCTATATCTTTGGCCCTTTGCTTCTAGATTCTGATAGCCTATGCTTCCTTTGTTTTATCACCCTATGCCATAAATTGGGCTAGCGACTAAACTATCCTACCTATGAAAGGTGCACAGGAGGTAGGGCGAAAGGGAATGCGAGGGTAGTGGTCTCAGATGTTTTCTTCTTCGGAAGAGTGACAGTCTGTGGGGAGAAAGGAGGGATATACTAAAGCCCCATTTGTGAACCAACAAGACTCATCAGGTGTTGTGGCAGTAGCGGGGTCACAGCGGACTCCATCTACTGAGCAGACTGAGTTGGGCTCGATATAGTGGTAGCAGGGGGGGTGTCCATGGTGGTCGCAGAGGCAAAGGGCAAACAAATAGTGGACACATAATGGGTAGAGGAAAAAGGTGAAAGGGTCCACAAAGAATTCAAGACAAACGGTCTCACCTGGGAGAACTGGGAGAAACCTCCCACGACCATTGCAACAGAGGTGGAAAAGGAAAGGCCAACACTTGTGGTGAGGGGTGTCACAGAGATAACAGGGGATACTAAAGATTGTGAAGTAAGGGTAGAGAGAGCAAAAGTTACCTATTTTTTGGATGGTTGCAGTCTTTGGCTCGCTGTTGGCTCCTAGCTTATCGCAAAACCTAGGCTTATTATGGGCTCCTATGAACCTTCTTCCTTAGTTGTATCCATACACTGCCTCTTGTTGGGTGGTGATTCCTCCACTTCAACAGTCTCTAACTATTACTGTTGGGTTTTTTTTGACATTTTCGCAGTCTAGGTGCATGTACACAAGGCTCTCGATCGTGATACATTGAACCACACATTTGAAGAGACCCCGACCAACTGTTTCACTACTTTCTATTTTTTCTGCGATGGGGCCGACTATATTTCACTTTCCTTCTCCTTTCCTTTCTTTGTATGTGTTTTAGACTCCTCCAAGTCGATGTCTTCATCAACACTCGCATCAGAATTTGAATGCACGTTGTCTCATAATTTATTGAATCTATGATCTGTCTCTATGCTTTGTTAATGAGCATCAAGGCATTGAATTTCTTGTCGGTAGATCTAGAAGTCCTTAATTCTTTCCTCAATCCAATTCTCTTTCTTTGACAACTCACTGGGGAGGGTGGTCCCCATTTTGCGCTTCTCAATATATTTTTCTAAGTAGAGGTAGAATTGAAGCCATTGTGGCCTGCTATCATCGGCAGGAATATAGGCTAGGTCCACCAACAAATCATCATGCTCCTTGATCGAACTTCACCGCTTTTCCCATTATGGCCAGGGGTTGTGGGTTACCTTGATGAATTCATTACTCAAGTCATCGAAAGGGATTGTAATTCCATTTGTCACAGATCATCACTAACCCCAAATGAGCCATCTTTTCACCTAGCAACTTGTGCAACTGCTTCTTCACCATAACCACCCACTTGAAGGTTAGTGAACATTTGAAGAATCGTCTCTTGCCCTTTCCTCTGCAAATTTTATAATCAATAATGGACATCTTCCTAAAAATTTCAAGGGCCAATACTTTGTGTGTGACATACTCTGAGAACTAGAGTGACTCCTTAGTAAAGCCACACATACAAATGAATGTGAAATCCCTCTCGATGAGCCAGTCACATTTAGGAGTGAAGCTCTGCATTCACTTCGTTTGTTCGGTGGAAAGTCTATAGATACAACCATTCTTATCGAAGTCTTGCAGAATTGGAGTTAAGAAAAACTTTGAAAATGCATAATAGTCATGTGTTACGGAAAGGAGGGGAGTCCATACATAAATTGGCTTGTTGGCTCCATTATCAGTAAAAATAGATAATGGCATCATTTTACTAAAGAAGTCAAGGTTCTAGTATAAGAACATATGAGCAAGCAAGGAAGAAAACCTGAACTTGTGTTGCATCTTGTACTCCCATATTTGGCTCATCATTTTGTAGTAAATGACTCCTGCATAGTCATACTAGAACAAGGACTTTGTCCTTTGCAACTGAAAACCCAAACCTAGCTAAAATTCTTCCACCCATTTGTCTTCATCCAAGCCACAAAAAAACACCATCATGGAGAGCGCATCCTACATATCTTTCTTGAAGGCATTATGTGCGACTAGAATTTTTGGTGGCTCCTTCAAAAAATTTGCAGGCCTCTCCATTTCCATATTATAGAAGTCCAAAGATTTGTCTCTACCCTTCCAAAAGATGCACCAATCCTCTGGAGTAAATGACTCCATTATGCTCACTTTAGAGTGGCTCACTGGGACACACAACATGCTCCAGATAGCATCTTCGCTGATGTTGACTCTCAGCGTCTTGCCTTCAATGGTGTTGTTATCTGGGTTGAAGTGTTCAATGGCCTCGTGGATAAGCTCGAGGCAGTAATGCACAAAGGGGACCATATATTGTGGAAGATAGTTGAACCATAGCTTATATATCATTTTCTTTTCATTTTCATCCTTTTTCATTCTTTTGCATGATCCTTCCCTAAGAGTCTTAGGGTTCCTCGCGAGGATGGGATCATGGATATTATCCCATTCCTCCTTTATTTTTCTTTGGTCCCTCACAGTTTTAGGCTTATCTAGGGCACACATGTGAACCTGTTTTGGTTTTTCCAGCATACCAGGTGATACGTAAGAGGTTTCGTCAAAGATATTGATGATTTGTGCTACTATCATGTCATCATACAAGCTCTGGGTTACCTCAGCCTGTGCCTCCATCTGAGAACTTTTTGTCATTTTCTTTTCGTTGGAGATTTCTGCTATGCTCAAATTTTCTGCAATCTGCTTCAACTCTGCCTACGCTCAACAATATTTCTCTAAGTAGTGTGCTCGAAAATATTTCACAATGTTAGCCTTTTGCATGTGATACTTAGTTATTTCTTTCTTGGGGTGGCCAACAACTCTTTCCTTTAAGCATTAAATTTGGCATGTACCGCCAATTATCTACTTGTGCGAAATGAATTAATTGCCACTTTGAAATCACAAGAATTCATAATGATGATTTG
Organism: Sequoia sempervirens; assembly: GCA_007258455.2. Classification (NCBI taxonomy): domain Eukaryota; kingdom Viridiplantae; phylum Streptophyta; class Pinopsida; order Cupressales; family Cupressaceae; genus Sequoia; species Sequoia sempervirens. Next base: position 114,690,226 of record VDFB02047397.1, read on the forward strand.
GAAATTATGTCATACAGTGCAATTTTCTTTGAACTTGAGTCAAAAATTTGAAGGCATCTTAGGCTTCGCATGTTGTGACAATTAATATCCCAAAAGAAATGATTAAGCCCAAATATGCAATAAGTGCTTGAAAAGATACGAGTTCTGCTTTGGAGTTTGAAAATTTCCTACAATGTGACACCTCAACATTTGGTCGTGTAGACTACCACCAATGACTACCACAAACTTATTCTAATTAATTAGCTCACATTAATCTTGCATGTAGCAAACCATACCTAGCAGATGAAACTAGGTGGGAAATTCGAGCGAGCCCTGGTGCAATTTTTGAGTTGGTACTCGATTAGCATCATGCTTATGGTATGAAAATTACCATGCATATCCTAGCTATTTCTATAAATAGGCGCTTAGGCAATAGAAAAATCACACTTGGAAATTTGAGCCGAATTGGTAATAGGCAGTTGGCTTAGAATTTAGCATTAGGCAGCTGAGTAGAATTGCATAGAGTTATGCTTAGGAAATTTGTGTAGAGCTAGTGTCAAATAGTTGCATAGAGCTTGCCACCATGAATACCCCAATTAGGTTAGTATGAAAGAAATCCCAGACAACCTTCCTTGGTGAAATCTTGACCAGGCATCTGAAAAGAATGACTAAGAATAAGGATTCACTAGCCATTATAGCGATGAAGTGGGTTCTGGGGAGGGACCGTATTGAATATGAAGACAAGTAAAAAGTTAATATTGATGTATTATCTCACTTTATTACGTCTATGCTCGATATCTAGGTTCCCAAACCATTAATTCTTTACCTAGTGCTTGAGATGTTTTTGAATAAGTACCTAAGCGGCCTCAGAGAGGTGGTGGAAAATGTTGCAATTGGTATAGGTTTTCCAATGATGAGCGACCTATAGAAGTACATTCAAGAAGATGTAGTAGTACCATGGTTGCCATTCCTAAGAAGGTTACACATCTAGTTGCAAGAAGAGCATCGTCAAAGGGTAACTCATGCCTACCACTTCTTGTTTCACTTGTACAATGTGGTGCATTTCTATAACATTAATTGGTACACTGACTTTAGGAACTTGGTGTTCCCTCTGTCACTCGCCTTTGCTTCTACAGGTGCTGCTGCAGGTTATGCTAATAAAGTAATTCTAGATGTTACTATTGATGCCTCCATTGCCCCTACCTGTGATTAGAAAAATTTTATGCTTTAATAAATCTTCCTTTTGTTAATATGTTTTGTATATATGCTTGGAAAAAGAATTTACCATAGATATATATGAAGAAGATACATAATATATAAATATACTCTAAAAGTATATGGCCTCAGAGCCATTTTGACAATGTTCTTATCGAAGTATATAAATATAATGAAAAATATAGCTTATATAACATCTTGTCTCCTTTTCTCTTGTGGTTCTGCAATATGGGTTTTGCTTTCTTCTCTTGCATATATGTGTTCACTTCAATTTTGCATATGGGTGTCATTTTTCTCTGCTTCATGGGTTGCTTTTAGTTTTCTCTGCTCTTTGCAATAATGGGTTCCATTCGTTCCTGCTTCCTCGCACTATAGAAATTAATTATTGAAAGATTGGCCAACAAACACGAAAGGGAAAATAATTACACTACTCACATATTTACACACAATAACAAAGCTTAATTAAATAATTTTAGGTGAATTCCATTAACCGGAATACCTAATGCTTCCTACTCCATGTTTTCTAATTTGTATGCATTGTGTTGCTTGCATTGAATTATTTTGAAAGGGCCTTCCCAAAGGCTTTTGAACTTTCTGTGTTGGTCTTCCTTTGTAGCCCTATCATTGAATTTTAGCACTAGGTCTCCACACTTTAGACCTTGGTCTGAAGCTTTCTTGTCGAACCATCTCTTAACCACATGTTGGCGGTTAGACATGGCTATCAAGGCCTTTTCCCTTTTTTTCTTACACTTCCAACAACTCAGCCAGTCGAACTTCCATGGCGTTGTTTTGTTCTACCTCAAGAGATTTGAGCAGTTGCAATGTTGGAATCTCCATAGAGATAGGCAATAGCGCCTCTTTTCCATACACTAGCTTGTATGAAAAAGTCTTGAGGACTTGCTTGGGAGTTATGCAGACAGCCCAGAGCATTGCTTGAAGGTTTTTATGCCATTCTCTTTGGTGTTTTGACCTAATTCTTTTGATGATTCATACTAATTTTTTATTAGTTGACTCAGCTAGGCCATTCCCCTGCGGGTAGTAATTTGATGATGTTTTCAAGAATATGCCATGCGCAAATGCGAATTGACATATCTTAGAGCCTAGGAAAGCCTTGGCATTGTCGGAGATGATGGTTTTTGGTGAGCTGAATCTCGTCACCAGTTCCTCAAGGAAATCCACTATCTCCTCCTCCATCACATTCTTCAGGGGCATGGCTTTAGTCCACCTAGTGAAGTAGTTTGTTGCCGTTAGAATCCATTTATGTCTGGTGTTGGAGGTGAGACTGATCATTCCAATGAAATCAAGGCCCCATTGCACAAATGGCTCATCGACCACTATCGGATTGAGATGCATTGCAAAAAAAAATTCTTCTCCCTGCAAAGAATTGGCATTCCTTGCAAGCTTTTACCACGTGGAGTATGAGTCATTGAATAGTCTGGGCTAGAAGTACCCATCGCACATGATTTTGATGGTTGTGGTCTTTGCAAAGAAGTGTCCACTCACGAGGCTACTGTGGAAGGTGTCAAGAATCCTCTTCATTTGCTCTTTGGTGACACACCGTAAAAGAACATCGTTGAAGTACCTTTTGAAAAGGATCCCTTCAATGAGTGCATACCCACTGTTTTGTAGTCAGTTGAATCTTCTCCTTTGAGAAGGGATCCCTGGTGAATATTTTCTATTATGCATAAACCTTACTCTGTCTACCAACCAGTAACCTTTGGACTCGAACTCATTGAATAGAACTAGCTATGGTTTCTCTTCTTCCGATGTCATTTCTTCGTCATGCGCTAGATATTCGCACAGTCCTCTTCCTCATACAGTCTTTCTAGGCTTGACCTCAATGTCATATTCAAGGATCTTAGTGATCCAATTAGCCCTTTTTTTGGTGATTTCTCCTTCCATGATGTATTCATGCACATTGGAATGTGTGACATAGACAATTACTTTGTTACAAGATATTAGATGTCAAAAATTCTTGAGTCCCTTAACAATTGCAAATTCTTTCCTTTCGATGAATTTGTAGTTTGTCTCACATTCCTTTAAGGTCTGGGAGTGAAATGCTATCAAATGTTCTCCTTTTCCTTCATCATCTTTTTGAGTTAAGATAGTAGCAATGCTTGACTTGCTACTAAATACATACATTATGAAGTCCTTCAATAGGTTCGAATTGACTAGCACAAGAGTTGAAGAAATAGCATCCTTAACCTTCTTGAAGGATTCTCTAGCTTCTTTAGTCCATTTGAATAATTTATCCTTTTTTAGCATAAGGGTGATTGGTTCGATTAATCCTACAAAATCCGAAATGAATTTGCTCACAAAATTCACCTTCCCTAAGAAATACTAGACTCCTTTCTTGTTGACTGGTAAGGGAAGCTCTTTGATTGCTTTCACCTGCTCGAGATCAATTGCAATTCCTTCTTTGGATGCTACGTGTCCTAATAGGTTGTCTTGCGGTACTCCAAAGACACATTTTTTTGGGTTCAAGGATACCTCGAACTCCTAAATTTTTTTGAAAACCATCTCAAGGTGATCGAATTGATCATCCTTATTTTTGGAGAATACAGTCAAATCATCCAAATAGATCAGGATAATCTTGTTAATCAATTCACTAAAAGCGATATTCATCGCCTGCTGGAAAGTGGCTCCCACATTTGAGAGGCCGAAAGGAAATTTAGCATATGCAAATGTTCCCCACTTGGTAGTGAACATTGTTTTGTGTCGGTCCCCTTCTTTGACCTAGATCTAATTGTAACCAAAGAAGCCATCTAGTAGAGAAAACATTTTAGACCCTACCACTATTTGCAAGATTGACTCCATAGAAGGCAGCGGATAGTGGTCTTTTAGGGATGCTTTGTTCAGGTCCCGAAAGTCAACACATAGGTGGATGTATTGGTTCTTCTTTTAGATTGGGACCAGGTTGGATACCCATGTGTTGTGCTTGATCAAGAAGATAATCTGAGACTGAATTAGCTTTGTTAGCTCTTTTGCCATCAATGCTTCGATCTTCAGGTTCACTGGCCTCTATTTTTGGAAAATTGGTTTTCCACCTTTGGTCAGCTTTATTGTATGTTGGATGATGTCAAGGTCATATCCCTTAAGGTCATCATATGAATAGGCCACTACTCCTTCATACTTCTCATAGAAGTTGATGAGCCTCTCTTTATCATGATGCAAAACGTCTTTCCTGACTTTGAGCTTTCTTCCATTTCTGACCTAAAGGTTCACATAGTCGCTTTTATTTTCTATAAACTTCCTTTTATCATTTCTTGCATCGTCACAATCGAACATATTTTTGAGAGTAACTAGCCCCTTTGGAAGCTTTTTTGACCTTAAATGAATGATTTGTCCATTATAGGCCTCTGCAATCTTTAGTTGGAGTTGGTTGAAAAACTCACCTGACTATTGGATGAACAAAGTGATGTGTTTATCACTATCAAACACTTGCTAGATTTGATCATTATCTATAATTTCCAGTCATACTATCACTTGTATAGAGTGTTTGTTATGAATTAGGTCAGAGATAGGGTTAAATTGAGAACTGATTATGGCCATGTGTTTTGCATCACTATTTTGTTCTCAAGGCATTGTATAGATGTTGAAGGGTTCAAAACCTTCGATCAGGTCCTAGACTCTATGTCTATAGGATCGCATGTGAAAATTATTTGTAGCAGAGACCCCTTGAACTTGGTTTACTACTACTTTGGAATCTCTAAACACCATTAATTTCTTGATGCCCATCTACTCCCCAAGGCTCAAACCTTGCACTAGGCCTTCATATTCAACTTCATTTTTTGAACAAGCGAACTAAAAGTGGAAGGACCAGAGTGTCTTTTCATTATGCATGGATATCAAATATATCTTAGCCCCTGTGCCCACTTTTCATCTTGCTCCATCAAAGTGCAACATCCATAGCTCTAAAACTTGATCGCTTTCAGGTTCCTTCACAACCTTCGAAAGCTCTTGATCTTCATCATAGATGACATAAGTGCCTAACCCGGTATGTCGTAGAAAAAAGGACCCTTTGGTTGACATGAGATTATTTGGACTTAATGAGGCCTTGATTGAAGTGTTGTGAGGCATTTTATGCATTCACACTAGGTCTTGGACCCTTACAAATCAAATAACATGCTTTTAACGATGTCTTGTAAAGGAATTTCATGCTTTTCTAGACTTAATTAACCTATTTCTCCCTAATTCAAGATTATAAAGTGTCCTTAATAGCATGATTACATCAATCTAAAAGTTTCTTAACTTAAACTTAATGATAAACTATTGTTGTAATCTGTCTTGCACATTCACATTGGTTCTTGTGCATTCTTAGGCTATGTGGACCTCATTTTGGTGTTGTAAAGTGTATTTAATCACACTTTCACATTGATTTATGTGTCCTAATCCCTATTTAACACTTAAATCATCACTAATAGGCCCTAATTAACCCATATTGTGCATCTCAAGGTTCAAATTGATCAAACACCTGACAAGGTTGCATTTTAAACCTTATTTCCTTATTCCTTGGCATCTAAGCTATCAAAATAGCCCCTGTGGGACCCATTCACCATGAATAGTGAATTATTCCCATCCAGGTGGGACCCATTCACCATGTGTGGTGAATGAGTCCAATTTGGCCCCATTTTGACCTTTGAGTAGGAAATAAAGTGAAATTTGAGTTGATTTTACTTCATGTCAGCCTGTGATGAGGTATTAACAAGATACTAAGGCACAAGTTTGTATAAATAGGTGTTTTTCTCCTCATTTTACATCTTACATCTCACACATATACATTCTTCACATCATTCATCATTTATCTTCTATCTCAAGTCAAACAAGTTAGGGCTTTCACATTGCAAGTCATCAATAGAGCTTCCTAAGACATCCAAGGGTTGATTCTACATGCTATGTTGTAGAATTTCAAGATCAATCATCACGGAAAGGTAATCCATTGCATTGTTGCATGTTTCATTCCTTTCTTTCATCATTTTTGTTTAATTACCTAAACGGGGTTTGACTAAGGCAAACCCCCATGCCCTAACAAACAACATTTATTCTTCTCTTCTTGTGTGTTTACAAATTTAAACATCTTGAAAGATTAGAAATAATTGAATATTTAATTTCAAATTCATTCATGTCATATCTTCATTGAACAAGGAAAAACATCAACAAAAAGTCACTTTCAGACCTGAATTCGGCAATTTCAAGAGCAGATACCTGTATAAAGAAGAAGTGCAAATCTAGCTACACAGAATCAATTCCTGAATTTGTTGATTCTTGTAGGTGGAATAATTCACCACCCATGGAAAATGAGTCCCATATATAGGCTTGAAAAGTTATTTTTTCATAATTCAACTCCTGGCAGTTAGAAACCTATTTCCAAGACTTTTCATCAGAAACGAGACTGATTTGCCATGCATTGTGAATCAGTCCCAATGGTCATCGAAAATGATTTATGGGACATTCTAGAACCTTCCAGTAACATCAATCTGCCTCCAGGTGCACTTTGTTTAGTTTCATCAATTTATGTTATCTTTTTTTAAGTTTCTAGTTCATATTTGCAATCAACACTGTGTTTTCCAACATCTTGCATTAGATTAGTTTACATTCATTCATTTTCATTTTTAAGCATTAAAGATCATCCACACACACTTCACATCAATATCTCATTCATCCTTACATTAATCTTGAATGAAACATTGTGCATTTTGGCCCTTTCCTCTCTCTTTTAGGTGAAATACCCTAAAAGAGCCAAAGAAAGATTTGGGCACCAAAATCCTTCATTTCATTTTGGTGAACCTGCTGTTTGAATCCCCTCTTTTCTGATTTTTTATTCCATTGATCATCCTAGATTAGCTTACATTGCATTTTGTATTAGTTAGCTTGCATTCTAGGGTTTCATTTTTGCATGAGTAAAAGTGCATAATAGGTTGCATTTTTGCACCTTTAATCATTGAAAAGTTCTAAAATTATACATTTTTAATTTAGACCTACATCATAACACTTAGAACATACCAAAATCAGTAACAAATTTCTAAAAAAATTGAAAAAATTCCATACTAGAACTCATTCGCCACCCTGGGCGAATCAGTCCCTTTTGACCCCTAAAACAACATTTTACAGAATTCAAAACCTTGTTTTTGGGCTTATGTTTGATGTCTTACCCTGTATATATCAGTTAGTTGCATTTTTGTAGTATGCATTTCATACAATTTAGCATTAATTAGCTCATTTCATGCATGGTTTCACTTTCAAGTTTGCATTCTCCTCTTGTTACATCTCATAATCAATCAATTGTCATCTTTGAAATCTAAAACATTATTCTTCATTTGCATATTTGCTTTAGCATTGTTACATTTCAAGATTGTAGATTAATCATTGCATCATGTTTTCATGTTACAAAATTCTATAGTTCTTATCTTGAATGTTCTCTTTTTAGATATTATTGAATGTTATTAGCAAATTTTGTAAAAGGAATATGAATATGAGGTCCTTTCCCCTCTCTTTTTGTTCATCACGGATCTCTCTCCTAGTTCCCCTTTTGTGGATGAGGTTGGTTTAGTGAAAGAAACCTTGGATATTCATAACACTTACATTTGTTCTTCTCCTATTATCTCACACTTGTGAAGCAGATATTTTAGTGCTAGAAGAACCAATTGATGAGAGTTGTGACAATCTGAGTTGTTTCTCTCCTCTTACCTCTCCTATTAGACATAACATTACTAAAGAAGAGGACATCACACTAAGTAATAATGACGATCACAAAACACAACACAACAATGAGACCATAGATTCATCTCCCAACTCCTCCCCTATTTGTGAGGATTTTTTTGTGAGTAATCATGGCAATCACATTAATTGTGAGGAGGATATGTTGACATTAAATGATCTCTTTAAGACCTATGACAATCCTCTTTATTTTTCTTCCCCTATTTTGGATGATATTTTTGGACAAAAGGAAGTAATCAAAGATAATCATAAGAATCTTCTTGCTCCCTTTCCTAATGTTTCACCCATCCAAGAATGCATACTTTATCAAAAGGATACAAACATTGAAACACGCGAATGTGATGCTTTTTCTTCTCTTGATGCCTCTCTCACTTGCAATGAAGCTAATTTGCACATGTCAAACTTAGATGAACATATTACAAGCTCTCCTAGTAGGGTAGATAATATGGAACAAGAGAATGAGACATTACAAACACTGAATGATTGTATAAAGTCTTCCCCTAATCTCCCCATTATCAATAATCAAATGCATTCAACCATTAATAACTCCCTTGGTTGTGATGAAGTTATTTTGGATGAACCAAACCTTAATTGTCATGAACATGTGGTTTGTTGTTCTCCTAAGAACTCTCCTTCTAGGGGAGATATTATGGCCCAAGACAATGAAGACTCACTTGTTACAAGATGTTAACATTATTCAACCTCAACTTATCCTTTATCCCCCTTCACATAAACCTCCACCTCAAAACAAACCCAAATTTACTCTCTACCCACCTTCACACAAACAGCAAACTCAAAATAAACCTCAACTTTTTCTTTACCCACCTTCACATAAACTTCACCCCTCTAACCAGCCCCGATACACCCTCTACCCCCCTCAAACCAATGTGTTGCAGCAATCCAGTAATGATATTGTTGCTCATACATATAACACTCGAAATAATCCACAACCACCGTAGCCAATCCCACCCTCCTTACCTTTACCCAATCTGCCTAGTGCTCCTTGCTACACCTCACAAAAAAATGAGTATGAAATTATTGAACAATTAAAGAATACTCCTACAAAAATTTCCCTTTGGGATTTACTTTATACCTCACCAAATTACAACAATATTCTTCAAATAGCCTTACAAAAAATTGCAGCTCCTCATGGTACAACTCTGAATGATGTGGCAGCTTTAATTCATAAAACGAATCAAACTAATCTTGACATTACTTTTCATCAACATGAGATCCCTCCTTTGGACTTGTGAAAACAACATGATGCCTTTATGATAATTTCTCAATTCAATTGCACAGGTATCAAACACACTCTCATAGATAATGGTTCTACCCTTAATGTGAGTAGTGTGAATCTCCTTGATCGCTTAAAATTTGATAGATCACAAATAATGCTTGATTCCATTTCGATTCGAGGATTTGATAATACAATAAAGCAACCACTTGGGATAATTACTTTACCTATTACGGTTGGGGTGGCTACTTTGCAGACTCCTATCCATGTCATGCCTTACGATCTTTCATTTAATCTCCTTTTAGGCCAACCACGGATTCATGAGATGAATGCAGTGCCTTCAACCCTTCATCGTATCATGAAATATGTTGATAACAATCACATCTACCAAATTGAAATAGATCCTAAGCCTGAAAGTTGCTTGCACCTTGAACAAGGGGTTACTATTCCTTTGAAAACATTAATTCCAACCTCCAGCATAGACCCTCTTGACATTGAATATAATGATACAAAATCAGTCTCTAAATTATTTGGTGATGACTGGGGATCTTTAGAATTCACACCATCAGTTATGGGTGAATACATATTCACACACAAGAAAGATGAGAAACAAGAACAACCAACTATCTTGTCAATGCAAAATTCAGATAACCTTTCAAAAGCATCCACCTCAACCACTTTAGACAATGCCACAAACTCCACAATAACCCTTGATGAATACAATAATGAACAACCAACTAATTCCAAATCACTACAACAACTTCATGATAATTGTTGAAAGGTTCATCATCTATATATTTTCTCAAGAGAACTTCTTCTTGATTGGTCCAATCTCTGGTCACTTCTTCATCTTCTAGCAACTCGATGCAATATGTTTCCTCCTTGGTGAAAGAGGTATGACCAGCCTCAAAGTTGGTCATAGCTTCATCAGCCACATGTTCTTAATGCAGAGCTTCAAACACTATTTTTATTCTAGCTCCATGCTTGGTGCTTAGGATCAAGTGTGAACAGTCCAGAGAAAAATACCCTCCTATCTTTGAAGTGAATTCTTGGGATAGGCAGAGACCGAACATGGGGGGAACATCTATGATCACAGTATCTTGTGGAACTATGATGGGCAGGAGATTAGAGTCAAGGGGAGGTCTTTGATGACACCTATTGTTTCAAATTTTTTCCCATCAAGCTGCATTACCCCCTTCTTTAAAGGTTCATAGCTAAGTCCTAGGGCTTCAACTATCAGTTTGGGCATCACTGTAGTGTTAGTGCCAAAGTCAATCATGGCATTGTGTAATAACTTCTCTCCCACTATAAGAGTTAGGAAGAATGGTTTTGGCTTCAGATTAACTCTAACCTCAGTAGGTACTTCCTCTGTGCTATTCATGAGGACTTTGGTAGGAGGCGATGGATCAATAGTCTTTCCCTTAAACAATTGCTCTATTGGCTCAATTATTGGATCCTCCCTGAGGGCCTTCTGTAGTAATGTCTTCTACTCCAGAATAGCTAAGATATTTCACAGAGACACATTAGCGGATGATTTTTTTAATTGTTCCACCACATTAAATGGTGGTGGATTTGGAGGCTTCTGATCTTTAGCTCTGGTTATAACAATTTCCCTTCGTGGCAGACATTGTTGTGCCACTGCGAAGGTACTAGGTGTCTGGTTGGAAGCACTTTTGGGTTGCAGACTAACTAGTTGTGAGATGACTGGTTCACCTGTGAATCTCCTCTTTGAGAAAGTGTTGTAATTAGATTGCATTTGCGAGGTTTTCGATGTAGATGCATCATTGGAAAACACTGCCTCTTCTTCTTCCATCGATGAGAAGAGCATGTGATCGGGAGCAATATTTGTTTCTTGCTCCAAGGACATCCCTTGCATTTGTGTGGTGAGCACCACATTTTCCATTTACGAAGAGGCATCTACACAACCTCCAAGGTCTGACACCACGCCTTGGCTACATTGTTCCACCACCTTTTTTTGTAGATTGTCGTGCGAGTAGTTTCGAGGCATATGTGCATCACCACAGGGGAAGCACCAGGGGTTGGTGTCATCAACTAAATTGTTTTTCCCCATCGTTAGCTCTTTTCTTGAGCTTGGGTCGGTGCTTTGTAATGGAGTGGGCACTGGTACTATTTGGTTAGTTGTTTGTGCCTACGGATTTGTTCAAGCGCCTGCTTTGAATTGGTTCTATTGATAAGAAGACCTTCCACCTTGATAATTTTGATAGGTTGGCTTAAGAGGCGCAGACTAGTTTCACTTGATGACAGTTATTTCATTGGCAATAGCCCACAACATATCCTTGATGCCACTTATATCATCCTTTGAAGAGTTGGATGTGGAAGCAACATTTTGTGGTGTGCCTGGATATGTATACATAGACTAGGAGGAGTAGACGCACTAGTAGACGACATCTCCTGGGTGGGGATTGATATTTCAGGAAATATAGGCATGATGGGCCGAGGTGGCAACTTTCCAGCGTCTATCAAATTGTTCTCTGCTTTGACTACAACATTGTATGCGTCTGGTAGAGTGGTTCCGCCAAGATAATGGATCATCATTGAGATGTTAGTGTTGATGGATTTAAAGTAGAACATGAATGTCAATTTGGCTAGCGGGTGGATAGCAACCTAGATTCTCTACCAAGTTATATGGAACTGAGCATTGAATTTGGTCATGGCCTCATGTGGGTCACACTTTATGGTTGCTAGCTGCTGATATAGCAAAGACTGATCTCCATCATTCAAAAGTATTTTGTAGAAAGGATCTCTGAGTTGATCCCATGTACCGATAGTATTGACCTGTAGAGTGTGGTACCAATCTAGTGCTTTTCCCCTAAAAGAGGTTGGAAGCAACCTTAGAGCTACATTTTTGGTGGTCATTCCATGCACCAAACATACGTCTGCCACATCTTGAAGATGTTTGGATGGTGTACTTGAGCCATCTCCAGTAAATTTAGGTATAGATTTTAAAGCAAAGACCGGAATAAGGGCCCAAATGACAGATGCTATTGGTGCTATGAGGGGACTTCCGACATCCCATGCCACATAATTTTTGTTAGTAGCTGGAATCATGGCTAGCGAAAGGGGTGGAGGGAGTGGAATGTTCACTATTTGGGTCGCGGCTTGTACTGTTCCTAGCGGCGACACTAACAAACCCTGGGGTTATTCATTGTTTGGGATCTAGTAATAGGCCAGTGGCTCATACACCCTCTTTAAATTTAGATTCATTTAAGCAGTCCCACTGGGCATGCTAGAAAAAAGAAACTATTGATATCAAAAATTAGCAAGGTAACAACCTTTATGGGAAACTCAATTAATGGGGGACCAATTGCACTAAACTGAGTGACCTCTACATTTTTAAAGAAGTCGGCTTCTTTTGTAATTGGGGTTTTGGAATGGGAAAAGGAAGAAAATATAAAAAATAACAATCTAACTAAGGCAATGCACCAAGATTTAGATGTAAAGCACAATAAATCTATCTTTTGGATGCAATTTAAGGGTTCGATCAGCAATCTGCTATGTTCCAAAATAACAAAAATCAAAGGTGTGAACATGAGTATTTTATTCAATGACATAAAATAATTCTCATATGCATTCACTAAAAAGAAGAGTCAAAGACATGATCTTAAATTAGTAAGCTTGTATTAAAATCATAGAAGTTCTACAAATAAACAATTTAGGACAATAATGGCATAGTATAATGTTTTATCAAATAGATTAAGAAAAATAGAAAGGCCAAACAATGGCACAGTCTGAGAGTCTCATACAATAATCTAAAAGCAATACAAAAGAACTAGTGTATTTTCCCTAATTTTTTTGTATATTTTGAACTCATTTTTAGAAGGAAGAAGCAGTATATATAGCCTAAAATTCCCACCACCTGGCGAGCCAGTAATAGAAAAGATCATGCATCTAGAGCAATGATGCCTACAACAATGATTCCCCTCTACCGTTGTAACAGAAAAATATTTGAGCCATGAACATTGTCACTTCCCAACCAGATGCATCCCCTATGAATGATGGCAGTGAAAACCTTGTGCAGACAAGTGTAGCTTAACCATGCAGTTAGTCAAGACACACGGGATCTTGGTAGGGCACACAGTTCACTCCTACCTTCCCTTCAATGAAGTCCCTATGAAAGAGACATGTGGCAACTGGTCAGGGCCTGCTCGTTGTTTCCTCCCTCTTGCATTAAGAGACTATATAGTGAAGACACATGGAGCCATTCTTACTATCGCCACCGACTATGGTGTTCGCTAGAAAGTGAACGCAGATGATAGCTATGTGGCACGTGGATGAGGCCTAACTAAAAATTGAAGGGAAGCAGCCTTTATGTGCCTGTGGTGATGGCACATGGAAGCATGGCGGGAGTCGGTAGAAGAGAGAAGGAAGCAATCACTGCAAGGATCGCCTAGAATAAATGTGGCAACAATGGATGAAACACTTCAAAAAGGGGCCCAATGATGTTCAAATGATTGAGGCACAGGCCGGTACTTAGCAAAAACAAAACCACCTGTAGGGAGCTCAGGGAATTTACATATCCACAATACCTCTAGCCAAGACTAAACTATTGTGATGCCTGATGTTGACGTCCATTGTAGGAAAGATGCATCCTAGGACATGATGTTATTAGATGATTTTTGGATGAACTGGATGATAGGCTATTGATACCAAGAGTTGACCAACATGTTTTCCTACTAACCTAGACTTAAGACCCTAACATTTGAGTTTACTCTTTTAAATTGCTAGACTTGTTTTTGATTGTTTTGCCAAAGGTTGGAGATGACAATCGTTTATTATGAGTGGATGTTTATTGCAGGTGAAAGTGGAATGAGATGGATGATTTTTGGTTTTTTGAATGCTTATTATGTTTTTGAAATGTTTTCAGGTTGTTTTTGAGCTTTTCAAGATGTTTTACGAATGTTTTGATTTTCAAAGTTTCCAATGTTTTGGTGTTTTATGATATTTGAACCAAGAACCCACCCTAGGGGCCTCGAGGGTTGATCAAATATTAGTTTTTCCTACATTATACACATAGAGACCATGTAGTTCGATTGACACAAACTCATTTATTGATGAGATATGAATATGTGTGGACTATTAGTTTATTATGATGGACTCCTAAGGATTGACCTAATGTCTCGGGGGTTGATCAATGATTAGCCTTGCCTACATTCAAGCTCAAAGATGACGTAGTTCGACATGACGACTCTATTTTTGAATTTTTATTTTTTTGACCTGTTTTGGGATTTTGATATGTTTTGGATATTTTTGGATATTTTGGTTTTATGAATGTTTTGGTTTCTTCGATGTTCAAGGAATATTTCAAGGATATACACGAATTTGATCCAATGTAGGTAATAGGACATGTCCCCAACACGATGTGATAGACTACCTCGATATAGGCAAGACAAACTGACCTTAAGAATGTGCCAAGTAGTTCTAGGATGGAACATGATACCGACAAAATCAAGCTATGATGCAGATGCGGATGTGTGATGGAAAGAATCAATTGGATGCAATGGGTGAACATAATAGAAAGTGATGCAGAACAAGCTAAAGGATTCATGATGGATGGATAGTGCTTATTTACACAAGGTGCTTGATTGCCAGGTTTTCACCAAGGTACTTACCCAAAGTGCCACTGAAGTGGTTTTCACTAGAGGATTATTTAATTATTTTTTCTAATGATTTTTTTTTTGGATTTTTCATTTTTTTTTGTATTTTTGGATTTACACCCAGCAAGCTTAGGCATAAATTTTTTTGAGATGGGAGTTGTTAATGGGCTCTTGCAAAGGCTTCCCTTCTGGTGTGGATAGTTGATATGCTCCTAACTTGTAACTTGTCATGATGATGAAGGGTCCCAACTAGTTGGTTTCAAATTTTCCCTTGCTATATAGATTTGGTACATTCTTCTGATTTTCTTTCAACATGAGCTCTCTGAATTGAAGTGACCGACTATTGATCTTCTTATTATAGCTCCTTTTGAGATAGTTCTACTAGACCTGCAAGTGGTTCAAAGCATCCATGTGCCACTCATCCAGTAGTTCTATCTCGTTCAACCGTGACACCCGATACTTCTCATTAATAATAAGATTCTACAATGATATTCTCAAGGATGGGAGCTCAATCTCAATGGGTAGGATGGCTTATGATTTGTAGAGCAAGAAGAAAGGGGTTTCACCTATAGATGTGTGGATACTCCTTCAGTAGGCCCATAGGGCAGGGTTCAACTGTAGGTTCTAGTTACGACCGACTTCATTGACTGTTTTCTTGAGGATCTTTAGTATGGTCTTGTTAGAAGCCTCAGCCTGGCTATTACCCTGGGGATAATATGGTGTAGAGAAGCAATGTCAGATATTGAATTTTTGGCATAGCTCATAGACATCTTGGTTTTTTGAAGGGTGTTTCATTATGTGAGATAAGGGATTTTGGAACATTGTAACGATAAATGAGGTAGTTAAGGAAGAAGTTAGAGATCTGCTTCCATATGATATAGGTCATGGGGATGGCATCTACCCACTTTTTGAAGTATTTTTTAGTAGTGATAATGAACTTGTGTCCATTAGATGAGGTGGTTGTGATTTTTCCAATGAGATCAAGCCCCCATTGTGAAAAAGGCCAAGGCGTTATAATCGGTTGAAGTTCTTGAGCTAGTGCATGGATGAGGTCTCCATGTTGTTGGCATTGCATGCACTTATGGACATAGTCATGAGCTTCTTTCTCCATAGTAGGCCAGTAGTACCCAGTCCTCAGTAATTTCTTGGCCAAGGTCATACCACTAGAATGTGAACCACAAATACCATCGTGTATCTCAATTAAAGTAGTCAAAGCTTCCTCGAGGCTAAAGCATCACAAGAGGATTCCTTCGATAGTCCTATGGTAAAGGGTGTCTCCTAAGATGATGAAATGGGATGACTTCTTAATAAAGGCTCTTTTGAGATTTGGGGTGATATCAGCAAGGAGGACTCCTATTTTTAGCTAAGTGAATATGTCATGGAACCAAGGACCACCAAGACCAACAATTTCACACATGAACTCAGATCCTGGTACCTCAAAATCTAGTACAAGAAGTTTCTCTACCAGAAATTCATGTTTAGGGACATTCCATAGGATATCTAACAATGATTCGATTGTAGCCATGGCATCAGTTGCTCTATTGCTTACCCATGATATTTGCTCAAATGTTATGTCAATGAAGAACTCCTTGAGATCCTCCACCAACTTTTTGTATGGGGTAACCTTATCATCCTTAGTTTGGTATTCATCATTGACCTAGTTGATAATCAATTGTGAGTCCCCATAGACCTTGAGTGGCATTATTTACCATTGTACTGCAATCTGAAGCCCTATGACAAGAGCCTCATACTCTGCAATGTTATTGGTGCAAGGAAAAGATAGCTTGTATGACTTTGGGATGCAATCCCCTTGTGGTGTGATGAAGAAGACTCCTGCCTCTGACCCATGTTGTGTGTATGATCCATCAAAATATACCTTCCAATGGTCTGCTACACTAAGGTTGAAAATAGACTCATATAGAAATTATGATACTAGTGGGTTCTCGGAATACATAGGTTCCTCCACCAATTGATCTATGATTACCTATCCCTTGATGGCTTTCTGTTCCACATATTCTATCAATATCATGACCCACATAGGCATTCATCTTGTAAGCATTGCTTTAGAGAGAGGATATTTTAGGGGGTCAATCTTGGCGATGAGTTTGATTTGATGAGCCAACATGTAGTGCCTAAATTTTTGTGAGGAAAACACCACTTCAAGACAAGCTTTTTCAATGAATGTGTAATTTAGCTCATGTCCCACCAAGGTTCTACTGATGTAGTAGATAGCTCTTTCTTTCCCTGTTTCATCATGCTATGCCAAAAGAGCACCAAGAGTTGCCATCGTTGAGTTGATATTACAAGATAAAATGGTTTATTATGGATTGGTGGCATGAGGACCAGTGGTGTTAGCAAGTATTCTTTGATTTGGTTAAATTCTTGATCGCATTTCTCATCCCACTTGTATGCTACCCCCTTGTGGAGTATATGAGAATAAGGGATGGTTTTATTTGCTAACTGTGCTATGAATCCGCGAATAGACTAAAGCCTTCCCTGTAAACCCCTCAACTGTTTCAGTTTTCATGGTGCTTCCATGTCGAGGATCGCTTTGACTTTGGCAGGGTCTATCTCAATTCCCCTCATTGATACAATATACCCTAGGATTTTCCTTGATTACACGTCAAAGACACATTTCTTAGGATTGAGTTGTACCTTATATTCTTCTAATCTATCAAAGATTGGGCCTAGTGTTCATATGCAATCTTGACACTTTCTTGATTTGGCTAGTATGTTGTCCACATAGTCCTCTATGGATTTGTGGATCATGTCATGGAAAATCAAAGTCATAGGCCTTTGGTTTGTATCTCTAGCATTCTTTAACCTGAATGGCATCATGTTCCAACAATAGGTGCCCCATGGACAAGTGAAAGTTGTTTTATGTTGGTCATCCTTTGCTATCATAATTTGATTGTATCCTAAGAACCCATCCATCAATGGTAGCATTTTGTGTCCTCTCGTCAAATCTACAATAATGTTTATGTTATGAAGAGGGAAATCATCCTTAGGGCATGCTTTGTTCAGGTCCCCAAAGTCAATGTAGATTCGGATGCCCCCAGTGGTTTAGAAATAGGTACAAGGTTGAAACCCATTCAAGATAATCAATGGGTCGTATGAAGCTAGCATCAAAGAGTTTATGTAGTTCAAGCTTGACCAAAAGGCGATCTGGGGATGCATTTTTCTCAATTTTTGTCATACTAGTTTCGCCTCTGAATAGACTACTAGATGATGGACCACTGTTGTTGGATCAAGGCCTGGCATGTCGGTGTATGTACATGCAAAACTCACTTTCCTTTCTTTTAGAAATGCTGCTATATTTTCTTGTTCCTCAGTCAAAAGTGACTTAGCATAGAAAGTGGTGTACAGTGTCTCTTCAGTTCCCAAATTGACTGGGCTGCATTTTTCCACCAATACTATTGATTTTTCTTGACAGATGGCACTAAGGGAAAGATTGAATCCCTCATCCTTTGGAACCTCAGAGAGGTTTTCACCATTGGATACATCCTTTATTTTTACTATTTTTGGATTAGAAAGTGCCACAGTGTGGTTTTCACTTAAAGATCTAGATGTTACTCTTAGATTTTCTATTTTGTGACTAAGAGATTCAATTGTTTCCCCGCAGTACACATGTGTGTCTAGCTCTATGTCAAATCCTACTTTTTGGTTTCCATATGGTAGCTCATCCCTTAGTCCCATGAATTTTGAGAGAGCCTCATCATTTTCGAACGTATCTAAGATCGATGGTCCCCGTTGGTCACAATCGATGAGTTGGGGATAAATGAGCTTTAGTTTGGTGGCTTGGGTATTTGACTTGAAAGACATGGTAGTGCTCATAAAGAGAGGAATCCTCATCGCATAGGTCAGTTATATTGAATGTATAGTTATCTAGAGGTAGGCCAATGGATACAAGTAATTGATGAGTTGTTTTGAATTTTTTAACAGGGGTACCCTTGCCAAGAATGGTTATCTTCGTAGGGGTACATCCAAGGCCAAGATTCCTTAGGTGCTTCTCAGGAATGATAGGTTCTTACAATCCATTGTCATCTTTCCTGAGTTTTTCATTCTTGATGTAGCCCATGCCAAACATTAACTGTAGCCCTTTTTTATCATCTTCCATGGGAAGATTAGCTATGGGTCTTTAATCTTCATACTATAGGCTTGATACATCTTTCTTGTCTACCACCTCTTTGCATAGATCTCCCCATTGTTTGAAGTTCTAATATGTTGTGTCGATTGGCTATGGTTTCCCATGAGATCTAGGAGATTGGGGTAATTATCCAATCACAAAGGCATTCTTTTTCATTTTATATTCCCCACACCCATTATCTTGGATTACAACCTTAACATTTGGGATGTTCTAAATGGAAGGTGTCTTTGTCTCAAAAGTGGAGGCTAAGGTGGATGGGTCAACATAAGGAGATTTGGGTCCCTCATCATTCTTTGGGACTTTGGGATCTTATAATACTTGGCCTCCATATTTTTGCAATAATGAAAAGGTTCAAGGTCACCATGGATTGTGAATTCATGATTCTGGTAAGGAATTTTGACACATTGATGGAATGTGGATGTGACAACTTGCATTCCATGGATCCATGGGTGCCCTGGGAGAATATTATAGGTGAGTTCAACATCAAGGACCTGGCAAGTGGTTTACATGATTGTTGGACCTACTTAGATAGGGATTTGAATGGTGTCTTAAGACACCCTTTCTTGATCATCATAAGCCCTGATTGTGATACATGTGCCCTTTTCAATGACATCTTCTGAGAATCCAAGATTATTTATTAGTTGTAGAGTACAAATATTCAAACCCACACCTCCATCCACCAAGACTCGTTTAAATTTGTTATTGTAGATTAGGACCTCAAGATGGAGTGTGTGATTATGAGATGGCTATGTTGGAAGATCAAGCTCAGAAAATGTGAGGAGATGCAATGTACTAATATGTCTGACCATATCTTGGAATTGGTTTGTATCAAGGTCTATGGGGATGGAAGATGCAGCCAATGCCTTTTCTAGGATATCCCTATGTGCAGGCGATATCTTGAGCAACTCCATGATGGAGATTTGGGTGGGGGTCTTTCTCAAATGTTCTAAGACATTGTAACCATTAGGGATTGATTTTGGATTGGAAGTTGGTGCCTTGGATAGTGGTGAAGGTCCTAGGATGGAAATTTTTCCACCATGTGTGGTGACTCCACACTTGGCTCTAGGTCCTTTGATGTTGACAACTATTACCCATTCATCTAAAGACATGACAACATGCTCATAAATATGGCTCACATTGTGGTAACTCTTTCCTTTACCATTGTTGTTTCCTTTATTATGATCTAACATCGAATTCATGTATATTTTAAGATCTTGATTCCCATATGGTTGTTCAATGGTTATAACTTTTTCATCAATGAGTGTTGGGAATAGGATGCCATTTAATTGCAATTCTAAACATATTTCATGTATCTCCTAAGTCTTTGGAAAGTGTCCCCCAACACTAGGATTAAAAAGAGATTAAATTCAAATGAAATGCACATGTAAATTGACATTTGTAATTATTCCTAAATAATAGGAACATGGGGGGATGCCCAAGTTGAGCTCCTACAAAATAGGAGCACATGGGATGCTCACATGGAAGGTGGGACCCATCTTGTTTCAATTAACTCTTTAGAGAATTGATAACTCTTATGTAATGCATGTCTTGTTCCTAAAAAATAGGGATTGATAATTACAATGTGTGTGGAGTGGTAATATTACTTCAGTTTTAGTTCAGTTTAGTTTAGTCCAGTTTAGTTCAATTTTAGTTCAATTCAGTTATGGTTTAGTTATCTTTAGTTGCATGTTAGTTATTTTGAGTTGCATATAGTTGACTTCAGTTGACTTGAGTTGCATGGCTAATGACTTTAGTTGCATGACGAATAACAGGTTGATACTTTCAGTTAACAGGGGGTGATCAATCATGCATGAAGTTTGCATGAATGGTGGAGAGATAGGTTTCAATTAACAAAGATTGACTTGGACCCACCTTGAGCACTCAAGTTGGCATCTTAGAGTTAACACCTTTGCATGAGAAGATATTAACAAGGCTAAGTGGGGCCCATTCTTGGGCACCAACATTGAAGAGAAGCTTACAAGATATCCTCCCGATCATCAATCAATTAAGACTTCAATTTGGGACACCCAAATTGATGAAGGGCTTGGTTTTACATTGTTTTTCACAGAGAAACTTTACTAGCACCATTATGGCATAGATATTTGTGAGGATCTTTATCCTCTTTTAATTGTCACCTCTTTGGAGTTTACAATGCAAATATTTTCCTATTAATTGCAGCAAGTTGAAGAGAGTTTCATCAAATTTTATTTGCAGGATGTGAAGAATCAAGTCGATGGCAAAGGAAACATACAAAGCACAGATTGATATAGTATAATTGTAATCTTGTTCTAAGGTTAAATAATACAAGCACGATTGATTTTGGTGGAGTTTTTTCCTGAAAGGGTTTCTCCACATATATGTTGTGTAAGCTCTATCTTCTTGTCTCATTCTTCTACAATCTCCTTTCTACTTCTACAATTGGTAAAATTGAATTAATTAGATTAATAACCCACAAAGAAATTGTGAAAAAGAATACTTAATTTAATCGATAGTCTCATAGGATTACAAGTTTAAAGCTACAAAATTTACCTTCAATTTTCAACATTTGGTATTAGAGCTAGCGGTTGGTTAGAGTTTGGGACGCCTTTCTCTTAAAAATTTGAAGGTTTTTTTAGCTATGGTGGGAGCTTTTAATTGTGTTATTGCAGATTTGTAAAATAAGTGTGTTACAATGACTTCTAATTCTCGTTTAGATATTGAAAGATTCAATGGATCTAGTTATGAGATGTGGAAATTAAAAATGGAGGATCTCCTTGAAGAGAGAGATCAGTGGTTAGATGTTTGTAGTGATAAAAATCCATCTACAACGATGTTAGATGAGGACTGGGATGAGCTTGATAAGAAGGAAAGAGGGACCATAAGATTATGTCTTTTTGATGTTGTTCTCTTGAATGTTTCAGATGAAACTACTGCATACAAACTATGGAAGAGGATAGGTGATATTTATCAAACTAAAAGTCTTACTAATAAGTTGTATCTGAAAAGACAATTGTATTCTTTAAAGATCAAAGATGGTAATTTTGTTGCACATCATTTAAATTCTTTTAATTTTATTTTGAGTCAGTTAGCATCTCTAGATGTAAAGCTAGAAGATGAAGATAAATGCATTTTGTTACTTTGTTCTTTACCAGAATCTTGGGAAAATCTAATTGTTGTTATTAGTGGTAGTGGTGTAGATCCTAAGATGGACAATGTAATTCCAACTCTCCTATCAGAGGAGATGAGGAGGAAGTATAAAATGGGATCCAAAGATGCCTTGTTTGTAAGAGGTAGGCCTAAGGAAAAGGAATCTAAGGCAGACAAGAAAGGAAAGGGTACATCTAAAGGATGGTCTAAAACCTCTGGTAAGAGTAAGGTAAAGTGTTGGAATTGTGGTAAACTTGGACATGTAAAGGAGACTTGTAAGAACAAGAAAAAGAGTTTCAATGCTTCTACAGATAAATCCTTAGATGATGGTAAAGATGGATTGATCATTAAAACTAATATTGGTAGTGATAACTCTTGGATTATTGATTCAGGTTGCTCCTATCATATGACTCCTAACAAGGAGTGGTTCACTAAGTATATTGCATATGATGGAGGATATTTCTTCTTTGGAGATAATGGCACAACAAAGATTGTGGGAAAAGGAGAGGTAAAGTTGTGTTTCAGTGATGGTAGGGTTAATACCCTTAATGATTTTTTACATATTCCAGGACTTGCTAGAAATTTACTTTCTATATCTAAGTTCAATGATTATGGAATCCATGTGACATTTGATAAAAGTGGATGCAGATTGGTGAAAGGGAATATGGTGGTTGCTAAAGGATCTTAGAAAGGGACTTTGTTTAAGCTTGATACCTCCAATTTGAATAAATCAACCAATGTAAATGAAGATGAAAATACATGTATGTTGTGGCACCATAGATTGGGCCACATTGGTTGAAAAGGTCTTAGGACCATTTTTAATAAGAAATTGGTTGACGGTATTCCTAATTATAAAATTGGAAAAAATGATTTTTGTGAGCATTATGTGTTTGGAAAGCAATATAGATCTACATTTCCTAATAGAACAAATAAAGCTAAAATATTATTAGAGATTGTTCATTCGGATGTTATGGGTCCTGTGGATATTGACTCTATTGGAAAATATAGATATTATGTCACATTTATTGATGATGTCTCAAGATACACTTGGATCTATTTTATGCATAACAAATCTGATGTGTTTAATAAGTTTAAGGAATTTCAGGCTTTGGTTGAGAAATAATCATATCATAAAATAAAAGTGTTGAGATCAGATAATGGTGGTGAATATTGTTCTAGGGAATTTGATGATTATTGTAAGCATGCAAGAATTGTGAGACAGAAAACTACTCCATATACACCTCAACAAAATGGAGTAGCAGAAAGGATGAACCAAACCTTCATGAAAAGAGATAGGAGTATGTTAAGTAGTGTTAACCTAGATAGGTGCCTTTGGGCCGAGGCTGTAAGTACTTCTTGTTATTTAATCAATAGATCCCCTAGTTCATCTATTGAAGATAAAAACCCTTATGAAATGTGGTTAGGTAGGAAACCTAGTATTGCACATTTAAGGATCTTTGGTCATGAGGATTTTGTTCATGTGCCTAAAGAAAAGCAGTCTAAGTTGGATCCAAAAGCATAGAAATGAATATTCATAGGTTATGGTGAAAATGTAAAAGGTTACAAGCTTTGAAATCGTTTAACCTGAAAATTTTCTTTATCTAGACATGTGAATTTCAGGGAATTTAGAGCTTATTCAAGAGAATAACAACCAAAGGAGAAGGATACTTCTTGAATAGTGCATTTTGAGATAAAAACTGAGAAGCAAGAAGATGCACATGTTGAAGATCAATTGGATGAATTGCATGAGGAGAGTTCACAGAGTTCTTTTGAGATAGATGCTCATGATGAGCACATTGAGGAACAAGGAGAAACCCCTTTAAGAAGATCCACAAGACAATGAAATCCTATTGAAAGGTATAGCCCACCTGATTTTCATTGTATATTTGCTTTGATGGGTACTAATGATGAACCTAGATCTTACAAGGAAGTTTTTTCTTCAGATGAGAACAAACTTTGGTCACAAGCTATGCATGAGGAAATGGAATCATTGGATACTTGTGACACATGGGATCTTGAGAGTTTTCCCAAAGGAAGAAAGGCCATTGGTTGTAAATGGATCTTTAAAAAGAAAAGTGGGGTAGATTAGTATCCAAGGGCTACTCCCAGAAAGAGGGAGTTGACATTAATAAAATCTTCTCTCTTGATGCTAAATTAACTTCTATTAGATTCTTTTTATCTATTGTTGTTGCTTATGATTTTGAGATAGAGCAAATGGATGTGAAAACAACTTTTCTGTATGGGAATCTTGATGAGAAGATTTATATGAAGCAACATGATGGTTTTATTATAAAAGGAAAAGAAGAATTAGTTTGTAGGTCAAAGAGATCTTTATATGGATTGAAACAGTTACCGAGAATGTGGTACTAGAGGTTTGATGCTTTTACATTGAAAATTGGTTATGTTAGGAGTGAGGAAGATCATTTTATTTACATAAAATGTATTGATGATCAACTTTTAATTATTATCTTGTATGTAGATGACATGTTGTTTATTGGTAACAACATGGTAATGATCAAAGAATTGAAAGAAAAAATCTCTAGCACATTTGAGATGAAAGATCTAGGGGCTGCAAAATATATCCTTGGTATAGAGATCAGTAGAGATAGAGGTAATGGAAAGCTTTGCTTAAGTCAAAGAAACTATGTTGATACTATTTTGAAATGGTTTAACATGCATGATAGTAAACCAGTTAATATTCCTTTACAAATTGGCATGAAGTTAAGTTTATACATGTTTCCTAAATCTGATTTTGATAATGAGGAAATGTCTAAAATTTTGTATGCTAGTGCAGTAATTGGTAGTTTGATGTATGCAATGGTTTGTACAAGACCAGATATAGCCCAAGCAGTGGGAGTTCTGAGTAGGTTTATGTCTAACCCTGGTAAAGAAAATTGGACTTATGTTAAGAGGGTGTTTAGATATTTATGAGGTACTTCTAATTACTGTTTGGTTTGTCATGGTGCTAATGATATTGATATTATGCATAGAAAATTGGACATCTAGGGTTTTGTTGATTCAGATTAGGCATGAGACTTGGACAGTCGGAGGTCGACAAGTGGCTATGTGTTTACTTTGTTTGGAGCTACGGTTAGTTGGATGAGTAAGAGGCAACCCATGGTTTCTTTTTCCACCACAGAAGTAGAGTACATGGTTGCTACACATGCCTCCAAAGAGATGGTTTGGTTACAAAGACTTGGGAAAGGTATTGGTTTTAATTACAAGAAAATTAGACTTGAATATGATAGTTAGAGTGCTATTTTTTAGCCAAAAATCCTATGTATCATGCTCGTACTAAGCATGTTGATGTTCAGCATCACTTTGTGTGAGAAATGATTGAGAATGGGAAGGTATTGATTGAGAAATTTGACACTCTAATCAATGTTGCAGATTATCCTATGAAACCAGATCCTATAGATAAGTTCTCTTGGTGCAAGAAGGCCATTGGCCTTGACTCCTGTACTTGATTTATAATAATGATTTCTTGTTTAGAATAATTGCAATGTATAATGTCAAGTGGGAGAATTTTGGGAATAGGATGCCATTTAATTGCAATCCTAAACATATTTCATGTATCTCCTAAGTCCTTGGAAAGTGTTCCCCAACACTAGGATTAGAAAGAGATTAAATTCAAATGAAATGCACATGTAAATTGACATTTGTAATTATTCCTAAATGATAGAAACACTTGGGGACACCCAAGTTGATCTCCTACAGAATAGGAGTACATGGGATGCTCACATGGAAGGTGGGACCCACCTTGTTTTAGTTAACTGTTTGGAGAATTGATAACTCTTATGTAATGCATGCCTTGTTCCTATAAAATCGGGATTGATAATTAAAATGTGTGTGGAGTGGTATTAACATTTCAACTTTAGTTTAGTTTAATTTAGTTCAGTTCAATTCAGTTTAGTTTAGTTTAGTTTAGTTCAGTTCAGTTATGGTTCAGTTATCTTCAGTTGCATGTTAGTTGTTTTGAGTTGCATGTAGTTGACTTCAGTTGATTTGAGTTGCATGGCTAATGACTTCAATTGCATGATAGATAAAAGGCTAATACTTTCAGTTAACAGGGTATGATCAATCATGCATGAAGTTTGCATGAATGGTGGGGAGATATGTTTCAGTTAACAAAGACTGACTTGGACCCACCTTGGGCGCCCAAGTTGGCATCTTGGAGTTAACACCTTTGCATGAGAAGATATTTACAAGGCTAAGTTAAGTGGGGCCCATTCTTGGGCACCAACTTTGAAGAGAAGCTTACAAGATATCCTCCTAATCATCAATCAATTAAGACTTCATTTTGGGACACCCAAATTGATGAAGGGCTTGGTTTGACATTTTTTTTCATGAAGAAACTCTACTTGTACCATTATGGTGTATAGATTTGTGAGGATCTTTATCCTCTTGTAATTGTCACCTCTTTGGAGTTTACAATGTAGATATTTTCCTATTAATTGTAGTGGGTTGAAGAGAGTTTCATCAAGTTGTGAAGAGGCAAGTTGAAGGAAAATGAAGCATACAAAGAAAAGATTCATACAATATTATTGTAATCTTGTTCTAAGGTTAAATAATACAAACACTATTGATTTTGGTGGTGGACTTTTTTCCCGAAAGGGTATCTCCACATATATGTTGTGTCACTTCTATCTTCTTGTCTAATTCTTCTACAATCTTCTATCTACTTCTACAATTGGTAAAATTGAATTAATCAGATTAATCACCCACAAAGAAATTGTGACAAAGAAAACTTAATTTAATCTACAGTCTCATAGGATTACAAGTTTAAGCTATAGAATTTACCTTCAATTTTTAACAATGAGATCTTGGATCAGATTTTTGAGTCGCATACAGCTAGTTGTCGTGTGTTCCTTTATTTTATGAAAGTCACAAAGGTGTTTCTCATTATACCATGGTGGTTTAACTTGAGGCTCTTAATAGTTTTCAAAAACAAGGAGCGTGATATGATTTTCTTGTACCAACTACTGCATGATAGACTTGATAGGTTCCCCTAGTGGTGTATATTTTTTGTTTTGGTGGGCATTTATTCTTTGGGGGTGGGTGTGTTGTTTTGAAGTTGTGTGTATTTTTGTTGTTGCATATTTGGCTTTGGGGAATTGATAATAATTTTGCCTCAATGATACCATCATTGGTGACGTTCTTGTTCATATCCCATGTACGAGGTTTGTCATTATAACTTGTTGATGGTTGATTGTCTTGGTATACAGTCATGACCCCTTGTGCTATGAGGGATCTCTCAATGTTGAGCACTTTGGGGATGATTTGGTCGTAGGTTGTGATGCATTGCATTTGAGATGGAAGGACAAGCTACCTTCAAGGTTAGAGATAATGGTCCCAGTTTGTTGTTCCTCTAGCATGGACCATTTGCTCTTGTTGGCTCTAGATCTCCATCGTTGTAGGAAATTCATGAAGGTTTCCCCTTTAGCTTGTTTAAGGCCAGATAGTGCTTCCAGGATTACCTCCATGTCTAGGTTGAAAGAGTAGTTTTCAATGAATTAACCTATGATTCCTTGGAACTTTTTGATTTTGGGAGGTAAGTGAGAGAACCATTCCATTGCAAGACTAGCCAAGCTTCACAGAAAAAGTTGCATAGATAAGAATCATCATATGACACTTCCATACAGTGTACATGGAATTCCCTCATGTGATCTTCAAGATTTCCTTCCCCTCGGTATTTATCAAATTTTAGTATTTTGAAGTCTGGTGGAAATGGAGCCGTTGCAATGCTTCTATCAAATGGATAGGGGCACAAATTTCCTTGTGTTTGTTATTTTTTAACCTTTCAAGATTGGATGTCGTGTATCTATTGTGAAAGCAATTTGACCTACATGGAGAGATCATTTTGTGGATCAGGTGGTGGGATGTAAGTGTTTTGGGATGGTATGGTTGGTTGGGTGATAGATGGGGTGGCTTGTGTGTTAAGATTTAAGGAATTTTGCTACATGTTTGTGAGGTTGTTGGAAGCTTTGTTGAGCAAGCATTTCTCATTGGTATACATGTTGTTGTTGTGCCAACAATGCTTGTTGTTGGGCTTCTTGTTGTTGTTGTTGTTTTTGGGCCAATAATGCATGTTGTTGTGCTTGTTGTTGCACTATTTATTGTTATTGTGCTATCAACACTTGTTGTTGTGCGTGTTGTTGTAAGGATTTTTTTTACAACAAGGCTTGTGCTTGCACTTGTTGTGTTTGGTATTGAGCTTGAGCTTTGGCTTGCTATCAGGCTTGTTGTTGTTGTAGAAAATTGTGTGCTTGTGATTGTCCTTGCGCTTGCGCTTGCACTTGTTCCTACACTTGTTGGGCTTGAAATTGTTGCAAATCCTTTTAGTAAGCTTGTTGTGTTGCTTGTAATGTGATGTTGTATTGATTTGCTACATTTGGATTCGGGGGTGGAGGTGGGGGATTTTGTGGGATGGTGTGAGATGAGGTGGCAATCTTTTGTTGAGGTAGTTGTTGTGTTGTTTTTTGAGTGATGACAAGGGGTTGTGTGGTAGATGGTGGGTTTGGATTGATGGTTGATATGTTTATTCCTTGCGAGACTAGATTTTGAGATGTTTGGGTTGTTATAGATGATGTGAGGATTGGTTGGGAGATTTGGATTGGTGTCACCTAGTGTTGCAATATTGGTGACATGTTCGAAGGATTTGGTATGATAGATGAGGTGACTTGATTTGTTCTTGGAGGATTGATTTGATTTGCTTGGTTTTGGATCATTGTGTTTAGTGAAGGGAGTTTCCCTACAACTTGATTGGGCATGATGATGATGGAAATAGAGGGAATGATGAGAATATTTGAGATGGATTTCCTTGCGAAAGTGAGGATGAAGCCTTGAAAGTCACCACTTGTCTAAATAAATCCACTTGTCCTTTTGGTACATTGGGTAGAGAGCTTTGTGTATTAAGAGGGTATGTTGGTACTAAGGAAAAGGTGGAGGGATTGTTTGTATCATTAAAAATGAGTGGCACATATGGATGTTTTGGGTCTTGTGGGACAGTGTCAAGCATAACCAAGATCATGTTGTCCTCCAAATTTTGGTTGTTGACAAGTGAATGTGTTTGAAGGGCATGGAGTAACGGACTTCCCTTGGTGATCATTGGTTGACTTGGGGCATGTGATGATGATGGTTGTCTGATGGGTTGGATGATGTTTGGGAATGAAGGCATGAATGATGTTTGAGGAATGCTCCTACTAAGTTGACAATCTTGTGTGTTTTAGAATTTCATACTAGTTCTTATTTCATCTTGCGACATTCCTTGGAAGTTGTTGGTGACATCCTTTACTTGGAAACCTCCCTCTTGAATATTTTTTGGTAGTTGAGGGGGATTAAGTGGAGGGTTGATTGATTCCCTAGGGTTGAATTCTAATGCAGTTTGGCTTAAATCACTTTAGGTGGGTGTTTCTTTGTTTTGTTCCATGAGCTTCTTGTGTTGTGATCTTGTTTGGACCATCAAATTGGGATCAACTTTAAGGAATATGGGAGATGAATCTCTAACTCCTTTGGTTGATCTAAACTTTAGGTACAAAAAGAAAATCTAGGATGTTTAAGGATCAAATGATGATGATGTGATAAATGAAGGGTGAATGATATGGATGTTTGAACTCTTGAGAACTTTGGAGGAATACTAGAATTTTGGATTTTGGATTTTGATTTGGATAATGGACTTGTAGATCCCAAGATGTTACATGTTACCTTGGGGTAAACTTGTCCAAAAAGGGTGATAATTTAACTAATTGTGTGAGAAATGATTCATCCCCACACACCTAGCCAAACAAATTGATTTTGTTTAAAAGGAATTACCAAAAGTCTAGCATAAATGATTTTTCCAAAGTTCTAAAAGTTGATAGTGAGATTGGATTTGATGGATGATGTGACAAATAGAAGTGTTCATTTTGATCCTAGATGAACCTAGAAAGACTTTGTTTACAAGAACAAGGTCTTCAAGAACATGCTATACCTCTAAAACTTTTAACTCTTAATGATCATATGAGAAATTCAAAATGTTGGAAAAGGCCAGGATTCTGATAGTAATACAATGAATACAAGTTTGGATTGTTCTTTGAAGCACGTTTGTCAAAGTTGTATACCAACCTATCTCTGGTTTTGTGAAGTTCTAAAAGGTGTTCCTTGAGAGATTTTGGACGAAGATTCTCATGGCGATTAGTGGACCTCAAGTGGTTTTGGAATTTTGACTTTGCGGGAAATCATGAGAACAAACACATATGTGGGGTTCAATTGTCTTTTATCTTGATTAAATGGATTCTTTTTACCACATCAACACCTCTTTCTTAATTTCCAAACTAAATGTCTATGTCTTAACTCCTTTTCATTCCACAAGGTCCATTATGTGAAAATCAAAGAATCAAGGCCATAGTTTTCCTAGGTTGACTTTAGAGAGAAAAATTCAAATATGGGCCCAAATATTTAGAAGCCTCTAAGGATAAAATCCCTAGGGACAAGCAATAATAATTGGAATCTTCAAGGATATTTTCTCTTTCCAAAGGGTTTGAAATTTTGATGACTTGTTGAATGTTTGTTTCAAAGTTTTAGATCCAAGCAATGTATTTGATTGACTCACAAATTGCACAATCCTAGGTTAGAAATGGCCATACTTGTTGAGTCCCCTCTCGGATTTCTCCAAACACTAAGACAAAGAGAATAGTTAGAGATTTGGCGACACTGGCTCCACCTTTCTTGGCACACACTTCTCAGGACTACCAAATCTCAAAATCTTGAAGATCTAGAGACCTTAAGGATTTTTCTTTTTCTACTTTGAATAGTACAAATGTGGGGCAGCTTTAGAATGACTGTTCTTGCATCAACAAGTATTTAAGGATTTTGGTATTTAAACAAATGGGTTATAGTAAGGACATCTGGTTCAGGGGATACTATGATAAGCTCCCTCAAGAGATCTCCCACACCATAAAGATACTAGGGGAGAGCTATCACGTATCACTTCCCGTTGATCGCAATTTTTTGTCGTAACCACACATTTATATAGTGGTTCAGAAGAGCTTGGCTTTAGCCTGTTACCACTTGGGTCATTTCCTCCTTTCAAAGCGGGGAGGCAAGCCCTCTAAAGATAAACAAAAGCAAAGAAGTGCATTTTTAGTTCAACCACCTAGATTGCGTAAAGCGCTAGGAGGAAACACACACAATGTCTTTCCTTCACACTAGCATGAGGGTTCAATTTTAGATCCAAATTGAAATATGTTGGTGACTTTAGACAACCAATATCAATGGAATTCTTTTGATTCTCAAGATCGTCAAGTTACGTGAGAGAAGTGCATACGCATTCAAGTGACAAAAATTGCAAAAAATCACAAAACAATGAAGGCACAAGTTCTTTTTAATCCCCAAAATAGAAGTGAATTCATTTTAAGCACCAAAAACTAAGTGTGAGTTTGTCTTGTTCAATTTTAGCCCAAAATTAAAATCTATTAAGTTCCTAATGTTCAATTTTAGTCCAACTTTGAAAAAGCTTGAGTTGATTGTTAATTTTAAGCCCAAAGTAATTCTAGTTGGTCCTAAAATAGAAAATAAAAAATAGAATTGGAAAGCCTAAGCTATTACAATGAGCACTAAAAAATTATTTTAGGTCTCCAAGTCAATTTCCCTCTCTTTCCTACAAGGGTAACGCTCTGCAACTGACAAATGTGGCGTTGAAAATAAAGGTAACGCTTTAGTGAAGTGCAAAGGCATCACTCTACGAAAAATAGAGAGCACAAATGTGGAACAATAGAAACAAAACAAACATAGTATTAGAGGCGGTAGTCTATCATAAATTAGAAAGAGGAGAAAAGTTGAGAGGACAAAGGTGATGCTTTTGCAAAAGCGATGTGACAATAGCATTTAAAGGTGATGTGATGTTGCAAAGGTGATGCTCTGTGCGTAAGCAGATTTGACGTATGCAAAGGCGGTGTTGTGTCAAACAAAAGCGGCAACACTCCCTTGTAGCTATAAAAAATGGTGTTTTCAAGCAAAATTTGTCAAAATAAAAAGGTTAGCCCTCCTTCTAGTGCCAAAATGTGAACACAAAACCTGAAATAAGCTAACACAAGAACATCAAACAATAGTTAATCATGTTAGAAACCCAAATCTAACATTCCCTATGAAATTCTTAGCTAAACAAAGAAGAAAACATGAAAATGAGAGTATAATAAACAAAGATAGCATGTAATCAAATTGAAATAGCTAAATCTTCATCCCCTAGGGGGAGTGGTGCTCCTTTGATGTGGAAGGAAGCCCTTTATCAATCCCTTTGATAAGTTATGATGATGTTGACAATCCAAAGTGTGAGATTTGATGCAAAATGGTAACATAAACTAGCTAAAATGATGAAAATAGTGAAATTCTATGAGTTGAAATGCCTATAGTAAGAATGATTCAAGTTGTGGATCCATATTGTGAAGATAATGCTTCTATTTATAGAACTCAAGGGTTGAAGAATGAGAGAAATTGGTGAATGTGGGATAAAACGAGAGCCAATGAGAATGTGACACTTGTCACAATTCTATTGGGTGAAGGTTGAGCACATTTTGGGGAATGTGTTGAGTAAAAGAGGATGTAAGAGGAATAAATGAGAATGGTTGAGGATTTGAAAGGTTGTAAGAAGAATTTAATGAATGTGGTTGAAGATTTGAAAGGATGTAAGAGGAGTTATTGAGGATGTAAGAGGAGTTAATGCAGGTGTAAGAGGATTTTTGAAACCTTTGGAGGGAAATTAATGAGGAGGTGGTTGGGAGGAATATTCCTTGGAATATATGCCATTGTGAGAATAAATAGAGGAATTAGATAATTAAAGAAAATTATTTCATGTGCAACCTAGTTAATTGACCATGGTTTGATTTAACTCTTGAGGAGTTAAAAGTTGGAGGATTTGTTAATGATGATTACAAAGTAATTTAGAGTTAATTAATTTAGAATTAATTAACTTGGATTGGTTAGGAGATTGTGACATTTGATTTGATTTATTTAATCAAATGAGAGGATTTTGGGACGATTTAATTAAATTTTTTGATTTAATTAAATATGATGAACATTATTTAGAAGAAGGGTGAAGTTAGTTCAAAGTAATTTAGGAGGAAATGGTGTTAATTAATCAGAATCAAATGCATAGTATCAATCATGACTTTTTAAGTGTCTACAAAGACCATATCCAAAACCATTGCAAAGAATTCTCATTCAATGACTGAAGGCTACCTACCCATTTCATAAACTAACTCGACTAGACAAACTAGGGTGTCAGTGTGTGAATGCTCAATTAGGCTCACTTAGGGTTACCAAACCAAGCTCCTCTCCTGAGTGATACTTCCTCTCTCTTCTGGAGGTTTGAACCTATTTTTGCATCCAGCTCAGTGCAACATAAAGGTAATTAGCCGAGTAAGTGCATTGATCTATGACACAATTTGGGCTCTTATGATGCCACTTTTTTTTTCTGAAATTAGCAAAATCTGATTTGCACAAGAAAATGAAGATAGTTACATTCAAAATTTCAAGATGTAGCAAGAACAAAAGTTGAAGTGCTCTGATTCTAGTTTCTAAGCTACTAATTCTTTTTGAAATTAATGAAGATTAAGGGTCTCAAAAAGGGGGGGAAAAATAGGTCTTGTTTTTATCAAAATAACAGCATAGTGCCTAAGGGCTCCCCCCTTTTTTATTAACTTTTTTGTAGAATTTCAAAAATCCCAACAATGAGAAATTAGCTAACACCATGTAGTTTATCCTCTTTCTTTCAAATAATTTTTTTAATGAATATATAATATTTTATGAATTTTCAAAGTGGACACATACTGAAAAGCTGAAATTTGAGCGTACTCCCCCCTAAATTTTTTGAAAACTAATTGAAAATTGAATTTTTTTTCAACATGTGTAGAATGGAGTCTACTTTCAAAAAATGTAATTTGTTTCATGTTTCAATGAACAAGTAAAAATCTATCCTATAACTAGCACATGTTGGTTTTTGACAAAAAACGAAGGCATTTATAATAGAAGATATGGATCAAAACCTTAGCTAAATCAAAATGAAAAAATAATTATATATTTAGATAGCTAAGAGAGAGGTTAACACTATCACAAATTTTTTATAAACTTGCATTGAAATACGTGCAAATGAGACGGGGAGCACAGACGAAAATATGAGGAAATTTGGCACCCTTTCAAAAAATCATGTCTTTTACATGAAAGGGTTGTCAAAACCTTTGGGTCAGATTCCCAATTCAAAATCCAACCCATTGGGTTGGTACTTCCCAATGCAACCTATTTGGCGTGTGCCAAATGGGTTGCTTCATTTGGCTAGTGCCAAATTTGCCGCTTGCCAAATGTAATTCATTACTTTTGGAATGCATTTCTCTAAACTCTTTGATTTTCTCTTTCTCTACCAGGGAAACTATATACATGAAATAAACATTTCAGTATAAGTTGACATTTACATATGGACATTTAATTTCTTATACTTTAAGTTATATTTCATGTATATAGGCAAGATGTTTGAGAGTGGTTTCAGATCTGTAGGAGTTATGCAAATTCTAGTTTTTGGAAGATTTTAAAAAAATTTAGACTTAGTCAAATTTCAGTAATTAGCATGTCAAATTTCAATAATCATGAGGTCAAATTTTAGTAATTAGGAGGTCAAATTTCATCTTTCTCTCTCTATCTCACTCATTTTCATCTCTTATTCTCTAGACCTCTCTCTCTCACTATCTCCATCCCTTCATTTGACACTCTCTCCCTTGAGCTCAAGAAGTACGTCTCTACATGTCCATCTCTCTCTCCTTCCCTCTCTAATATCTATCTCCCTCCCTCCCTCCTTACCTCTCTACATTTCTCTATATCCCCTCCCTCTCCTTTTATCTCTATATATCTCTCTACTCTTTGTATCACCTCTCTCTATACCTACCTATCCCTCTCTCCCCTCTTTCTCTCTCACTCTCTACTTCCCTCTCTACTCTCTATCTCACCATTCTCTCTCTCCTTCCCTCTCTAGTTCTCTCTATCTCACCTCTCTCTCCTTCCCTCCCTCCCTCTCTAATTTTCTCTATCTCCCCCTCTCTCTCTCCTTCCCTTTGTACTTCTCTTGATCTCACCTCTCTTTCTCCCCCTCTCTCTCTCCCTC
>VDFB02047397.1:114725484-114757343 GCA_007258455.2 Sequoia sempervirens
CCATGGACATGCATGCAGGGTTTGATACATTACAAGATATGGAACACATGTTGTAGGTGTTTGTATGCAGATTTAGGCTTTTGGGTTGTCAAGATTTGTTGGGTTTATTGTAGATCTGAAGTTTTCCAAATTTGGGTGAAAAAGAATTTATTGGTTTAAGTTTGAATATGAGGGTTTTGTAGGGAAAATTTTATAGATGACCTCTTGAGACAAAATGGACCTCATGGTTGGATTCAGGTTGGCCAAGAGTTGAATTTTGACATAAACTTTGATCTATTTGGAGAAGTTGAAAAAATGTAATTTTTTTTAGTAAAAAGGCCAATTTGCCCAATTTCAACATGTTCAGAAAATAAAAATAAATTTCAGCTCTTTAAATATTTGTAGAAAGCCTAGACCTAAATATATTATTTAAAAACCTTGTAAAGCAAAATGGAAAAAGAAAAAAAAATGAAAAAATTTCAATTGAAAATTTTGAAAATCGAAAAAAAAAGAGAGTATGTGGTAATGGAGCCTGCAGACCCCATACCCCTATCTTGTTGGTCTGTCATATTCATTAGTTCTCAACCCGTGAGTTCTTCTTTTCACTGCCATTTATTTTTTGCTTAAGTCTTTAAAATTTCATGCAGTGAGTTGAAATGTATTAAGTCTAAAATCTAAGAAATATAAAAGTATTTTAAAAAACATTTAAACTAAATCCTTTTTAAATACCCCCCTCCATTTTATTAAGTTTGACTTTTGAAATATTAAAATGAAAGAAAAATACACTAGATTCAAAGCAAAATAAAATAAAATTGATTTTTGGAGTGGGGTCCACCCTAATTTACCCCTATAGTCAGATTGGACAAACTTTTATTTTGGGAGGCATAACTTTTGCCCAGTATGTCTAATTTTTTACTTCTTGTAGTCATTGGAAATTTGGTTTTGAGCACTACGCAGTGGTATAGGTTTGGTTCTCTTATTTTTCCATTTTTATATTTTTTTGGAGCCAAAAAGTCAGATGTTCTTGTTTGCATAGTTTTTGTCATAACTTTTGCATAGGAAATCAGTTTTTTGATTTTGAAGGGGTGTTGGAGAGAATTTACAGTGTACTACACAGTGGTTTAGATTGTTTATCAGTTTGAGGAGCTAGTTGAGCTTGTTACTTGTTTGATCGCTTGTAGGTGCTTGAGATTCGAGGTGTGTTTATGTGAGCATTTGAAAGATTCAAGAGGTGAAACCTTGAGGGAGTACATGTTTTTATATGTTATTTATGATGCTACAACTGATTATTAGATTGGTGATTTTTGGTATAGGTTTACAAGTTCTTTTTCAAAGTTGGGACTTTGATGGTGATAGGTACACATGTTGTCTTCGATTTTGAGGACATGGTTTGAGACTTGGAGTCTTGTATGGGTGATAGTTGAGTGTAGGTACAATGATGGCTATGGTTATGGTGTCATGGATATGCAGGTGCATTTGATGCATTTGTACAACATGATCATGTATGTGGTGTTTGGTGGTGATATGGTTTGATGTTAGGAGATTGTTCTTATCTTCTTGATGCTTATTTGGTTTATTGATTGTGATTACTCATTTGTGGACATGGTTTCCAAATCAAATCTGTGGTTGATGTGGTATTTGAGTCTTGATTTCTACAGGATTATCTTCTTTGATATCCTGGTTTGTAGGTTACTGATGTGATGATGAGTTTGCATGTTTTAGTGGTTGGATCTACAAGTGATGCAGTTGTATGGATTGATCACCCATTCATTTGTAGTGGGATGACTCATATTTGGACTATCTATATCCACCAGGTTTGATTCATTGTTGTTGCAGATTTCATTAGTTGGCCTTGTCTATGGTCATTTGTAAATTGGCATGTTATTTCAGGATTGAGAGGAAGGATGATTTGAGTACTTGATTAGTCAGTTCATGGGACTTGTAGCATGTGGTTTGATCATGATGTCATGATAGCTTGTTACATTCATTGGTGATACACTTTCAATGGGAGCTTTTGATAGTGATTACTTGGCAGTGTTGGTTTGGATTGGTTTGTGATGTTTTGATGGTGGTTGTATGCATCTTCTTCGCTTGAAGATCTTGGTTTACTTGTATGTTACTAACATTGAATTGAGTGTGTGTAGACCTAGATGATCTTCATGGAAAAGATGGTTGTCATGATGCCATGTGTAGCTCATATCATGGCTCAATGGGATTTGTTGGTAGTGACGTGGATGCATCATTGATGATGGTATCTTCATATGAGTGGAGATATGATTTCTTAGTTTAGAGTATGTTTGATATTATGTCATGGTTTACTCTTGATGCTACCTTAGAGTTTTGGCATGATATGTGTTCTCTTGAGACCAAGATGTATGTTATGGTGCATGTGATCTCTTGGGAGGAAATGGTTAGATCATGTTGTCATGATAGGTTAGATTAATTCTGCAATTGGAGCTTTGAAATCGATATTGGTAGTTCTCTTTGTATTGAGTACATTGATCATTTGCTTGATTACTTCATGATGGTGCTATGTTACATTTGGAGTTTGGCATGGATTGGTTGGTTACAGGTGCTCGTGGATACTTAGAGATTTCTGTGATGGTTGTGGTTCTCTAGTGATTAGAGACATTTGCTTGAGATGGTTACTCTTAGGACGATTGAGGAGATTTCACCTAGATATGGACATGAGTTCACTATGGATTGATAGAGGAGATTGTTCTTGGAGTGAGTCATGATGACTTGGTTATCCTAGAGGAGAATTTTCATTCCCCACTCTTGGTCTACTCAATAGTTTATTATTTGAGAGGTATTTTCCTATTATATATTTTAGATGTATTATGTTTCATGCTTTGGTTTCTCATGGGATTGAGTAGAGTCATGGTGATTGATTTGGATACTCATCTGAGGATTGTTTATCATGAGTTAATATCCTTTATCTTTCATAGATATGGATCTTGAGCTATGGATAGTTAGTTCTTGTTGGAAATAGGATGCCATTTAATTGCAATTCTAAACATTATTTATTCCATGTGTCTCCTAAGTCCTTGGAAAGTGTTCTCAAACACTAAGATTAGAGAGAGATTAATTTTTGATGAAATAATCATGTTAATTGACATTTGTAATTAATTCTAAATGTTAGGAGAATGTGAGGGCGTCCATTATGAGTTCCTAAATAATAGAGGCACATGGGGCACCCACATGGTAGGTGACACTCACCTTGAGTTTAGTTAACTATTCGGAGTAAGAGATAACACTTCTGAATGCATGTAAAGATCTTAGGAGTTAGGCTTTGATGTTTGCATGCATGAAGTTCAATTCAGTTCAGTTCAATTCAAAATCAGTTTAGTTTAGTTTAGTTCAACTCAGTTTAGTTTAGTTTAGTTCAACTCAGTTTAGTTTAGTTTAGTTCAGTTATGGTTCAGTTATCTTCAGTTAGTTTTAGTTGAATGCTAGTTGACTTCAGTTAACTTGGAATGCTTGGCTAATGACTTGAGTTGCATGACAGATAACAGGGACTACCTTCAGTTAAGAGGGGATGACCATTCTTGCATGAATGGTGTTGAGAAATGTTTCAGTTAACAAGAAATGACTTGGACCCAACTTGGGCACCCAAGTTGTCTTCTTGGAATTAACTCCTCTGCATGTTGAGATATTTCAGAAGGCTCAATTATGTGGGACCACTCTTGGGCTCCTAATTTGAGGATGAAGCCTTGAAGATATTTATGGAATAGAGGTTGAGTTGCTACTTTATTTTGGGATGTCCAAATGCATGAAGATGAGGACTTGACATTGCTCTTCATGGCATAACTCTATTTGCATGAGATGGGAATACCTTTTAGGGATAGGGCTTGAGCATTGTAATTGTAACTCTTGTTGAGTTTACAATGTTGATTAAAGCATATTTATCTCAAGCAAGTTGAAGAGAGTTATTATCAGTTTTATTGCAGGTTGTGAAGAAGATTTGGTGAAGGCAAAAGAAACATTCTCAAGCAAGAATTGGAGCTATTGTAATCTACTTCAGAGATTGAATAATAGATTAATTCTTAGTGGAGTTTTTTCTCGAAAGGGTTTCTCCACGGTACATGCTTGTGTAATCTTTTTGATATTCTGTCTAATTCTTCTATCAACTTATGCCTTCATTCTACAAATGATAAAATGGATTAATCAAATAATCACCCACAAAGAATCTATAACAAAGGAAAAGCTTATTTAGATCAGTAATATTAAAGTTTTACAAAGTATTAAGCTAAGAAAACACCTCATTTTTCAATAGTTTTGGAGGATTCATTTTGAGGGATGTTATAGAATGGTTATCTCCTTGTGCATTTGAGTTTATGATATCATTCTTTGATGACGATTGTTAGGAGATGGTTTATGGGCTGATTTCTAGTATTGGGGATGGTTTCTATGAGTTTGATCTTCTTAATTAGAGAGGCTTACATCCATGTTGGCATTATTACATTGATTCATATGTTGTACTTGATCTTTGAGATTGGGTGTTATGGATGTAGTTTAGGATTTTCATTTGGGGTTGTTTAGGATATCATACTTGACACATCAATACACTTTTGAGGTGTTGGTACGAGGACATTATGGTTTACAAGTTTTCTCTCTTCATGGTTCCTTCCTGGATGTTCATGGTTTGGGGAGGATGGTGGCAACATGTTGTGAGAGATTATGCAACTCTTTGGGTTGTATGTGTGGATCATTGATATTGTTCTTGGTACTTCATGTTTTGATTTACTTATCACACCTTGATATAGTGTTGATTAGTAGACTTGATATGCTTTGACATTACCTATACAGTGGGAGTTGTTGGATATGTATGTTCTTCATTGACATGTTTGATACAGGGAGCTTGTGATTGCAGTTGATGGGTTGGAATATGTTCTTGCATGAGTTTATTGATGTATTGTTACCTTGGAGGTATGGATGGTTGGATGTATTAGCATGTGTTGTGGATGCTATTTTCAATCATGTGGGTTTTTTTAGTTGATAGAAGCTTGTTTGGAGCCTTTGTTATCACTTGGATTTGATGCTTGTGCTCATGGATTGGTGTATCTTCACCTTAACATGTTCCTTTTCTTCCATAGGTGGCATGTTGGAGGATGAGAGGAGTCCTTTCTTGTGATAGTGGTCACTTTGTTCTTATTGCAGGTATCTTCATGGAGCATGAGAGCATGTTATAGATTCATGTGATTTCATGCATGGCTATGATGATGTATTTCATGTATTGATCCCTTATGCAATGTATACAACAAGTGGGAGAATGTTGGGATATGGTGTTGTACACCATTGCATAAAATGATTTATTATAATGTTGTAATTAAGTAATTATTTAGTTGTGATGCACCTTGGTGGTGTGGATAATCACACTAGGTAATTATTTGGGGACCCATTTAAGTTGTATTGTAACATTGTATTATTGTTTAATGTGTGGGAGACGTGATAATAATTTAATATTGGGGAAATATTAAAAAATGGTGATGTCTTAGTACCCAATATTAAATAAGGGGTTTGTGGTTTTGTATTCACATGGTTTTGTGGCACATGGTTTTACCTTACCACTAGTTGTATTTGTGTGAGATTGTGTCTATAAAAGAAAACACATGTGTAGTGGTTTAGGTCGGTTGAGTGGGTTGGTTGCCATTATTGAGTCTTTTTGTGGAGTGCATTTGTGAAGCATGGCATGGGATGTGTGGATTCATGCTTGGACACATGGAAATGCATTAGAGGGCTTAATGCTTCAGAGGTACTCATTCTAACTCTTGTATTGCTCTATTCCTGAATAATATGATGGAGTATGGATGGTTTTGGAGGTTGGTTTTTTCCCTCTTGAGGGTTTTCCCAAGGTATATCTTGTGTTATCTTGTGGCTTTTCTATTTGATCTATGTATTTTGGCAACTTGTATGCATGTTTATCTCTCATGGGTTATGTAGGAAATGGATTAAGATTGTGGGCTTGGATGCGATATTTCTTAACAAATACATATTCTTTCATTTGCATTTCTTATCATTATAAAACATAATCATACCTTAAAAAGAAATAACATCTTAATGCATATTCAATATTTCATTCTCTTATTAAACATATATAAAGTTCGAATAAACATTTATCTTATTTACTAACAAGGTAAAAGTAACTCGGTAACTAAGAGTCAAGGTGTAACACCCTCCAAATCTATCCATGCATCTATTTTTTTCATATTCTTCTTTCACATATGGATTAAGATAATGTTTTGCCGAAGTACCCTCAAATTTATGAAAACTAACATTAAGTGGATTTGTTTCTTACATAACAACCTTTATTAATTTCATAAGTTTGTTTATAATGGGCTTAAGGAT
This sequence comes from Sequoia sempervirens, assembly GCA_007258455.2. NCBI lineage: Eukaryota > Viridiplantae > Streptophyta > Pinopsida > Cupressales > Cupressaceae > Sequoia > Sequoia sempervirens. The sequence goes on from VDFB02047397.1 coordinate 114,731,812, forward strand.
TTACTATGTAAACTAAGGTTTCCAAAAAATATATGTTAATAGATCACCTTTTCTACCATAGATCCGAAAAGGAAATAATGTAGAAAGGTAGATTTATTTGCTTCTTTGCACTTGCAAAAAATAATAATTGACACCCAATTTGCAAGATATCAAAATTATCTAAAAGTCACATGTTAACAATTCATTTAAATCTTAATCACAAGATTAACTTCAAAGTACAATATATCCTTTGATATCACTCCAAATATTTAATGTGAACACCTTTTGAAAATCTCTTGAAGTCCTCTTTCAAGCAAATCTAAAGTCAATTTTGAAGACCTATTTGAGGAACACAACTTGCTACAATAAATTTAGCCTAGTATAGAATAATAAGAATAAATTCCTTATGCTTTACCCTAGAAAGAGCTTTGATGTACTAGATGCTATGAACCAACATACTTATAATAAAATACATTCTTATGATAGGGAAAAACCATATAATAGCCACTTCAAGTGGTAAATCCTCCTAATGACACTTTGAGGGGGGAAAATCCTCCTACAAGAGCATAAACTCTAGTTACAATATTTAAGATCAATGCTTTACACTTGGTAAACCCTTATAATATATAGTATTTCTAAAGACAACAACTACTATCCCATGCACTTGGATCAATAATATTCTAATTAAATAATGGGATGCTTTATGAAACATATCCACATGACTATACCAACCAACTAATATCATAAAGATCTAACAACTGGCACAAATTTGACCGCATTAAAAGTGCACTATACACTCATGACACTTGCTAGCATATCATGGAAAACTTAGTTGATAGCCTATTGTATGGTACTTGTCAATGTATTATGGAAGGCTTAGCTCACAACCTATTGTATAAATACATATCACTTTATAATATGTATACTAGTCTTCCAATTTTTCAATAAGCCCTTCTCCATTCTATGGATTAATCTAGTTGTACTCTAGAGTAATTATGACAAGTTAGGTGTACACATCTTCTCATTGTTTGATCAAAAGGCCATGCTTCTTGTCATAACCTTTATATATTAATTGTATACACATTAGTCATCAATGAATACACAATTTAGTATTCTTCATACATATGTTATATTTTTTCTTTGTTCAATGATGAAATTATATAACAATACTTTTGCATCTCAAGCTTTTCATTAGAATTAAACTTATTTCCACTCTCTTAGCTATAATTTTTCCTACTTCTAAATTTATCCTCTAAACTCAAATAGAAATCAAATCGCCCTAGAGGTAAAATCAGTCATGTAAGAACATATGGGTTCACAAATATATATATATATATATCCTAAACTTGATCTAGGCTAATTAAATAAGATGCAAATACATAAGCATAAAATAATTTATATTAATAATTGATAATGGTAGATGTTTAATTCTAAAAAATGCTAATAATATAAAAGTAAATGCAAAGAAAGTTCATGGTAATTAGCTCTAGGTTCAAAGATGAATAAGTTTGTTGTATTTCTAGAATTTGGATTAAATGAGGACTAGAAATATGACCTCTTTGTTTGTACCTTTCCTCAAATTATGTGCAAGATTTATGCCTCTATCTTGGTTGAATTTGTGCTTGCAAATCATTTCTATGTCCATGGATTTGTAAGGTACATGTTCTCCTAGGCTAATCCCCCCAAAAAGACTAGCTTTATGGTTATGTAAATGATTGACAACAAACAAACAATTGTACAAATATCCTAGATGAAGATAAAACTTTAAATGTTGTTCTTTTTAGTGCACCAAACTAAAGTGTTACTAGGGTTATCTCCAAATATGAATGATAGTTGAATGATACTTATGGATGATAAAATGGATGCAATTGAAAAACCTTTAAATATGAATACATAGTAATTAATCATGCAAATGTGTGTTTAGTTTGCTCACATCAACTAGTAAAATAGGTAGGAGTCAAAAATATTTAAATTTGAATTTTGAAATTTAAGAATCAAATCCATTAACATCTATAAGAATGACTCAAGATAATATAACAATGCAATTTACACATATAATAACTATCCCAAATCATATAAGATTGCACCATATTTTAATATACAATTAAATTAAAGTATTCTTTTATATATCCTAAGTATTGGAAATACGTCTCAAATAAATATGACACTAAAGTAGCAGTTTTCATAGTAGAAAGTGATAGCAATGCTTGCGGAGTGAATGATGGGTATGTGGAACTTGGAAGGTAGGGGGACTATGTCAGATTGGCTAGCCTGGTCATCATTGGCAAGTGTTAATATTGGAAAAGCATTTCCCTACACACATTTCTATAGAATGGGGAAGCAATGTTGCCTTTCAACATAAAAGTTCGGACCCACATCGTTGTCAACTTAGTCCTGCTTGTGAAGTACACATATTAAAATTCGAGCCGTTACACAATTATCTATGCACAATCATATGCCATGCATAACACTACAAATATTTATTATCATATATAGTAATTGCAAGAAAACTTGGTTTGACTTAGCGCGGCAATTAAGACGCTAAAAATGGTTCTAAATTTCGGTAGCGTACTAGCTAGGCTACGCTTATTCTCGGGCTTCATTACAAGTTACAGATTCATTCATTATTCTTGCACACATGCACTTCTTTCCACAACCGTGTTAGATAAATACATTAGTTACAAACGGTCGAGTGAATTTAAATTTGGCAGTCACTTGTATATCTTTTAACCAGTTTACCATTGCCCGGGTTGTCTTCTAATAGGTAGTACAATTTTTTTATAAGATTGGAAGGAAAAATATTAATACATGACATGAATGAATGAATGTTTTTAATCACGTCCACGAGGTCAAGCAGCCTATGGGACCCACAGATAGCCAGCGAAGAAGTCCGAACCCCAAAAAATAACGCAAAAACCTATATTTCTTTTTCTTTTTCTTTCTACATCTTGGATCTTCTGCTGTGTATCTTGACCAGAAAATCTGCAAACCCTATTATCTTCTCTTCTTCAAACAGATCACCCAAGTTGTTCCCTTTTAATGTATCAATATAATTGATCCGGATGTCCTTGTAAGCCGAACATTCACTGATGTAGTGCCATTCTGTCTCAACCACTTCTTGGGTGCAATATCTACACCTTCTGTCTGTCCACTCCTCTTTAGGTATCATCCATCTTCCGGTCTCACATCTAAGCTCGTGCGAACTTGTTCTTATCTAAGCTATCAACATTTTTGCTTTCCATTTTATTTCCATTCCGATGTAGGTCTTTTGTGTATGGTCATGTGTAGGGTTAAAATGTTTGACATAGTATTCCTTCTTCCTCCTAAGTGGCCCTTTCCACATGTTTTCTTTGAACTTTCCTTGCACATACCTTTTTATTTCCCTATTGTTATTTGGACATTCACTTATGCTAATACCCCACTTGCTCATCCATTTGATATTTTGTTTCATCCACGTGCTCTTTCTTCTATCTAATTTTTCATTAGCTGCCATTTTTGGCCAGCGATGAGTCTCCATGCTATCTAGTCTTCTTAGATAGCTTAGCAGCCGAAACATAGCAAACGATTCAACAGGGAAAGCCTCGACCTCAGCTAGAACAATCTCGTAAGGGACAATAGATTTAATCCTGAGACTATGTGTGATTAAATGTTTTTGTAGTCTCTCTATCTGTCTCCACTTTTTTGTTGAGGTGTTGCTACCCCAAACTTCACATCCATATACACCACTGGAACAACTAAAATCCCAAAAAGAGTTTTCTTTGTCTTCCAATCCCATAACTCGACCCTTCTGCATCTATTTTGCAATGAGTGCAAAGCTTTCCATCCCCCTTGTATCCTCTTTCTCTACACGTTTCCCAACTGAGTTTGTTGTGGAAATCAAGGCCAAGATACTTATATTCATTGACCACCTGCAAGGGGTTGCCTTCAAAAACAAATTCCCTATGAACCTTCTTTCTCTTAAAGGTAAAGATCGTGACCTTAGTTTTGGTAGTGTTCACTTGCATCCCCACCTGATGACAAAAGAGCTCTAGCGCTTTTAAGTGTTCCTTCAAATCTTGTGCTGTTTTTTCCATTAAGACAAGATCATCCGCATATAAAAGCAACTTTATAACACAATTGGTCAAGTAGACCCCACCCCCACCAAACTTATCGATCCACTCCTCTAATTTGTCAATGTATATCCCAAATAATGTAGGGGATAAAGGGCATCCCTGCTTGACCCCGATATCACTTCCAAAACATTCTGAAAATCCTTGTTTGGTTCGAATTTTGGCCCAAACCTGTTCATACAACCTATGGACAACAACTCTATAGTGTATTGGAATTTCCAATTCTTCCATCCTACTCCACAATTTGCTCCTAGGAACTGTATCAAAAGCTTTCCTAAAGTCAACAAAGCAGCAAAAAACCATAACTTTTTATGGGGGGTTTATTATAAGTTAAGCGTAAATGATTTATTTTAACTTGATATTCAAAATAATAAAAAATATTTGGTGTTAATTATTGTTGGTTTAATTTTATATAATATAATATTTTCACATTTTTATTATTATATTTATAATAATTTTATATATTTAGATTAATTTTTTATTAAGGGTAAAGTTGAGTTTTTGAAAGGGTTCAAATTAATAATGATAAGTTTAGAATAAAACAATGTAGATCAATAATTAATACAACATCAACGATATTAAGGTTAATGTAATTAGATTTCCACAATCCATACGAAAAAAGAGTCAACACAATCAAATCCAGAAGCAATAGATTCAGATATTAAGGTTGTTAACCAACAACTACAAAAACAAATAACAATCTATAAGCCACACAAAAAACATATAATTAAGACAAAACTCACAAAACAATGAACAAATCAGGATGAATTAATGCCAAAAGACTCTAACAAACCCTAAATTTCATCCACAATCCTTCACTTTACCATAATTGACTTCTTAAACTTTAAATTTCATCGTGATACTTTCATAAACTCTAAATTTGCTTACATAAATAGATATAACCTCTTTAAAATTCATTTTTCATTATCATTGAATCCTACAACATGTTGAAATAAATTAATTTATTAAATATTACAATTAAAATAAAAGTATAAATATATTATAAGAAATTATTAGGAAATTTTGGGGATCACCTTGTGGTGTAGTGGTGAAAGTGGTTACACTACTATTGGTGCAACGAAGGTTCAAATCCTCGCCTGGCCCAAATCGATGTATACCGGTTTGAGCCCACCTTGATGGACGTGTTGAAGGTTGCATACACAGGTGGTTGGTACATGTAAGGTGGTGGAGGATAGAGGGAGGTGTTCAGGAGGAGCTGGTGGTCCCCAGGAGGAGGCTGACTATGCCAAACCCTTGTTGGGCTAGAGTGCTCACGGACTTGTGCCAGACCCACGGTAGAGTGTGTTGCTCGCAGATCCAACACCTTGGCGTGTGTTGCTCGCGAACTATGTGTCAGACACATGCAGGTCTTTCATGCCTGGTGTTTTTGTATTAGACCCACATAGGTCTTTCACTCCTCTGGGCTTAGTCCCTGCTAGGCTTTCGTGCTCGCGGGTCTGGACTGTCAGGATTCGATGATGAGGTCCCCTAGTTTGTGGCCTCACTGGTTCATAGCTTCAATTCAAAAGCGTTCACCAATTAAAAAAAAAAGAAATTATTAGAAAATTTTAGAGCACCCAAATTCTCGGTAGTCTTGTCATGGGTGAGAAGTCATCGCCGATAATTCATCATTTGCAAGTGGATAAGGCATACAAACAAAGTTTATAAACTTTATACTTATTTCTTCTTTCTTCAAATTTTAAGAAAAAAACTACCTAAGAACTCACGTGCCTCATAGAATGAGATACTCTAAACCTTGATCCTCAAGTCCAATACCACAAATCCATAAACAAAACAATAATATATTTTTTCTAAATAACTCTTTACCATAAAATATGAGCCTGTGATCACACATTTAGGCAACAATTTACCACATTTTAATTGTTGGATGATTGATCTAGCACAAAATCTGTTCATTCTCACCAAATAAATTATGAAAGGACATGCATGGTCTTATTAATTTATGATGTTGGGATGATTTAATTTAGTTTAGATGGTTTATAGTACATGAGGATTATTTCATATTTTTTATCTTTTAAGAAATATTTAATTTTGTTTCAATATATATACACACACACCCACACACAATCTTTTATAAGATTCAAAAAAAAAATTGAGGATACAAAATTTTCATAAAAACAACTCAACAATTTGGAGTCAAAGGACTAATAAATTATAAAAAGAAAGGTTCATCATTTTACAATTTATGATGTTCAAAAAAATTAATTTAATTTAAAGTATATAAGATTATCTCATTCTCTACCATCTAAAATATACTTAATTATGTTTTAATATAAAATATACATATTTTATTATCTTCTATAAAATTCAAACTTATGACCTTTCTTTTCAAGGATAATTTTTTTTCAAAAAATATGACTTAGACATGAACCTTAAAACTCAAACATACATACCAATTTAAACATAAATGACAAATAAATTACAAAAAGAAAGGACTTTTTCTATAATTTATAATCTCCGAACAATTTAATTTGATTTAGATGGTTTATAATATATACATTTATCTCATACTTTTACCATCTAAAATATACTTGTGAACTTCAATATAAAATATAAACATCTTATTAACTCTTACAAAATTCCAACTTATACGGGCTTTCTTTTCAAAGGTACAAATTAAAAAAAACAAAAAACAAAAAACAAAACAAAACAACTCAAGCATAAAAGCGAAAAGCCAAAAAAAACAAACCAATTAGAATGCGTGAAAGCAAAGTCAGTCAAGAAGCTATTTGAATTTCCATGTCAGAACTTTGCCTTTTGTCGTTCTACATCAAGAATTGAATAGGCAAAATACAATTTTATATAATTTCCTCTTTTTAAGTAAAATCTCGCTTCCCATTATTATCAGTAACCTATCATCCCTTTCCGTCAAATTATTTTTTTATGGTCGTTCTAGGTATTATTAGTGTGTCCGGAGCAATCCATAAATTCCATGCATCTTTTTCGAAGCTCGTGGATCTACGCCCCTGTATCACGGCTCTCGTACCATGGGATTCACATAACATGTGCGATGTTTAATCATGAGTCAGGTAAGGTCGGGGATAAATACATAAATTATATATACGGTTGGGTTTTGATGACAGAATTGCAGGGCGAGAGCATTGAGAGGAGTGGGCTCCAGAAATTGTGTGTAGTCTCTGTCATTTTATTTCTGCAGCAGAGTTCAACTGCTTAATTTAATTATGTATATATATTTTTTTGGGGGAAGTCGCAGTACAAAATTATGAGCCTCTGCGAGCTGATTATAGACGAGAAGGTTGAAGTTTGGTTTCTTATTTGCGCAGGCATGCGTTCAAGGCGAAGATTAGCAGCTTTTTCAGGCGATTATTAGTGGCGTTTCATTCATGTCTGAAGGTAAAGCTTGAGCATTTTTTTTGCACTCTCTGGGTTTTCGTTTGAGAAGTTTTTTGCGTTTACCATGTAAAAATATGCAATGGATTCGGCACTTGTTTGGTAGGATTCTTTTAGGCTTCTTTTTCAGAAGTATTTCTGCATGCTGTGGATTGTGAATTAAACTGATTTGTTAATTATGTAGTAGTATTATGAATTTTTCAGGTTTGCAGTTAATTTCTCTATTTTTTTCTCCAGTTGAGTGATCATTAACAAAGCAAACTATATTAGGAATTAGAATAATAAATTTACAGATTATTTTTTGTTTAAGATTCTTTAAAGTCTTCAAGAACTCAGTGATCATTAAAAGGAAAAAAGAAAATGAGGTTTAATTATAGTGTGAAGTTTAAGCCCGGGTCATTGCCATTAGCAAGATAATGTTTAGAGTAATAGAGATACTTTTACAGCAAATTAACGCATTATTAACAAATAAATCAATTTCAAGTGGATATTACCGGATTTTAGTTTTAACTTAGTATTGGTACTAACAATTTCAGTTCAAAGTTTGGGCAGATAAGGTGCTGTGTTCAATTTCCTTAGGGTACGGAAATGAGGTTGTAGCCTCACATCAATAGAAAAAAACAATTTTAACCGGTTCTTTTTCTGTCTAGAGCTTTATTTTTGCAAGTGAAATACAGTGTTGAAGGTGGGGTGCATTTTTTGAGCTTATAGAAGATAATTTTTTATTTTAAATTCAGAAGACTTGCTTAGACCTATCTCAGCGATATCTTGAACTGGCAAGTCATCAGTTTATGGAATATTAGAGTAGTCAAAGATATTTATCTTCGACCCTGTTGAGAAAACGACGGCTTATTTTTCAGTCCGCAGAACCATTTTGAAAAATTTGTGGCATACTTTGGGTAGCACCTATTTATACACCCATAAAACGGTAATATCTCCGACTAATTTGATTAATGATAATGAAAAGCTCATCTTCGGACGATACCTATCTGTAAAGGGGAAAAGTTTAAATGGTTCATGGCTATCTGTAAGGAACAGAAGAAACCTGTGTCAGATACTATTTTAGACTATCTAATACTCATCTAGTAGGAAACAAAAATGGCAGAGCTCTGTGTAAAGACTTTCTAGTTTGGCCTTCATTCCATTCCGGTACATCAATATTTCTCTTAAAGGGAATTTTGACCCGACATAGCCGTTTTAATGAGTTTGATAAAGTTTTTTTTTTGCTTTGCAGTCCTCCTGCGATTTTATTTTTCACGATAAACTTAAGATTTGTTGCCTGTTATCTGCCTTTGAGTCTCAGGTTTGAATTGCATGCAGAACAAAACTATCATTGCGGGTGGTTTGTACTATTCAGCAACACCAGATGCGTCGTTTCTTACTGGTGAGTATATTAATACACTTAATTTATTCTAAATGCATTTCATTATATTAGTATTATTTGAAGCCTACCTGTTACTTGAATTGGGTAATACTTAAAATAAATTTATTCTAAATGCAAAGCTGAAATTCTCATTACAGAGTGTTATTTGGAGCCGTCCTGTTAATTGAATTGGGTAAATACTGAATTAGTGTGGAACAGAGGGAATTCCGTTTTAGGACTTTTTCCAATATTATTTTTAGTCCTATTTAAGTTGCATGAAAATGCCTGGGTAGTTTGCTGCTTCATTCTGTAATCTGCTTAGAAACCAGTTGTGGCTTTACTTCTATCATGACCAGAACGTCTGCGTTGTCCCTGCATTCCATGAAACCTTTTACACTTGACTGATTTGTATACATTTGAAGAACCATTTCACATGCAGAAACCAGGGCGAATGTCTCAAAAGAGCTCTCTGATGCGGGATCTGATCGTTCTTCAGTGGTCCACATCCCTCATAGACCCTTTTTTTAGCTCGCTATGGAATTCCCCTGTTATTGAATGTTTGGGAGAGATTGGAAAAGGAAGGGCTAACTCAAAAGGAATTATATTGGGGTGAGGTTTCGGCACTTCCAACTTTCACAAGTTAGAGGAAATAAGGATATAATTCTTCGTATTGAAGAGTTGGGGAAGGAAACAACCAGGAAGCAGCAGAAGCAAATGTCGGTGTCTATCTAACATTCTGAATTACATTTAAGTGTATTTATTAATTAATTAAAATTTAAAATTATGTTATATTTTGAATTTTAATTAATTAATAAATACAGTTAAATGTGCATTTGGAGTGTGGATAGACAATGTGAAAGGTTTAGTGGATCATTTATGCAAACAAAATATTAAGACTTAAGACTATGGAGAGCAATGACAAGGAATTGAAAGATGAGAATTATAATGAAATAGATAGCATAAATACATAGGGGCATATCCCTAACCCAACCATGTGTCTCATCTCCGCCTCATTCTCAAGGCATGGGATGACATGGGACACCCTTGGGCCTAGATGCTGCCACATCTCTTATGAAACCTTAAACACATCTTCCATGTAACTCACTCATTCATATAGATTGCCACTCGCAATCACCTTAGTCGTTATTCCTAGGAGGAAGGAAACACCTTTGAATATTCACATTGCTTACACAGATAAAACTCATGGTTTGAAGGCATTTAAATTAAACACACCCTATTTTTGCCAAATATAATGATTTTAGAACCAAATTGATAAGTAGCTTCAAATGCATTTTAGGGAAGTTGGAGATGATAGTTTCCTCGATCTATTTTAATGCTCTCCAAACAATGTGCCCTTAGGATCAAATGCACATCCACTCTTATTCTAATTGTGTTCTAAACATGGAAACAATATGTTCCTATGTTCATGACAAGAACAACTTGGAGTCTTGGATAGTATTCTTGAGCACGGTTTAGTTCTATAGGTTAGGCACATAATTTTTTCTATGCTTCTATTTTGTTTGCTAAAATTAGGGTGAATATAGTTACTAAGTAGACATTTTTTCCATCTCCTTAATTATTCCTTGTAAACATACTATGTACTCTTGTAACATTTATTTTTATTATTATTATTTTTTAGAAACATTATATACTTTTAAATTTCTCTTATGTGTATACATACACACTATGCATATGTGTGTTTACATATATACTTATGTGTGTATAGCATTCCCTTGTTGTCTCCATCTTAGAAATACCATGAAACATAAAGAAATGTTGAGTAAGAAAGAAGATACCAATTATATCGATAGAGATAGGTAAAAGATAGTCCTAGATTAAAACTATCCTTGTATTTTGGTTTCTATTAAATATGATATTGTTTTTTAGTCAAGAAACAAACTTAAGCTAGAGAAGAAGGATATGAGGTAAATAGATATAAAATTAATTAGCTAAGCACACATGCAAGTAAATATTTGATTAGAGGAGATTGTGCAGACACTCATAAGATCACAACTTCAGAAATCTAATACAAAATTTGGAGAACACCATACTTATTCATTTGGATTGTTATATATGAAATAAAAGGACCATTATTATCAATTACCATAAAAAAGTGATGGAAGATTTGATAAATTACACAATATACTATTTGGGGCTAATGGAGTAGGCTAGATGATCAGTAGAGGGGGTGTAGGGTGCTTCTCTATAATTTCTCCTAACATACAATGTTAAAGAAGCACTTTAAGTAGGAAGAAAAATGGTGATACAAGAATACCCTTTGTTCTCGTAATACAACTTATGAGACTTAAAAGGTCCTTAATGTTGAAGGATGTAGAAGGGAAACCAATGTTACAAGAATGAGAAATTTGGGAAACCAGTCTTAATGTGTTAAGGATGAGAATTGTGTCTCATTATTGAGCACTTGCTAGGGTGAAAGATTATAACATCTAAAGGACACTTTACACCTAAAATAGAAATGTGGTGAAAAATGAGGCAAGGACTTGGTATCTAGTGAACTTTTCTATAATGTTGTACACTTAAAGTAATATTTTCTTGGAGAAAAGGGTCAAACACCATTGGTCATAATATTAAGAGAACATTTGAAAGGAGGCTCATGAAACTTTCTAGATTGGCAAGATACTTCTTGGATTTAACAATGAATAGGGATCTAAATATGCAATGCTCCTTGATCTCAATCCCATAGAGGGAACAAAGACAAAACCTATTTGGATAGGAAGAATATCATAGTTAAACTTCACTTGATGTTGGTGGGAATTGACCCTTGACTTTTCAAAAACATTACCCATAGAACTAATGCTAATGAAGGTAGAATAGTTGAGTGATTATGATACTATCCTCCAATTGTAAAAGTGCTTGGTGTAGAAAACCATCTTTGGGAAGAGTGGTTGAGTCGAAAGATCCAAGTGACACGAATGTACTATATGTATATATCCTTCATAACATATTTATTGAGTGCCTCCTATGGAATAAGATTAAACAAGGTACCTATAATATGCATAATTGAAAGGATTTGGTTTTAATAAAGATGTAAATAGAATAAACAAGAGTTTTGGTCTCCAAATGTCAAAACATAAACTACTTAAGGGGACCCAAGGAGGAAATCCTCTCTTATGAGGAAAGTGATAAATAAGTGTATCTCATTTGTTAGAAGTTGAATCGTCCATGGATTTGAATCAATCAAGATAGATAATGAGCTTGACAATGTTATTGAAGCAAAATAATTGTGACAAACTCCATCTAGATTATGCATTGGGGAACCTTCTATTTACAAAAGATCATACTTTGAAGCATGATTGTATAAACCCTCTTTAGCCCACTCTATAGTCTCTACATCACGATTGCAAACCTCATGCTCATATAAAACTTGAAAAGTCTAATAATGGAATGGAAGAGATGCACATAAAAACATATATCTTGTAAGTGGACTAGGAAACATTGGTGTTGCAAGAAAGAGTCAGGGGTATCACTTAGATGGGATTGAAATCAGTCAAATTAACACCAAAAGTAAACATACAAAGAAAATTGAAGATCTCAAAGATTGGTAGAATTGAAATAAAAATTGCAATAGCTTGCTTGCAATATATTTAGTCCACACATGTCTCTCAAACCTTAACAATTTGTTTGTCATGGTAGTTAAGAAGAGGTTATATGATTGATAACTTCATTGTACTAAGTTATCCACACTTTAGGACTACATGATATAGAAATAAGGTTTCAAAACTTGGCCATGAGGTTAAGTGCACCCTCATACATGAGAAATAAAGTATTCATGTGAAAATTGGTAAACACGTTTTTTTGCCAAAGTTGCATTTCCTAAATAAATAAAAATGAGTAATTTGTTGTCTTGAAAAAATCACATCTATCTCGACCCTAACTCATTAATGTTCCTCAATATTTATAGTAGAGAACATGACTTGCTCAATAAGCATATTCCTATAAGGGCATTTGAGGAATAATGAGTGCCATGGAAAATTTTACCACATGAATTAAGACTCGATGGACTACAATCCCCATTTATAGTTAGGATCAAATAAATCCATTTTTTTTAAACGATATTATATTTTCCAACACATCAACATACAAGAAGAAGACCCTCTTTGTTAGAGAAATATTCTACCATGTAAGTCTAAATACAATATTTAATTTATTTCATGAATCTCTTATTATAACTGACTATAAATATTAAACAGATTAATGTTATTTGATGTATATATTTAACACGACCAAAGATTAGCATCTCAAAATTGAACGAAATTCAAACAACATGATGTCAAGGTGGAGAAGAGAATGTTTAGTCCCTTTTCTACAACTTAAAAGACAAGTAATGAAATTATGAGAATGACTACTCTACCCTTGCTTTATACAACAATTAGATGTACAAATCTACCATCAACATAAGAAATGTGAAGGTTGAAACCAACCCAATACCTCATTCCTTGACCTCCAAGTGGACATTTTTCTCTTGGACACCCATAGAAACATATTCCTACTTATTTTTTGATTTTTTTTGAAAGTAGACTTGCTTTACATGGTCATACATTAATAATGAGTGCATCATAGTTCTTGCTTGCTCTACAAGTAAATACTTATAAATTTGAACACAACTAGATTTGTTGAAAAACTAGAGTGGTACTTATATAATCATACAAATGAAATCAACTCACCCTTATCTACTTTGCAAATCAAGTTAGTGTTATAGGGTGGAAGTTCAAGGTTGTCCCACTTATGTAAGGACATGACAAATAGGGACCTAACATTTTAACTTGAATCATTAGAAAATGTCTTGTGTTTTGAATTTTGAAATGATATAAATTAATGAAATGTAAATATTTTTAGTGTATTTTATGTTTCCATTTTTTAAAATACAAAAATTATTTAGCTATAGTATTTTGTAAAATTAACAAGTTATAATTTAGTTGTTGATGAAATAGTAATTTTTTTAATATATTTATTCCCTGGAACTTTAGTGCATGTATTAAGTTCTTTTTCATTTTGATAAATATATTTTTTAAATAGAACTTGAAAGTTGCATATACTAAAAACACAAATATTTTGATGGGACAACTTATTTTCTTAACTATTTATTCAAAATAGAAAAAAATATAGTATCTTGATATAGAATCTCTCCTCTAGTACAACATTTAAAAAAAAAAAACTTTGATTTTCTTGAGAAGACAATCAACCTTATATTTTAAATTTTAAAATTTTAAAAACTACATTATTTTTATTTTTTTAATATTATTTATGTGAATAGGAATTGTTTGAATATATATATATATTTTATTTATTTTTAATTCTTTTATTCAATTCAAATCTAAAATAAATTTGATCTTTAATTGAATTTTCTAAGTTAATTAAGAATCCTTGTATTTAATTTTTAATTTTTAATTATTAAAAACAAAACTAAATTCAAATCTATAATAAATTAAAAGAAACTATAATAAACAACACCTTTTAGTTCTTAGCACTAATCAAAATGATATAACAATGAGTCACAAAGATATCGATTAAAAAATTCCAACACCAATTTTCCAAAAATATCTTGTCGAAAATTGTTTTTCTCCCAGAGCTATGCGAATCCCGCATGTAATCTCCAAACAAGATATAAATGTGAGTTAGAGTAGTAAAGTTGATGACGCCAAAAGATAACTAGTCGAGTCTAGTCTAGTTATAGGGGAAATGAGCGATATAGCGATGATTCGCAAGGATAAATTTTTGAGAACAACTATTTTCCGACACGCATTTCTAGTTAAGGGGGACGCAACGTGGTGTTCCAACAATAAAGAAACATAATTACTTCCTATCGTTGTCAGCTATGTTCGTACGCTACCTATTACAATGCCAGCCTTCGTGTCTGATTAAAAAATATTCTCGTACAAATAATATTTATTATACCTGAGAAAAGAAGACAAGAGAATTCATATAAAAAACAAAAAAATCACTTCGAGTTTAAAAAAAAAAATTCTCGAAATTTTATAAGAGAGAATAATGCAACTTTTAAATTTTTTCAAAAATTATTGACACTTTCACGCTTTTGAAGTAGATGATGATAAGTAAAGAATTAAAAGGTCATGAATATTATTATTTTGGGTCTTTTTAATGACTAAATGGTTTAATGGTTTTATTTTTTTATTTTTTAAATAAGATGGTTAGTTAGTAGACATTTATTTTTGAAAAATAAAAGTTTGAAATTTATTTATTTTATTTAATTAAAATTTTTAATTTTTAAGTAGAGTTATTATTTTGTGTTATATTAATATCAAATTTTATTATTATTAGGAGAGAGGATCTAGCAGTTGAGTACTCTAACTTCGCCTTTCTAATTATCTTACGTGGAAATTTTAAATCATTCCAATTTTTTTTACAGCGGCTTACTTGGCAAGTCCCTTGCATATAACTAAGGTTTTAGGGCCACATCAGCATGCTTTTTGTCAAGGTGTCCAAAAAGGCCCCCAAAAAAGTGAGACTGATACTTGTGCATTCATAGCATGTTTTATTGATCACTGATGTGGCATCACATGATTGGTTGATTTTTATATCAAAGGAATACATTTTATTTAATTATGGGTAGTCATCATCAACACTAACAACTTTAAAGTCACAAATATTGCTCCAATATTGATAAAAATATTAGGTATTATATAAACAAATACTGCCACAACTATTGAAACATGCTCAAGTATTGGGTCCTCTCCCCTGTAGATATTCATACGTATTATATTTTACAATCTTTATTAAAAGAAAAAATATTTATTTACAATTTATTTGTTAAGTAAAAAAATATTTACAATAACAAATCAATAGCAAATTGAAAATTATTTTCCATATAAAATTTTGACATAAATATACAAAATAGAGAAATGTTTTTTTTTAGCAATAAAATTAGTTTTATTTCAAATAAAAAACAGTGAATACAAAAATATATGATACTGAAACACAAAAAAATATTATCCTTTAATCTCTCCAAACAAATTTTAACAAAACAAATACTTTTGAAACTTTACTTCTAAACTGAAAAAATAATAATTTATTATACTCAATACCATAATTTAAAAACATTATAACATATTTCAAAATCCTTAATTACAAAGAGCACATCATGTTGTCTTTACAGTGATGTAATATTTTAGAGATGAAATGGTATCATTTCCTTCGCTCATAGTTGGATTAATCTTCTTGGTAATATAAATTTATTGGGGATTCGGATCTTGAATGTATTTTCTAAAATTCTAAAAATATTATTTTTAAGTTTACCTGTCCAACGTTGCATCATTCCTTCTCATCACCGCAAACCCATCGATAATAATTATGTTATTTGGCTTCAAGTACATGTTGGTTATGGTTGGTATGATGAAGCAACGTATGGTCTCTATAACGAAACTAAAACATCCATCATTAACTCGATGCACATCTTTTGATTGTGTAAAGAAGAGGAAGGTGAGGCATTCCACCTCTCATCACCAACGCTTTGAAAGGAGCAATGACATCACCCATCTGAAGTGTGCTAACTTATTACAATGCTCCCAATTTGGGGAAAATGTTGCCATCGAAACTCATAAGGTATTTGCCACACTTTTACCAACTTTGAGGTTGGTTTACTTTGCCCAAGAGGAACGGACACCATGAGTTCAAAGAATTCATATTGAAAATAACCATTGCATTCGCTTGGGAGATGCTTGAGTGCTTTGGATTCTTACATAATAGATTATATTTGTTCAACAAGTAATCAGTTAGGTAATCACTTCGGTTTATTCATAAGTATTCGGACAGATTTTCATACATGGTTTAAAGTTTCTATTTTAAAGTGCTTTATGATAATTTTAAAATTGAGTCTACATCACTTTTACATCTTTTTTTATCTAATTTTGTCAATCGTCTACCTTGAATACTAGTAGTTGTGCTCCTACCCATCTAAATAGGACATGTGATAGTATCCTTTGTATTCAAATTCTCATTTTCTTACCTAGATATATCTCTCTCCAATCCTAATTCTACCCCTAAACACTTAGATATAAGTAGAAAGTGTTAAAAAACAGGTGCTAAAGGAAATTAAGAAGAATTAGGTTGGGGAAGGAGTATAAGCACAGTCCAAACACACATCTCCTAGGGGTTCATGGACAAAACAATTGAAGAGAACTATTTGATTTTTTGACAGTTGCACGAAGATAGTTGTGATCGCTAGAGGTGCTAACTAGGTAGTTGCTTGGCAGCTGGTAAAGGAGATATGGTGTCTAGTTTGGTGTGGGTGATAAGGAAGAAGAAAAAGTAGATGCAAAAAATAAGACAACAAAAGTGCTATGAGCTACCATAGTGTCATCTAAATTGGTGGAATACATCACATCAGAAATAAACAATCCTCATATGAGAATTCAGATGCTACGAATGTAGACACTAGTGAAAGAAATGTGTTAACCATTTCTCTACTTTTATTCTAGCTTACTATTGCATGATTAACTCATCACTATCACTTCCTTATTCACTAGCTTATAGTCACAAGTCTCATTCAAATCACAAAAAGAGCTCAATACTCTTCCTAGAAACTTATGCATCAAACTATTTACCCTAAGAAAAATAACTATGCACATGTTAGATAAAACACAACCTATTTTAGAAGTAAGAATCAAATCCATTCATATTGATCTTTGTGATCAATTACACTCTCTTTTATCCATTCAATTAAAGCTAAATAAAAATTCTTAGTATAAAGAACAAATCACCTCTTATCATTATAGTTCGAGGTTTTATAGATGCTTTACTCTATTGAACTCAAACTTAAGGTTACTTAACTCATAGTTCATATCACCACAAAATTTGCATGTATTTAATGATTATTACTCATGATGACCATTATCACTTACAAATGGGCATGCAAACTAGTTATCATTGACAACTAGTTCTAGGAACAAGATTCAAATATCTTTTTAATTGCACTTTCCAACAAACTATCATGCAAAACATGGGAGTGGTTTAACCATGGTGCAAACATTTTCCTAGCACGAAATTGTGTTTGCTCCTTAAAACACTTAACCAAAAACTATAAACCCACAAGCACAAAACAACCCAAATTACAAGGGCCTAGACATGCATCATTATGTAGTAACATATTCAATTACTCATTCTTTATGGTGCTAGCTTCTTGAATCATTGAATCATGATGTTTGTGTTTAGAACTTGGTTCTAGTAGGTTCACACATTGCAAAACTCATTAGCCAAAAACTTGATCTTGGTGATCATTGCTTGAAGATTTTGCACATCTCCTTTGACAATTATTGCATGCCATTATGTGAAACAATGTTGAATAATTTTATATGACCATTATGTTTTAGGTTCAACTTCTACTTGACCATGTTGACTAATTTTACATGCATTGCTTGGGACAATGGTATAAATAATCTATAAAATTCTCGTGCATTCACTCAATCTCCCACTCTAAAGCAGTGATCTTTTTGCTGATGTTGTCAAGCTCTTCTTTATTGGTGCTAAGGCTCAAGTAGTCTTGCTCAAGTTGTGTTAACTTTGTGCACTCAATTACCAGTTGCACCTTGATCCAAGCTAAAGGATGCTGGATAGATTACAAGACTATGTGGATCAACACCATGTCCTCCTTGATGCTCTTGATGTCAACTTGTATAATGCCTAGATTAACTACTAATTGATCTTCAAGTTCTAGAGCATTCCTCAAGGGAATCTCCTACATTATCGATAGTATCTAGATAGTAACTTCCTCAATTGTGATTTCCTTAATGGATGATGAATTTGAGCTTCAAGAATTTGGGGGAGGGGCTTGAGCATGAAGCAAGTCATGGGCCAACACCTCAAGTTGGTCAATGTGCATGACCGATGTATCAATTGGATCAAAAGGAATAATTACTAGGAATAAATCAATATGCACACTCTAGATATCCTTTTAAATCAAGTAAATTTTGTTGGTGATGCAAGTCACATGGGGGCTGGCTTGCAACCAAAGTTTTGCTTCTTTTGGTATAGTTGTTTTGGTCTTAGATTTTTGTATTTCTCACACTATTTTATTGGCTTTGTTTTGGTGGTGGATGGTATCAACTTTGAGATGTTCTTTCTTCAAGATGACTTATGCTAAATTGAAATGGTTTTTTGTTATATGTTGCATCAATGCATTATTTGCGATTAAAGATAATGTGGTCAAGAAACCATTTGTCATAGTGGGCGGTGACAACATTATACATTCACATCCTTCATTTTATTTAAGGGAAACACCCCAAGAATTGGTTGTAGACAAAATATTTTAGTTAGGGAAAGTTGGGAACTAGCTAGCTACCCAACAACCATGCTAAGACAAGATCCTTTTGTGAACAAAAAATCAAGCTCTTGTCTAGGAAAGATAGAAATATATGATGGTGGATGTTGGAGTGTAGGGGTTTGCTATGCACTATGATTAATTGTATGCACAATTAATAGATTTTGCATGAAGCAATGCACAAATGGGTTTTGAGTGGTAGTAGATGGGTTTTGTTAGGGAGTGGCATCATTTGTGATAAAAATTGGAACTTCATAATTGTGAATGTCGTGACCTTATCAATTCCTTGTTGGGTATCCTTCATAGTTTGCTCAATCGTTTGTCATTGCCTTTCCTTAATGGATTTTCCCAATAGCCCTTGGTTATTAAATATGAATGCTACTAAGCTTTCTCTTTTTGTGTAGGGGTTCAAGCATTGAGCCTTTTCATTTGTCTTGTTTTTCCTAATTTGTATGTAGTCTCCATGAGAACTTGACTTTGTGTTGGTACATTGGTCACATATACATGATTGAAAAAGTAATCGGTACTCCATTCAAGAGTCATTTCTTCTCTCTCCACATATGCTTTATCTAATACATATAATAGTTGGGACAATTCACATCTCTCTTTAATGTTGCCTCCCACATTAAGATATATCACATAAAAACATTGACAATATACATACAAATTTACAACAAAAATATTGTACCACAAGTGCATGTGGAACTTGGTAGTCTATGGTAAACTTGGCAATCAAGAAACCTATCCATTGATCTATTAGGGCATAATGTTGCATCGTATCATTAATTTTGGTGGTTTGGAGATAGAACCTTGAAAATGCAATATTGATTAGTAGTACCATGAGTAGGGGAATTGACATTGAGATATCTAAAATATCCCAATATGTGTAAGATGAGCAACATTCAAAAGTAATCCTCTCTTGTCACATGCTTCTCATGCATTTGTTATCATAGGATTGGCTATAAAAATGGCAAAGTCATACTTTGCACTAATGCCCCCAATATTATAATCGACAAATATTCCTAGTAGTAAAAGCTCATTTGCAGTGGAATTGTACAAAATCATGCCAATTAACTAGCAAGCAACTCAAATGCATATACCAAAATATCACTTTTAATCGACAAATATTCCTAGTAGTAAAAGTTCATTTGGAGTGGAATTCTACAAAATGATGCCAATTAACTAGCAAGCAACTCAAATGCATATACTTTTGCACCATCCAATTTATTTTTCGTCAGTGCTTTGAAAATATTTTAATGGCTTATTTAAGACTTGCATGTAAGGTAATCTAGGAAGCTCAAATAGGGATAGGAGCGACACCAATATGGACTTTCCATTTAAATGTAGGATTCCTCCATGGAACTAACTAAGCATAAAGGGCACTCACATTCACATTTTTAGTGTTTCAAAATATGGCAATAGACACAAGCACATAATTTTTCCTTGGGAAAAGGGCACTGTCATCCTCATTCCATTTCCAAGTGGGTGATCCCATAATAGTGTGCCCCACTTTTTGGTCAAAGTGGGAAATTAAAATCAACATTTTTCACCAATTTTCACTTTTGGACACCTATAGTAACTAAATCGTTAAGAATTTGAAGACGATGTGGACTAGTGATATATGTTTTTAAAAAATTAGGAAATAATTTGAGTCTTTTTATGTAACTTTTAATAACTTGTTTTTTATAGTTAACAACATTTAAAAAAGTGATGTTAATTCGGTAAAGCATAAATTCATTTGTAGAAATGATAAAATTATAAAATTTTAAACATAGATTCATAACACCAATATCCAATGCACATATATTTTTTCATATTTTTTGTTACTTAATTTTTTAATCTTTTTAAAGTGAGATTAATTATACTTCAGACATAAGTGACTTCAATAATGCATCTTTTTTTGTACGAATCCAAACTAACCGTTTTTTTGTTTAAATAAGAACATCAATGCCTAATGCACATATGTTTTTCAAAAAAATTAATATATTTTACTATATTTTTGTGTGGGTGGAACAAAGATTTTGGCAATTGCTAAAAAATTGTTCATTAGAAAATAGAAAAATAAATATAATAATCAAATCAGCGTACAAATTATTTTGAGTGCTTCAATCCTACAAATTATCCTATCAAATTTATTCCATTTGTTGGTCCAACCCAAGTTTGGAAACATAAAATTTCAAGGAAAATTTGAGGCCTAAGATGGAAAGATTAGTTTTAGGACATTTGAATGAAGGCATCGTTGTTCAAAGGTATTCAAGGACCTTTAAATGAAGGTATGCCATTTACACTATTTTTTAATAAAATCTTTTGTTCAAAGTTTTTTTTTACATTTTGCATCTTCAAACGAAGGTGTTTATTACTTTTTACCTCCATCCAAATTCAAAAATGTGATGTCCTAACTTTGGGACTCACTACTGTGGGTTTACCCAAGTTACTTCATGATCAACTACTCATTTTTTTCAATGAAGTGTTTCATATTCAATAGCTTACAAGTCTTTAGTTTGTTTACAATTCTTCCTTTTGGACACAACTATTGACAAAGTGTATGAAGTGGAATCCAAAATCCAACTTGACCTCAATATTTGTGTCTTAATTGTTGATATTCTCTTATGCTAGTTTGGGTTGTTCATCACTAGCCTTCTAACCCACTTTGATGACACTAACTGACAAGATTACATAGAATGTACTTTAGTTTCACATGCAAGTAACAAAACTCTCATTAATATACTTTTCACTATCCCATTGGTTTTAGATGGATTTATGTCATCAAAATTCACTACCTACTACTATCACAAGAAACTAGAATGCATTACAAAGTTAAAAGGTAGGAGTAATTTCAGTAGAGATTTGATATGAATAAATTGATCAATGGATTGCTTAGCAAAAAATGGTGGATACGTAGACATCAACAATGGTAAGGGGTGATAAATGTGAATTAAATGATCATTAATTAATCAATTCCCATTGGGACTCCCCAAATTCTCCACCTCATCAATCTTCATTTTGTTGCAAGTAAAAGATATTCTTTGTCATCTCTTTTAATTGTATTGGCATGACATTATGACCACTTTGCATTTTAACCTTATGGTGAGCTTTGTCAATCAAATTGAGCAATACAATGTGAGATTTGTGGCATGCCATTCTTCAATGCATGCAATAAATATATCATGTGCAAGCTTCTAAATGGTGAATTGAACAACTATGACATCTCATTCCTTTAGTTTGTTAATGTGCATACTATTCACAGACAATAAAGGGAATGATTTCAAATTGGTGCATTTACTCTAGTTGATATCACATGCTAGATTAGAGTAATGACAAGCATCCCCACCTAGCTACATAACCATACTTCCGCAAACTTAGCACAATTGTAACCAATGTTGATAGATGACATCTAGTGCATTAACAAATGACTTGTTTCTCAAATTCTTAAGTGTTGTGTGTGTACTCATTATTTTTCAAAACTACTTGCGCTCTTTCCATGTGTAATTATTTCTCATAGTATCCCTAGAAATACACAAATATGGATTAATCACCATAGACAAATGAAAGCCATAAACACATAATATAGTGAAATATACTTTATTTTATGACACAATATTTCCTAAAGAGTTAGATTGCCATGATATGTGTGTTGCAACAAATGAAATTAAAATAGAGCTCTTGACGTGCACATGTAGATATCACAAGTTGCATAGTATTCCTTTAACACAAAATGGTTATAAAAGCTCCTTCAAACAATAGGTAACTTCAAATCTTCCTTTCATAGCATTTCAAAAAGTGTTAATAAAATATGCGCAAAATGCAAGAGTTATTATAATATCACCATGAACTAAAAATTTGTGCAATAACACAGGCTAGTAATATGTTATAAAACCACCAAGCAAACTGATTAAAAGAAATATAATGCAAGGGACATGAGGACTATAAAAGATAGAAGATAACAAAACAATTGTAAATGACCTTATTAAAAAAAAAAAAACAAGAAGCAAGTACTCAATAATGACACATGGTTGACATTTGACATGGTTTCAAATGTGTTGTCATTTACTTTGCCACTCAAGGGATGTCATCAAGAGTGTTCAAACTAACGTCATTCTTTACAATCTACGAAATTAAATAGGAACCAACCAATGGACATTGCTTTGTAGGGTTTTCTTAGAAGTGACTATCAAATAGAAGTACCATGTTTCTTGGTTGCAAGTTGTGTTATTTTATTTGGTGATCATGCTATAGTTTTTGCCTTTGTTTCTCAAATTTTTGTATCTAAAGTGCAAAATATATATTTTCTTCAAGTGACTTCAATTCACTAAGGCATGTTTGGATGATTTAATGTCATCTAGACAAGCAATTTGTGTAATGTGCACACTTAACAACAAAAAACTCCATAGCTTAATAAAAGTGTAGGAAAAACTTATAACTAAGGGAGAATAAATTAACCCATTAGGAAAATAAAACCTACACCAACACCCCACCTTAAACACAACTTAGGAGGATGAAAAATATGATGGGTCTTGACAAATGGTGACATGTTAAGCGCCATTATACGTATCAAATTCTCCCCCAAACAAGAAGCTCCCCCACAAATAGAGAGATACCACCCCCCCAAATAGAGAGAGAAGAAGAGGACTAAGTAGCCCCTCCCAAAGAGATCCAATGGTAGGTGCTCGAAATTGGATGTAGAAGATGGTTCACAATCATTGAACAATATTCCTCCCCTTAGGAAGAAACAAAACCAAATGTGTATGCAAGTGATCTCCCAATTCCTGAAAGGAATATGTAGGAAGAAAGTGCAAAATGTATGAAGTCTCTGAACTTGGCTCAAGTGTCCCCATGTTGATGTTGAAGGCTCTCACAATCAAATTACATTTTCTAGGCCATATTGCTAAAAGAAAAACTTGGAATCTCTTAGAGACTGATGTAAAACATAATCCAAAGACTCAAGTATCTCCTCTAAAGATGTCTTCTCCAAATTTTGATCCAAAGTATCCACACTCATGTCAAAATTTGATGAATGATCATTTAGAGAATGAACTAGAGGGTTAGAGTGTTCCCTCACAACAATTGAAGAAGAATCGACTCTATCAAAGAGAAGATGAATGCAATCAATAGTGTCTCCCAAATCTGCAATATGTGTCTCCATAAACAAGTTTGAAGTCCTAGCCAAGAGATCATCCCACACAAATGAATATGAAAGGCTATGTATGTCATGATGTAAGGAATCACTGGAAGCTTTCAAAGAAGCAACACTAGACTCTGTAACTTAGTAACAAATGCAAGGACCAAAGAGTTGTCCTCAAAGAGAAGACATATGTCCTCAATAGAGTCATCTAGACTTGATATGAGGGTCTCTACAAACAAATAAGAGATGCTTGTAGAAATTGGCCCTAATGAATTGAATCCAAAAAACATAAATGACCTTGCTACAATGAATCATTGGAGGCTCTAGAAGAAGCATCTGCATCTATGAAATTTGAAGTAGCAACAAGTATTGTTGATGTGGTGTCAATATGAGGTTAGTCAAGTGAAAGAGTCTAAACAATTTGATAAGAAACAAAAGAAATCAAAGAACAATCATATTCAAATCAACCACAAAATAAATCCTCTTCCAAAGAGAAATCATCTAAGAAGGAGAAGCCTACTTGTTCATATTGCAAGAAGCTTGGACATGATGAACTTTCTTGTTATAAGAAGGATATTGATGAATTGAAACATATTAAAAATAATCGAATTGATCTGCCTTCTAGAATGTGTAAGTCAACTTCTTCTTCAAAATTATCTAATAAGGACAAAGGTCATGTTGGTTTAGTTACTACATTAGGTAGAAAATGGCAAGCTCTTTGTGCTTCTATAGGTCTTATATTAGGGAGATGACTTCTAGATTTAGGAGCATCTCACCATGTCATCTTCATAGTCTATATTCTCTTCTTTTGAGCCTTGTGCTATGTCTCCTATTATGATGGGAAACAATACATACATGGATGTAATTGGGAAGGGATCCATTGATATCAGGGAGGGCACTTTCAATGATGTTTTGGGTGTAACTCATTTGTCAAACAATCTTCTTTCCATATATCAGATTACCCATGGTGGTGTAGGAAAGACT
The DNA here is from genome assembly GCA_007258455.2 of Sequoia sempervirens. NCBI lineage: Eukaryota > Viridiplantae > Streptophyta > Pinopsida > Cupressales > Cupressaceae > Sequoia > Sequoia sempervirens. Next base: position 114,757,035 of record VDFB02047397.1, read on the forward strand.
GTGGAATTCACTCTTCATTCAATTATCATTAGATACTTGGAGAGTAGAGAGATTATTGCTACTGGGATGGTTGATCATGCATCTCGGTTATACACCTTTGCATATGTTTCTTATGATGATGGCTTTGATCCTTCAGTTATTGATCTCACTTTTAGTGTGGACCATGATTTTAAGGAGAGTTTTGGCTACTTGAACTTTTGTGTTCTCACATTAGATCTCGTTCTTGAGCCTTGCATTTCATTTCCTCCATATTTTGTTGCATTTGATGATACTTGTGTTGTCCCAATGTAGCAAGACATACATCATCTT
>VDFB02047397.1:114757443-115086796 GCA_007258455.2 Sequoia sempervirens
AGAGGCAGCAATTAAAGGATGTTAGTTGGCAGTTGGCTATTATTATAAAACAGATTCTTAATCTATGTGCTTCCTTAGATTTTGTTTCTTTCTGTCATATTTTGCGTGAATGGAATGGGGTTGCGGATTGTTTGGCTAAATGGCCTTCTAATCATTTGCATGACTGGAATATTGTGGATAGGGGTCAATTACCCCCGGATTTGTCACATACGTTGGACCAATTAGTGGAGATTGATAGGGATGTGTAATTCCCTTGCTTTGTACTACTCTTTTTGGATTGAATAAATTTTTACCCCTCTTTTAGTTCATAAACAAGTGCCACATACTGGCTAGTACTTGCCTTTATAGTATTTTCATTATAGTATTTTAGATTTAATAAAAATAAAAGTATATTTTGTTAATGTGAATAAAATTAAATGTTGGTTTTGTTAATTATAGTATTAACATAATCATTTAAAAATGTCACATTAATGTTAATTTTTATTAAAATTATGTAAATAATATATTAATTATTATAATGTAAATTGTAGGATAATGCATGCCTATATTTTAGTTTAATCGAATAAAAGGTAGTTACATGCATTCATATTAATATTAATAATTATTAATCTTATCTTAATTATATTATATAAAAATCAACTATCTTATATAAAAATAATTATCTATTAAAATTTTTAAATATTACAAAGATCTCAAACAAAATAAAAATAAAATCAAATGATAGTATCTACGTCACAGTTCGTCGAATTTGAAGTATGAAGTTCGGATTTGGGCGAATTTGATTTTTATATTTTAAATTTGTTGAAATTCGTACGGCCAGATTTTCAAGTTAAAAACTTTTTAAAAAACGTTTTGAGGGTTTTAAAAGGTCATTTTTTAAAAAGCATTTGCATCACTTTCACCCCGCAAACTTCCAGGTGTTCCACTGCATTCTGTAGCTCCACTTCGTTGGTTTTGTTTGAGTCAATGCTCAACATTACGTTTTTCCGACACACAAAATGGAACTGCGGCACCAAGTTGTGGAAGCCGCTCACCTGCAGCATGTCTCCTACATCACAGCGTAAACAGTCGATGAGAAATCTCGCCCAAAAAAAGAAATCGTAGCCATCTACAGTCATGGTTAATCCAGCTGAAATGCATGTTGGCTTACGCACGAGATTGAATTGGTTGCCTACAAAATGTTAACATTTACACCACTATATTTCGACCTACTTTTATAATTATAAATTGCAACTAATTTGCTAATTTTTTTAATAATAATATATAAATATAATGATAATATAGTATTACAGTAATGATAATAATATAATATTTATTTTAATTAATTTCAATCATTAATATATTAATTAATAATATAATAATGTACGTGGCATTGTTGTTCTTGCCACCAAGGTTCAAACCCCGTTGGGGTGGTATTGTTGAATGGTTGTATCCGGTTCATAGCTCCGGTCAAAAGCGTTTACCCCTTGAATAAAAAAAATAATATAATAATGTAATACAATATATAATAATATAACAATAATAAAAATTAATAGTATTGATAATAATATTATATAAGATAGTTTATAACTTTATATAATATAATATTTGTGTTATTTATATTATTTTGATTATTTATATATGATATTTATATTATATTATAATAAAAATAAACACTTCTAAAAATATATATTTAATAATTTACATAAGGCGAATTTAATCTGAATTTTCTACTTTTCAAATTTTTTCCTTGTCAAACTTCATCCAAATTTCAATGTTGCCAAACTTGAATTTGAATTTGAACCTTGTGACTTAGGATAGTATAATATAATTAAAAGAAAAAAAATGATAATTATATAAATATAAAATTTATCTAATAATTATGTTATCTAATAATATGTATAATAAAATATAAATTTATTAAATTATATTTATTGATTAGATAATATAAATTTAAATAATAATTTTTAAATTATTTTGTATTAAATAAAATATAAATAAATGGAATGATTATATAATATAATTATAAGAGAGAATTAAATAATAATTGTTTAAACATTAAATTTATATAATAATTTTGTTAAATAACAATATGTATAATATAATCTATTTGTGTTCATGAATCTATCTAGATAGATATTTGAATATAGACATCTAAAAATATTATAAACATACATAAAAAATTTAAAACAAAACAAATAAATATATAAACACATAATATTTAATATTACAAAAATAATATTTAAAAAAAAAATAACATTAAAAAATCAAAAACCCATTGACAATAATTAAAACTTTAAATAAATACTTTTATTTATTAAAACATAGCCTACTAGAACTCAAATGCTTTTTTTAACTCACTTCCATATTTTCAGACTTAATGTTAATCAACGTAGGGCAGATGGGTGAAAAACAGTCAACTCAACAAATTTGAAACCATATAGATGAAATTGATACTCCCATCCAAAATAGGCAAAATAATAGGTCAATTCTGAAATACATTAATATAATCAAAAACTATGACTACGAGATCAAGTTGCAAGAGTTGAAAATAAATGTAAATAATGGTTGACTAAGTGGCATGAGTGGGCAGGAGCATGAAGGGCCAATTATAGGCGGCAACAGACCGAAAATTAAGCCTACATGGGCCTAAGTACCTGTGAAATTTAACATAGTAAGTTACGGAAACGGATGTGAGGTTGCGGCAGATACCCGACACAACCGTACCAAACCACAAGTGCGAGCGTTGTTTACATGGCAGAAACTCTGGGAGGTTCATGGAAAGCACATGAGTAAAGAAACCAACTCTGACTCTAATTTTAATTTTAATAGGTAAATTCAGAAATATTGTTTCTTAAAAAATGGCAAAATAATAGGTCAATTTTCTGAAAAATAGGCAAAATAATAGTTCACTTTCACTTTTCCTAAAAATCCGACAATAACACACAAAACTTTTGGCCAATCATAATCACAAGAAATAATTTTTATAATTTCTAAAATTAAATATTTTACAAGTTCACTTTACAAACTTGAATTTTATTTTTTTTTCAAAAAAAAATTATTATTATTGATTGGTTGAAAGCTAACTTATTAATAACTAGTTAACAAAAAAAAAAAAACTCATTGCAATAATATTGCCTAACAGCAAGTACTAATAATGAAAATTGTTTCCAATGCCAAATAGAAAAAAGAGGCATATTAAGAGATGCAACTAGTGATAACTATACTGGCTCAATATTTGCAGAAATGAATCAAAACTATAAAATCGAATAAGACACAAAGATAAAGTTTACCAAATGCATGCCCTGCTATACATATGTTTGACTCATTAACTCTCACTATAGCACTGGCCTTTGGCTTAGATGCCATGACTAAGGGCATGTGCACATGAATTGTAGGTTGGGGTTAGTGACTCACCCACAGACTTATTGAACAAGTCAAGGCAAGTACTGAGCAAAACTGAGCCTGCAACTGACCCTCACATCTACAATGCAGCCTGGATGCACTAGGCTAAAAATGAGAAAACAAGTTTCCTATTTAAGCCTACTATTACTCACTTCTCTCTCACACAAAAAATTTCATCTTTGAGTTCTTGTGGCTATTTTAGGCAATTGTAGAAGTGAGATTTCAGCAATTTTCAAAGATCTTTCTAGTATAATTTTCTTTTCTTTTTTTCATTTTCTTCCACATCTTTCCAGAAATCTTTTAAATTTCTAAAATTTTCCAGACATTTTAAAATGTTGTCCTTTACATGTTCATTTTTGTTTCACATGCATTCAAATTAATCTATGCTAGCTACTAATTCTACATTTTGAAAAAAAATCAAAGAAAAGTTTCTGCAATATGTATATATAATTGCATAATGATATTTTATTATCAATGAACATAGTAGATTCCTTTAGCAATCTATTTTGAATTTATAAAAGCGTTTGGCAAATAGAAAGGTCGATCAACCTTCTGAGTTCACGAGAGGTGAAGTACCAACCTTTCCTTCATCAAGCACGCTATCCCGAGATGGAGCGCTTGTGGGCCTAAAGGTGCATAAGTGCTCCTAGGCTTGTTGAGTAAGGTAGTCTTCATGCATCTTATCAAGCATGCCACCCCGAGATGGAGCACTTGTGGGTTTTGCGGCAAATCAGTGCTCTTGGGCTTGATCAAGGAGGATGGAGCACCTTCAAGGTGGAATTGAGGGATGGAGTGGCCCTAAGATCTTGCCATGTTCGTGGGCTGAGAGGCAAATGAGTGCTCCTAGGTTTGAGGGTCTTCTCAAGTACGCCACCCCGAGATGGAGCACTCATGGGCTGGGAGGCGTATGAGTGCTCCTAAGCTTGAGGGTCCTCTCAAGTACTCCACCCCAAGATGGATGGACAATGATCCACCCATGCTCTCACAATACAAGGACAACCATCCTTGAGATTGCGGTTTGCAAGTACTTCATGTGAATTCCTAATATGATTGGCTATAGGAATATGCCTTGGAATAATCATTAATGGTGTTAAGATGCCTTTGAATTCAAATATTGATAATGTTATGAACTATAGATATAAATATTGCAATGTTTTAGCTATTATGTATTGCTCTCAATATTATAAGATTTTGTGTATTAATTTGAATATAACCATAAAGTTGATACTTGTTATTACTAATATCAGTTTTTAGTGATCATTATTGTTTTGCAGGCTTAAATTTAGGAATATCCCAAAAGGGGACATTATACACTCAACACTTAATTTGAAGCCCATACACTACTCATTGCCTTGATCTTCTATTAGAGAACATAGACAAACTTGATTTGGCGAAATCCATGGTGGAAGATGCCAAGAACATCACCAAATACATCTACAATCACCCTCAAGGGTGGAATTGTATTGGTTCGGACGTTCCTGCCGCTTGGGGCCAAGGGGTGGGTTGTCTTGGTCGGATGCTTGTGCTCTTGGGCTTAGATAGATAGCTTTGGGCAGACTTATCCAACTTCTCATCCAGGTCCTGCTATGAATAAAACTTCCACTATGCATTATGGATATGGGTAGTTTAGATAGTCTTGGAATGGTTATGTATTTTAAATAGATAAGACATTTATGATGTTCTGATCACCTGAATTACATTTCCAATATTATCTAACATGTTTGCAAGACCTAAAGCCAAGATTTATCTTGTTTGAAGCATTTAAGTGGCAAGGTATAACCCTAACTACAATAAGCTTGTGATTCTAGGGCAAGATTTAGGGTTATCCAAAAAGGGGACATTACAGGTGACCAGCCATAGGAGTATCACGAAAAGCTCTCATAACTTGCCATCTTAAAGTGTGAAGTGGGTACCAAATAAATTCTACTATTGCAAATGATAAGCTCATTGATTACTATATACTTGTCATCCTATATGGTACCCTCAATAATACCTGTAGCCCAAGTGTCCATAACATACTCCATTGAAATCAACTCCCTCCAATCAGCAATAATCTCTACTAAAGAACACAAATGGGGTCTATTGGATAGGGCGTCAGCAACAATATTTTTCTTCCTTTTCACATACGCAATATCAAAGTCATATGCCTGAAGCCTACTCACCCCATTTCTGATGTCTATCATTAAGGTCCTTTTGATTCAGTAAGTACTTGAGACTGTTGTGGTCAGTTTTTACTATAAACTTCCCTCCCACCAAGTTGCACTCAAAAACATTCCTGATTAGACACTTTAAGAACTGTAAATCCTCAAAAAAGTTCGATAATCTAAAAACAATTATCATGCAACTGTAAGCTAAATTAAACAACACTGGCCATACTACAGATGAATGAGTTTGCATGACATCAGCAACTGTGGAAAACATGCATGCAAAATGCTTAACAACCTTCATCTGTGTCTGGTCATGAATCCGTTCATGCAAATTTTGGTTCAGATGCAGATACCTTGGAGGAAACGCAGGAGAAAAGCCACTAGTAGATATCAAAAATCGAGACAGCAATACAAGTTTCAATGTTGCCCCGCCTAATCTGGACTATGCTTATGTTAATTCAGTTTTTTTAATTTGTTTATGTTAGTTTCTGTGTGGAAAGGATATGCCCTTCATGACCCCTACAATTTCCTGCTTAAATCTTGACTTCTTAGAATTTGTTGGTGGTTACATTTTAACTGCAACTCTCATAATTTTATTTCCGCTAAAGACAATGATTTCATGTTTTTCAGGGCTTCCTCGAATAAGTATATTCCTTTAAGGGCTACTTGCTTATCTAAGGAATCTAAAGAATTTCTTTTTATGCACACCTAGAAGTCTGATAGATTAGATACCAAGGAAAATCATGGATATTGTAGATCTTTCCCTTTTTAGTTCTGTTATATAGAAAATGATCCTTTCAACTGTTCAAAAACAAAATAACTACTAACAAAACTGATCTTGAGATGACTTAAAAATACATGGGTCAAAACCCAGAAATATTTTAAATTTTAATTAAAATAACTGTGAAAGACTTCACATACCTAACAAGAATTAGATTATTTAATCTCCCACATTAGGTATAAATTGACTATTTTAAACAATACGAGTTGATGTTTCCACGAGTAGCAGTATAGAAGCAAAAGAAAATTTGTTACATACATGTTATTTTTATGAAGGAATGAAATGTAGACTTCATGTCTAGGAATTTCAATTTACAAAGTTCTCACTAACTTAACCAAAAAAGATACATCAAATTACTTTTAGAAAGGACACAACAAAGGCACTCAAAGATGATTAGATTTGCAGAGAAAAAGACTTCACAATGTCAAAAACTCAATACAAGAACTATTACCCTGTAAAACTTTTTAAATATGCAATATATAATTATATTTGAGAATTGGAATTACCCTTGATATTTTGAAAATCTTTCTGCGCCCACAATTTCAATAGCCTCATTATCTTGCATAGCAGGCAAGAACAGCATGCCCACAATTGACTCGGGATTGATCAGAAACCTAATCTCTTCCTGCAAATAAGTATGAGCAGCAATAGACAAGCAGAAACATCCATTCAAATATCAACTGAAACCTAAACAACTTCTTTTTTCATGCAAATAAGTATGTATAAAAAGAAACCAAAACAGAAAATCCCAAACTCATCTTAGATTTATCCAAATTGTAATTTTTCATGCAAAGCAGCATAAGGAAAGAAAATTATTAGAGATTTGAGCCTTGGGGGATACTGAAACTTTAAAGATCATGTAGAAAAATAACTTTGAACACAATATGAGAAATAATTTGGCTGTAAATTAAGAACTAAGAAGCATACCAGAGTATTTATTTTTATGTCCGTTTGCTTTTAGGAGACATGGTCAAATGACATTCAAAATGAAATAAGTACAATAATTACACTAGAAAATTAGAAATATGGTGTCTTGCTTTTTGACAGTAGTCTCAGATAAGCTAGAATTGACCTCTCATCACTTACACTAGCTTTTTCAATAGCAAAAGAGAAAGGCAAGCATCTGAAGATGTGCAGGAGACATGTTTCTCTTTACATATGCACTTTAGGGACTTAAATTAGAGCTGCCTCAATAAAATCCTCAATCCTTTTCCTTTTTTCTGCCTAAAAGGAATACAGTTTACAGATATGAAGAGAAAATTAAAGATGATAATTCTCTAACTGCCCATGTTTTCTTTTTTGAGTAAAAGTGAGGACTTACTTTGATGTCTTAGAGTAGAGAAAAACTAACAGCATATGAGATTTTTGGCATAACTAGGGATGATAAAATAGGGATAATTGCAAGATCTATTAAACCGGATATTCTTAAATTTCAAAGCCAAGAGCTATTGTTACCCTTGACTCAACTTAAGCTGTCTTTGCTTATGCTGCTGTTTACAATGACAACAAATTTAAAAATCACAAAGTCAACGCTGAGGAACATTAATTATAAATCTCTTCTTAATACAACTGAATATAAATCTCCTTGAAATCTGATCTGCTTCTAAAGGTGGCGATCTGCTGCAAAAATGCGAACTTCTTCTTGAAAGTGTGAATGAAAGTGAGAATGAATTGATAAATGAATGGGTGAACACCACCTTGTATATATACCAAACTAGGTGACTCTTCATCTAGGTCAGCCTCTTTTATTTAAATAAAAAATAAAAAATATTATTTGTCACAAGGCCGACCTGCCTTGATAATTATTTATTATTTTAATTTGACAGAAAAATATCTCTCGCCGCTCTAAGATCAACACTCCCTCTTAGCTAGAGAGGTATTTTTCCAAAAATCCTCGTCATGGAGTCTCTCGACATGACGTTCACAATGGCTACACCCAATTGTGGAAAACCACATCTCATTCTCAAAGATGTACAAGAGTCCATCACGGAGTCTCTCAATGTGATGTTGTCATGGAGTCTCTCAACATGACATCCACCATGGCTACTCCCATGTGTGGAAAGAAACATGTGCACAAGTGTCCATCACGGAGTCTCTCAACATGATGTCGTCATGGAGTCTCTCGACATGACGTTCACAATGGCTACACCCAATTGTGGAAAACCACATCTCATTCTCGGAGATGCACAAGAGTCCATCACGATGTCTCTCAACATGACATCCACCATGGCTACTCCCATGTGTGGAAAAAACACAAGTACAAAGGGTTCATCACGGAGTCTCTCAACATGATATCATCATGGAGTCTCTCAACATGACGTCCACCATGGCTACTCCCATGTGTGGAAAGAACCACATCTGTGTCTCAAAGATGTACGAGGGCTTTCACCTCATATTTCTCCGTCTCAAAGAAATATGCATTATAGCAAAGCTCACTGATGTTGAGTCTCCCTCTCAGCAAGGGCGACAGTCTCCACTACTCCAAGCTTGTCCCGAAAATGTGCAAACTTCACTCTGGAGAGAGGCTTGGTGAGAATATCAGTCGTCTAATCATCAATGCAAATGTACTTGAGTTGAATTGCTTTCCTCAGCGCCATATCTCTGATGTAATGATACTTGATCTCCACATGCTTTGTTCTATCATGAAACACTGGATTTACTGAGAGCTTCACACAGCTTTGATTATCACAATGAATCACAGTCGGCTCCAATATTTTACCAAACAATCTTGCAAGGAGCTTTCAAGCCATACTACTTCTCGAGCTGCCACACATGCTGCAATATATTCAGCCTCTACAGTGCTTAGTGCCACAGAAGTTTGCTTCCTGCTACACCAAGAAATCATGGTAGACCCCAAACTGAAGCAACATCCAGAGGTGCTCTTCCCATCAGTTACACTCCCAGCCCAATCAGAATCAGTATAGCCTTGTAACTTCAGATCTTCAGAGGAAGTATATCTCAAGCCATATCCCACAGTGCCACGCAAGTATCTCAAGATATGCTTTGCTGCAACGAGATGAATATGTCTTGGCTCACACATGAATTGGCTGAGAGCACTCACCGCATAACAAATGTCTGGTCTAGTATTGACTTGATACATCAATGATCCAATCAATTGTCTATACATGGTGGGATCTACCAAATCTGAACCAGCTGCAAAGTCACTCAACTTCTTCAAATTTGTCTCCATAGGTGTAGCCATGGACTTGCAATCCATCATTCCAAATCTCTTCAAGATGTCTATAGTGTCTTTCCCTTGACTTAGAATAATCTCATTGGGTCTTTGCCACACTTCCAGTCCTAGGAAGTAATGCATAAGACCAAGATCCTTCATCTCAAACCTGGAGGCTAACTCTTCCCTGCATTTGACAATGAGATACTCTGCTCCAGTGAGAAATAAATAATCAACATAAAGAACCAATATCAAAGCCTCACCATCAACTACCTTGAAGTAAAGATTGGAATCTACATCATTCTTGGAGAATCCCAAGCTCATCAAATATCGATCAATCCTTTCATACCATGCACGAGGTGCTTGCTTAAGGCCGTACAATGCCTTCTTCAATCTGCATACATGAGACTCCTTCCCATGAATCAAAAAACCATCTGGCCACTCAATGTACACTTCTTCAATCACACCGTTAAGAAATGTAGTCTTGACATCCATTTGATGTAACTTCCAGCCTTTAGCGGATGCAATAGCAATAATTGTCCTGATAGAAGTGTATCGAGCAACAAGAGAAAATGTCTCCTCATAATCTATTCCCTCCTTCTGAGAGAATCCTCTTGCCACAAATCTCGCCTTGTGCTTCTCTATGCTCAACTGATATTCTTGAGCATATTCTTGATGATAAACTGATATTCTTTTGCAATAGCATCTCTCCATACCTGCTGGTTGGATGCTTCCTCAAAACTGGAAGGCTCAGAATCAATGATGTGACTCATCAATGCCACATAACCTGGAAACTTTTGCGATCTCTTGCTTTCCCTAAAGGTGCCCTGAGGAGCTGCATACTTTTATGTCTCTTGCATAGTTTGTCGAGCCCATAGAGGTTTCTTTCAACCTTCAGCAATGTCTCTCGGCCCATCAGTTGGTTCTATGGGATCAACTGGATCAATAGTCTTGGTGGGTTCATTGGACTCCCTCTGAATGTCAGGAGTATGATCAGGAGATATGTCCATATCCTGAGGAGTCTCTTGCTCTTCACTGTCTATCTCCACGTAAGACCCTTTAGATCTTTTGAAGGCTACTTCCTCTTCGAAGGAGACATCCCTGTTGATCTCAATTTGTTTCTACCTTGGAATGTAGACTCTATAGGCCTTTGAAGACTCATTGTATCCCACGAATATTCCTTTCTTGCCTGAAGGTTCTAGCTTTAATCTATTAACCTTAGGCACATGAATATAAACAGGACAACCAAAAATTCTTAAATGACTAACCTCAGGTTTCACACCTGTGAAAGCCTCTTCAGGAGACATGTTTCCCAATATTCGATGAGGGCTTCAGTTCTGAACATACACGACGGTTCTAGAAGCTTCTACCTAGAGGAAAGTCTATAAATCTTGATCATGAATCATAGCCTTGGCTGCCTCAACTATGGATTTGTTCTTTCTTTCGGCAACTCCATTTTGCTGAGGGTTGTACAGAACACAGAACTCCCTCTTGATCCCTACCTCAATGCAAAAATTACGAAAGCCTCCAGAAGTGTATTCTCCTCCATTATCAAATCTCAGAACCTTAATCCTTTTCCCGAACATGTTATCAACTTGAGCCTTGAATTCTTTGAATCTATGAAGTACTTCTTCAGACTCCTTAGATTTCAAAAAGTAGATCCAAATCTTTCAAGAATAGTCATCAATGAAAATCACATAATAACAAAATCCACTCAAAGATGCCATAGACATTGGACCACATAAATCAAATGAACAAGATCTAAAATTCCTTTTGATCTACTATCACTACTATGAAAGGGACTCTTGATATTCTTACCAAGTGCACATCCTCTACAAACGCCATCGTGCTCCAGACTGAGTTTTGGTAGACCAGTAACCATTTTCTCCATAGATGGAAGAGCTCTAAAGTGTAAGTGAGAGAGTCTCTTGTGCCATAGCTCACTCGAACTGGTAGAGTCGTGCAATAATGCCTGAACTGGACGAATAGAAAGTCTATATAGGCTCTCTTGACCAACACCAATCACACGAGCTGATTTGATACTAGAGTTCTTAGGCCAAGTGAGAATTCTCCCTTCAGAAAAAGCAACCTGGTACCCTTTGTCCTCCAATGCTGAAATGGAGACAATATTTCTTTTGATTCCTGGTACAAACAAAACATCACTCAAATGAAGAGGGATGCTAGAATCTAGATGAAGAGAGGTGGTCGCAGCTCCTTTTACGGAATAACAAGCATCATCTCCGATTATCACTTGCAAGTTGGTTTCTCTTTCTACCAAGTCTGAAAGATGCTCTCGATATCCTGTAATGTGTCGTGAAGCACCACTATCAATCAACCAATTGTCACTGTCGGTTAGAACATTGCTTGAAAGAGCGGAGATGAATAGAAATCCCCCCGAATCATCTCTAGATTCCTTTTGAGATGACACATCATCAACATTTGCAGTAGAAGCATGTTGCTTTGGTTTTGATATGCAATCTCGAGCATAGTGACCATACTTGTCACACCTGAAACATTAAATGTGAGAGAGATCCTTCTTCTTCTTTGGTTCTAGAACAGAATCTGATTTTCTGTCTCTATTCCTCTTGAAATTGCCTTTTCTCCCTTCTCTTCCTTTCCTTCTGGAAGCTTGAGCAGCAAGGACATGATTTTCTTCATTCTGAGAGCTTTGCCCATTTCCTCTTACTGCCAATCTGGATTCCTCTTGAATGCAATCAGCTCAAAGACAATCAAACTTGGGCAATTTAGATTTCCCATTAATGCTTTGGATAAAGGGCTCCCAAGATTGAGGAAGACCATTCAGTGCCAACATAACCAGGTCTCTATCTTCAACTATATCTCCAATGGTGCATAGTTGATCTCTCAACTCAGCAATCTTCATGAAGGAGATGACTCAATCTCCTTTAGCCATTTTTATATGATGGAGTTGTTGTCTCAAGGCTAGGGCTTTGTTGTTATTGTTGATCTCGTACAATCCTTGTAGAGCCTCGAACATATCTTTGGATGTCTTCATCTTGGAGATAATCAGCACAAGATGATCCTTCACGGAGTCTATCAAGATCTTCCTAGCCTTCATGCCATTCTTCTTCCATTGAATTTTCTTAGTATCATCGGATGGCTCGGGCACATCATTTTCCATGAAATCTAGAAGATCATTTTCTTCTAAGGCAATAAGAACTCTGAATTTCCAAGAGGTGAAATTAGATGCACCATCAAGCCTATCTTCAACCTTGACTCCGTTTACCATCTTCGATACTTTGATAGATTGCCCTAGATAAAGAGATGACTTGGCTGCTTAAACAAATATGATCCGATCTTGCTCAAAACCCACTCTGATACCATGTTAGTTTTAGACCAGAAATGTAGATAAGCAGAACTATAACACAATGAACAAAGAACACAGCAAATTACCCTAGGAAAACCCTCCTCAAGGGAGAAAACCCCAGCAAAATATATCTCTTATATATAGAACAAATAAGAGCAGAAATTTGCTTTACAAATCAGACCCTTCTCAAGGGCGAACTTGATACAATAAATGATGAGAAACTCTTCTTGATACAACTGATTATAAATCTCCTTGAAATCTGATCTGCTTCTAAAGGTGGTGATCTGCTGCAAAGATGCAAACTTCTTCATGAAGGTGCAAATGAAAGTGGGAATGAATTGATAAATGAATGGGTGAACACCACCTTGTGTATATACCAAACTAGGCAACTCTTCATCTAGGTTGGCCTCTTTTATTTAAATAAAAAATAAAAAATATTATTTGTAACAAGGCCGACCTACCTTGATAATCATTTATTATTTTAATTTGAGAGAAAAATATCTCTCGCTGATATAACATCAACATGCATATATGGAAAAATAAATTTTAAATTTTAATTGTAACTTTTGATTTTATTTTGCCAATAGTGGCATGGTGTGATGGTTAAGTTGTTGTGTTGTTATTCTTGCCATCAAGGTTCAAACCCCATTGGGGTGTAATTGTTGAGAATTTATATATTGGGAATGAGGTCCCTCATTTGTGACCTCACCAGTTCATAGCTCTAGGTCAAAAATATTTAACCCTCTTTAAAAAAACACTTTTGATTTTATTTTTGGAAAATCCACCATTCATTATTTCAGTAATTCTTTTGTTTTGTTTTTACTTTGAAAAGTGTCAAAAATATTATTTACTTATATGTTACTTTTGAATAGTTTCATATTAATATATATTTTAAAATTTTGATGTCTTTATGTTTAACAGTTTAAAAACTATATGTCGACTCTAAATAGTTTTTATTTCACTTTTCCTTTCACCATCACAGCGTGAGATGCTTCTCCTCCCTGCTGCCACTGTAGGTTATGCCTCTCGGTCTAATGAGTTGAAGAGAGGCACATTATCATCAATTACAATAATCAAAGCAAATCATTTTTTTATGTAGGGTAAAAACAAAGTATAAATTCTGCTTGTTTTAAAATCTACAAAATATAAAGGGGTTTATACACATTCAAGTTGATGAAAAACAATAAAACATATCATTAAGTTTCTATACAGTTGTAACTTGAATACCTGAACACAGCCATGACCAAGTACACCACCGCCAAGATATTTATTTGCAAAGTCCACTTCCAAAGCCTCTTCTTCATGGTCTTCAATTGTACCTGTTTCCATAACCTAGAGATGCACATAAACATGAGTTAGTGGTGATTCAAACTCAGAACCCTGTTGGTGTACCTTTGACATTCAAAATATTTCAGCATAGTAGCCAAAACAGAATTAATATACTACACAACAATATCTAATTCAGCCCTGTATGCCTACCTTGACAGTGCAGAGGGGCACCTTGGATTCACTCCAATAATTGACCTTAGGATACAAAATGGAAAAATTATCATCTTTCAATGTAAGTACTTTTCTTTCAAAAGATACTGCACCACATGGCATCTCAGAGCAAATGCGCTCAAAATAATGGATGATGCACTTTATTTTATGTTCTTGTTTTTCACCATCTGTGCAAAGACACCTATATGGCACATAATAAATCACCACAAATTAAGACCAAAAGAAATACATTTGTGCTAAATGTTGATTCCTTATAGAGCATACAAGATACGCCCATCAATACAAAATGAAAATTGTGAATTCACCAAATTTGCAATCCTATAACATTTTGATGTTGATAAATTCCAATTTACTAACAAATAAAAAATTATACCATGCACTTGAGGCAATAACACAACTTTATCATGGAAGAACATATATAAAGAATTTGTTTGCTTCTCATTAAGACTGAAAATATGAATGTAGTATTGACAGATGCCTGCAAAGATTCCAAAATCATTTATGTTTTTGAAGTTTGCTAGAACAAAACAAACACACTTGGTTATATTACAATATCCATATGCATTCAAAAATGTTTGCCAAATTAATGTTTTTATCCCCAAGTGAAGCATAACGTGTAAGTTTGTGATGCAATAAATAGACATCCCCAAAGATTACACCAAGTGTCAATCACATGAAACAAATAACATAATCATTTTCTATTGAATATTGAAAGAAAGGCATATTATATCTCATTGAAATGAGACTTGCTAGGTCTCGCCAGGATTCGGTGAGTCATGAGTTGAGTCACCCTGGCCGAGTCTTGGGGGCTCGGACTCGGCAAAGTCCTATCAAGTCCTGGCTAGACTCGTTGAGTCTGCCAGACCCACCGAGTCCAAGCGAGTCTCGTCAGCAGAACTCGACAAACAAGGCTTGAAAAGTGGAAAAAATTACATGAAATTTAAAGTTAAAACTGGTTTTTTTTTTTTACTTATTGTGAGCAAAATGATTTCTGCCCCCAGACCCCCGTGACCCTGCTAGGGGTGCTGCCCCTAGACCCCACTGGAGGTGCTACCCCCAAACCCCCGCAAGGGGCGTTGCCCCTTGACCCCACTGGGGGTGTTGCCCCTAGACCCCCACGAGGGGCACTGCCCCTCGACCCCACTAGAGGCACTGCGCCTAGACCCCCACAAAGGGCACTGCCCCTCAACCCCATTAGAGCAATTGCCCTAATACTTGAGATTATGGCTAATGCATCATCCAAGACCTATCTTAGACACATTTGTAGGAAGGATGTAGGCTCCTTTGAGCCATAAGCTTCTAGCTATTGTTTTGAATCTTTTCATATTTCATATTTGTTTGGAACATTTGATGTCATGGATTTCATATTCAATGAGTTTTGTATACATTTGAGTCTTTGAGTATATATCGAAGTTTGCTATTTCCTTGAGCAGCTCAGCTACAATTTGTGTTTATACTTATATGATCGATGTATACTTGTGTTAGTGACGAGGACCTTGATTGGGTTGACCGAGCAGATAGAGAGGCTGAGGCTATAGCCATGGCAGAGGAGGAGGCTAAAGCACAAGCAAACACATCCACAACTAATGTTGGTGAGGGTGGCATGGAGTCACAAGCGGAGACTATGGTTGCAGTTGCTACATCATCTAGGACCCACCTTAGATGCCTTCATAGGAAGGATGTAGACTCCTTTGAGCCATAGACTTGTAGTTATTGTTTCAATATTTCATACTTATTTGGACCATTTGATGTCATGGATTTCATATTCCATGAGTTTTGTATACATTTGACTATATTTATATATCTAAGTGTGTTATTTGCTTCAACAACTCAGCTACAATTTGTGTACTTTATACTTATGTGATCGATGTATACTTGTTTATGTGATCAAATTTGTTTTTATTTAATGATGTTATTGTGTCTTTAAGGTTTATTCAATAAAGGGTGCTTGAAGCAAGTTTTAAATCCTTAAAAATCTCTACATTTCTAGGGTTTTTTCATTTTGCCAAGTCTGCACTGAGTTCGGGCAGCGAGTCCCGAGTCCCGAGTCGAGTCACCCTAGCCGAGTCAGAGCCGAGTCAGAGTCTTGTTATTATATATCTACACCAAAGAAAAAAAAATATCACAACTAAGCATTATGACTACAACAGAAAGAAAGAACATGGACCTTCACCCCAATGGGAAAGGAATTCACAGCCTTCCAATATCACTCGAGCTTGGCTTGCATGATCTAAGCCCAATCTTTTCTAAAATTCACAACTTCGCCATATTGTGTAGGGAGGTACCATCTTGACAAGTATCTTTGCTCTTGTCCTTTAAAGGAAAATGGTCATTGCCATCAAAATTGTATGTCATAGACTCTCGAAGTTGTCTATAATTATTCAAGAATCCAGGAGCATTGATCCATAAACTATGATGGAAATTCCATACAATAGTTCATCAATAACAAATATCAATGAAGTCTTCAGAAGGGAAAGCTAACCTCCTACATTGAGGCGTTGAAAGGTCACGACACTTCCCTCTCAGCCAAATTTGCTAATTCCTAGAAGGACGGCCTCGTCGAGGTTAAAGGCCTTTCTTTCTCAGTCACTGTTGAAATGATATCAGTGGCCATGGGTCTTCCTCTTCAAGGAGCTAACTTCCCAAAGAAGCCTAAGGGAAACTAGAAGAAGGATATGGAGAATTTCTTAAAAAGGGACAAGAAAATCAACCGTCTACAAAATGGCTTCAATATAGAGGACCTACTCAGAGTCTAGACAAGAATTGCAAAGGTTTTGATGAGGTATGTAACTCTCGAAGGCCAGTACAAAATATTTCACTCTCAATTCCCTATGCTCAATCATTTCTATCATAACTTGAAAATGAACTTTGCTTTCTTGTTCCACCCTTCACTAGAACAATCTATTAAAGTTGTGCAAAACAAAGGAAAGCCCCTACCTCCCCATCAGGTCTTAATTTATAGGCTCTATTGGTACAACCTGGCCCTCTCCCTTATTGTGTCCTTGCTCCCTCATATTTTTAATCCCTCCATCGTCCAAAAGGGCTTAATGTCGAACAATACTACTAATAATCCTAGAACCCCTTCCTCAATTGTTAATTTCACCCCTTCCCTCTGAGCAGAGTTACCCGGTCCAACCCTTCTTGTGCCTCTAAAGGAAAAGCCATTGCAACTAAATCCCTTGCTTCTGCTAGTAAGAAAAAGGTTTCCTTTGAGGACCCCCCCAAAAAATTTCTACTCTTGATGATAACTTTGGGTCTCCCCGGTCTCCTTCCCGTAATGTCACCCCGAAGGACTCTCCTACCATCTCTCTTCTGCATTGTGACTTCTCAACTAGCCCCACTCCCTCTCCTTGGAATGAGGAGTTGCATGTTCAGGACATGGAGGTTGATCCTTCGACCTCTCTAAACCCTTGCAACAATTGTGGCTTTCTGTAATGTCCCCTTTTGGGATGTTCCTAAATTTAGGCCTACAAAACAACAAGAATCACTAAAAACTGATATTAGCAATAACAAGTGTCAAATTTATGGTTATATTCAGATTAATACATAAAATAGTATAATATTAAGAACAATACACCATAGCTAAAACATTATAATAGTTAGATCTATAGTTCATATCATCATTAACATTTGAATTCAAAATAACTAACATCACTAATGATTATTCCAAGGCATATTCCAATAGCCAATCATATTAGGAATTCACTAGAAATATTTGCAAACCACAATCTCAAAGATGGTTGTC
Source organism: Sequoia sempervirens (assembly GCA_007258455.2). Taxonomy (NCBI): domain Eukaryota; kingdom Viridiplantae; phylum Streptophyta; class Pinopsida; order Cupressales; family Cupressaceae; genus Sequoia; species Sequoia sempervirens. Next base: position 114,775,498 of record VDFB02047397.1, read on the forward strand.
ATTGTATTGCAAGAGCATGGGTGGATCCTTGTCCATCCATCTCAATGTGGCGTATTTGAGAAGACCCTCAAGCCTAAGAGCACTCATATGCCTCTCGGCCCCACAAGCACTACATCTTGGGAGTGGCATACTCGAGAAGTCCCTTTCAAGCCCAGGAGCACTCATCTACCTCTTGGCCCACAAACATGGTAGGATCTCAAGTCCACGCCATCCATCAATCCACCTTGGAGGCACTCCATCCTCCTTGATCAAGCCCAAGAGCACTCATTCCCCTCCCAGCCCACAAGTGTTGCATCTGAATGTGGCATACTTGATAAGATGCATGAAGACTGCTCTACTCAACAAGCCTGGGAGCACTCATACGACTCTCAACCCCACAAGCGCTAAATCTCGGGGGGTGGCATACTTGATGAAGGTGAAGCCGGTACTTCACATCTCGTGAACTCAAAAGGTTGATCGGCCTCCCTATTTGAAAAGACTTCTATGAACTCAAAATAGATTGCTAAAGGAATCTTAGTATATTAGTTGTTAATCCAATATCATTTCATTATGCAATTATAATACATATATATATATAGTTATTCTTAAGTTATATTTTTAAAACTTCCCACTAATATTCTTGCTAAAAATAATATTTATTCCAATAGATCTCTATAATTCCAATTTCTTATTTCTCTTTTCCAATCCACTTGATTGATGCCTTTCACAAATGATTAGACCTGGGAGGGGTGAATAGTCACATCTTTTTACTAAGATCCCTACCTTGGTGAGGGATACATCTCTTCATAACCAAGCGCTGCCTTAAACTCCCTTAATTATTAATTATTTATTTTATTGTGGGACCACTGCATTTACTAAAGATCACTGCCCTTTCATTATTTTGCAGGTTAGCTTCAAGAGGAAGAAACACAAAATTTTCTTCTCAACAGGACTTTAAGGCTCAAACGAAGATATTTTTTAGTGTTCTTCATAGATTTGAGTTCAAGTTGCACAGAAGAACACTTTTCAATAATCCGTTTTTCTAGAGCATCACTTTTCAGAAACAGGAGGTCAAGATTTTCAACTTTCATCGATCTAAGTCAAATTCTTTTTCATTCTTCTTCAAGATTGAAAAAAAAAATTGGCTGCTTCTTTGGCTCCTAATTTTTAGCAAATCACACGTCCAAGAAATCCTCAGATTTTTCAAAATCTAACAATCTGGGTTTCTTCAAAATAAGATTATCTACAAAACCCAAACCTCAAATTTTTTTTGGAAAAATTGCTACGCAGCTTCTACTTTTTAGGTGATCTTGCATGTTCTTGAAAAAGTCAGCTTTTTCGAAATCTGACGATATGGGTCTCTTTAGAACAACATTGTCTACAAAACCCAAACCTCAACTTTTTCCGATAAATCTGTTTTTTCTGAAGAAAAATCAGCGAAGCTATTTTTAGCATTTGTGCAGAACTTGTCCGAATATAGGCGTGTTCACAGTCAAACTTCATGGCTTTCATCATGCAATACTCTTGCATTGAGAAAAAAATCAAGAGAAGCATCAAAAGAATAAAGCTGCAGAAGAAAAAAAGGTCATCACTCCAATTGCAGAGCCGCCAAAGTTACCAATCAGTGAACTGCCAGTTGAAGCATGCAAAGATTTCTAGGAATAGAACTCAAGTGAAGACAGCAGTTAACTTGACGCCTTTTCCAAGTTAAACTAGTTGTCCCCTTTTTATGCATATCTTTTCTTTGGAGATATTACACTAGTTGGAGTTTTTCTTATAGTTAGATCAGTAAATAATGTTAGAACTCCAGTTAACTATTAGTTATCTTTTGTTTATTTTTAGAAATAAAGCTTGCGTGTTGGCAAGACTAGTTGTAAACACAAGGAGATTTTAGGGTTCCCTACTCCTTTCTTTGTGTATAAATAAGGGCATCCTTGCCCATTTATTCTTAACCATGCTTGTGATAACAAAATTATTGACCCTACTTTTGCCCGCAAGTTTGCTATTTAGTGTCTATTCAATTGTGTCAATTGTAATTTGGTTTGATCGTATATTGTATGCCTACTTTTGCTACAATCTACTGTCCCAGATGTGTTATTACTGTTGGAATTTGAGGAAATAAATTTTATGCCTACCTTGCTTTGATCCATGTTCTCAAAATCTTTCGGTATTATTGTCTTATATGTTTAACTTGCATAATCCATATTTCAGCATACATCTCAAAAGTACAATGAGTCTTTGAGGGTATTTTGAAAGCAAGTTTATTTAAGTTTATGTGTTTATCAATCATTCCCTATTTACTTCTAACTCTCTTGCTCTAAATTTACTTGAGAAGTTAGAAGCATCTTTAGTGTAGGCTTAGTTGTAGTTGAATTTCATAACCAGAGAAAACCTTAGCTATGACACAAAGAGTTTTATAACCTTGTGCTCTCAAGCTGAGAAAAAAAGATTGGCAAGTAGTTTAATATTTATTTTTACGCATAATCAGCAAAGAGGGTGTAATGTCCCCTTTTTCATGAGCAATGCAGTTTAGAGGAATTAGCCTATTCCTGATCCTCGTAGGCTAATGGGACTTGATCAGAGGATTGTTTGGCAGATACCCAGTTGATTGGTTGGCTCATTTCGTGATTCAGTCTACATATGGAGGTGTTCTAATGATTTCTTGATATGTTTCTATTTTTAGAAACCTCATGTTATAAACTAATGTTATGTTTGCACTTTATGTTATGAATAATTATTTTATTATAAAGTGCAAAATAATAAAATAATAAAATAAAATAAAATAATATTCCTTCTAGAAGGTGACTTGGGAAAGTTCTAGAAGGAGGCCGACCTATTGAGGAAAAAGAATAAATAGGCATTTCCTATCATCCAGATTTGTTGTTGATTTTGATGTTTGTTGTTGATGTGCATTGTGGAGCCTAGGGTTTCTGCAGTAGTCACAATTGGCCATTGAGAACGAAAACTCTCAATTGGTAGGCAATTTTGAGGGTGTGAAATATCACTTGAATTATTGCAGCTGGGAGAAAGTTACTTCAGACTTTCATTTGTGCTTCATTGGTTAAAACTTTGTGGCCTTTGGCCAAGTTTTGTATGATATCGATTGGTGTTTGCTTTGGAGACATTTTGGAGTTCATAGTCTTCAACGAATTTGCATTGAGGTCATTCAGTCATTTCCAGAATTCTGATATAAATTTACAGTCCATCATACCAGCTAGTTGAAACCACGATTTTACTTATATCTTCTTCATTTGGAATTGATTCTCCAAGAAGGTTGCATCACTAGATTCTATAGTGAATGGAGATGATGTTTCATGCATTTTGAAGGTGATTTGCAGCATCTACAATTTATTTAGAAGTCTGATATACTGCTGCTGGGGCATCATTGGAAACATATTTTTGTTCATATCTTCACTTAGAGGTGTCCTATGGTTCTGGGTATTGTTGCATTCAATTCCTATCGCTGTGACAATCATTTCAAGGACAAATTCGAGGAGATTAGAGGCTGTATTTATTTTTCTAAAACATTGCCAGGCAAGAACAGGGGCAGTTGCTTCAGAAATTCGATTTGGGCTTATGAGGTCATCAATTCATGTGATATTGCTTGCCTCTTCATCAATGGCATGTGGCGATTTGATATATCAGGTTCCTTTGTGATTTACATGCATTTTTCATGATTACATAGGTGCATTTTATTGAGCTGCTGTAGGTGAACATTGAAGTCAGATTTTGTATTGCACATAGAATTGATAGTGTTGCAGTTGTAGATGATTATTGTGTATATCAGATTTGGCATTGCAATTGCATCCATAAATGTAAGCCAAGAGTCTTGGCATTCTTATGATATCTAGTGTAGATGATTGCATTTCAATAAGACATCATCTTTGGGAAGTCTTACATGGTTGTAATGTTCATTTGAATATGATATAAAGATGTATGCCAACTATTTGACATAATGTCAATGGCTGTAGATGTTCTTATCAGCATATAGGTTGCATACCAACTGTTTGTTAAAATACCAATTGGCTGTAGGTGTTCATTTCTCATGCTAAGGTTATATATATGCATTCAATATTGTCAAAATAAGTTGCGCATTCATGTTAGATCATTGTTTAGACAATCTAGAGTCTTCTTGCAAGCATTCTCATTGATGTTAAGTGAAGGAAAGAGCCATTAAAGCAAACTGAAATGTTATATCAGTCATATGACCCTTGTATGTGAAGTGTTTGACAAAATTTCTTGAGCCTTCAATCAGAAGTTTTCAATCAGATTTGAGCAGGGTCATTACAGAGGGAGCTTCCCCTCCTAATTTGAAGAGTAGACTAACTATGCATAGTTGTCCATTTCCAATACGCATTCCAGAGGTGTGAATTGAAATGCCAACAGAGACTATAATTCTGACTAAGGCTAGGGATTGACCTGGAGAGGAGGTAGATGTGGATTACTAGGAGTTGATGAAAGGGATGGTTGAGACTTCTGACAAATGGGCAAAGATGGAAAAGGAGGTTGGGGACTTGAAAGAAGCTATCAAGTCTCCAAAGGATTGCATGAGTTTGAGAAAGGAGGTTATGAGTCTTCAAAGCAACCAAGGTAACTATTCAATTTGCAAAAAATTATTTATTATAGTAAATAAATGATAAAGAATACTATTGTTACCATCCAAGTGTTCCAATAGGAACTAAAGAACTATCGTGCAAAGAGAGCAAGGGATGAAGCTCCTGTAGCCCCCTTCTAGCTCCAACAAAAAAGGTAAATATGCCAAGATAGCTTTGCCTGCCTCCATGGAGAATACTAAAAAAAAGAGCCCCATGTCTTTAGAGGACAAGCTGCAGTTCCTCACCAAGAAGTGGTAGGCTATAAAAGACATCCACCTTCTTGGCGAACAATAACTGGTCTCCACGGGTTGTTGGTCTTTGGCTGTGTTAGTTTTAAATCAGATTTAAGAGAAAGCAAAAAAGTAAACATAGAACAATGAACACAGAAATTTATCCTGGGAAAACCCTCCTACTTGAGGGAGAAAAACCCAGCAATTCATTCACTTATAAATTAGAAATAAAAGTGCAGAAATAGCACTCAGAATCAAGCCCTAGAAAGGCTGAATCTCATACAATAGATCAGCACTTAAAGATGGTGCGAATTGATCAGATACACAAAAATATCAACTCTTCTTCTAGAAGCGAATCTGCTCCTCTTGAATGTGAATCTGTTGCTGAAGGAAATTGAATTTAGAAAATGGAATGAATTAATTGCCTAATGTGGAGACTCTATCTCCATTATATACCAAACTAGGCAAGCTCTCCTCTTGAGCCGACCTAGAAAACATATTATTTGTTTTATAATAGAAAGGTCGACTTGCCTTGAATAAATTATTCTTTAAGAAAAATACCTCCTGCCACTACAAAACACTAACACTCCCTCTTAGCTAGGGAGGTATTCTCAAGTATCTTCGTCATGGAGTCTCTCAACATGACGTCCACAATGGCTACACCCAATTGTGGAAAACACAGCTCAATCTCAGAGATGTGATCTATACAAGGGCTTTAACCTCATATTTCTCCGTCTCAGAGAAATATACACTACAAGGGCTTTCACCTCATATTTCTCTATCTCAGATAAATATACGCTACAAAGGCTTTCACCTCATATTTCTCCATCTCAGAGAAATATACGCTACAAGGGCTTTCATCTCATTTCTCCATCTCAGAGAAATATACGCTACAAGGGCTTTCACCTCATATTTCTCCACCTCAGAGAAATATACGCTACAAGGGCTTTCACCTCATATTTCTCTATCTCAGAGAAATATACACTACAAGGGCTTTCACCTCATATTTCCCCGTCTCAAAGAAATATACATTACAACAAATCTTAATGATGTTGTGACTCCCTCTGGAGCTGGATTGCTTTCCTCAACACCATTTCTGACCCTACCATATTTTAATCCTGATTTCAGAACTTTAATCCTCTTCCTGGACATGATCTCAACTTGTGCCTTAAATTCTCAGAATCTAACTCCCTCTGAATGGCAGGAGTGTAGTCGAGGGATGAATCCATATCCATTGGAGCCTCCTACTCCTCACTGACTATCTCCATGTAATATCCTTTAGGTCACCTGAAGGCTACCTCCTCTTCAAAGGAGACATCTCGGCTTATTTCAAGCAAGGCATTCAATGATGCAATAATATCAAACTATTCAACTAGTTGTTTGTTGCAATAGTAGTCTTCAGTGAATAACCAGTACTTCATCAATAATCTCCAAGAATCATGTAAACAGTGAACCCTATACCCGTAGTAGATCTAAACTTGTGGAAGAATCGGTCTCAAGTATCCTAGATTTTATATTTGTTTAAGATACCCATTAAAAATATGCCTTTACGAGCTCCAATATGTAGAGGAGCCCAATCACTGTCATCTCTGCATCGACCACCTTCCTCCTTCACTCCGCCATGAGAGAAACTAAAGCAAGCATTCAAGTGCGAACAAACACAATGTCTTTCCCTTCAAGCCTCGCGAGATAGGGGGAACAAGGACGCGTGAACATAAATTTACTTCGAGAATTCCCTAAACAAAAGATTCCCAAGATCCCTTCCTTCCCGTTTCTACTCTCCCTCAAATGCTTAAACCATCATCGACATCTAAACACCAATCTACCGTCCTTTCCACCCCTAAAATCCTAATGCAATCTCTAATAATTAATCCATCATCCTTTTGCTCCTTGATCCATCCTACATTTTAAAGAGAGTAACAATAGTTCATAAAATCAAACTACCCCAAAGCATGTAGTCATCTAGCAAATATCATTAGATGGAAGTGGAACAATTAAAGGAATGATACATAATAGAACTTATCTTTGTTGATTCAAAATCTCCTTAAATATTGCACTTAAATCCTCCATCCTGCATTTTAAAGAGATTAACAATAGTTCATAAAATCAAACTACCCTGAAGGATGTAGTCATCTAGCAAATATCATTAGATGGAACAATTAAAGGAATGATACATAATAGAACTTATCTTTGTTGATTTAGAATCTCCTTTAATGTTGCACTTAAATCCTCTTCAAGTCTGCTCTTATCTCTCCTTTAGATCTGCTCCTATGTATGCATTAATTCTCCTTCAATTTACTCAAACATTCACTTTAGATCTGCATCTAAAGTTTGCTTCAGATCTGGTTGATGCCTTTGAAGAGCAAATCTCAAATTTGAATAAATTATTTTAGACAGTCAGCTTAGCTCTGCAATTTTCACCCCTGGACTGAAACCACGATTTGCATCCAGAATACTATAGAAGACGCCTCCACAGACATCGACTTAAATAATATTTGCTCCTTAATCATGCGCCCAGAAATTCTGAAATTACTCCTAGATCGAAATAAATATAAGCTCTCCAAACGAATAAATTCTCCACAAAATCGAATTTATCATCACACAAAGTGTTGCACTCAGTAGTAATGCTTCTCCACAAGAATCACTATATTATATATCCTTTAATTGGCTGCACCACTGCCCTTGAGGAACCACAACCTGAGGCAGTGTATTTGCCCTTCAAGGTGCCAGACAATGTACCACTATGTTGAATCAATCCTTCTAAGCTCAAGTATTTCTTCTTCAAAACAATCAGCTCTCTAATAACTGTAAATTACCCACAAAAAAAAATTGTAATAGTCAAATCAATATGCCCAGAATTTCTGATAATGCTCCTTCAAAATCGTATTTTCCAATAGTTGAAAATATCTCCAATCTGTTATGAGTCAAATTGCTTAGTCAAATCTGATCAGATATTCCTGAACCTCGCTCTGATACCATGTTAGTTTCAAATCAGATTTAACAGAAAGCAAAAAAGTAAACATAGAACAATGAACACAGAAATTTATCCTGGGAAAGCCCTCCTACTCGAGGGAGAAAAACCCAGCAATTTATTCACTTATAAATTAGAAATAGAAGTGCAGAAATAGCACTCAGAATCAGGACCTAGAAAGGTTGAATCTCATACAATAGATCAGCACTTAAAGATAGTGTGAATTCCTCAGATACACAAAAATATCAACTCTTCTTCTAGAAGCGAATCTGCTCCTCTTGAATGTGAATCTGCTGCTGAAGGAAATTGAATTTAGTAAATAGAATGAATTGATTGCCTAATGTGGAGACTCTATCTCCATTATATACCAAACTAGGCAAGCTCTCCTCTTGAGCCAACCTAGAAAACATATTATTTGTTTTATAATAGAAAGGCTGACTTGCCTTGAATAAATTATTCTTTAAGAAAAATACCTCCTACTGCTACAAAACACTAACAGGCTGGTCTTGATACTACTATTGTTGGTTGCCAGTTTTCTTCTCTTTAGTTTTTGTTTCCTTTGTTTTCCTATTGTCTCACTTGTTCTAAGACTCCTCTATATCGCCTCTATGTCTGTTTTGTTTGGGTTTGGGCCCTTCTGCTTAATCTTAATCAAAACAAGTCTCAATGAAGAACATGGAAGATTAGAATTCTCTAAGCAATGTTAAACTCAATAAATGCAAGGAAATGAGCGTCAACAATTACACAATTGAAGACAATGGAGATTTACATGGAGAACCTGAATTCTAGGAGAAAACCCCAACAAAATGTGAGTCGAGTAGTCTTTTAATCACTATCTCCAATGGCAATATAAATATTAGGCCACTTGGGCACACAACCAGCCTAAATCTAACTTATTCGCTCCCTAAGAGATCTTGCAAACTTCCTAAACACCAAATAGTTTCAAATTTTGCCTAAACACAATCTATTATGAATCCATCACTTTTCTATACGAAACCACCATTTGTCATCAAGATGCTATTATGAAACCGTCACTTTTCTAGATGAAACCACCACTTCTCATTAGGAAGCTATTATAAAACCATTGCTTTTCTAGACAAAATTGCCCTATTGATTATGAACAAACTACTAAAAAAACACCTCTTTTCCTCTAAAGGAAAACACCGCTTCTCTAGACGAAACTGCCTTGGTCATTACAAAACCACCACCTGCCTAAAATTGATAGTTTTGCATAAATGCTAGAAGCATTGCTTTCCTTAATTTTCTTGTTCTTCAAAGCCTACTTTTAGATGCCCCATAACATATTGAATATTCTCTAGCATCCAAGCATCTGATGTCCCACGCCTCTTCTTCCATTTGATTCTCAAGTAAGGGCACAAACTGATTCAGCCCTTACACAAAACATGGCATTTTTATGTCTTTTCAACTTAAACCAAACAATCTATGGCAACTAGTGAACACTCATTCTTTCCAATTAAAAGCAGCAACTAAAAATTAGGAGTGCAACACAAGGCTTGAATTGATTTGATCAAAAGAAGCACAATTCAATAAAGGAATTAGACAATTGTGTACAACACCACAATTGCCAACTTTACAGAAACATGAACTACAAACCATGCAAATTCAATAAAGGAATTATATCTATGTAAGCACACATACATGAGATCTCTCATAAGATGTTTGAACAGCAATTTTAGCAACAAGTAGGCATAAAATTCTTGCAAGTGGCACTTATTTATAAGCATTTTAAAAGACTTTGCATGAGAAATGAAGAAAAAACTAACTACATGTTATAGATAGTTTGCTTGTGCACAAAGCAAGCTTATGACACAATTTTATCCATGCATTCTAAACCAAAACCCTAAATCAAGAAATCTTCAAAATAGATTTCTAATAAGGATAACTATCTATTGAAAACAAACCTTCTAGAAGATCATCTAAAATAGTCGATCTACAAATAGACTTCTTAGAATATGATTATTTCCTCAAAAACAATGATGGCTAAAAATAGCATGGTTTGTAAATTGCTTGAGCTAAAAATAGCCAATCTGATAGCTAGCTTGTACAATGATTCCAATGAAGCTCTCATATTCAAACCATGGCAGATACTCTAAAGAAGTCCTACAACCTTGAAGAAAGAAAGAAGGAAAGAGGAATTATATTAATGTCCGTGAATGATCAAAAGTAGGTCAATGAGACTCAAGAGTACACTAATTTACAAAGAAAGTTCTTGGAGGAGAATCTTAGAGAGGTTCCACAAAGGGGAAGAACCAAAAACAAAATACAAAATAGTAGGGGACCACGAACATAGGTGGTCAAGGAACCACCAAAAATAGCCAAGCAGGGGGAACATGAACCCCACAAAGCATAAGTAGAAGAGTATTGGAGAAAAAAGGTGGTCTCATCGAGTATCACAATTTAGGCCAAAAAATGGACTCACTAGTGTCATCATCAATGACTATAAAGTGGTCAATACAAGATTTGATCCTCACAGGTGTTGCTCAGCCGTTCTCATTTTCAAAACTTTTGGGCTCCGTTCTTGCTCCTACGGTAACATTTTTGGGTGAAATTTTTTTTGAAAGTGCATAATTTTTCGTATACTTTCTAGTGATGAGATCAGATTGATCCCATTTTTTGTAAAAATTTTACTTTGAGCTTGTGGCCAAATTTGGCAATCTATATGCACAAAGATCAAGTCCACTTCGTTGTTGCTAGCAAGGGGCCCCTGTAATAGCAATAAGTATAAAGTGCCACTAATCATATATTGTTGGGGGGTTTCTTGATTGAGTAATTTGGGGGGAGGGCGGGGGTAATCTTGTAGTGGTTGATTGCTTTCTTTTGCTTGGTTTGTGTTCTTGCAATGGGGAAATCTCAAATTGAACTCCTAACTCTACATAATTATGGTACATGGAGAAAATCAATATGGAATTATCTCATGATGAAATAGGCTATCTAAAGGAAACTATTCCTCAACCTACTGATGCTAAGGAATTGGCAAAATGGGAGCTTGATCTTGAGAAAACACTTGGATGCATATATTCATTAGTCTCATTTGATTTACAATTTCATGTTGAATCATACAAAACACATAAAGAGGCTTGAGAGGCTTTTGAAAAATTATATGGTAAAACAAATAAGATTAGGGAAGATCAGATTGATAATGATTTGATGAATCTTGATTCTAAAAGTTTTGACTACATCCAAGACTACATCTCCAAGGTTAAGCAACTAATAAAAAAGCTGAAAGATTGCAACATTGATAAGGAGGATTTACAATTGATTCTGAATGTGTTATCCAAGCTTGGTCTCAAGTATTCAGTGTTTGTTTATGGCTTTCATACCCATTGACTTTCTATGGGAGCATTATATGTTGATCCTAAGTTTGATGACTTTGCAAATCCCCTAATCCAAGAGGAAGCTAAGTTAACGAATATGGGTCTAAACAAGTCTTCCAAATCACAAGCATTGTTGGCGAGTGAGTCTAAGGTACAAAAAGAATCAAGGAACCTTGATAAGAAGCAAAGGAAGAAAAAGAACAAGCCACATAAAGAATCTGAATCCTCTCCCTCAAAAGGGGAATCATCTAAGAAGGAGAAGCCTACATGTGCCTATTGCAAGAAATCAAGGCATAATGAACATCAATGTTATTCAAAACATATTGATGAGTTGAAGCATCTTCTTAAGAAGCATCAAATCAATGAGTCTTCATCATCAAAGGTTTCATCATCTTCTTCTTCATCAAAGTCCAATAAACATAAGGGGCAAGCACTTGTTGCAGTTACATACTCTGAGTCAGAGAGGTGGATACTTGATTCAAGAGCCTCACATCACATGGCTTCATCAGAGAGTATATTCTCTTCATTTGAGACTTGTTCATCACCACACATCCTAATGGCGAACAACACATATATGTGTGTTTCTGGGAAGGGATCTATTGATATGGATGACGGAGCATTCAATGATGCTCTTTGTGTGCCTTCCTTGTCAACCAATATCCTTTCTATCTATCAAATCACACATGGTGGAGCAAGCAAGAGTGTTGAGTTCACACCAGATTCTGTCATAATCTGAGATTTGAATAGCAGAGATATAGTTGTAGTTGGGGAGGTTGATCACCAATCTCAAGTCTACACCTTCTCACATTTTGCTCCTAATGATTTGACAGATGTTCACATTGAGGCATCTTGTGTGGACACTTTTGAAGAGATACAGTATGGTCATTTGAATCATGGTATTGTTTCATCCAGTGAGGATCTAGTGACATGTGCTGATATTCCATCTCCTTCATCTACTATTGCTCCTGAGGATGCTTGTGTTGCCACAATTTTGGCTCCTTGTGATTCAGTGCAGCAAGACATACATCATCTTCCAAAGATGACTACTTGGGATCAGTACTTGACAAACATTGTGTTGTGACCTATTGCACACATCACCCCATTGCAAATGGGGACCCTAGTAGTTTGCTTTTTAGGGCTTTGCCGTTGCGCTTCAATTTCATTCGATCTCTATTTGGGGGTTTAGAGTTTGAGTTTTTTGAATGGTCATCTGTGTCAAGCGAAGAATTTGGGCCTGAATCATTGTGCAAACGTCATCACAGTGCTTAGGAGGCCCGAGGGACGAAGATCGACTGTCGTTTCAGTCAATTCTGACATCTCCTACGTTTTGGAGATTTCACTCCAGACCCCCTATTTTTTAGGGACTTCATTTTTGGTATTTTTGGCCCATATTAGACTTCCTATTTCTTAGGGGCTATTTTTGGAAAGTTACTATTTTTGGAAAAGTTTCTATTTTTGTCAGGGTTTCCATCTTTAGAAAGTGCCCAAATTTCATAAAGCCAATCAAAAGTCCCAAAAAACCAATGGAAAATCACAGAAAATCATTTTAAAATCTGGAAAAATCCATGAAAAAGTCTGAAATTCATGGCAAAATCTGCCTAAGTGTGGAAAATGGCGTCGAAGCTAGATGGCTTAATAATGAGCTAAGTTTTCCATGGAGAAGAAGGAATGGCATGGAATGGTGGCAAATCCGCTTCAAGCCAAATGGCACAACACCTTGCCAGGTCCGCCATGGGAAGAAGTAAATGGCATGGGCATGTGGAAAGTCTGCCCAAGATAGTATGGCATAGACTTAAGGTAAGTCCGCCCAGCTCACAAAGCAATGGCTTGGACATGAACAAAGTCCGCCCTATGCAAATGGCATGAGATAAGGCAAAGTCCGCCCAAGATAAGATGGTTTGACTTTAGGTGAAGTCCGCCCACCATAAAGATGTATGGGATGAGATAAGGTAAAGTCCGCTCCAAGATGGCATAACACAAGGCAAGTCCGCCATATGAAGATGGCTTGACAATGAGTGAAGTCCGCCCTTAGTAAAATGTGAATGGCTCAACCAATAGCAAAGTCCGCCCATGGAAAGAATGGCACAAGACCAAGACAAGTCCGCCTAGCATGTAAAATGGCAAAAACTATGATCAAGTTCACCTAGTCTATAAGGAATATGCTTGGCACATTGATAAATTCGCCATACTTAGAGAAAATAAAGAAAATTTTTCCTAAGTCTAGCATTGATATGCTTAGAAAATGAGAAAATTCGCCAGAGACATAAGGAGTCATGAAAAATTATGGCAAAATAAAATGGAAAAAAAAAGATTTGTCTAAGGCAAAGGCAAGAAAAACTTAGAAAAAATCAAATCTTCCTTAGGATAAAAAATAAAAAGCCATAATTAAAATAAAGGGGTTGAAAAATGACACATGAAAATAATTATTTTTATTATTTTATTTTTATTTTCAACACCCAAAGAGATAAAAATTGAAATTTTCTCTAAGACTCAGATTTGGAAAAAGACAAAAAAGGACTTCACTGAACTAGCGCCTGATTTAGAAACTTTCCCTGAAACTAGTGTTGAAGATTGAAATTGCCATTCGGAAGCTGAGCGCAAGCCAAGTTCGAACTTGATTTAATGGAAGTAATTGGATTTTACTAAATAAGTCAAACTTTTCATCTTTATAATGGATTTTACTTCTCATTTTTCATTCAGTTTTCGAAAGATAAGTTGTGAGAAAAAAAATTTGGCTAAGCCAAGAAAGTTGTGAAGTTTGAAGCAAAGTCAAGGAAGCGAATTCATACCAGCCAACACAATGATCTTGTCCATTTTATTTTTTTCCAAAGTACCAGACAGATTTACTTTCTTCACTTCATTCTGGCAAAAGAACTTCATTCATTCATTCGTTTCCAGCATAATCTTTCACGAAGTTTGATTTGTCACTTAGCTGGAATATTTTTCAAGTAATTTAATTTTAATTATAATATTCTCTTTGTACCTTCTTGCAGATTTATTTTCAAGAGAATAAAAATGAAGTTCGCCAGTAAGGGTTCGCAGCCACAGTCCAAGATCAAATCCAAATGGGAAAACATTGTGGACACCGACCTCGGCCATGTTGACTTTGATGACTTTAAGAAAAGAATGTATGGAAGTGATGGATTTTTACCTACACCAATTGCAAGAAGGATGATGCGCAACAGTATTGTTCATGCAGCTGGATTTCCGCCAACAAAAGAATGTCCAGAGCTCATGGTAGAGTGTGCATTGTATTATAATGCACGGGAAAGACAGATAGAGGCACCTAATGGAAGAGTACTGGCATATTTGACTGAGCCAGCCATACAGGAGACATTTGGAATTCCAGCTTACCACCGGACATCTTATCGAACCAAAGATGATGCACGTAAACTTTACGAAGATCACCAAGATCTTTGTGCATCAAATATGAATAAGTCCTGGTTGGTGAAGCCCAGACCTACTGCCAAAAAGATGCCAAAGAAATTGTCCAAAACTGATTTCAAAGAAGAATACAGAGATATTGTCTTGTTGTTGAACAGAATGGTGGGCAATCCTCAAGGTCCACCTTTTCAAACCTAGATGTATTATTTCATTGATGAAATAACTTTTGGGGTTAAAATGTTCAACTGGTCAAGAATGATCAGTGACAGTCTCCATGAGTAGTTGGTCAACCTGGAGAGAACCAAAACCTTCCATATGAGTTCTTATGTCATATATCTGCTTGCAAGGACCTACAGATATGTTGGCTGATTTGCAAAGGCATAGTTGGCAATGGCGAGGGAGAGTTCAAGTCCTACGATTGCTATCCACAGTTGCAGTTGAAGGAGAAGTTGAAAGTGGTATAAGCTTTCTTAAATTAACATGAGAAAAAGTTACAATATATAGAAGTGCATAAAACACTGTAGATATTAAAGATATCTACCTAACTAACCTACTTGATACTGTAGAAACAGTATATTAGACTAAATTAAACTAAGTGGTATAAGCTTTCTTAAATTAACATGAGAAAAAGTTACAATATATAGAAGTGCATAAAGCACTGTAGATATTAAAGATATATACCTAACTAACCTACTTGATACTGTAAAAACAGTATATTAGACTAAATTAAACTAATAACCTAATTGACCATTAATAATACAATAATAAGAGTATTCTAACACCCTCCCTTAATGGTCAATCCGTCAACAACACCAAGTTGCCCCCTGAATTTTACAAATTTATCCGGGCTCAAAGACTTGGTGAGAATGTCTGTAGTTTGATCCACTGTGGGAACATACTGCAGCTGAACTGATCCGTCTTCTACCAGCTTGCGGATGTAATGACAATGAAGCTCGACATGCTTGGTACATTCATGGAAGACTGGATTTTTGGCCAGTTTGAGCACCCCTTGATTATCAGTGTACAAGGGAGAAGGTCCTGCTTGTGACATGAGCATGTCAGAAAGCATCCTACGAAGCCAAATTGCCTCACATGCTGCTTTAACGGTTCCTCGATACTCTACTTCAGTCGAGGAAAGAGCTACTGCATGTTGCTTCTTGCTGGTCCATGTTACAGCACCTGTACCCAAACTGAATACATACCCAGAAGTAGATTTTCTATCATCCACGGAACCTGCCCAATCTAAGTCTGTGTAACCAATCAGCTTTGGATCTTTACATCTGCCATATAGAATGCCATAGTTGGAAGTGCCCTTAACATATCTTAGCACTTGCTTCGCTGCAATCCAATGATCAGCTTTAGGAGTTGTCATTAAGCGAGAGATGTAGCTCACTGCAAAATT
This sequence comes from Sequoia sempervirens, assembly GCA_007258455.2. Lineage (NCBI taxonomy): Eukaryota > Viridiplantae > Streptophyta > Pinopsida > Cupressales > Cupressaceae > Sequoia > Sequoia sempervirens. Next base: position 114,791,394 of record VDFB02047397.1, read on the forward strand.
GATGTCTGGTCTAGTGGCAGCGAGGTAGATGAGACTGCCCACTAGTTGTCTGAATGTCGTTTAATCGACTGGAGGTGAATCAGAGTTGGCTGACAACTTTTGCCCCTTCTCCATAGGTGTGGAAGCAGGTTTGTAGTCCTGCATCCGAAATTTGTCAAGCAAACTTCTGGCATATTTTGACTAAGAGATAAAGATGCTACCATCGGTCTGCCAAACTTCAATACCCAAACAATAATGGAGAAGCCCCAGATCTGTCATGTCAAAAGCCTGACACAAAGCTTGTTTGATTGCCGCAATCAAATGTGTGGAACTACCAGTAATGATCAAATAGTCAACATAGACAACAAGAAATAGAATATCATCACCAGAGTGTTTGACATACAGATTACTATCAAAAGGGCTGCGTTGAAAACCATGATCAACCAAGTACTGATCAATCTTGAAGTACCATGCACGGGGAGCCTGTTTTAGTCCATAGAGCGCTTTCACGAGCCTACACACTTGATGTTCTTTGCCAGCAACCTTGAAACCAGGAGGCTGCATCATGTAGACTTCCTCCTGAAAATCACCGTTGAGGAAGGCACTCTTGACGTCCATCTGATGAACTTTCCATCCAAATTGAGCTGCAATAGCGAGAAGAAGACAAATTGTGCTCATCTTGGCAGTAGGAGCGAAAATCTCCTCGTAATCAATGCCCTCCCGTTGTGTGAATCCCCGAGCAACTAATTTGGCTTTGTATTTATCCAGAGTACCATCTGCATGATACTTGACCTTGTAAACCCATTTGCAACTGATAGGTTTCTTCCCAGGAGGAAGATCAGAAAGAACCTAGGTGTGATTCTTCAGAAGACTATGATATTCTGTCTGCATAGCCTTTTCCCACTCTGGAATTCCTTTGGCCTCTGAATACGTCTGAGGCTCGCAGATGCTGTGGATGTTGGCCATAAGAGCGAAGTTGACTGTGTGTTGCTGCTTGCTCTTGCTACGAGTTGATTGACCCTCAATGAGTTCATCATCATGAAGATCGCCAATTGTCTTGGCCCACCACTTAGGCCAATGAGTAGAAGTACCAACATCTGAAACAGGAGTAACAGCATCGCCTGGGATTTCTGGAACAAGGTCATTTGGATGTGAATCCTGAGGAAAACCAAGTGGTGCGAGATCATGATCAGTAGACTCCTCATCTTCAGAGTCAGAATGCTTTGAAGCCCTCCCATCATGGGAACCAAGAGGAAGACAAACACCCTCATCAGGAACCTTCATAGGCTGATTTGCAGGACTGGTAGTAGGGACAAATGGACCTGTAGTCTCATCAATGACAACATCACGACTGAATATGAGACGATTTTTCTCCACATCAACCAACCTGTAGGCTTTGTGATTGTCGCTGTAGCCAGTAAACATAAGTGTCTGGCTCTTAGAGTCCAACTTGGCACGTTTGGCATCTGGAATCCATACATGAGCGGTAGAACCAAAGACTTTCAGATGGCCCACCTTAGGCTTGCGTCCTGACCAGGCTTCTTCTGGAGTCATCTTCTTAACGGCCTGTGTAGGTGACCGATTCAGGAGGTAGGGCAGTGTAGACTGCTTCAGCCCAGTATTTCTTAGGTACATGTCTATACTCCAACATAGAACGAGCCATTTCAGTAATGTTGTGATTCCTACGTTCAACAACACCATTCTGCTGAGGGGTGTAGGGTGTGGTAAGTTGGCGCTTAATGCCGTGTGCAACACAAAAAGAAGAGAAGTCAGCTGAACAAAACTGCCCCCCATTATCTGACCTTAGAGTAATAATGTTAGAACCTGATTCCTTCTCAACAAAGGCTTTAAACTGCTGAAATGTGCTAAACACATCTAATTTATGTTTCAGAAAATACACCCACATTTTTCGACTGAAATCATCAACAAACAATAAAAAGTACCTGGACCCAGTAACAGAAGGAGTATTCATTGGCCCACATACATCAGCGTGAACCTGTTGAAGTACCTTGGAGGCTTGCCAAGAATCACAATCCGAGAACGGTGTTCAATGCTGCTTGCCAGCTTGACAGGCTCCACAAACTCCATGATTTTTAGTTTGGATCTCAGGTAGACCAGCAACCAAACCTTCCCGAGAGAGCTGAGAGAGGTAGTGCACATTCAAGTGCCCATAACGCTGGTGCCAAATTTTGTTGATGGTTGTACTTCGGGCTGCTAGAGAATGCTCCTGAGAATCACTGGAATCAGCAAGTCGATACAGACCATGATCCTCAAGTCCCATAGCATTTGTTGTACGAGTCTCCCGATCAACGATGCTGCAAGTGGACGAGCTGAAAACAACATCCAACTGGGGAGAATGCCGCATGATCTAACTGACTGAGAGGAGATTATGTTCCATGCCTGGAACATAGTAGACATCGAGAAAGAGTAACTGTCTTCCTCCTGAGTGAATCTGGACAGTGCCCTTACCAACAACTGTGTACTCTTCGCCTCCTCCAAAAATGACAAAATCTGAGAAGGGTTCGAACTTTGTGAACCAATCCCGACGATGAGTAAAATGTCGTGAAGCACCTGAATCGATATACCAGGCAGAAGAATGTACGGGATCTGCAGTTCTCTTGGCCATAAACGATAGAATGCAGACTCTTTTGCTCAATGTGCTCACGACATGTGCCTTTTGTTGAGATCCTCCCTGCTTCTTTTGTTCAGAAGCCAACCGAGTGTGACAATCAACCTTAATGTGACGTATTTGTGACAATAATTGCATTGAACGTTCTTCTTCTTCTTGTCCCCTGAGAAGAACCAGAGCCTTTTGGCTGAGGAGATTGAGGCTTCCCTTTGTTCTTAGCAGAAGATTTGGCTGAGAACGCCTGTTTGTGGAGGACGAACGGGCACTCGCCAAACTGCTGTCTCCAACGATCCTGTTGTAGAAGCTTGTTACACAAGTCTGGAAACTTCAAGTCAACGTTTGTTGAAGTAATATTGAGCGTCTCAATGAAATGCTCGTAAGACTTTGGCAAACTCTTCAGAGTAATGATGACCATGTCCTCTTCCTCCATCTTTCGTCCAATGGCTTCCAGCTGGTCGCGAATCTCCTTGATCTTTGTCAGATGCTCTTGAAGAGTAGTGTGCTTCTCGTCCATCATTATTGAAAAAAGCATGTTCTTAAGAAAAAACGCACGACTCTTATCTGACGTTTCATGAAGATCCTTCAAGGTTGTCCATACCTCAATAGCTGTTTTTCCTGACGGAACTTGTGGCAGCTGGTCGTCAGTGACTGAAAGCTTGATGAGCATGACGGCTTCCCAGTTGCGTTCATCCCATTTATCCTGATCTTTTCCGGCTACAGTGGGTCGAGGTGAGTGCCCCAAGACAACCTGATCGAGACAACGATATTCAAAGATCGTCAGCATACGCTGCTTCCAAGTGTTGTAATTCTTCCCGTTGAACTTTTGGCTGCTTTCAAGCATTATGTTCGTGAGAGATGCCATCACGTACCTCGCGGTCAAACTAGTTAAGGCAAGATAATGCAATGAAAACAGAAATACAGAAACCCGAACACGGATTTTGAGGTTTTACTAAAAACCCAGAAAGATGGAAGAATACCCAAAAAAAATTGACAACACAAATTTTGAGGCACGGAAAACGAGGTACCCAGAAAAATTTGAAAGCAACCCAGTTGAGATCTTGAAAAACCCACCAGGAATCTGTAGTCAAAAAAAAAAATCAACTTGAAACTGAGGCACAAATTTCGAGGCACAGAAAACGAGGTACCCAAAAAAAATGGATGATGACCCAGTTGAGATCTCAAAAAACCCAGAAGGAATCTGTAAGCAGAAAATTTTTCGGACTTGAAACGAAAGAGATTTTGACAAAACCCTAGGCGGTTTTTTAATAAAATGCAGAAAATAGCCACATTTTTTAAAACATCGAAAAAATAAGGTTCTAAAATGCAGACAAGGCGACTTCCTGCAATAAAAAAAAGCGGCCAAAGAGCACAGGAAAACGTGGGCACAAGGAAGCTTAAAAAACGCGACTCCAGACTCGGAAATAGCGGCCAAACCTGGAGACTCCAAACGCGTCTAAAAAGCAAAGAAAAAACGCGACAAATAGGGACGAAATAGCGTGCAAGAAATGCAGGAAAACGCGCGTCGGATCTTTCTTCAAATCGTGCCCAAGTTGAAGACGAAACGCGAGCCTGCAAACTAACGAAAGGCAGACAAAACGCATTCAGAACAGATGAAGAAACATGAGCAAGGAAGAACAAAACGCGTCCAAAAACCAGGGCTTAATAAAATGCAAACTCCACTAATATCAAACGCGAATGAAGAAATCGCAGGTGGAAGAAATCACGTTTTTCAGAAAAAAAAATCAAAGAACATGAAACCCTCTACTTTCTTCAGAAAAAACAGACGCAATTAGAGACCCAGAAACCCTAACGGGAATTTTCAGAAACCCTCACACCGAAAAAATTCGAATTACAGCTGGAAACAGGCACACGAATTTTTTAGGGTTTTCTCCTTACGGCTCTGATACCATGAAAGTGGTATAAGCTTTCTTAAATTAACATGAGAAAAAGTTACAATATATAGAAGTGCATAAAGCACTGTAGATATTAAAGATATCTACCTAACTAACCTACTTGATACTGTAGAAACAGTATATTAGACTAAATTAAACTAATAACCTAATTGACCATTAATAATACAATAATAAGAGTATTCTAATAGAAGTCACACTTTAGACGGGTGCATGACGCCTTTCTTATGTATATCACTTGAATTCTCCAAGGCAGAACACATCAAAGGCTCACCCGTGAAGCCAAAAGTCTAATTGGCAGATATGGATCCTGGTTCATCCAATTTCCCAGATTTACCTACATTAGGATTCAAGGATTCACAAGTCGCCCATACATACTGCCCATTTATCCTACCAACAAAATGGTTTTGTTGAAAGTTCTGAGGCAATTAGAGACATATCAGAATATCCAAAGGCCAAAGCAGAAAGCATCTGTCACTTTTCCACTCTTCATCGGCAATATGAAAGAATCATGTCCATCGGCGCAAGCGGCAGAGAGTGCTCGATTAGAGATGCAAAGATACTCGTTCATATCCTACAAGCCCAGAGTTGACTTCAACCCACTCCATCACATTGGAACTGTGGACGGAGAGAAATATAAACACAGAATAGACTTAGAAGATTTTTGGGCAAATGCGGCTGATGAATATGATGTAAGAAAAAGACTGTGGTCAAGGCTGTTGCTGAATATGATAAGGGCGACAGGACTCTTCCGAGTACCTGATCAGCTGGATGATGATGAATTATACGTCCAGTCAGGCTTTGATGAAAGGCAGTCGCTTCCTCCTATCAGATGGTCTGAGCCTGAGCTTGGCGACCTGACAACATTCATGAGGCCTATGTTCAAATATTCCCAATGGTGGATGGACTAGAAAATACAAGTTTTACGACAAAGGAATGTACAATTCACATATGAATTGATGGGTGATACAAAGTCTTGTTCCTCAAATGTCGGTGCATCTCATGGAGGTGGACCAACTGGTGCTGCCAACCTGAAAAAGAGAAAAGAAATTGATGACTCTGCAAAGCAGAACAAGAAGAAAACAGTAGATGAAGGACCTGCTCAAAAGAAGCATAAATCCAAGCCCCTTCATTCGGCTACATCACGAAATATAGATGAAATATTGACTATGGAAGAAGAGTCATGGAAGCAAGTTAGAATTCCTTAGCCAGTTCTATAAAGAAATATGGAGCCAATGCAATTGGAAGATGATGATCATCCTTCTCCTACAGGCACGGAGATTCTGGAGTCAGACAATGACATGGATATCATGGATGGAAAATTTGAAGAGGGAATGATTTCCGCTCTCAAAAGAATCCAAGAAGACCCATCCATGCAAGCAATTCAAGATATGCCAGAAGTTCAGGATATGCAAAACGTCCAAGATCATTAGGATGATGGAATTGAACAGTCAACCATCTCGAATTGGCTGAAAGAGAGACTAAAGATAAAGGCGCCAGTAGAAGTACCAGAAGAAGATGATACCACAAACTTCTTGGCAAGGCTAGAATAGACTACCACAAGAAAGCCTGCTAAGAAATTTTCTGCCATACAAAGAGATGAGGCTAGTAACCGCACAGTGCAAATTGCAGTACCTACCGTTGATAAATCCCAAGACAAGATTGCCCCAAATGAATATGCCATCACAACTATTGATATTGGTCCGACAACAAAAGGACAAGAAGTTGAGGACTTGAATAATTTTGTTGCCACCATCAAGTGTAGGCTGGAGAAAGAAGTGGCGAAGAAAAGGGAATATAAAAGAGAAATTGAGCGTCTGAAAGAATATATCCAGCATTTAACCAGGCCACTCAATCAGGGTGACCAATCAGCCCCTCCACTTCCAAATTATTCGCAAGAACCGGTCAGAAATTTTGAAGAAGAATTGACTACAGCCAGAGAAACTAAAGAATGGATGGCAGGAAAGAAAGAGGAAGAATTAGCATTCGCAGAAAAGTTGGCATATGCTTATGGTCAAACTTCCTCTCTGCTCACGTGTGGCAAACTTCGCGGAAGCATGGGATGGCCTCCAAGAAATTCAGAGTAAAATTATCAAATGTTTTCGAGAGATAAAGGGCATTCCAAAGCAGAGATTGATCGATGAGAAGATTATTGAAGCTAGAGCTGCATATGATTTTAGCGGCTGGTACTACGCACTGATCTCGTGAGGAGAATTTTTGGAAAGAGTAAAGACAGATGGCGCCAAAGTTGAGGAGCAAGTGAAAGGGATCCAAAGTAAAATTTTCCAAATCGCTGCAGATGTGCTTGATAGAGACATTGTCCGGAGAAAACACTTGCAGTCGGAAAATTTGAAGGATAAAGTTCAAGAGATTTTCTCTGTCGGGCCAATCCTAAAAGAAAAACTAACTAAGGCATACAACTTCCTGACCGTTAGAGACACCTTCTTGTTGCAGGAATAGGGATGGGTGATCACCTTTGCAGAATGCACGGAAAGTTTAGACTTGCTAGAGTACAAGGTTGACACGCTGCCAGACATTATCATGGAAGAATTCAACATGATTGTGTCTAGGTTCACCGAACGTAGTGCTTTGCGAGTGGATAAGGATGCAACTCCCAATGCATGAAGTTCTCTGCAGTTAACTGATTGTTGTTTAGGCAACCCTAATTAGGATTTAATTATTTTGAATATGGACTGTTAATCTCATTTTGATCTTGGCCATTCGTTGTAATCTTGAAACTCTATATAAACTCCCCCCCTCACTCTCTAATTTTTCATATAGAACATAGCATGATATAGAGAAGATAGCAGGATATAGAGATTAGAATCATTAGAAGAGATTAGAAGAGATTGTAGAGAATAAGAGAGAGTTTTATGAAATTGTTGCTAAAGACTATCTTGATAATAAAGTTCATAATGCATGAGATGCTTTCAATCCTTTCATTGTCAAATGGTTGCATGGTTGCATATTTCTCTTCCTCATAAAGCAGATTTGAATTAGAATGCATGTTAAGAGAATGACAGATTGATAGCAGAGATTAGTGAAACTTAGCTTATACTTTCTTTGAGTGAACGTTTTTCATTCAATGCGTAAAGTTAGACTAAGCTTTTGATGTGGATGCTTCAATGTTTACTTCAAATAATGTTGTTCTATTGATGGTATTGTTCGTAGTAAAGAAATCTTAAGCATAAATCCCAAAAGATTGCACTTGCTTTGTGTAGTTGACGTTTAGCGTGGCGAAACAAAGTATTGTTTATTTAGTTTCACTCAATCTTTGTTGTCTCTTAATTTCATAGGAATAGCATAGGACTTCTAAACCCTTACTCTTTTTTTACTTTTTTTTTTTATCTAAAGTCAAAAAAATTCCAAAATGATATTGCATTCGCGTCTTTGCTTTTCTGAGTTATTGGCCAAAGTAAATTCCTTTGTGTTCCCGGCAAATCACAACGACCACAGAGCTTATCCACACCTAACTGAAACATTGGAATTGTCGTATGATCTTTCTTGCAGTCTTAGCATACGAGGTAGTTTTTCAAGAGGGGATAGAGCGTCTTTGGACACTTTATTCTAGAGTGTTTGGTGTGTCATAAAACACGCACCAACACATTGCTAGTTTGTTTTGTGGGTCCCGCATTTCAGATTTCGGAGACATTATTGATTGCATTCATCTTCTCTTTGATGGAGGTGATTCTTCTTCAATTGTTGTGAGGGAACACTCTAACCCTCTTGTTCATTCTCTACATGATCATTCTTTGCATTTTGACATGAGTGTGGATTCTTTTGGACAGCATTTGGAGGAGGCTTCTTTGTCTTCAGATGAGGTATCCTTGTCTTTGTTGTGTTCTACAATCATGTCTAGGAGATTCTAGATTGTCTTCTTTGATAGTGTGGCCTAGACCGCCTCTTTGGAGTGTGACAACTTTTGACATCGACATGGAGACACTTGAGCATTCTTCAGAGACATCACACATCATCCTTCTTCCCACATCTTCCTTTCAGGAATGGGAAGACATACTACATACCATCTTGGTTTTGTTTCTTCCTAAGGGGAGGAATGTTGTTCGACGCTATTGGATCATCGTCAGCATTCAATGTCGAGCTTCTACCATCATTGCAAGAGACTCAACATTGAGGGGCGGTTGCATGGTCTCTCTTCTTCTCTCTTATGGGGAGATCTTTTTCCTCGCATGGGGTTTTGTCCTTCTCATTCATTAGTAAGAGCATTTTGTTTTTTCATCCCACTTTTGGGGAGGAGTTTTGTCCCACTGGGTTTTCTCCTTTTCTCTATTTGTGAGAGATTGCATTTGCATTTGTACATGGGTACCTAACATGGCCTTGTAGCCGAGACCTATTCTTGTGTCATTTGCATAATAATCAACTACTCCCTAAGTTGCACTTAAGGGGGGGTGTTGGTGTAAATCATGTCTTATACCTAGATAATTCATTATTAGGGACTTAGGGGACTTATTTACATGTTGAGTTTACTTAGGTCCTAGGAGGGAATCTTTCTAGAAAGTGTTAGTTGTCATTAGATCTTATCTTATCTTTTGACTTCTAACACGTGTTCTAGGTAGTTGTGATAAGTTGTCACATGATATAAGATTAAGACACTTGTCATAATCTTGTTTAGTCTTGTGTCTCACCTTCGCTATATAACCAGGTGGTCTCATGTGTAAATCATATTGAATAATCTATTGGATTCAATTCCATTGCAATCTTGAGCATTGCATATTGATCTCTCTTGTGCTTTCATGAACTGCCTAGATCTTGGGTGGTTATAATCTTCAGCCAAATCTTGCATGGTGTAGAGTTATTCTATACCAACTCTTACAAGTGCTTCATTTGATTAATTCACACACCTTGTAGTTAAGAGTACAACCTAGCAAGAGTGGAGTTTGACCTCCAAACAACAAACCTGTAATGTCCCCTTCTCAAACCTGATCTTTCTAGTGACCGTTGGCCTTTTCCTTGGGAACCCGAAGGCTAGTCGGAAGATAAATTAGGGTTTCCTATTTTTGAGGAGGTCATTGCTCAAAGATGATGGATTCAATGGCGGATCCTTTCTGGGTTTTCAGAGGGCTTCGCAGTGGTGTGTTCATCTCGGCATTCTGAGCATTTTCCGGAATTTACTATTTTTAGTAAATTCTATTTTTAGCAGCTTTCCAGTTGAGTTCAGCTCGGTTGACTTCCTGCTTCAGTTTGGTTAGATGTTTTGCTCAGTATTGGCTTCAGGGCACATTCGGAAGGATAAGTTAAGTCATTTAATTAAAAAGTCACGTTTTAATTATTATATTTTAACGTTGACCCTTGGCCTAGAGTTAATGACTTAAGGTTGTTTTAAAAAGAGGATCTTTTGAGGGTGGCGCCTCATTAAGGAATATTTTAATTATTACTAAAGTCAGAGCAAGCTTTGTTGGGCGCATTTATTAAAGTATGATATTTATTTAAAATATCAAATCTAAAGCTTTGAAGGAAAAGTACGCCCATCCTTGAGGAGATTGGGTTTTTGACCTAAAAGCGGATTTTAGGGTTTTGAGAAGTCAACTGGAGAATTATAAAAAGGAGTCTTGGAGCATCATTTGGTATCTTTTATCTACAAGAATGTTATGCTGCCGGTTTGGCTCTAGAACTGCTTCGAGGAATGAAGGCCTCCTAGCTCGGGCATCGCTTCTTGCTTGCAATACAGCGACTAGTGGTGATTTAGTCTAGTTTGTGAGTTGCATTTAGTTTGTGCATTGTATTCAGCCTTTTGTATTGTTAGATCTGATTGGCATGTTAGTAGTTTTCAGCATTTTGCATTATTTAATACAGCAGATTCGTGTTTTCGATCATAAGTCAAAAAACATCAAAAATATTGTTCTGGGTATTAACCCATTGTCTTTGCTAGGCTTAGGCGCCAAGGTTCTCAAGTTTGTAGAATTTTTAGTGCTTGCATTTATTTTTAAAAGGAAATCGCCCCTTTCAGCTGGGCCGTACTTTTTAGTTGCATTGGAGTTCGTGCATTAATCGTTAGTTGCAATTCGAGTCTGTTTTTGGGTGTTAGTTTGAACGCTATCATAAGGGAAGTCTTGTGCATTAGAAATCAAACCATTTGAGCAAGTTGTTAGTAAGATATGAGCATATAAGCATTTCCATAGACTGCTGTTATTTCCTTTTAAGAGCAGATTTGTAACAGAAATCAGATTTATTGTATTGCTCTTTGAATGTATTATTGTTGGGGCATGACTATCCAAGATATGGGTAGTTCTCTATGATGTAATGCTAATCTTTCAGCTTCTTAAGACATTGGCAGGCGAATCTTTCTTATGTTGTAAAACTGACAGTAGTACTGGCAGTCATTCTTTGCTTGATCTAATCTGGTTGTAATTCTCAGTTCAATTTAAGTTATTGTAATAGTTACAGCTCCGCCCTATGGTAGCTACTTTCCCAGCTTGGGTTAGCAAGCACATTCTGGGTGTCGAGTATTTCCAGTTTCAGCATTTATTTCAAGCATTTAATTCTGTAATCACTCCGTCATATGGTCGCCCCTCACTCCGCCTTGGATTGGGTAGCACATACTTGACGTTGAGTTCCTTTCTGTATTTAGAGTAGAGATCCTCTGACCAATGCTCGCCATCATCGGCGCCATTCTGGTTAGAGTTGTTTTCTTGCACGTTTTGGTTTATTCTCTAACCTTAACGGGTGCTCTGCTTTGTAATTTGTAAATTGAAAAAACGAAAAAAAATTGGCTCGGAATATTTCAAAACCACTCACCCAAAGTGCATAAAATCTAAGAAATATAATCATAACATCATGTTTAGACTGATATTAATAAAGATGTGAAACCCCAAGGTTACCCAAGAAGTATGGCTTGCATAGCTAAAGTGGTGAGGCCAACAACAAGACCTTTAGAATCGCCCAACAACACTCCAAACCTTTTGAAACTGAATGCTCAAACAAACAGCATTAGCAAACCAAAATGATTACTTAAAAGACATCATATACCTCCATTCTTGAAGCAACATACTAAATCCTCACTTGCAAGCATAGTTGTGGCTCCTATTTGAAACCACCAAGACCAGCTATAGGGTGTTTGTCCCCGAAACCAATATTTTCAAGAGGGTTTAGTCCTCAAGAAAATTAGAGATGAAGAGGTTCTCACAAATGCATAAGCAAAAATCATATCATGTTTAACCTCAACAATGAGCTTTCAACCTCCTTTTATAACATTTTGGAGGAAAGAAAATAATAATTTCCCTTTTTCCTCCAAAAACTCCTTTTTCAAATTAAATAATAATTCATTATGTGTAAAGACCCCCTTGTGCCTAGGCATCCCCCTGGAAGCACAACTTAAAACACTTTTTAATAAATAATTATACGTTAGTTGCCTTTTTAATTTTTCCCTCTTAGAACAACTTAAATTATACTTATTTAATAATTTAACTACACTCAAATTGCACAAAGCATCAAAATTAGATGAAAATGAATTTTTGACCATACCATAATGTTTTTAGGACTTAGGAGGACAAATTGAAGCAACTTGGCATCTATCCTAAAAAAACATGCTTCTCCAAGAAGTTTGGAGAGCTCCCAAAAAGATGTAATTGCATTTTGAAAGCATCATGAGGCTCACCAAGATTCTTTGAACTCATTACCATGAACAAAGCCACTACTAGATCAATTTTGTGCTCTCCAAGAAGTTGGGAGTTCTCCCTTGCCCACCAATTAGCCTACAAGGAAAACTCAAAAAAAAGGCTGATTGTTCACAAACTGATTATGCTTGAGAAAGAGACGTTACAATTATACTATAGAACTATATATATATATATATATTAAATATTTATATATCTATAATTTAATTGTATATTTATTTTATACATAAAACTATATTATAGTTATATTTAATATTATATATTATGTTTTATATAATATAAATTATTAAATAAAAATATAATATTATGTTACATACTGAATACATGTAATATAAATTTTTAAATCTAACTTAACTATCCTTCCATGGATTGCTAGAGAGAAAGAGCACAAGAAAGGAAGAGAGACAACGAGAGAGAGAGAAGGATAAACAAGAAGCAAGATATAGAAAAAGCGACTCCAAGAAGAGAGCAAGGAAGAGAAAAAATGGAGAGGTAAAAAAGAGTGTGGAAGTGAGATAGATAGAAAGCGTGGGGTGGGGAGGGCAGGGCAGGGGGGCGGAGAGAGAGAGAGAGGGAGTAAGAGCTACAAAGAAGTGAGAAGATAGAGAGAGAGAGAGAGAGAGAAATGACAAAGATAGGGAAAATAGAGAATAAAAGATAGAGACAACACAAAAAATTCAAACAAAGAGTAAGAAAAAGCTATATAGAGAGGTAGAGAGATAAAGAGATAATGAGTGTGAGAGAGAGATAGGGAGGGAGAGTTAGAGATATATAGATAAAGTGGTAGAGAGTTAGAGAGATAAAGAGATAATGAGTGTGAGAGAGATATGGAGGGAGAGTTAGACATATATAGATAAAGAGGTAGAAAGTTAGAGAGATAAAGAGATAGAGAGGAAGAGTAAGAGAGAAGGGGATTGTGAGAGAGAGGGTGAGAGTGAGAGGTAAAGGGAGAAAGATAGATTGACAAAGAGAGAAGGGGAGAGAGACAAAGAGAGGTAAAGAGAGAAAGAGAAAGAAAGATGAAGAGGAATAGAGATAGAGAGGGATGGAGAGAGAGAGGCAAACAGATAGAGAGAGAGGGATGGAGAGAGAGAGGCAAACAGATAGAGAGAGAGGAATAGAGAAAGAAATGGATTAGGGGAGAGAGAAAGAGAAAGGGGGAAGAGATAAAGACAAAATAATAGAGAGAGAAAGAGAAAGGGGGAGAGAGAAAAATAGAGATATAGAAGAGACAAAGATATATATGTATATATACAATGAGAGAGAAATCAAACGATAAAGAGAAAGAGATAGAGAGGAAGAGACAGAGATATAGAAAGAGGCAGAGATTGATGGAGATAAAGGAATAGAAAAAGATGGAGCAAAAGAGATAGATAAGAATAAGAGATATAAAGGGGAAGAGAGATAGAGAAAAGAGAGACTGACTTTAGATTGGTCATTTTGCGCCAAAAATCCAAAGATTGCACATGTCCATGGGGAGCTATGCTCAGGCCAGCATGTCATTTGCTTGAGGACCCAATAATTCACCTTTATACCTCTTTGACCTACCCATTACACACTGAGGTGCAACTGCTAGTTATATACCTTCAATGAAATATGGCGATACCCTATCCATGCCAGCCCATAGTCTAGCAATTTTCTGATAAATGATAGAAATAGACTATCACAATAACATTACTCACAAGCAAAAATCTACTTCCAGCCTCACAACTATTTAATTCATAATTTTGATTGGTTCTATAGGGTGAAAGTAAACAGCCAGCACATTGTACTTTGTGTAGGGCCCTCTTCCCACCTAAATAGCCAAAACATGCTGGCTGTTTAAACTCTTCCGTTATGGAAGGGTTTGTATCTTAAGTTGAAAAAGACAGCAAATTGATTGGTGTTCGACCGACATAGACCCCTATCTCTTTTATCTTCATTAATATATGGATCTTTATTATGTATATGAGTGTATTCTTATTGTATGTACACCCAGATAGAATTTAAGTTATATGGTCCAACCATTTAGATAGTCTGATAAATAAAGCAGGATTTATTCTGTGTCAGAAAAATATTCACATTTGAGCTATATTAGTTTTCAAAAAAAGATCAAGGGTATACTCCTGATGGAAAACAACCAAAGCTTCACAGTAAATATATCATTTTCATAAAAAAATCACAAAACTTGAACCAAGTACATACGCAAATAAGCGATCAAAATTTATATCTGGTAGCTGATTCTCCCATCTCTGTGCCTTTGGAAAAAGACAGAGAAAGTTACAGGCCAAGATAGCTGCTACCAATTCCTGAAGCCATAATCCAACCAACAAAATTATTAATTCATAAATAACATTATACTGATCAGTTATTAAACAAAATTTTCATAATTAAGATGTACAATAGAAGAAAAAAAAATTAAATGCAAAAACTTAAGACAATAACACATGTTAACCTAAAGTGTTTCAATTATTTTATGGGATATTTAATGTTGCAAGCAAATATCTTTATGTTTACCTATTTTATAGATCTATTTAGTTTAACCACTTAATGTTATTAACTTATTCACATTGTTAGCATTTTAATTTGACCTTTCTTCAAATTAAAGGTGAAGCTCCCTTGTAACAAAATATAACCCTGAAATTTTAAACAAGCTTAGTTTCTTAGTATGCAATACTAACAAATATCCATCTTTTCGTCTTTGGGTAAGGGCACAAGCCTATTCAGCACTTCTACACAATGTGAGAGATTTTATGTTTTTTCTCTAGAAAACTAACACCTATAATAGCTAACAGACACTCACACTCTCTAAGCTAAAAGCAGAGACTAAAAAGTGTGACAAAACACAAAGATTGAATTGGATTAAAGTACACAGAATATTATGAGTTGAGCATAGAGATTTGCATACAAAGCTACAACACTCAAATCAATAGCTACAGTAATACTAAGCTTGCAACAACTAATAAACACAATTGAACTCACAAAATCACAAATTGACAAAAACACACAAGTAGGCTTGAACACCAATTTCAGCAACAAAAACGCATAAAAATTACTATAGAAAATTTAAGTGCATGAAACTCTTATTTATATGTCTTTGCAAAGTTTTACATGAAAAATGAATAAAAATCAAATTGTAGTCAATAGTTTGCTTGCAAGGAAAGCAAGCCAAAAATACAATTTGTCCCCAAATACAAAATCTAATCAAGAAATCCTCAAATAGATTTATGATAAAAATACCATCTAACTGTATACAGACTTTCTAGAAGGTCGTTTTAAAAAATCAGAGATCTAAAAATAGTTACTCTAGAACTCCACCCAACAGGCCTGCACTAGCATGCTGGGTTATCTGGAATCTATCAGGGAATCCCTGAACCCGTGACTCATATTGAAAAGACATGATATCCATGCATAGTACTTGAACATCACAAGTATAATTAAACTCTGTCACTGTAGTATTGAGTTCAGAAAACCCTTTTCCCCCACTTGAACCTGCATAGAGATGAAATCCAATTTGTCCATATTTTCAATTTGTGCTTCTCTAAGTGTGTCTCTCACCGATCTCTGAAATTCTACTAGTACATCATCATGTTCAATTTAAATACCATTCTCATCGACTAACATACAAGGAACTGAAGTCACAAAAGTGGTGATATAATGTTCAATGTCATCAAGTCTGGATTTTTTATCCCTCAAAATAGTGACAGTATCCTCAAGAACTGTAACAAAAGCTTATATTGCTTTAACTGAAATAAGGATCCTCTTTAGCTCTCTTTATTTTAAGCATTTCAAGTAATTTCAATGAACCAGTAGTTTGACCTGACTTTTCCATAAAATGCTCATATGAAGAGAACCTATCCATCATAGCATGCTCAAATGCTGAAATATCAGCCCTAACCCATTCTAGCCACCTCTGATCTAACCCATTCTAGTGCCTCTTTTTCCTACTTGTGTCTCCTAGGGCATCTACTCACTGGTGAAGGCTTTTTAATAATTGCAAGTGGTTCAGGAGAGTGAACGGGTATTGGCACAGAAATAACTAGAGGTGGAATATTCTAAGGATGAGATGGAAAAGTAATAGAAGGTGGAATGGAAGGGATTTTAGATGTGGATGTATAATTGACATCCTTAGGTGCAGAAGGTGTACAAGGTCAAATAGCTAAGTCACAAGGTTCGAATTTGAGTGTGAATTCGGCAACATTGAAATTCGGATGAAGTTAGGCAAGGAAAAAATTCAGAAAAAAAAATCAGCATTAAATTCACCTTATGTAAAAAAAAATATATATATATAAGTAATATATCCACCAAATTGTCAAAATAGTTTAACGTTGATAAATAGATTTAGTTAACTTGAATCTTTAGTGTATTTTGACTTTATCAATTTGACAAATTTCCCAAAGGCTGGGAAAACCCTCGAGAGAGAGAGAAAAACCCAGCCAAAATATCTCTCTTATATATTGAATTTAAAGGAGCAGAAATCTGCTTACAATCTTGGCCACACACAAGGCCGATATGATGCAATAAAGAATCGCACCTCAATTAGATGCAAATACACAATTATATGATCTCTCCTTAATGTCAATCTGCTTTATGCAATAATATGATCTGCTGTAGATGCACGAACTCCTTGATAAGTGTGAATGTCTCTTGAGAATAAAAATCGATGATCAAATGAATGAGCATCTTCTTCCATATATACAAAGTAAGGTGCCTCTTCACAAGCAAGGCGACTCTTCACAAGGGTCAGCCTCATTCAAGAACCAAGGCGACTTTTCATCTTGGATTGGCCATTAAAATAATATTTATATATCATTTATTATTTTGATTTTGAGAGAAGGATATCTCCTGTAGCTAAAACATCAACACTCCCTCTTAGCTAGGGAGGTATCCTTCTAGATATCCATGTCATGGAGTCTCTCAACATGACATCCAGAATGGCTACACCCATTTGAGAAAAAAGTTCATCACGGAGTCTCTCAACGTGATATCGTCATGGAGTCTCTCACCATGACGTCCACCATGGCTACTCCCATGTGTGGAAAGAAACATATGCACAAGTGTCCATCACGGAGTCTCTCAACGTGATGGTGTCATGGAGTCTCTCAACATGACGTCTCATCTCAATCTAAGAGATGAACAAGGGCTCGCACCTCATATTTCTGCGTCTCAGAGAAATATCCACTACAAGGGCTTTCACCTCATATTTCTCCGTCTTAGAGAAATATACACTACAAGGGCTTTCAACTCATATTTCTTTCAAGTCCCATGGCAGCAAGTTGTGTCTTCATGTTTGTTCATTTCTTCAACCTGCATCTCTTCCTCACAGGATGCAGCAAGCTCTTCCTCCCTTGAATTCCTTATGCAATCTCTCATCATCCTTTTGCTCCTTGATCCATCTTAGAAGCATTTTAGAGAGATTAATAATTGTTCAAAACTATCCCGAAGAGAAATATCAATGCTAGAAGCATACATGATTCACTATTCCCAAGGTTATTGCATGAATTATTATTAACTATAAAATTCGTGATCATTATTCAAACATAAAATACTTATCTCTTTATGTTGGTCAATAGATGTAGTCAGGTGCTTGTCTTGCAGTCTCTTCTCAGCTATTAAATGTAAATGATAGAGTTCCCTAAAATCTCTAAAGCCTCGAATGTATACACCATAGGTAATTTCCAAACTTTACACCAATGCGCAGAAGCTCATATGACTTAAAAATGAACACTATTTTTCAGACCTGAGCCTTCCATTAAATTCATATCCCATACGACACAAGAATGAGAGGAGATAACATAGAACCTACACACTGTCTTCAGCAAGAACCAAAACATAACTCCATTATAGCCCGCACAGATCTTCAAAACAATGTCAAGAAACCAAAGTACCATCACATCCACTCACACCAACAACAACTCGTGATTTTCCATATACAACCACACCACAGTCATATACTTCCAGATTTGTTCTCACAGTGATATTTAAACCCGACTTGCTGCGTTCAGACACAATTCCTCCTAATATCTCTATATTGTCTTTGTTGCTCCAATGTTATAACAATATTCTATCACAGTTGAAGCTTCAAATAGCGAACTCCTTGAAAGCACCTGAAGCTTAAAAATAAAATCAAATTCCTCCACACCTGGAAGTGATCTTAAACCTGTAATTGCTTCTGATCGAATTTCCCCTCAACCCGCTCTGATACCATATTGTTGTTTAATTAGAAATGCAAATTAACAGAAAATTCAACACAGTGAACAAAGAACATAGAATTTATCCTGGGAAAACCCTCCTTGAGAGAGAGAAAAACCCAACCAAAATATCTCTCTTATATATTGAATTTAAAGGAGCAGAAATCTGCTTACAATCTTGGCCACACACAAGGCCAATATGATGCAATAAAGAATCGCACCTCACTTAGATGCAAATACACAATTATATGATATCTCCTTAATGTTGTTTTGCTTTATGCAATAATATGATCTACTGTAGATGCACGAACTCCTTGATAAGTGTGAATGTCTCTTGAGAATAAAAATCGATGATCAAATGAATGAGCATCTCCTTCCATATATACAAAGTAAGGTGCCTCTTCACAAGGAAGGCGACTCTTTACAAGGGTCGGCCTCATTCAAGAACCAAGGCGACTTTTCATCTTGGGTTGGCCTTTAAAATAATATTTATATATCATTTATTATTTCAATTTTGAGAGAAGGATATCTCCCGCGACTAAAACATCAACATTTCTAAATATCATCATCCTTACACATGATCTATCCATCAAAGATCGCAAAAAATTAGATTGTATAAGTCCATATTCTCAAGACAACTTATAGCTTACAAATCAACTCTATGCACCAGATCATTTTCGTGGAGCTTGCATTCAGCCTTAAAGGGATAATATATGACCTATATATATATTTTCAGAAACTATAGAAATCCTAAATCATTCTATAGACTCCAAATTTTTTTACCTAAATAATTATATCTTACACTATTAAAATATTAAATGTAATATTAATGGTCATCTTAGCTTTAGTTAGATTTTAGTAACTTTAGTTATGCTCTAGTTGTTTTAGCATCTTTCTGATTTTTGCTTTAGTTAGCTTTAGTTAACGATTGTTTCGTTTTAGAAACAGCGTCTTGTAAATTTCTTTATAAGGAGCTTTCGTCTCCTTTTGTAAACAAGAAATTATGAATATCAATTATCTTTTCATGGTATCAGAGCTCAGGCTCAAACCTAATTAATTTTAGAAATTTCTTAGATGTGTTTTTTTTCACCAATTTTTTCTTTTTAAATAAAAATTGAAGATTTTTGAACCTTTTTCTGTGAAGATTTTTGAAGTATTTTTTGAAGGAAAAATTGCAGCAAAAAAATTCGAGGGTTTTTGTGTGTTAAACTTCACAGGGATTCGCGAAGAATCTCGAGGGTTTTTTATTGCGGAAGATTCGCGGAAGGAGAAATCGTGGTTCTTTTGAAAACGAATCACGACCATTTTCAAAAGAGATCGCGGTTTTCTTTTAATGCCTCTAGAAATCACATTTCTTTTCATTTCACAGGTTTTTCTAGGTGTTTTATGCACTTCTGAGGCGCGTGACTAAGAAAACGCGATCTGGGTTCCCTGTTACAAACATTTTTTCTCAGTTTTGAGGCGATTTTTCTCTGTTTTGTGGCATGATCTAAAGACGTGATGGTTGCTTCTGGCTGTACCTCAAATCTTCAACGTGTTTCTTTCTGCTAGAGATTCATATCCACGCGACCTATTTTTGACGCAATTGTGGGTCTGTGTGACATTTTTTTGTGTGCGTTTTGGTCACGCATCTGCAAATGTTTGAGGATTTTCATGCTTATTTTACCTGGAAATGGCATTATTTTTTTTGGGTGGACAAAGGAGCAGATTCGAGGTCCTCTTTTTATTGATGCGGCACCCTTTCTGAAGGTTATTTTGCATGTCTTCTATGCTGTTTATTTTCTGCCCACATGACCTGCAACTTAGTGTTTTGACAGATTTGTTGTGTGCAACGACTGGTTCTGGTTCTGCCTTCATGGGTTTGTGTTGCAGGTTCGTGACTTTATGCAGATCTGAACATATTTCTTAATGATTTTCTTAAAAAAATCTGGGCGATTTGTTCTCAATTCGTGGGACTAAGCAATTTCTAGAAGCTTTTTTTTTTCTAAGCGACTTCATTTTCCTACCTTTCGTGGGTATTGACAGTTGCATCTAGGGTTTTCAGAATTTCGTGAGATGAAGATGTTTTTGTAAAGGGTTGTTTTATGAAGAGTTTTTGATGATTTCTTCCTATCTAAAAAATCGTGGGTTGCTGCTAAGGTTTTCAGACCATATTTTTAAGCAATTTTTTTCTCAACAAAAAGTCGTGCACTTGAAGATTTTAAAGAGTTTTTGAAAAAAATTCTATAAAAATTTTGAAGTTCAAAAGTTTTTTAAGGATTTTTTCTGAAAAAATCTTTTACTTTTTCAGAGTTTTCGAAGGTTTTTCTGAAAAATCTTACAGTTCGTGAGTTGTGTTAGCTGATTGTCCAGAGTTTATGCCAACTGATCACAGTGTTACCTCGTTTTTGGAAAACAGGAGGGATGGCATCTTTGTCCAGTGTCATGTTGGAAAGTACGCAGAGGTTCAATGGGAAAAGGTATAATACCTGGAAGCAAAGGAAGCTCACAGTTTTTGAGTGTCGGTGTCTTGATTTGTTTGTTCTTCAAGAAAGGATCTGTAATTGCGAGGCGGTTATGCTTCTCCAGTTATCAGTCACCGATGATATGTTTCCAAAAGAATATGGGTAGATTAAGTTTTTGTTTGTATGATGACCATTAAGGGAGGGTATTAAAATATTAAATGTAATATTAATGGTCATCTTAGCTTTAGTTAGTTTTTAGTAACTTTAGTTACGCTTTAGTTGTTTTAGCATCTTTCTAATTTTTGCTTTAGTTAGCTTTAGTTAACGATTGTTTCTTTTTAGAAACATCGTCTTGTAAATTTCTTTATAAGGAGCTTTCATCTCCTTTTGTAAACAAGCAATTATGAATATCAATTATCTTTTCATACACAACATCAACATATATTCTTTATTCTAATTCCTAAAACTAAAAACCTTATCTCCTTACATTTAATACTCTAAATATTCATTTATTACAATTATCAAATCCCACTCTTAATCAACTCTAAATTAGTTTATATATTTATTATATACATTAATTTAATTGACCCAAATTTTTTTAAAAGGAATTTATTCCCTTATACTATTTTACACCATCTTATAGGCGTCCCAAATTAACATTGCTTTCTTATGGTTCACTATTTGAATATTAATATAGTTATCAGAAACTTCAAAACATTTCACAAAGCATTGGCTCCTTGTAAGGTTAAGGGTTTGTTATGCCCCAACCTATGATTGAAGACAATACATTTTACTTCACACAAGAGGTGGTATGCTTCAATGCTTGACCAAGTTTCGCAATCAAGGGAGTTATTATATACATATCATACCGTCTTGCACAGCTTTGTTGCGACGCTGAGCAGCACAGAGGCTGAAGCCATGGAGAGTATGGACGAGTGCATAGGTGTAATTTTGTCCTTTGTTCATCAAGTATAGACCATGCACACACCTCAGTTCTTGGGTCTTGTCGGACCCTCTTGAGTATGGTCAATTAACTCTACTTACGATGAAGATATCATCATGGGTGTGATTGACACAGGCATATGGCCTAAGAGCAAAAGCTTCAATGATGCATGCCTTGGACCCACTCCCGCTAGATGGAAAGGCGGTTGTGCAGTTGGGCAGAAGGTCAATTCCTCAAACAACAATAATAAAATCATCAAAGTTTGATACTACTTCAAAGGCTACAAAAAGAATCTCAATACTAGCATTGATCCAATCTTGGAATGAAAATCTCTTTGAGACAGTGGTGACCATGGGACACATGTAGCACCTATTGTTGTAGGAGCTCCAGTGGATGTTTCTAGTTGGTTTGGTGATAAATGAATACATTAGAAGCTGATTTTCGTGAATGACTAAAGTGATGAAGTTCTTATTTGATGTGAAAGGGTCCTCATTGAAGCAAAGGTTTCGGTGTCAAGAGGGTGGGAACAAGATCGACATTACTCCGTTTCTTGCTACCAAAAAAAGCAACGAATTTCAACAAATTTTAAAAAAAAATTCAAATTCAATAAAATTCGAACTCCATGCTTTAAGTTTTCTAAACCTTGCGAGTTAGGGTGATGGGGATGAGAACTTAGAAGGAGGAGAAACTCGTGAAATAGAAGGAAATGCAGGACTTGTTGTGACCTTTTCACACATCACCCCATTCAAAGTGGGGACCCCCTAATTTTTGCTCCATTCTTGGTCTTTTGGCTTTGGTTTTGTCTCTCTCTCTCTCTTTGTCTCTTTCTGCTGTATACCTTTCCGGGGATGTGCCCGTCTTTGAGCTTAAACGTGAAATTTTGGCTAAGTCTGAGAATTAGGGTTTGCTTTCTTCCGGCCAGTTTGAAGTCAAATGGAGTGAGTGAATTGAAATCTGAGCTTGGCACTACAGTCAGTAGGCTTCCAGCAAGTTCCCAGCAAAATTTCATTGAATTCTAACAACTTACTATTTTTAGCATGTACCTAATTTGGGACATTTTCTCAGCACTTTTGAAGTTCTAACTATTACACTGCATCCAGGACACTTTAAACTGCTTGCCAGCAAAATTTGAGCCAGATCTGACAACTTTCTATTTCTAGCAAGTATCACCTTCAAAAGCAAATTTTAGGGTTTACATGCAGAGTTTTTTGATGCATGTCTGGAAAATATTTCTGGGTTTTTCGAGACCTATGCAACGGTATAACATGCAAGATGAGATGATAACTTTCAACAGTCTTCACTTCGGAGGCTATTTTTAGGGTTTGCATGTTGGAGTCTTCAACGCATGTCTGGATATTCTTTGTGGGTTTTTTGAAAGCTTTGTAGTGACGTAACATGCAAATCAGGATTAGGACCCTTTTCAAGAGCTACACAGCAAGGTGACATGCAAGCAGAGTTGGTCACTTTTTTAGACACTTACTATTTTTAGCAGAACCACTCCGGCAGTTGCCCAGCACTTCATTACCACGAACAAAGCAACATGCAACAGAAACAGGGTCAAACAGAGATCATTTGAGCAACATGCAAGTCAAATTAGGGTTTCCAGCTTCGGGACCTAAAATGAGGGGTCAAACACCAAAATCTCTGAAAACTAAAGTATCCCACTATGATCAGTATCTTTCAAATATTTCATTGGTGAAATTTGAAGGCAATCTGAGCACTTACTATTTATACTAAGGCACTCCAGAAACAGGCTATAAATAGCAAGCCAGCGCGAGGCACCAGTGTGAATAGGTAAGTCAACCCATGAGGATCATGTCAGTTAGATTTCAAGCTAAACGGAGTTGCAGAAGTCCTAAAACCAAGCAATTACTATAAATAGTAAATCACCTTCGGAAACATGCTATAAATAGCAGGCTGGCACGAGATGGCAATGTGAACAGATCAACTAGGTCATGAGGATCCTGTGGTGCAAATTCCAAATCAATCCAAGCTTCAGAGGAATGAAAATCAGAAACTTACTAAATATAGTAAACAGGGGCGAGCAAGCTAAAAAATGTCTTAAGTCTGAGAAAATTCCTTCACCCCCTGTGAAATGTGCCCAAGGTGAAGCTGGCTGAAGGATGGAAAAGTTTCTAGTGAGAAATTCCTGTTGCCTGGTCCAAATGTGCCCATGTTAGAAGCTAGATTGGAAGAAATTTTCGAAGGCATTTTTAATTCTTGCTCAGCCCCCTAAATGCGCCCTGTCATGAAGGGAGGTGAGGAAAATAAGTTAAGTCATGACAAGTTCCTGCAGGACTAATGAAATGCGCCCTCATCTCAAGGGAAGGTGATGGAAAATGTTTAAGTCATGTTGAGTTCCTGCAGGACCCCTTAGATGCGCCCTCGAAGAAATATGGAGCTAGAAAAGTTTCTAGGCGTTGGAAGTTCCTCCTAGACCCTCCAAATGCGCCCACATTGGAGGTGGCTCTAGGAAATATGTTAAGTATTGTTGGAATTCCTCCTTGATGCATCAAATGCGCCCAAACTTATTGAAGGTGGTGGCTTTTGAAATATTCTAAGTAATGTTGAATTCCTCCTCTATACCCCAAATGCGCCCATGTTCAAGGTGACTCTAGGAAAAGGTTGTTAAGTATTGTTAATTCCTCCACCCCAAGCAAAATGCGCCCAAAGTGAAGAGAGATACTGATCAACAAAATGCTAAGTGTTAGGACTTCCTCCTAGACCTCTCAAATGCTCCCATGCTAGTGATGGTATTTAAAAATTTTCTAAGGCACAAAATTCCACCTTCCCTAGAGGAATATGCCCAAGCTTGAGAGAGGATGATGAAATTTGTTAAGGCATGGATAAATTGGCAAGGAGTCAAAATGTGCCAGCTTCATGAGGTTGATGAAAATTGTCAAGGCAAAGCTAGAAAAATACGCCCAGAGATGAAGAATGAAGATAAATTTTGATAGCAAAATATTTTTCTAAAGTATAAAATTCAAAAATTAAAAGTACCCCTTCATCTATAGACCCATGAATTTGATGCTTTCTGAGGGGAATTTTCTTTTGGGTACTGGATATCTTAGTTGATTTTAAATTTTTCCACGCCTCGCCAAGGATTTTAGGATGAAGATTTTTGATCGGCGCCTGAATAATGAAATTTCCTAAGGAAAATTTAAGATTTTCTAAAGCAAGGAATAAAAGGTGTTAGAAATAAAATGCCTTGAATGGTGAAATTTGAAATTGATTGCCTAGATGATTTTGATCAAATTTGAATAATCTTCTTGAATCAGAGATGGATAAAATCAAAGTGTCAATGCCTCAGCTGGTGAAGTGAATTCCTTAAGGGGGTGTAGTTGAATTTAATATTGTCGAAAGATGATTTTGAAATAATAAGGTGAGGTACGCCTAGGCCAGTGGAGATGAATCTTTTTGAAATTCTAGAAGGTCAAAATATTCTAGATGCCAAATGCCAAGTGTTGCAGCTGCCTAAGGAGGGAAATTCGAATTCTTTCCAAAATTAGCTTCCTTCTAGAATTCAACTTGGCTATATGTACTGTGAATTTTATTCATTTTTCTCCATCAGCTGGCAAGGTCGACTTTGATGCTCTGAGGTGAAGAAATTGTAATTTGAAGAAGAGTGCAAGTTTGAGGAAGTCTAAAGTGGCTGAAGTGAAGTTGGCCGATTTTTCTTCTAAGTGCTGAAGTTTTATTGCTGCAAGAAAAATTCTAAGTATTGAAAGTTTGAAGTTGCTGCAGGAAGAGTTGAGGTTTGAAGTTGACATTTAATGCTGCAGCTTCTCATTTTCGAAAATCTGCTAGCAGCCCCGATGAGATTTGATTTTTCTAAGTTAAATTGTTGATGACTATCTTTTGTTTTTGCAGAATGGCTGAAGAAAGAGCGACTGGCAAAGAAAATAATGCTGAATCCAGCAAGGCAAATGTGTCCAGACAAGCTATGATCAAGAAGCTACGCAAGTCTTTCCTGCCGAAGTCGAAGTTTTCTTCAAAGTTGGGAAAGTTAGCTGATACGAACTTGGGCTCTTTCAATATAGAAGCTTTCAAAAGTCGAATGATGGGAATTGGAGACCATTGTCCATCGATCACTTCGCACAATATTGTTAGAAGTGGACTTTATGCAGTTGTTTGTTTTCCGCAAGCAATTCAGTGTCCGAAGCTGATCATGGAGTGTGCTAACTGTTACAATCCAGAGCGGAGGATTATCACTTCACCGGATGGCAAGTTGTTCGCCAACCTCACACCTGCAGCTATTGGCGAGGCATTTGGAATTCCCTCACATGAGAAGATGATTTACAAGACGAGAGAATGTGTTGAGCGTATGTATGCTTCTACATTTGACAGATGTGTTGATATGATAAACTCTCGTTGGATGAACAAGCCCAAGCCAACTCGCACGAAGTTGCCGAAGCAGATAATCTCAGATGATTTGAAGCAGGAATATTGTGATTTGATTATGATGCTCAATAGAGTTGGAGGATGTCCCCAGGCGTTCATCTTTGAGCCTTGGATGTTTTACTACATCAACCTTGTGCTGGAAGGCAAGGAGTTTATTAATTGGGCAGTAATGATCAGTGATAATTTGCATGAGCAACTCAGGGGTGTGAGGAGAACAAAGACATTTTACATGGGCTCATACATCATCTACATGTTGACCCGGATGACGAAGTATAGAGGAATATCATACAAGGAGCCTATTGGGTGTGGCTCTCAGCAGTTTAAGATTCATGAGGCTTGTTCGTAGCTACACTTGACGAGCACATCTCATTTCAAGAGAGTCAATGACGCCTTCACCATGCACATAATGAGATCACTTCAGCAAGGAACTCATCACAAGATCTCCAAGGAAGCTCAAGAATTGATAGAAAGGTATGGGTGTTGGTTCATCCAATTTCCGAAATTTACTTACATTAGGCTGCAAGGGTTCTCTTCATACCCATATAGGTTGCCCAAATACCCTACAAACAGGATTTTGATGTTAGAAATATCTAGGCAACTCATTGCCTATGATAAGATTCAAAAGAAAAAGAAGAAGGGAGGACTTGACTTCCCAATCGTCATGGGAAATTCAGATGAAGTGTGTCCTTCACTGCAAGCAACAAGGAAGCTAAAAATGAGCTTCAGTTTTTCCATCTTTCTTACCACACTAGCAAGCAATATTATGATCCCCATAGGAATATCAAATGGGTACTGTCAGAAGAGTTCAAGCATAAGGCAAATATTGAAGATTTTTGGGCTAGTGCGTTAGATGAAGCTGAGGTAAGAAAAGGGATGTTTTCAAGATTACCTTTGGGCATGATTAGGGAGTACGAGATTATTCCAATGCCGGACTAGGTAGATGAGGATATGAATGTTATTCATCCAGATTATGAGACAGTGAGGGATACACCACTCCCACTTCCAAATTGGTCAAAGCCAGAGATTGCGGATTTGGATACACTTTGCATACCATTCCTAACATTCACCAAAGGATGGGTTGAGAGACATGTGAATAGGCTTAAGAGCAAGTCGATTCCTCTTACTTCAATTTGATGGGAGATCATAGGACGCCAACTACTACAAAGAAGAAGCAAGTTGCTCGAGCTCCAGAGTCACGGAGGAAAGAACCAATTCAGTGAAATGTCCCCATTTTTAGCCCTACACTTTTTAGTAATTGATAGCCTATCTCCAATGTGTTGTCGGCTAGACAAAGGCAGAATTAGGGTTTTCGGTTGCTTGGTGGGTTCTTTTGAAGATTCAGGGATTTGCATCTTGGAGTTTGGGATTGCGGATTGCGGATTCTTTCTGGGTTTTCAGAAAGCTTCGCAATGGTATTGCTTTCACTTTGATCCGAGCAACTTTCCGAATTTACTATTTTTAGTAAATTCTATTTTTAGTAGTGGTCTAGTCTGCATCAGCTCAACAAGCTTTCCTCTTTTGGCAGTTCAGTTAGTAATATTGATTTTGGCTTTAAGGTGCTCATTTTGGAGAGGTAAGTTATTTTAAATTAATAATGTTTTATTTTCATCTTATGACCCCTTGGCCTAGTGTTACAACTTCAAGTTGTTTTTAAAGG
The DNA here is from genome assembly GCA_007258455.2 of Sequoia sempervirens. Taxonomy (NCBI): domain Eukaryota; kingdom Viridiplantae; phylum Streptophyta; class Pinopsida; order Cupressales; family Cupressaceae; genus Sequoia; species Sequoia sempervirens. The sequence continues at coordinate 114,819,158 of VDFB02047397.1, forward strand.
GGGACTTTGAGGGTGGTCATCTCATGAGGAAATATTTTAAATATTCCTAAAGTCAAAATATTGCTTCGAGAAAGGGGACGCCAACTTTTGAGGAGGAGATAATTTTAATTTAATAAAAAGGGGTCAAATATTGCCTCATGAAAAAAGGGACGCCACTCTTGGAGGGAAAATGAAGTCAAATTCAAATTGGAAAAAGGGCGCACTTTCTAGAAGCATCTAGAGATTCTCTACTAAGTCTATAAAAGAAGGCCTTCTCTCTTCATTTTATCATCTTATGACTTGAGTAATGTTATGCTGCCGAAATGGTATTGGGATTGCTTCGAGGAATGAATGCCTCCTAGCCTTGGCTCGACTTCTTGCTTGAAAGATAGCAACTAGTGGAGAGTTAGTTTGTAGTTGAGTGGATTTTGTAGTGAGATTTTGCATTGTAGTAGTTATTTTGCATTTGTAGTTCAATTTCTAGCATGTTAATGAAGTTCTGGAGTTGCTGATTTAGTATAGCTGCATGTTGTATTTGCTCATAAGTCAAAAAATAAAAATATATTCGTTATGGGTATTGGCTAGAACCATTTCTATGCCCTAGGCGCCCATTTGTGCAAATTTTGGTGATTTATAATGAAGAATCTGATTTTATCTTGTTGGTAGAACATTTCTAGAGGCTGTACCATTCTGTTCCGCCTAGCAAGTGTTTAGAAAAAAAAAATACTTCAATTTGTCAGCTGTTTATTTGTCTAGTCTTCATTGTCATCATCCTAGCATTCGTTTGCATCAAGTCTCATGTCATTCTGACATGTATTGAGTGAGTTGTGAGCATTTTAGTGGATTCTAGGGTTGCTGGTTATGCATTTCAAGTTGTTGTTCTGTCATATCAGATTTTGGAAAGTGCATTTTTGGTGAAGGTTTGGTGTTAGGAAGTTTTACTAAGCTTGGTGAAGGTCACATTTACTATTGCAGCAATTGAAGAGCTTCTTATCCTTGTTCCTGCAGGCATTCACTATATTATTGTAAGCTGAACAGTAGTACTGTCAGCATTTCTTCTCATCATTCTCATCATGCTTTGTAATACCTACTGAATAAGTGGAAGAGGCTGGCTTGCCGCCTATTTACAGTTGATTTGCATTGTAGTTTCTTAGCATCTCCGCCCTATGGTAGCTCCATTCCCACTCCAGGATTGAAAGCACATTCTGGGTGTTGAGTTTACTTTCAGCACTTGTAGTTGGTAGGGATCCTCTAACCATATGTTCGTCCATCTCCGGCACATTCTTGGTTAGAGTTAATCTTTCAGCATTGCATTGAGATCCTCTGACCATATGCTCGCCGTCAACTGGCGCATTCTTGGTTAGAGTTGAATTTTGCATTACTTTGGTTTTTAAGTGCTAACCCTAACGGGTGTATGTTGTTGTAATTGCATTCAAAAATCGGAAAAAATTGGTTCGGTATATTTCATTCAGCCAGAGCCTCCAGAATTGAGGTGGCATCACCTACGCCATTGGAGACACGCTCTCCAAGTATACAAGAGATTTCATTGTTCGCTAATCAAAAGAATATATTGAATAAGGAACAGGAATTACAGGAGGCAAATCAGCCACCTCAAAGGGGGTTAGTTGGCCAGAGTATCAACGCGCCTACCAGAGATAATCAAGAGGAAGAAGATGAAGAAACTGCCACTGATACACGCTTCCAGCACGAGCTTGAGGCGGCGTTAGAGGATGACACAGTTACAGGACAAGAAACCCAAGGTTCAGGAGATACTCAACCTGTAGAAGTTGAGAAGCTTTGTCAAGATGAAGTTAGAGAGGAGGTTCATGAAGAAGAAGCAAGGAATAAACGGCCGTTTATTATTTCTGACCTACAGCAAGTAGTACCAGATTGGCTTAGAGACAGGATTAGGAGGAGCCCCGTTGAGACTGATCTAGCAATTGAGATGGAGGAATTCCTGAGTAGGATCAGTGCACCTCCGACAAAGAAAAGAGCTAGGAAGTTTTCAAAGATTTCAACAAATAAGGATGGCTCTCGCACCCTTCACGTGGCTGTGCCAAGGGTTGAGTGTGATCAAGATGAGGCTGTTCTAGAAAATTATGTGATCACCACCATGGAGTTAGGGCGCCCCATAGGAGCACAAATAATTGAGGAGTGTGATAACTCCTACCAGGCACTCAAGGACAGATTGCTCCAGACTGAAGGCAAATACAAGAAATTGAAGGAGCACAAGACTATGATTGGTTACGTACAGCATTTGTCTCGTCCTTGCGGGCAGGAGAATCTAGTGACTGAGCTTCTAGCCGAGTTTCCTAGAGAATCAGTTAGCGGCTTGGAAGATTTGACGAAGATGGCACAGGAGGCAGATAAGTGGGTGGCTAGTGTTTGTACCGAGACAAAAAAGTTTATGGAGGATCTTGCTCATGCTTATTAGCAAGCTTCAAGCATTATGGCATAGATGGATGCAATTGATCAGGCTTGGGGCGAGGCTCATATCTATCAAACCAAGGTTGTCCTTTGTCTAGAGGCTTTGATGCATACTCCCTTACAGACTTTGGTTGAGGGAAGCGTGATACAGGAGGGTGATAGATATGATTTCACTAGCTAGTACTCTTTAGTTGTCACAGGCCGAGGATTCTTTGATGCAGCACAGGCAGATTCGGCTAGAGTCAAAAAGAACATGACAAACATTCTTGATGGAGTCCTGAACACGTTGGAGGCTATCTTTGCTAGAAGGCTGACTTCTGAGGAGGTGACTGTTGATGGTTTGAGGAGTAGGTTGCCACCTTTCTTTTCAGAGGTGAAGACTTTTGTTCAGAATGACTTTGAGAACACCTCAACTTTCTCCAGCATTATTCAAAACACTGAAGATGCTTTAGTTGCTTGGAGAAAGTCTTGCACTCGACATGGGCAGGCAGTTACAGTGTTAGAATTTCAGCTTGATCATATTCCGCCTATCTCAGTTCAGGAGGTTGAAGCTGTGCTGGCTAGATTCATTGATTTTGCAGCCAAGGAGAAGGAGAGTGGAAACGCCTTTCTGGATGATGACCTTCTGGAGGATTGATAGTGAACATTAATTGCCTTTGCTATTTTGGGAGTGAGTGGGAATCTTCTGGCTCATTTATTGTACCACTCCTCATTCTGGCAATTTTTAGGGTTAGAGCTCATGTGGCTTGATCTAAGCCCTCCATTTGATTGTAATCTGAGCCGTTCATTGGACTGGGCCATCTATAAAAGGGGCATCCCCCCTTCATTTGTACATTCATTAGATCAGAGAATAGAGCAGAGAGACTGATAGTTGTGATAGCTTAGCATTAGTTTGTTAGCATAGCTTGAAGAGGAAGGAAAGCTTTCTCATTGAATGTTTTGTAAAAGGTTGTTGTGAACACTCTCTCAATAAAAAGAGTTTTCATTGATGATGATTGCATCTTTTGTTGTGAGCAGCTAGCAAGGTTTTTTCGTCCTTCCAAATCACTCAGCATTTTCAAGTAGCGTAAAGTAGAATAAATTTCATTTCATACAAGTAGATGTTAGTTGTGGATTGTGGTGTTTGATCAAGGCAGCGTCGTTTAATCCATACCACTAGCGGCTTGCTGACGGCAAGTTTGCCTTGTGTGGTCGACTGTAACACTTTATGAGCTTAACTTCGATTATGATTCACGTCTTGGCATGCATCGTCCTGATGGTGTTTTTATGCTGAATTGTGACTAGAAAACTTCTTGCTACTCCCTTGAAGATTGCACCGACTTTGTATAAGCTGTCCAACACGAGGCGAAGCGAAGTCTGGCTGAAGTCTGTCGAAATTGATCCCACGTCCTGCTTTAGGTTAGAACTTAGACTTTCTAAACCCCACACTCATTTCAATTCAGTACATTTCTGGTTAGTATAGGAAACACATACCTCAGCGCCAAATCATCCATATTGCACAAAAATCCCCTCCCATCATTAATCTATTGTCAGCAACCAAGTACTTGTGAACAATTGTGTAAGTCCCCTCATGAAAACAACAAATCACAACGAACCAACTGAGGGTATTCCATTGCATTGTAGGAACCTTGGAGTTGAACGTACGATCTCTCTCACAAACTTAGCGTACGGAATACTTTGATCAAGAGAGAATGGAGTAGCCTCTAGATACTTTGTTCTGCTGATTGGTGCGGTCACAAAAATCACATCAACAGGACTAAGAAGCATGATTCAAGGCCCTAAATCAAATTGATCTCACACTCCTCTTGATGACCAATTTGAACATCTAAACTCTTGGACACATTTAGTATTCACAAAACTAGTCCAATCCCTTTTGAGGCGGTCACCTAATAGACCATGGGGCATACATTTTAGTGTCAATATTGTGCAATATATGTCTAAATGCGCATTTGGAACTGTTTGACCACTTAACGATGTCCAACCTTTATCCTTTATGATGAAATGCCTCTAACCAACCTTCGACATTTTTTGTTTCATTGAAATATTGAGTAAAAGCTTGTCTGAAGCAAGCTTTTTTGGAGGACAAAAGATCAGCATTTTAAAATTACACCTTCTAAACAAAAACCACATGGTGCACACCTCGGGAAGTCTGTCCGTTTTTTATTTTGACACTTTTAGAAAATGCATGCAAAACATTTGCTTCAACAACTTTGTCCACTTTTTGAAATTTTTTTTATGGTGAGTACCTAGCACTATTTGGGGCATTTCTAGGACAAACTCAACCAAGCATGCACTTAAGCCTTTTCATCCAATTTTCCACTTAACAAACTTTTATCTTTTCTCCATCATCCCAGCTTTGTTCTTAGTCTTGTTCAATGCAATGGAAAGCTCCTTCCATTAACCCTACAAACAAATCGAATAGAGAGGACAAGTACAACATTCATAACCTAAGAAGACAAGGATTTGACCATGGCTGGCCAAACAAAAATTTTAAAATGACAATGATTTGAATCAAAAGATGATTTCAATTCGATATGAAAATATTTGTATGTGTACATTTGTATTACTTTGATAGCCTCCTTTCATTTACAAAGGGAATTCAATATGATCGTTTTCATTGAGCAAATTCTGGAAAATCTTAACATGCATACTTCACTTGCATTGTTTCTAAAAGAGTAACAACTAAAATCTTTTATACCTCTTGAAAATCAAACCATAAAAAGACAAAAGTAACCAACATAATGAAAGCCTAAGAAAGAGCAAGTCTCAAGCTCATAGAATGTCATAGAATATCTCAAGAAAAGTCCCCGTCCAAAGAATAAGTTGCATGCTATAATCGCACATTTTGACACTGATGTTTTACTTTTCTAGCTAATGAGTGAGCCATCAACAACTTAATTAGCTTACACTCATAGCCCCATTCAAATTTCCTTGCAAAATATTACTATATAAACTGAAAACAGTCGCAACTTGCAATTATTACACCATTAATTAAGATCGTAAAAAGTTCCCCTTTCCACCAACAAGTAGTTAAAAATTCAAACTTTCTTATCGATACTTCATTCTAGCAAGTATATTAGCCTCGTTAAATAATTGATAACTATCATATGATATGATTACCATAGACTCTTGCATTCGATTCATCTGTGGCATAGTTTTAGGAGTTAGTTCAACTGGTATAACAGCAAACATCAGCCAAACAAGAGAGAGGTCAAACATACAAATCAGAGAGACCAAAGAATCCAAAAAACCAATAGAACAAAGAAGGCTTCAACTGTTGGGGATATACCAATAAAGTAGGACTGTCACAACCCTAATTGTGACCCAGCCCTAAATCTTGTAATGGCATTCTTGTATATATGTTCATCTGAATGTGAAACCTAACTGCCATAGCCCTAAATTCCTATGATGACACCCTTGCATACTTGCTTTATCTGGTTGTTCAAATTTAATGCCTTACCTAGTTGTTTGAATTAACCATTATAATGATTTGAAGAATGTGGTTAGTTATGATAGTTATAAATGTATTTCTATGTTTACATATATAGCTTATGTGGTTTAGATTCATACAGAGATTTTAATATTGTGAATAATTATGCTAGTTCGGATTTTTATCTAAAACAGACTAACTTTATTCTTGTCATTGGAGTCTGACAAGACAAGTTCCACCACTCTCGCCATAGAGAGTATCACTGGAAAAAGGAGTCTAGCCATCTAAGGGCAATATGGGTGAGAATTCCGCACACATGAGCACGTAGTATCATTACCAAATTGCATACTGCATTATTCAGGAATAAATTTAACAACATTCTATTTTTATTTATTTATCAAAATTAAATAAGAAATTAAAAAATTAACATTACTAAATAATTTATATTTAAATATATAATGTTATTAACAAAAAAAAAAAAAAAATCATATTATTACTCTAAATATTCCTTCTAAGAAAAAAGGTGGAAATAAAAGTTTAAAGGAGAGATAAAATATTTTGTTTTTAAATATTGTGTCCTAAAAGGTACGATGGGTACCTTTTTCTTACTAAAAATAAATAAGAAGTATTTTATTTTCCTTTAGAAAAGAACAATATAAAAAGGTGATATGAGGTAGAGACCAGCAATCAGGTTTGAGTAATATTTGTCATTAGGAAGCCTTATTAAAGTCTCTAAACTGCCAAGTGTCAGCGAAAAATCGCAAGTAAAAAGAAATCTAGCAGCTGGAATTTTGGGAAGCCTCCTTTCCCACGTAGCATGGAAAGGGAGAGGATATTTGGTATTAAAAAAGAGAAGGTAGAAAATATGAGGCTTCATTAAGAACGGGCAGGAAGGAGAAAAGGGAGCTATGTGGTGTGGATAGGAAAAAGGAAAATTTTTGTATTCTTCATTTTCACAGTTATGAAAATCCAGTTCTAAGCCTCCAATGTCATTTGAAAAGAAAAGAAAAATCTCCAAGATAGGGAAAGCTAAGTAGTTGGTTGCTAAAAACTTCATTAAATTTGGAATAATAACAATAATTTGTGAATTCTGAAATTTGCAAGGTTGATCTCTCTCACATACTTGTACAGAATTTATCATGTTAATTGATACTGAGATTAAACCAATCACACAGGCATTTATGGATTATATTTTTGGTATTTTAAACCATTTTTTATTGTTGATTATAGACAGCTCATAGCTGCTCAGAAAAGAAGTAAATAGACTTTTGATTATGTTGTTTAAAATGAGCCAATAAGAATTAACCCTAGCTGGATTTATTTTTTAAATTGCATAGGTTGTTATGACAGTTGAAACTGAGTGTCCATTATGATAAATTATTAATTTATTACTTGTAGCTGAGCTATAGCTGATGCTTAAAGATTGCAGGAAAACACGAATTTACAGAAAGATTTAAATACTGATGGTCATAAATATTCACACGATGAACTATAGTATTACACAGTAGTCATAGGAAGACTCATTACCAGCACTATGTTCTGTAGCTTATGTTGTTCATTACCAGCACTATGTTCTATAGTTTATGCTGTTCATTACCAGCATAATGACTCTATAGTATGAGCAGTTCATTACCAGCATTATGAAGTTTATTTCTAGCACTGTGATACTATAGTTACATAGTTCATTTCCAGCACTGTGTTCTGAACTTTTGCATTCATTATCAGCATTTATCCTGTAAATTCTGCACTTATGACCAGCAATTCTATGCAAGTCTTGGTCAGCTTTGTAATCTATAACTTATCAGATAAAATATATACAACACTAATTGTTTCTTCCCTGTAAACATGGGAAGAGGGAATAGTACACCTGAGTGTAACCTTACCTCTATTGGTTAATGGAACTGCCATTATTACTTTAATAAGAACGGTAAATTAGTTAAACAACCTATTATAACCTAAGAAACTAAAAGTGATAATGCAATGAAAGGGCTTTAAGTCCCTAGTCTCTTGGCTGAATAATGACCATGAGTACATATACTCTTAGAAAGGCATTTGTTAAAAGGTGCTAAGTGACTACCAAGTTGGACCTGAGGGAACGAATTCAGGTCCAACGAATAATAAATGCTTTGGCCAAAGCAGTTAATTCAAATGATAAGAGAGAGGATTGTTGAATTAAATTGAGTCACTTCATTGGTAAAGGGGTATATGCGTAGATGTTGTGTTTGGGACCTAAGGGAACGAATAATAAATGCTTTGGCAAAAAGCGAACAAATAATAAATGCTTTGGCCAAAGCAGTTAATTCAAATGATAAGAGGATTGTTTGAATTAAATTGAGTCACTTCATGGGTAAGAATAAAGGTGATGCTTTGGCCAAAGCAGTAATTCAAATGATAAGAGGATTGTTTGAATTAAATTGAGTCATTTCATGGGTAAGAATAAATGTGTTGGTCATAGCGAACGAATAATAAATGCTTTGGCCAAAGCAGTTAATTCAAATGATAAGAGAGGATTGTTTGAATTAAATTGAGTCACTTCATGGGTAAGAATAAATGTGTTGGCCATAGCGAACGAATAATAAATGCCAAAGCAGTTAATTCAAATGATAAGAGAGGATTGTTTGAATTAAATTGAGTCACTTCATGGGTAAAGGGGCATATACATAGATGTTGTGCTTGGGAGCACTAATAGGTTGCATGTGTCAGTTTTTCCATGGTTGCACAGGTTTCACCACATGTTGGCCACAGATTGCTAGACTCCTTGTGATGGATTGGGCTCCTCTTGTGGGGTAGCATGGGGAAGCCAATCGCTTCGTGGCAAGGCGGAACTTGTTCCGGTGATGCTCAATCTTTCTCTCTTTGTTCCACTCCAGGTTACAGAGAAGGGGGAGAAGAGGTTCAAAAGCATATAAAAGAAGGGATCCAATAGAAGGGTTTATAATCTTTGTGATTGAGTGACTCTCAACAATCCAAACAAATCCGGAAAGCAATCAGACAACTTCAGTATAAACCAAAAACTTCAGTCTAGTGATCAAAGAATCAGAAATTCAGGCTCAATAACACCACTTTTACATAAATGGAAACCCGGACATTATTGTCTTAACCTAAAACTGAACATATACTGGGACAGTTACACGCACAACACACAATTCTAAATATTCCTCCTATTTTTTAAAGTTGCAATCTCCTATGGAATCCTTTTACACCATTAACCTTTTTTCAACCAATATACCAATGTCAAAACTATAATCAAAAATATCCCTCAATTGTATTCCTGTGTTTTTTAACATGCCCTCAGGATGGCCCCACATGAGCATAAAAGCCTGAAGAAACACAAAAATGAATAAGAAGAAGAATTTAATCAACAGAAAATGAATAAAACAAATTGAGCCCACCTGACTGAGCACTACAATCCCTGCCTGCTGCGGCTGCAGAATGTGAAGACTTGTATCCAAGTTCATTACACTATTCTCTTCTTCTGAATTATTACAGCCCACTTCATTACTAAAACTCAAATTATTGTTAGGTTTCTTGTAATGATTTTCCAGAATAACAGGGAACTGCAACAATAACTTTGCCACCCAAGGCAGAGTTTGCTCAAACCATCTTCGGGAATCCCCCCGGGATATCAACTGCAAAAACCATGATCATTCTAATTAAATGTTGAAATTAATTATATCTGAATAATTAATTTTAAAACTGGACATCCATAGAACAAATCTTCTGAACAAATAGATGCATGGGTGGTATAGACAAATTTGTCCTTAGTAAATGTTAAAGTCAATAAGCTTGGAGAATTTATTTTAAATTTGAACACCCACAGAGACAATCTTCAAAACAAATAAACACATGGTTACTCAACATCCATTTGACCTAAGTAATGATAAAATCATCTCAAAATTTCATGAGACATGGAAATTTTGTTTTAAAATTGGGCACTGATAGAAACAATCTTCTAAGCAAGTGAATAAATTGTACTGCTAGCCAATTTAATCTTTGACAATTTAAAAGTCTAAATTTATTCACTAAACTTGAAATTTGTCTTTTAGTAAATTAAAATATGCTAAAATTGTAAATTTATTCTTCGAGCTTGGAAAGTTCATTTTCGAACTGGAAACCCAAAGAATCAACCTTCTAAACAAATAGATTCACAGGAACTACAGGCCAGTTTGACCTTAAAACTTAAATCAGCCTCTCAACTTATTCACTAAGACAGTGCTGGCAACCAATTTGACCTTAGAAAAATTACTAATTGCACATACAGATGATTAAATCATATCAAAATATTCGCCAAGCTTGGAAAATTTTATCAGCTTTAATTAATAATTCTTAAGTTAAAAGATCTCCAAACACACACCAAGATAGAAAATTGAATTCAGTGACATAAGGATCACTAAATCATGTCAGATATTCACAAAAAGATTTTTCATCGTGTCAAAATACTCATTAAGCTTCAAACATTTATTCCCTACACATAATGATTGTTAGATCCCCTTAAAATATTCACTAAGCTTAGAATCAAAATATTCGCCAAGCTTGGAAAATTTTATCAGCTTTGGTTAATAATTCTTAAGTTAAAAGATCTCCAAACACATACCAAGATAGAAAATTGAATTCAGTGAACATAAGGATCACTAAATCGTGTCAGATATTCACAAAAAGATTTTTCATCGTGTCAAAATACTCATTAAGCTTCAAAAATTTATTCCCTACACATAATGATTGTTAGATCCCCTTAAAATATTCACTAAGCTTGGAATATATATATATAGGCATAAGTGAATAATGTAACCTAAAATATTTTAAATCCATCTCAACTTTCATGGATAATGTCCTTCCTTAATAGTGCCCTTCCTTAATAAAGCATTGAAGGCATAGTTAACAAGTTCAAAATATTCAATTTGTTTGGGAGGTATAGGAATTGGAAGGTCCAGACCCAATCAGACAAATTTGGCTTGTCCAAAAAGTCTGGATCCAGCCAGATTTGGTACCTATGATTTAAGGGCCTTAGCTCACCTTTCTGGTTGATCTCATACATGACGTCTACAATAATGTATATATCCTGATGTATGACTAGATAATTGTGTTCACAGATGTCATATATTTTAAGAACAATTAATTACTCAGTTAAATTAGTTTCAATATCCGACCGTACAACTAATTGTGCTTAATATCATATTTTCTAGGCACTTTTATTCAGTTACCCTGATGTATAACTTTCTAGACATAATTACGTAACTGTCACAGTGTAGGTATCTTGCTGTATAACTGAAAAGCATGTACACAATTATCAGATTTTTTAGAAACAACTACTAATTTAACCTAAGTATCTCCTGTTGTAAAATTGAGTAATTCTCCCTACTATCATTTACTTTAATCACAATTATCATTTAACCTAGATTATACAATTGTATTAGACACAACAATTCTATGTTTATCACTGTTCCACAAAGATCTGCACCCCCCGCCAAAAGAAAAAGGCAAGTTCAAAGACCAAGACATGGAGATGGGGAGGAAACATCCCTCCACCGCACTCTATCCACCACATGCAAGTGAGGACATCCCTACAAAGCAACAGACATTTTCAGTGCATCCCCCTCTGCAAGGAATGTTGGGGGACACCTGGTCATCCCTCGACTGTCTTGGAGATGCCAAAGAGTCCCCACAACACCCAACACAAAAAATCACATTTAAAAAAATAGTTCTAAAAACAAAGAACTAGCCCTAACCCTAACCCTAAAGCATAAATTGGGGCCCACCAACACCTCACACCCCCAAAAAAATACTATAAATAACCAGTGAACCACGGGGACGCGTTTCCCCCCAAAATGTGACCCGTTTCGGAAACGGGGACGTCTCGGGGACGGGGGGACGGGTACTTGGCGTCCCCCGCCGTCCCGCCACCGCCACCAAAGCGCCGCTGGAGACGGGGAGACGTCTAGGAGTTTCTCGGGAGACTGGGAAACGCCTAGCCGTCTCCCGTGTTGAGACGCGTCTATGGACGCATAAAACAAATTCTATGGGGAGACGTCTAGGAGTTTCTCGGGAGACTGGGAAACGCCTAGCCAGAGGAGCCTTCACAGATTGATGAGGATGATCCTACCACTTCAGATGCAGGGCTGGTTGGTGTGAGCTTGAGGGATCTTGACCATGTGGAGTCTAGCAGTTCCAGTGATGGGGAGTTTGGAGATGATTAGAGGCCTCCATTCACTACATTTTGAGTTTCGACATTTTGGCATTTTGTCTTTTCAGTTTTCATTTTGTAATGCTACTTATTGTAATGAACTAATGATGAATCATGTAATCAATTAATCATCTTTATAGACTTTGTCATATCATCAATGTTATTCATATTTGGGCCTTTGGTGATATAATAGAAATCTCCAATTTGACAATTCAAATATCTTCGTATTTAGATTTAGTATTTCAAATTTTGCCATGTTATAAATTTACTAATTTCCTATAGTTTCATTTGAAATGTAATTCTTATACTGCTATACTATTATAGTTTTTCAAGTACTATAAGTATATGTATAACTATATCAGCGCCACCCCCCCGCCACCCCCCCACCGCCGTCCCCCCGCCGTCTCCCTGCCGTCCCCAAACTAAGGCCCTTTGTCCCCCCGTCTCCGAAACGCGTTTCCCCGTCCCCCCGTTTCCCCGTCCCCCAGGCCCGTGGAACACTGTAAATAACCTAGTCCAGACTCAATTGAAATTGCCATCAAGTTTCAACACTTTGTCATTGAGCAAGTCCAAGAGGAAATATGAGACTTCAATCGTCTCTGTCAACCAATCATTCATGAAGCCTTCAAGTTCAAGGTAAGACTTCGTAAATTCACACTCAAATCTTAGTTTGAGTGTTGTTTCAATTTTTAAAAAATTCTTTTAACCTTGCTATAGGAATACCAAAATTTCATCGTTCAATATTCAAATAAACAAAATCTAAATGTCAAATCTTATCAAATTTTAGAGTTTAAAAATACTATTCTTTTGTTTCAAGGTTAAAAATTTAACATTTATATAACAGCAGTTACAAAATTAAATAATAAAACCTTATTAATAGTTAGTTAATCATTAATTCATTATAGAAATAAATATATTTTATAAATAATTTTAAAACCATAAAACAACTGATATAAAACCCTCAAAATAGCAGTTATAAAAGAACTAGGGTTTATAACTTATTAAATGTTGTTTTTACATTTTATAACTGCTGTTTTTAGGGTTTTATAATAGTTAGTTTGGGGTATTAAATTTAATGTTTATTTCTATAATGAATGGATTTTATTATTTAATTTTTTAACTGTTGTTTTTAAAATTTTAGAACACATAGTTGAAAATTTTAAACTTGGCAAAACTTTCAAACACTAAAAACACATAAATTTGTAAAATAATATTAAAAAACATGCATAAAATTGAGTTTAAAATCACATAAATAGTTTTCCCTTCATTTATAGATCAAAAACTATAAGTTCAGTTCACATCACAATGTCATATGTTTATAAATTTCATTTTTGGAAAACATGGCCCAAAACAATTTTAATTTTTTATTCTTTGCTTTTCAAAACCAGAGTAGGGATCTGAGGTGGCAACCCCCAATGAGGTTGAGAAACAGTGCCCCTCATAGGAGTTTGAGAGCACAGCCCTAATAGGATTGAGGGGCAATGCCCTGCGTGGGGTACTAGGAGCAAATCCTTCATGGCACATGCTTGAATGCTCGAAAAGAAACAGCTGAAATGTTCAAAAAAAATGATGAAAATGAACATTTTACAAGAGCAAAATGTTTAAATTTGTCACTGGCCAAGTTATAGACTTAGACTCACAAGTCTAGGCCAATTTTTTTTGGAAGTTTCCAACGATTACTCACCAAAAGCACAGCAGCATATTTTTCAGCGACTTTCCAACAATTACTTGCCAATAACACAGTGCCAAGTTTTACTATGTGTTACTTATTGAGCCTATTTGACCCATGAGTACTCACGCATCAAGCAATTTTTCGGCAAGTTTTTCAGCTATGTTAGAACTGTTGTTTTAGGGTTTTTAATTATTATTTTTAAAATTTTAAATTTAAAAAAAAATTTAAATGTTTATTTGCACATGGATTAACTAAATAGTAGCTGATTTTTTATTTGAATTTTGTGTATCCTCTACTTCTAGGCCTCATGCAATGTGAAGAAAGAAAAATTAAATTAAAATACAAATTAGAAATCTTTATATAGTCAAAATACGATTGCATCTTTTGTGTATCTTTTGATTCTATGCTTTGTGCAGTCTAATATAAGAACAACAAAAGTGAAATCCTTGTGTAATATCCCCTTTCGGAAATTCCTAAAATCTGATATTAGTAATAACAAGTATCAATTTTACGGTAATATTCAAATAAAATATTATAATACTAAGAGCAATACATCATAGCTAAAACTGTAAACATCATAATATTTAAATTCATAGTTCATAGCATCATTAATATTTGAATTCAAAATGCCTTAACATCATTAATGATTATTCCAGGCATATTCCTATAATCAACCATATTAGGAATTCACTAGAAATGTTTGCAAACCGCAATCTCAAGGGTGGTGGCCCTTGTATTGAGAGAGCATGAAATGATTCTAGATCCATTCCATCCCTGAATCCACCTTGGAGGCTGGCCATCCTACTCGATCAAGCCCAAGAGCACCATTTAGCCTCCTAGCCCATAAGTATGGCAGAACCTCCAATTCATCCATCTCGGGGTGTCGTGTTTGAAAAGATACATAAAGGCTGTCCTCTTCGACCAAGCCCAAGAGAATGGAATGGATTTTGGGTCCATTCGGCCTCTTGGCCTACAAACATGGCAGAACCTCCAATTCATCCATTTCAGGGTGGCATGCTTGATATTAAGAATTTCTGGTCCTTCAATACCTTGTGACTTAGAAGCTTGATCAGCCTCCCTATTTGCAAGACAATTAAATTCAAACATAAATAATTTTTAATAAAATATCATTATGCAATTATAATGGATTTACTTAAGCCAATAGTGGTATGGTGTGATGGTTAAGTTATGTTGTTATTCTTGCCATCAAGGTTCAAACCCCATTGGGGTGTAATTGTTGAGAATTTATATTGGGGATGATATCCCCTATTTGTGACCTCACCGGTTCATAGCTCTGGGTCAAAAGTGTTTACCCCTCTTAATAAAAAGATAATAGATTTACTTACAAGTGGTTGTAATCAAAGAACCGAGACTCGCCTAGACTCAACAAGTCGTGAGTTGAGTTACCCCAACCAAGTTTTGGGGGCTCGAACTCAGCCAAGTCCAGACAAGTCCTATCGAGACTCGTCAAGTCTCTCAGACTCACCAAGTCCAAGCGAGTCCCGTCAGCAAAACTCAGCTAGAACAGGGGTCAAGTAAAAAGCAAAAAAAAACATAAAAAATGAGTCAAATTCTGTTTTTCTTTACTTATATTCTCTCCACAGCCCTAAAAGCAACTACATTTCATTTTGCTGGCAAAATAGGAGGAGAAAAGAGAGCTATGAGGAAAAATAAGAGAGCATTGTAGGGCAACCAGCAAGGAGGTAAACCATAAATCCATCATCAAATCGCATTCAAGCAGCTTCATACCACCAAGGAGGTGCATGGAGAGCTCTTTACCAGTGATTAGAAGGAGTTTGCATTTCATTTCAAGCCTAATCTAAGAGGTAAGCTTGATTTTTTTTTATTTTTTTTTGTGTTTTTCAAGCAAAAATTGCATTGTTTTTTTGAGTTTGCATTTCTTTTTTTACAAACCCTATTTTTTTTGGAATAAATTTAGAAACCCTACTTGTTATTGCAGCAGCCTTGATTTCCAATTCAAATCACATTTTTCACAATGTCTACAACCCTAGTTAGAAAAGACCCAGCTTGGAAACATGCTGAAATTTTCCCCGAGCGGAAAAAAGGAGAGGCAAAATGTAAATATTGCAAAACACTTTTTCATGGAAGTATTAACAGATTGAAATACCATATTGCACACATACCGCCCATCATGTAGTGGGCTGCCCTCATGCACCTCCTAAGGCTGTTCATGAGGTGCAAGTGCAATTAGAAACATTTGAACAGCAAAAAGAATTGAAAAAGAGGCAAAGGGAGAAGTTGGCGTGCCTCGGTAGTGTTGGAGAGGCTTCTTCCATGCCTCCATTTCGTCCTAGCACTAGTGCTTGTGATAGTGTTAGTGCTATTGATAGTGCTACTGCTACTGCTAGTGCTAGTGGTAGTGAGAGTGTTAGCATTGGTCCTAAAGTTCGTAAATCTAGGATGGATTCATATTTTGTGCCACGCACTACTCCCGGTTCCCAACCGTCACTTGAGAGCATGGGTTGGAACAAGGAGGCACATGATGCAGCTAAACGATCAATTGTAGACTTTTGCTACTATTGCACCATTCCATTCCATGCAACCAGGTAATTTTTTGCTTGATTGTTTTAAAATTTATAGTTTAATTCTTTGTCTCATGAAATTTTATATTTAGAATCTATTGGCATAACAACTAACACCTCTGGAGTGCAAGTTAGTACGGACAGCTATGCACACTGCGTAATGAGTGCTCTTCAAATTATGAGGGGAAGCTCCCTCATAGTGTCGGAATGCGTGGAAAAGAAAAGTAATCTAAGTCCTATCTTTTTGTTCTCAGCTGGAAGAGGCACAAGGTTAAGAAAACCAAGAACGTTGCAACTAATGATTTTCTGATTTCACAGATTATTAACTACAACTAAGCTAACTACTTTAAATCTATCCAGTTTCCTCAAGAAAACAGAGCATGAGAGAAATGGTGCAAGAATGTTCTAATACGATAAACTTCAGGTACAGTTTCACAACGTGAAGGCAAGGTGGGCACAACTATTTGCTCGATTGGGAAGAAGTTTATTGGAAAAGACAAATATATGATAAACTAGGTACAGCTTTACAACATGAAGGCAAGGTGGGCACAACTATTTGCTTGTCTGAATAAGTTTATTATCACACACACCATACGATAAGCATTAAGTATAGATTCTCAACTTGAAGGCAAGGTGGGCACAACTATTTGCTCAATCTGAATAGGCTTATTAGAAACGCAACACAAAGGATAGCCAACTAGGACAGTAAACTGCATAGACGAGACACGCATACAATTTACGATCGAACTAGCCACTATATCTAACTGAGATAAGCATTCACCATAATAATTGCATGAAACCCGAGTGGCATAACAATTCATCATCATAATAAACACTTGTGAACAGATACAGAATAAGCAAAATTACAGGCAAGGTGGGCATAGCATATATTACTTTCTCATGCAAAAGTTAATTACAAATGAGCAAAAGCTCTTATTTATAGACATCAAAAGGTGTAGGGAACCCTAAAATCACCTTGAGTCGACTACAGTTTTGCAATGCATGCAAGATTTTATTACTAAACCCTAATAAAGCAAACTATACAGTTAACTGGAAAGCTACCATCAGTTAATCGAAACATCTAATCTAAATGGACAATGTGCAAGCATGCACGTCCTTATTGAAAGCAAGTTAACTGGAAAACTACCATCAGTTAACGAAAACCCTGAATGAAAACCCCAACTATACAAAGATGTTTCCAAGACAAACATGCATGAAATGTAGAACAACGAATTAACTCAAAAAGAAGCGTTGAGTTAACTACTATGTCTAATGTCTATCCTGAAAGGTGGGACCTGGAGTCTACTGGTCATGATCTTGAGCAAGTAACCCCTCCACAAGGTTGTTGGCTGCATCACTATATGGAGATCATCACATGTCCTAACTGTCAATTCACTCCTTGTCAGCAACTTGAGCAATCCTGGAAATATCTACACACTTCAACTGGCAGTTCATTGGCTAATAACTCTAGCGGCTCCATAATTGGAGTGATGACCACTGTTTCCTCTACGGCTTTATGTCTCTGACGCTTCTCATGTTTTTCACGCTTTTCTCTATGGAAGAGTGTTGCATGGAGAAACTGTGAAGTTTGACCGTGGACCCTCTGGTTGTGAGAATTCCAATGGTATCAACCCTCTAAACTAGCCTTGGAAGGCTATCAGCTATACAAGGCATGAAACCATGTGGACTTGAGTGACTACGCCTGTCAACCCTCTAGATACACTTGATACAAATCGGTGTCAGCTTTTCTAATGAAATCATGAATTAAGACCGATTTGGCCTTGAATTCAGTCTACGTGAATTGCATTCTGAAAAACTCGCCTGTTGATTGTAAACTCAACTATATTCTGACAACTTTCTTAGGAAGCTGAAAAGTCACCTAATGAGGCTAAAAATAGCCTATCAAAGGGCAGATTTTTGCCAAAATTTTGAGACGTAGGTTTTATGCAGAAAATGATTCTAAGACAACCCACAACGTCAAAATTGTGAAAAAGTGTTGTTTAGCTTGACATGCAAAAGCTTTTCCGAAAAAAGCAACTGGGGGCAGTAGGGGCTACAGGGGCCAATTTTTCCAAGAAAATGGGTTTTGTCCAGAAGATGATTCTAAGACAACCCACAACGTCAAAATCGAAAAATATTGACTTCTACTCCACCATGCAAGGGAATTTCAGTTGAGAAATTCAAAGCTTCGAGAATTGAAGTGTAATGAGCCTAGCCCAGCTGACTCAAAAACTCTTATTTTGCTGCCTTGGGAATTTTGTCAAACAATTGGTGTGCAAGCTGATATAGGCTGATAAGAACTTCTAATTGATTTGTTTTGACTTTCTCGTCACCAATGATGTTTCTTTAAATGTTTCCAATGGTATCAATGATTGCCAATGACAACTATGAATGTCTCTAAGATGAAATGCAATTGTTTTAATGCACTTTTGATGTATATAGATGATTGAAACTACTTGCAATATACAACTACAACAATTAGAAATTATGACAAACACTTTGGATGCAACCTAAGATGGCATTTATGCACTTACAACCAAGTAGCATTAATACAAACACCTAGTATGCAATATTATAACATTATTTATGCCAAAGGAAAACCTACAGCCAATTGACATTTTGACAAACAATTGGCATGCAAACTAATAAGCTGATCATGAATGACAATAACATATTCAATTACAATAGTATTTGACCAACAACTTATATCTCCTTCTTTGCAATAAAATGTCTACTACAATGATGCTATGAATTGGCCAAGACTCTTGGCTTACAATTGTTTGACAATAGTGCCAAATCTGATTTTCTGAGTATTCACTTACAGCAGCAACTAAAATGCCTATGATGACAATGCAAACTACTTAGTAAATGCAAGAAGAACCTGGTAATGATGGCGCCCAATGTTGTTGATGAAGAAACAATAAAAATCCAATGTGATAGGCACCTTCCAAGCTCAAATCGAAATGCTCAAGCTGCTGCCCCTGTTCTTGCCTGGCAAAAGTTTAGATAATTAATTGCAGCACCAAACGCCCTCCAATTTGCCCTTAAAACGATTGTCTTGACGATAGGAATTGAATACAACAATACCCAAAATGATTGGCCTCCTCAATCGAAAGATATGAGTAAAAACATGAGACTCACATAGGCTGATCAATCTCCATGACAGCAGATTATGAAGGTCTGAAAATGCAACTGAAACTTTACAAAATATCACTCCTTAAGATGATGAAATGATAAATCACAGTCAGCAATTATTCTCCAAATTGAATCTCCACAAATTTGCTCAATAAAATAATCAATCTCAGCAATACATCAGCTGCTGAAGTAACTTCTCCATCAAACGCAACAATACATCCGCTGTTGCAAGTCAAATACTTTACTCAAAATAAGTACAATAATACATCATCTATTGTACTCAAATAATTTCCACACTGAAGCACAAGATTGGACTTTTGAAGTAAAGTCCACAATCAGCAATAATTCAGCTGGTATCTCACAACCTCAAAATTGCATAACCAATGAGGGTTTTCGTCCCCAAAGGTCCTCCAATGGCTGAAACCCTAGCTGGCTTCTCCACCACCAAAAGTCATCAACTCAAACAACAATTCCTGGATGATGAAACAATGGCTGGCCTCACCTATTTATTCTTTTTCACCAAGAGGTCGGCCCAAAATCTAGAAGCTTCCAGAAATTATTTTATTTTTATTGACTTTATGATATATTATTTTATTTAAGTCACTTTATTAAATTAATTAAATATAAAGTTACCTTTTAATATTTATTTATTTGATAACTTTATAAATAATTAACTTAATACCACTTTTTAATTTAATTAAAATAATCAATTAGTCATCCTCAGAAAATAATCATTATTTTGGACAACTTAATTAATTAGATTAATTAAATCAAACTACCTCCAAAACGGGGACATTACAGTCCGCCCCTCTTGAAATTGCTTGTCCTCAAGCAATTCACCACCTGGATCCCACAAGAAGAACTGCATAATGTCCCTGTCATCATTAAACAACGCCGGTAACACCAACACTCGCACAATCTGCTGAATCAACTCATTCCCAAAATTGTGATAGTGAATCTGATGCAACCACATGATTGGAAAGCCATTACCTATTGCTTCCTGTTGTGCCACTCTAATCCCCCATGTCTCCCAAACACTGCAAGTCTCCGAGTCCTAAATCAAATGATAATCATTATGAGAGAGCAAAGTAGAAGACCTGCCAAACTCGGAATCATCATTCGAGGTTGGAAACAAATAATATCCAAGCCGATTAGAACACTCCTTATTCCACCCACCTCTCTGTGTCATCAAAGTCATCGTCAAATCCTGAACATGTGGGCTGAAATCAAACTAATGAGCATACCTCAAGATGCAATCGAGGTGAAACTCTCCTGACTGAGCTAATGAAATACCCGAATGATCAAGTGTATTCCATCCATTATTGCCATCCTCAGAAGAAGGCTCATAACTCATAATAGGATGAGTTGGTTGTGCAACAACATCACCATGAATGTCATCTACAGTCTCGCCCTCATCATGGATGCTATCTATTGCCTGGCAAGGTGCTGAATCAATACCAAAACCCAACGTGCAAGTCCTAGAAGGAATCATCTCCTTCTGATTCAACTGACCAATGTTAGCCTCTAGAGTACCGAAGAAGATACTAGTACTCAGAACTCCACTAGCACCTGAATTTGCCACCGACACTAATGTGTCTACACCACCACCTAACACTGCATCTGTATCCTGAGTGTGAACACTAGGTGAACTCATACTGCTATCATCTACAAGTGTCCTGGCTACCCGGAAGGAATGCTCTGAATCCTGAAGTGCTAACTGAGTTCTCACCAAAGAATCCCTAGTGACCATAAGCTCCTGAGAAAGCATATCAACTTCCTCCTCTTTCCTCATCAAGGCATCTGAATAGATCCCAACAAGGTTAAGAAGGTGGTCACGGTCTGAAAGAAGGTGTAAATAACTTGATTTCATCGCTCCGATGCCTTCTTTGATCACTTGCAAGCTATCATGAGAAGACTCTGCTGCAACTCCCTTTTGTCTTCTCTCAAGCTGAACTTCCCAAAGGTGATTTTCAATCATCTTATGCATCCTGTCATGATAAGATAGAGCTGCCACGATCCCATCCTCATTCACCTTTAGCTGGTTCCTCAAACTGTGTAGACCATGCGGAGTATCTCTAGCTTCAACCTCACATGAAGAAGCCTCTAACTGTGCCTGATATTCTTTTTCCGCAAAGTCCTGAATGCTCTCATGTCGATTTGCAAGTAGGTCAACACCAATTCTATCTGTCAAATCAGCAGTGTCTTGAATAGGTGTCTGAAAACGAGAGGACTCATGTTGCTTCCTGTCCTCATCATCATCTTGCTCAATTGAAACATCGGATGATTGCATGCTATCCTCTTGAAAAGAAGATGAAAGCATAGGTGAAGTATCATTATCCTTACATTGTTCAACTAAACTTCTCAACAACTCATGTGCCATGGGTGACACATCTTGCTCACCTTTCCAAACAGCCCATAGGTCATTTGTCACGAGCTTAGAAATAACATCATCCTCATACAAAACTGAAGACATGATGGATTGCATTGAAGTGAGCACGCTACTAGGATGAACCTCATCGATAACATTCCAAAATATATGAAACATCTTGCGAATGTCATCAACACAATCCATGGATAACATAATGTTTTCAAATCTGAACTTTGCAAATACTTCAAGTAGTTTTACCCTCTTAGAAAAATAAGGGTTTTTGATGTCATCCAAACCTTTGAAACTTGCCACCATGATCTGAAGTACCTCTTTCATAATATGGCTGTCATAAGGATCAATAGGAGTTGTTATCCTCATAATTTCACTAATGCAAGAGATGGCTGCAAGTCTTACCACCTCATCATGATGTCTCATAAGTTGTGGCTTAACCAAGCAATGCACTGCTGGAGACAAAGCTAGCTCCATAATATCAGAATGTGACTGTTCAACTATGCATAGACAAGTCTCTAACTCCTCCAAAGTGCTTAGAAGAACCTCCTTTTGCTGAGATGGATGTTCTAATTTCTTCCCTACACTGTAAATTCTTTCTTCCAAAACTCTTTCACTTGTTGAAGCCATGCTTATAACTGAAACTTCTGATTTGCAGCTGAAAATTCACCCAACAGGATGGCAGGAAAATGGCTCTGATACCACTGTAATGAGCCTAGCCCAGCTGACTCAAAAACTCTTCTTTTGCTGCCTTGGGAATTTTGTCAAACAATTGGTGTGCAAGCTGATATAGGCTGATAAGAACTTCTAATTGATTTGTTTTGACTTTCTCGTCACCAATGATGTTTCTTTAAATGTTTCCAATGGTATCAATGATTGCCAATGACAACTATGAATGTCTCTAAGATGAAATGCAATTCTTTTAATGCACTTTTGATGTATATAGATGACTGAAACTACTTGCAATATGCAGCTACAACAATTAGAAATTATGACAAACACTTTGGATGCAACCTAAGATGGCATTTATGCACTTACAACCAAGTAGCATTAATACAAACACCTAGTATGCAATTGTCATGTCCCCTTCCAGTTGACATCTCTCAGAGCTTAGGATTAGCCTATTATGCGACCCTCGTAGGCTGATAGGATAGATAGAGGGTCTTGATGGAGCTTGGCTTGGCTTCGGTTGTCAGAGTTCTTACCAGTTGGCTTTCGTTCGGGATCATTCGGACACTATTTACCTGAATTGCTATTTTTAGCAGTATTTGGCAGTCAGCGGAGTACCCCTGCTATTTTTAGCAGTATGGTTTCGTCATGAGCAAAATCAATCACTTCTTCACCAGCTTCAGACGGTTCGTGAATCGGACATATTTTGAGGGAGATATTAATATTTTAATTGTTTAAATAAATATTAATTATTGGAGCTTATATTATAAAGTTATAATATTATTAAATATTATAACTTAAGTGATTTGCTGAAGGGGTCGAACATCATTGAAGGGGGCCACTTTTAATTATATTTTATAATTAAAAGTGCTTCGGAAACTATTGAAAAATTAAAAAGAAAGTTCGAATTTATTTTAATGATGCATTTTTGAGAAAGGTCGAACTTTTGAGGAGATATAAGAGTTTTCATTGGAATTCGAGCTCATTATGTTGAATATTGAATTTTTGATCAAGTCTTCTTCCGGAGAACGAAGCCAAGGGTTTCAGTTGTCTACCGGCATTGGAGAACAAGCCATCTTCAATGTTGCAATTCAGAGGCTGTGAAATAACAGTTGATCTATTGCTTTCAGAGAGATATCTTCATTCAGAAGTTATCACAGAACAATCACAGAGTATTTATATTCAGGGTTTTCAGTGTGAGATTCATCCAGCAGGGATTCTTTAGTTAATGCGTCTATTTCATTGAGATCTAGAGACTTCAAGGAAGGCCGTACTTTTATTTATTAGCTTGCTACTGTTTCAAAGCCGTACAACATCTGCTGCAGGCCGTACCATCACAAAAGGGCCATACTTTTTAGTTTAGGTCAAATCGCCTTCTTTTATGATCTTCTGGCTTCAACCCAGTTGGCGCCTACCCCTCTAGACCATTCTTTTGGCATCTGGCTGAGGGAGAAGTAAAAACCTTGAAGGCCGTACCATTTCTGACATTTCAGCTTGCTGCAAATCAGGTTTTTTTATCTGATATTTTTATACTATCTTGTCTGCATGCCAGAGATCTTCTATTGTAATCATCTGAAAAGAATAATAAGATCATAGATTAGCCATTTCAAAGGTTTACTGCTTCAATATTCATTTATTTGAATTTATATGAATTTTCTTTCAAAATCGCACCTTTACTATTGTACGCAAAAACCACAAAAAAACCAAAAAAAACTTCAAAACAAGCAAAAACACAGACAACTCAGTGATCAGTTAGAACAGGGGTTTCTACAGTGGTATCAGAGTTAAATCCTGCCATCCTGAGGGTTTAGCAATCTTATGCAGCCACAAGAGTTTGGGTCACACAGGTATTATACTCGCAGGAGAGCCTTGATTGACAGGCAACAGGGTTTGAACAGGCAGCCGGGAAACATGGCTGATAGAACAGATATTCCTAGAACAGATATTCCTCAAAACCCTAGGGATCAGGACGATGCAGAGGTTCTACACGCTCTCAGAGATTTACAAGCAGGTCAACGGCAGTCTAACGATGTACTACAGCAGTTGGCAGTAGCACTTCAGAGATTAGGTACTCCGAGGAGACCGTCACCACATCGTGACGAGGACAGGAGTGATGCAGGGTCACGGAGAGCACCTAGGACTGCTTCACGGACGGCAGACAAGCCCACTAGGCCCACTTTTGTGAGACAGGAGGCCGATGAGGCTATGGCAGGTGAGGAGCATGAGGAATTGTTCGCTGATACACTTATGGCAGCGAATGATGAGTGGGAGTTAGTACCACCTGAGGTCAGAGAGAGGATCACTTTTGACCGATTCATTACACAGAGGAGAGAACATCACAGAGGTCAACAGGATTGGAGACCTAGACACCAGAATAATGATCTAAAGCATGCTACCAACAGACTCACTCTAGCGATGTTCGATGGTAGTGGTAAGGTTACAGCTCAAGCCTAGATCAGTAAGCTAGACACTTTCCTCACATTGCGTCCGATGGCTGAGAGAGATGCTATCAGGTATGCAACATTGCATCTTGAGGGGGTAGCTTACGACTGGTGGCACCACGGGATCGTGACACTCCAGCATGATCGGATCACCTCATATTAGGAGTTCGTTGACAGGTTGGTGGAACGATTTGACAGGAAAGATCCAGAATCCTATTTCAAAGATTTGGCTCAGTTGCGACAGAGTGGTAGTTTGGAGTCTTACATTGGTGACTTCCAGAGATTGTCGGTTATGGTTCCTAATATTTCAGAGAGGCATCTTGTAGTGCTTTTCATGGAGGGACTGACGGAGCCATTGAGAGGTTGGATCAAAGCCTTTGATCCTCCTTCGTTACAGGAAGCCATGAAGAAGGCGCGTAGCATGGAGTTGGCAGCACCATCCAGCAGATTTAACTCCAGAAACACTTCTTCATTCAGGGACAATAAGGGCTTCAACAAAAACAGAGAGAAATCAGATTTTAAGAATGATTCAAAGGGCAAATCAGCAGCACCACCTTTGGATTGAGAGGCTCTTAATGATCTACGCAGGAAGAAGCTTTGCTTCTACTGCAAAGGTCCCTATGATGCCAACCATGATTGTCCCTTGCGGCCTAAGGGCAAGGCCAATCGAGTGATGTGGGCTTATTATGAGGATTCGGAATCAGAGAATTCCGAACAGCAGAAGAGTTCTGAGGAGTCAGAGTCAGAGGCTTCAGAGCCCAAGGCAGAGGCAGAGTCAGAGCTTCAGATTCAGGAGGCACGCCTATCTAGCATTCAGCAAGAAGGTTCATTCAGACTTCGTGGAGTTTTCGCAAGACAGAGGGTCATTACCCTTCTTGATACAGGAGCCACCCACAATTTTATCGATGCTAGATTTGTGGAAAAGCGCGGACTCATCACTGAGGAGTTCGAAGGCATTAGGGTTAAGGTGGCCGACGGTTACACTCTCAGGTGTGAGCGTATGATTAAGGATCTCCCCTTGCGCTTGAACAACTATGAGTTCAAGGCTGATTATTACATGGTGAACATGGGGGATATCGATTTAGTCTTGGGCATGAAGTGGCTTCATTCCCTTGAAGAAGTCATTCTTCGTCTCAAAGACATGGAGATCCGTTTTGATGTCGATGGGAAGACACATATCCTGAAGGCCATTCGGGACAGCAATGTCAAGACTATTTCCTTTCGTCGGATGGAGAGGCTCATGCGACATGACATGGTAGAGTGGGCTGCCGAGTGCACATTGGCACCTATACAGGAGGGACAACACAAAACTGAGTATCATCCTGACATTCAGCAGTTGAGAGTCAAGCATGAGAAGGTATTCAGTGATATTTCGCCGAGACCTCCAGACAGGGGAATTGAGCACATTATAGAGCTTGAGGAGGGTGCTAAGCCCGTCATGATTACTCCTTACAGGCATCCTAAGAGGTTGAAAGATGAGATAGAGAAGACGATCAAGGAGTTGCTTGCTATGGGTCACATTCGACCTAGTAAATCACCATTCGCTTCTTCAGTTGTTCTGGTGAAGAAGAAGGATGGCACCCTTCGCATGTGCATAGACTACAGAGTCCTGAATAAGAGGACTATCAAAAACAGGTATCCAATACCTCGTATAGATGAGCTTATTGATGAGCTCCATGGTGCATGCTACTTCACAAAGATAGACTTAAGGTCAGGATATCACCAGATCAGGGTTCGTGAGCAGGACATTGAAAAGACTGCATTCCGTTGTCATTGTGGACACTTCGAGTTTGTGGTGATGCCATTTGGGCTCACCAACGCGCTAGCGACATTTCAGTCCACCATGAACAGTGTCTTCCGTTCACTGCTGAGGAGATATGTACTTGTCTTCTTTGACGACATTCTTATTTACAGCAGGACTTGGCAGGAGCATTTGGCTCATCTAGAGACCGTACTCAGCATTCTAGAGAGGGAGTCCTTGTACGCCAAGGAATCAAAATGTGATTTGGGGATGACCGAGTTGCTCTACTTAGGTCATATCATCAATGCAGAGGGAGTGCGGATGGATCTTGAGAAGATCCGCGCTATTATAGACTGGCCTACTCCGGCGAACCTTACACAGCTGCGGGGATTTCTTGGTTTGTGTGGGTTTTACCGCAGATTCGTGAATGGTTATTCACGTCATGCAACACCTATGACGGATTTGTTGAAAAAGGGTGCATTCTGTTGGACTCCTGAGGCACAGGAGTGTTTTGTGAGGTTCAAGGAGTTGATGACTACGTGTCCAGTGTTGGCACTACCAAATTTTTCGAAGTCTTTTGAGCTTCAGTGCGATGCTTCGAGTGAGGGCATTGGGGCGGTGCTTATGCAGGACAAGCACCCTATTGTGTATGAGAGCCGTAAACTCAGGGGGCCAGAGAGGCTCTACAGTATTTATGATAAGGAGATGCTAGCTATAATGCATGCCTTGGCAAAATTTAGGCAATATCTCGTGGGCAGTAAATTCTGCATAAAAACTGACCACAATAGTTTGAGGCATTTCCTGGGGCAGCGAGATCTCAATGATCGTCAGCAGAAATGGGTGAGTAAATTGCAGGCCTATGACTTTGATATCTCTTACATCAAAGGCACCCAAAATGTAGTAGCTGATGCTCTCTCATGCAGGCCTTATCTGAGCTCTATGGTTCACATTGCAGAGGACTGGAGGCATTTGATTGTGGCAGAGTATGCCAAAGACACTTGGGCATCCAGTATTGTTGAGGGATCGATGGTTGATACCAGATACACACTTGTGAATGACTTGATCATTTACAAGAATAGGATTTATTTGATCCCAGGTTCAGAGATGAAGAACACTATCATGCGAGCCTTTCATGATGTACCTACAACAGGCTATCCCGAGTACTTCAAAACGTATAGACAGATTCAGGAGAGATTTACATGGAAAGGACTTAAGGCAGATGTTCTTCAGTATGTGCGTGAGTGCCCTGTTTGTCAGCAAAACAAGCAGGAGAACACGTACCCGACAGGATTATTGCAGCCACTTCCAATTCCTGACAAGAAGTGGGAATGCCTGTTGATGGATTTCATTATGGGCTTGCCTAAAGCCAAAGGACGGGATTGCATATATGTAGTTGTGGATCGGCTAACGAAGTATGCCCACTTTTTTCCGATTACCACCACTTACACAGCTACACAGGTAGCAGAGGTCTTCTTCCGTGAGGTATTCAGACTACATGGGTTGCCTCGGAGCATAGTGAGCGACAAGGATAGTCAGTTCTTGAGTCACTTCTGGCAGGAGGTGTTCTGACTTTGTGGGACCAAGCTTACGCCGAGCACCAGTTACCACCCGCAGACCGATGGTCAGACAGAGATAGTGAATAAATGGGTGGAGGGTTACCTCAGGAACTATATTGCAGGGCAGCAAAAGGCGTGGGTCAAGTGGATATATATGTGCGAGTATTGCTATAATACTACCTTCCACATGACCATTCAGATGTCCCCCTTCATGGCATTGTACGGTTATGAGGCGCCGAGCTTTCTTGATTTGCTACTGAGTGACAGTAGAGTGCTGAGTGCTGGAGATTTACTGCAGGAGAGTTAGGACACTATGAGGGCTCTCAAGGAGAATATTGCTAAGGCACAGAATCAGCAGAAGCAGTACGCAGATCAGAAGAGGACAGAGAGGTCTTTTGAGGTGGGTGACATGGTTTATCTTATGCTGCAGCCCTACCGTCGGTCTACTCTTAGGAAGAGTGGTTTAGAGAAGCTTAAGCCACAATATTATGGTCCTTTCAGGATTCTGAGGCGTGTTGGAGAGGTGGCTTATGAGCTAGAGCTTCCGGCGAAGAGCAAGGTCCACAATGTCTTTCATGTGTCACGTCTCAAAAAGGCGTTGGGACACCGTGTGGTACCTTCAGCAGTTTTACCTCCCTTAGATGATGAGGGAAAGTTGATTTTAGTACCTGAGTCTATCCTGGAGTACAGAGAGAGACAGTTGCGTAGGAGGACTATCAGGGAATATTTGGTGAAATTGAGAGATTTGCCAGTGGAGGATGCTACATGGGAGAGCGAGGATATTCTGCAGCATCCGGAGTTGAGATTGCTTGAGGACAAGCAATTTCAGGAGGGGCGGACTATCATGTTCCCTTCCAGTTGACATCTCTCAGAGCTTAGGATTAGCCTATTATGCGACCCTCGTAGGCTGATAGGATGGATAGAGGGTCTTGATGGAGCTTGGCTTGGCTTCGGTTGTCAGAGTTCTTACCAGTTGGCTTTCGTTCGGGATCATTCGGACACTATTTGCCTGAATTGCTATTTTTAGCAGTATTTGGCAATCAACGGAGTACCCCTACTATTTTTAGCAGTATGGTTTGGTCATGAGCAGAATCAATCACTTCTTCACCAGCTTCAGACGGTTCGTGAATCGGACATATTTTGAGGGAGATATTAATATTTTAATTGTTTAATTAAATATTAATTATTGAAGCTTATATTATAAAGTTATAATATTATTAAATATTATAACTTAAGTGATTTGCTGAAGGGGTCGACCATCATTGAAGGGGGCCACTTTTAATTATATTTTATAATTAAAAGTGCTTCAGAAACTATTGAAAAATTAAAAAGAAAGTTCGAATTTATTTTAATGATGCATTTTTGAGAAAAGTCGAACTTTTGAGGAGATATAAGGGTTTTCATTGGAATTCGAGCTCATTATGTTGAATATTGAATTTTTGATCAAGTCTTCTTCCGGAGAATGAAGCCAAGGGTTTCAGTTGTCTACCAGCATTGGAGAACGAGCCATCTTCAGTGTTGCGATTCAGAGGCTGTGAAATAACAACTGATCTATTGCTTTCAGAGAGATATCTTCATTCAGAAGTTATCACAGAACAATCACAGAGTATTCATCTTCAGGGTTTTCAGTGTGAGATTCATCTAGCAGGGATTCTTTAGTTAATGTGTCTATTTCATTGAGATCTAGAGACTTCAAGGAAGGCCGTACTTTTATTTATTAGCTTGCTACTGTTTCAAAGCCGTACAACATCTGTTGCAGGCCGTACCATCACAAAAGGGCCGTACTTTTCAGTTTAGGTCAAATCGCCTTCTTTTATGATCTTCTGGCTTCAACCCAGTTGGCGCCTACACCTCTGGACCATTCTTTTGGCATCTGGCTGAGGGAGAAGTAAAAACCTTTAAGGCCGTACCATTTCTATGACATTTCAGCTTGCTGCAAATCAGGTTTTTTTATCTGATATTTTTATACTATCTTGTCTGCATGCCAGAGATCTTCTATTGTAATCATCTGAAAAGAATAATAAGATCATAGATTAGCCATTTCAAAGGTTTACTGCTTCAATATTCATTTATTTGAATTTATATGAATTTTCTTTCAAAATCGCACCTTTACTATTGTACGCAAAAACCACAAAAAAACTTCAAAACAAGCAAAAACACAGACAACTCAGTGATCAGTTAGAACAAGGGTTTCTACAAGGCACTAACCAATTGTTGTTAACGACTAACATTACACTGACCAAAGTCCATACTTAACTTGCCCAAAAACTATATTTTGACATCATTTTACAAAGTTTAGACTCTTTTAAGCAAAATGCCTTAATGAAGCAAAAAAATTGGTTTGAGTACAACAGAATCTAGATGTATGTCGAATTCAAATTTAAAGTTAAACTCTCCATTTTACAATACTTATCTTATTTAATTTATTTATGACATGTTAGGTCTCCTTTTTGGCAAAATATGGTTGATGCCATAACTATTTGTGGGGTGAGGTTCAAAGCCCCTACTGAAGATGAATTAAGGGGCCCACTTTTGAGTTAAAAGGTGGCTGATGTAAAAGCCCAAATAGAGGAGCAGCACTTGCTATGAAGCAAGAAGGGTTGCACCATCATGACCGATGGTTGGACCAATAGGAGAAATTTGACGCTGCTGAATTTTCTTGTTTTCTCCGCAGGTAATTGTACTTCCGTCAATGCATTGAATAATTTGAAATTTGAATTTAATTTAGTGATTAACATTTGTAATTCATGTTTTACTTTTATTGAATCATTGATTTTGTTTCTTTTTCAAGTGGCACCGTGTTTATCAAATCAATTGATGCTTCAGCCGATGTAAAAAATGCTACATACCTTTGTGAGGTTTTAGAGGTCATACTTGAGGTGGGTGAAGACAATGTGGTTCAAGTGGTGACCGATAATGTAGCAAATTATGCTGCTGTAGGTAAACTATTGAAGGAGAGGTACCCAAGCATATTTCGGACTCCATGTGCCGCCCATTACCTTCACCTCGTATTGGAGGATCTTGGCAAGCTTCCATGGATCAAAACATGTGTGGATATGGCCAAAAATATTTGCAAATTTATATACAATCACACATGGGTCCTTAGCCTAATGAGGCAATACATGGGGTTGAAGGAGTTGGCTCGTCCTAGCATCACTAGATTTGCCACTAATTTCATCACATTACAATCCTTGATTCAGTCAAAGGCAACTTTGAGGGGTATGTTTGTTGGTGAGAAGTGGACTTCCTCATCCTATGCTACGACCATTGCAGGGATTGATGTGGCAAATTACATTTTTGATGAGCCTGGCTTTTGGGCACCTGCTGCAGAGATTGTGAAGGTAAAATTTAATTCTACATTATGTTTTAATTTTTATTCATATTTTTTTTTTATTTGTTTATAACTTTATTTTCGTTCACACTTACTTGTGTTAAGTTAATGTTTCACAATATTTGCAGCACCAAGCCCTTGGTAGTTCTCCTACGAGTTGTTGATGGGGAGAAGCCCACAATAGATCAGTCTATGAGGGAGCTAAGGATAAGTATCATCCCATTTGGGAGATAATTGTTAGGAGATGGCACCACCAGCTTCACAAGCCCCTCCATGCAGCTGCTTATTTTCTAAATCCAACATTCCAATTCCACCCTAATTTCAAGGCAAATGATGAGGTTCTCAGTGGGCTCTACTCGGTGATAGAGCGGATGGCACCTGCTGATATTGCATAGATAGTCCACAAGATAGACACCTTTACTGCTGCACAAGAGACCTCTTTGCGTATCAAATGTGCAAAGATAGTAGGACGACATTGGAGCCAGGTAAAAATATATTTAAGGGCATAATTTTCCTCGTTTATATTATTATTAAAAGTTGAACTTGAAACTTGAAACTTAAAGTTGGAAATGAGATTGATTTCTTTTTCTTTTTCTCATCCCAGATAAATGGTGGCAAACGTTTGGTGCTAAAACACCAAACCTTTATAAGATTGTCATTCGCGTATTGAGCCAACCATGCAATTCTTTTGGTTGTGAGCGCAATTGGAGTATGTTTGAGCACATACACTCCAAGAGGCACAATAGACTGACCATGGAGAGGTTAAATGATCTAGTGTATGTTCAGTACAACCTTCGTCTCAGACAGCCAAATTTTTTACCATGACTCCACCTTGATCATGCTAGAGGAGGTCGATCTAGAATCTGAGTGGATCACTAAGGCTACAGATCCAATCTTTAGTGACAAGGACCTTGATTGGGTTGACTAGGCAAATAGAGAGGCTAAGGCTATAGCCGTGGCAAAGGAGGACAATAGAGAATGAGCAAACACAGCCACAGTTGATGTTGGTGAGGGTGGCATGGAGTCACAAGTAGAGATTATGGCTGCTACATCATCCAGGACCCACCTTAGATGCCTTCGTAGGAAAGATGCAAACTCCTCTAAGCCATAGAATTGTAGTTATTGTTTTGATATTTCATATTTGTTTGGAACATTTGATGTCATGGATTTCATATTTCATGAGTTTTGTATACATTTGACTATATTTATATATCTAAGTGTGCTATTTCCTTTAGCAGCTCAACTACAATTTGCGTTTATACTTATGTGATGGATGTATACTTGTGTATGTCATCAAATTAGCTTCGATTTGATGATGTTATTGTGTCTTTAAAGTTTATTTGATAAAGGGTGCATGAAACAAGTTTTAAATCCTTAAAAATCTCTAAATTTCTTGGGTTTTTCATTTTGCCGAGTCTGCGACAAGTCCAGGCACCAAGTCCCAAGTCCCAAGTCGAGTCACCCTTGCCAAGTCCGAGTCTCTGAACTATGGTTGTAATAACTTAACTTTTGCAATTAGAATATATATATGGCTATTCCTAATTTATATTCTAAGATTATCTTTTCAACTTACTTCCCAATAATATTTTTATTGAAAACAATATCTATTTTCAATAGATATCTTATGTAATGTCCCCGTTTTAGCTGACATTGTTTGTTGAGGAGTGAGCCTATTATTTTGACCCTCGTAGGCTAATAGTTATGGTTAGAGGGTCCTTTGTGGCAGTTACCCGGTGGTTGGAGACAGCACTTCACTTTCTAATTCAGGTTTGGGCCTTTGCAGAGGCTTACAGTGTGTTATTTAGGCACTTACTATTTATAGTAAGTCAAGGCGTCAGGGTTTACTATTTCTGACAGGGCACCTAGTTCAGTTGGTTTTCTCATACTCGACCCAATTTGGCAGTTGGATGAGCAAACAGTGAATATTTGAGTATTTAATGGTAATTTAATAATTATTATTGTGACTTTATATTATAAAGTCAAATAATGAATTATTAATAATTAAATGAAATATTATAAAGTATTAAAAGACTTTATAATAAAGTGGGCTAATATTATTTAATGAGTAATTATTACTCAAATGAAAAAATACGCCCATTTAATGTTAATTTTTCCTAAGTCACAAAGGGGAAATTAAATAGCATTTAATGTGCTTTTTGGAGAGGGTCGAGTTTCTTGAGGTTTTATAAAGTCTCTCAAAGAAAATTCGAACTCATGAAAATGATTATTTAAACTCTGTCTTTTTTGTGAGAGCTTTGGGATTTGTGAGAAACCAAGGGTTTCTGTCAAGTTCAGCAATCTACAAGCTGTGGAGAACGTCAACTCTTCATAGACCAGCATTCTAAAGTTGTAAAAGATCAGCTAAAGTATGCTAATGGTTGGCTTCATTACAGAGGTCAAACTTGTGCTTCATTGAAAGGATTTAACAGGGGTTTCAGAGGAAGAATCATCTGCAGATTGGAATCATTACTTGCCTTCAATTTCTATCCGCTTCTCCTTACTTCTCTAGCTGTACCATCTACTGTAAGGAAGTCGTACAATCTGCTGTGAGAAAGGCCATACAACCTTGCAAGGGCGTGTTCTTTCTTCAAGGAAAAAACGCCTCTTTCTAGCTTCTTGGTGATTGCAAAGGGGGCGCCTAGATTGGAGAAGGTGGTTTCAAGTGAAAAATAGAAGGAGAAAGTCTTCTTTCAGCTGACCGTACAAATTCATCATGGCTGCAAATAAGAACCAGGTTTTTAATTCATAAATCAGCTGCCTTTTTGTGTGCATGTGTGTCTCTTTATATTGTAAGCATTCAATTAAATAAAGGAAGGCATTTGCAGCTCATTGATATCAAGTGTGCTTAGATATTAGCATATTTTGTTGATTTTTCATTATCTGGCACCTTTTTAACTTAAAAACCAGCAAAAACATTTATATGCAAACTCAATGAAAAACCACAAAACTATCAAAACTCAGCAAACTTCATTATTCAGCATAAATTGGGGTGTAGAGACACCAGGTCTCTTACATCTTATATTTCAATTCCTTATTTTCCTTTTTCCAATTTGATCTACTTGATGCCTCTCCCCATTCATTTGTTCTCCCTTTTATATCTTCCATGGTGGGAAAAGTCACATCATTTCATTGGTTATCTTAACAAGGGACACATCCTGCCACCACCAAGCACTGCTCCTTAAACTCTCCTAATTATTAATTATTTATTTTCTATAGAATTGATGCATTAACAGTCTTCCTCAATTAATTCCCATCAATCCCTTTGAAGAGTCGCTTCTTTCATCTCTTTGGTCAACGATTATTATAATCCTAGGCTGCAATCATGGGGTTGTGATTTATGACGGAGACATGACAATCCACCCTTCCCAAGATTGTTTGTCCACAAGCAATTTCAGGTTGGGATGATCAAAAATCTTTGCTCCTCCCCAAGTGGCATCTTCCATAGGCAAATTTTTCAACTTAACCAAATATTCTGAAATAACTTTGTTCCTTAGTTTCTTTTCTCTCATATCAATGATGGCTTCAGGTTCCAAAATTAGTTTTCCTTCATCACCAAGTGGGGGTAACTCAGTACAAGGTGTAACATGTTGGCCTAGCACCTTCCTGAGGCGTGATATGTGGAAAACATTATGAATTTGACTATTTGTTGGTAACTCCAATTCATAAGCAACCTCGCGATCCTTCTTATAATCTTATAGGGTCCATAGAATCTTGGCTTGAGTTTTTCAGCTCCACTTCCCTTTATAGAAGATTGTTTATAGGTTTGCAATCTTAGGAAGACTAAGTCTCCCACTTCAAATGTCGTCTCAAATCTTCGACGATCAACATACATCTTATGCTGATTGTGCGCATGATGTAGATTGTCTTTGAGTGTATTTAAGATATCTACACTTTGTTGCACTAAGTCTCTTGCTCTTGGGATTCTACTTTTAGCAAGAATTAAATCCCTAAATGATATTGCCTAGTACCCATATAATGCCTTGAAAGGACTCATCCCTATTGACATATGATGAGTGGTATTGTAACAATATTCTCCGAGATGCAGCCATTTGATCCATGCGGTTTGTTGATCTGTGACATAATTTCACAAATATCCTTCAAGCCATTTGTTTACAATTTTCGTTTTCCCATTTGTTTGTGGGTAGTAGTTGGAACTTGGGGTAAGTTCGGTTCCAACCAACTTGAAAATTTCTTGCCAAAATAGACAAAAGAATTTGCTATCTCTATCACTAACAATATTCTTAGGTAGCCCATGTAATTTGAAGATTTCTCTAAAGAAGAGATTGGCTACCTATGGTGCTTTATATTCATATGATATTGCATAAAAATGAGCATATTTAATTAATCAATCCACTACCACAAACAATCTTTCCCTTGCACCTTTGGAAATCCTGTAATGAAATCCATTGAAATACTCTCCCATTTTTTATTTGGTATAGGCAAAGGTTGTAACAAGCCTGTGGGTGATGTTTGTTCCACTTTATTTCTTTGACATACCATAGATTCTTTAATATGCTTCAAAATATCTCCCTTTAGGCCCTTAAAGAAAACCTTTCCCTTACTTGCTAATACGTTTTATGGTAGCCTATATGTCCAACTAATAGAGTATCATGGTAAGCCTTCATAATCTTTTCTTTTATTTTTTATCCTAGGGTAGGGTATATTCTATCTTTGTAGAGAATGAGTTCTTCCATCACCTTATATTTGTCATCTTGTAGTTTTCCTTCCAATATGTCATTTGTCGTTGTATCTTTGGCATATTCTGCAAGAATGGAATTCTTCCAATTTATCGAGATAACAATCATAGAGTATAGATGAGGTCTTTGAGACAGAGCATCGGATACAACATTATTCTTCCCCTTCATGTATTCAATGTCAAAGTTGTAGACTTGCAATTTGCTAACCCATTTCTGCTACCTATCATTCAAATCTTTTTGGTTCATGAAAAATATTAGGCTATTATGTCAGTTTTGACAACAAACCTTCCACAAACTAGATTTACCTAAACTTGGATAAGGCATGCATTATAGCCAACATTTTCTTATCATTAATGGAGTGATTTCTTTCTATTTCATTGAGTTTGTGACTTTCAAAAGCTATAAGGTGTTTGTTTTGCAGAAGTACAGCCCCAAATCCTTCCCCAAAAGCATCACACTCTAGCTCAAATGGTAGTATGAAGTCTGGTATAGCTAACACTGGGCAGGAACTCATTATTTCTTTAAGTTTTTCAAAAGCTTGTTGGGCATCTGTACTCCATGAGAAAGCACCCTTCTTAGTTAGGTCTATTAGTGGGGCAGTAAGTCTTGAAAAACCCTTAACAAATATTCTATAATAGTTGTAGAGCCCTAGAAATCCTCTTAGATGAGTTAAGGTTCTTGGTTTTGGCCAATCTTTTATTGCTTTGATCTTTTCTTCATCTACGCTAACTCGTTGGGCAATGATTTTGTGCCCTAAATACAAGATCTCATCCATTACAAATTCACATTTAGACATCTTAGCAAATAATGACTATTGTTCAAGTGTCCCCAACACTTCATCAATGTGTCTTAAGTGGTCTTCCCAAGTTTTGCTATAAATCAATATGTCGATGAAGAACGCCAAAAGGAATTTTCTTAATTGGTTGTGGAATATATGGTCCATGCAAGATTGAAATGTGGCAAGGGCATTGGTTAATCCAAAGGGTAAGACTAGGAATTCAAAATGCAAAATGTAACATCTAAGGACAATTTTAGGAACATCTTCTTTCTTCATTCTTATTTGATGATACTCAGAACGTAGGTCAATCTTTGAGAAGTACATTGCCCCATGAAGTTCATCAATTAACTCATCTACCCTAGGGATGGGATTTGTTTGTTATTTTGTTGAGAGCTCTATAATCTAACCTTAGTTGGAAAACTTGCCAAAAACTCGCGAGTTTTTTTAGAAAACGAGTTTTTGGTGCATTGCAAAAACTCACCAAGTTTTTGGCAAGTTTTAAAAAAAACTCGCATGACGTGTCTTAAGCCCACAGCCCGAAAAAAAAGGCATTTCATTTCGTTTTTTCAGCTATTCTTCACTCTTGCTTGAGCAAAAACCCACTCCAAACCATTTTGCACCATTTTTCAGTGATTTTGCATCGAGGAGATGAGATTTGAAGGAGATTTTCATTGAATTTCAAAGGCAAATTGGATTTCCAGGTAGGCTTTATAATTTTTCTTGTTCTTTCTTTTTTTTTATTTTTTCTTCATTTTTGTTGATTCTATGTTTAAAAAACATCATGAATGTAGTGTAAAAAAGATTTAAATACATTTATATTGTTTAAAACAAGATTTAGATTCATCAAAACAAGAATTTTTGACACATTTTTCTGATTTTTTTACATATTTTGCTTTTTTTTAAAATTTTCTTCAAACCTTAGTTATTTTTTTTAATTTTGAATCCTCTTTTTTGTTGAAAACATGTTTACAATCTTAGATTAGCTTTATTTTTTACTAATTTAACGTAATTTTCTGAATTTTTACATTTTTTTCACTTTTTTTTTCAAAACCTAGTTTATTATTTTCTTTTTTTAATCCATTTTTTTTTATGAAAATGTTTAGAATCTTAGATTAGTTTAGATTTTTACAAATTTAAAGTAATCTATTTTGATTTAATCTAATTGAGCTTGTTTTTAAATTTTCTATCAAAAATCTAATGAGTTGTGCTTTCACTTTGTCATTGTGTGTGGGTTAATTGATAATGGCTTCTAAATCCAGTTCTACCTCGGTCTTAGCCCCATCCGTGCGTGGGGGATTTGTAGGCACTCGTCCAGCAAGAGCTAGAGATCCTTCTTGGAAATATGCATATCAAGGACCCGAACCTGGATCAATCTTTTGCATTAAATGTAAAAATGTATACCATGGAGGCATCAATCACCTCAAATACCACCTTGCAGGCATCCCTCAACATGATGCTAAGGCTTGTCCAAACACGAACAAGGAAATAAAAAGACAAATTCATGCCATACTTGCAGCCGCAAAAGAAAAAAAATTGCAAAGAGAGAAGGCAAAAGCGGCAATGCAAGCAACCATAGCTTCTTCTCAAGGTGCTCCAGTCAACCTTGAGTCAGATGATGATGTAGCATGCATAGTGGGCTCTCTTTGTGGTCCACGTGTGCAAAGGCAACCCATCACCACCTCGAGCCCTTCATCTACCTCTAGTCGAGAACCAAGATCAGCATCTACAAGTACACGCATGCATGATTTTTTTGTGCCTAGAAACACACCTAGTGCACAACCATCCTTAGAGGCAATTGGGTGGAATAGTGAGGTGCATGAGCAGGCAAACATTGCTTGTACGGATTTTTGGTATTTCAACAACATCCCTTTCAATGTGGCAAGCTCGCCTTACTAGCACAATTTGGTGACCGCATTGACAGTTGCAAGGAAAGGCTACAAGGCGCCTTCTCACAAAGACTTGAGTGGGAGGTTAGTTTATGTTCTTTAATTTATGTTTTTTAAGTTTAATTTATGATTAATTTAAGCTATTTTTTTGTTTACAAATTAAAATTGTGTACTTAATTTCACTTTGTACTTGTAGGTTGCTTACTAGTGCAACTAAAAGGGTAAGGGCAGCGATAGAAGAACAAAGAAGAATGGAAAAAATATGGCTGCACTATTCTTTCTAATGGGTGGACAAATGGTAAAAACCATACCATCATTAATTTTTTGGTTGCTTGCAAAGATTAGGTGGTGTTCTTGAAATCAATAGATGCCTCCAACATAGTTAAAAATGCAGAAAATTTGGCTAAAATGTTGGAGCAAGTGTGCATGGAGGTTGGGCTTGAAAATATGGTGCAAATCATAACTAACAATGTAGCGGCATATGTGGCAGCAGGAAGAATCCTCCAAGATAAACACCACACAATTTTTTGGACACCTTGTGCTTCACATGTCCTTGACCTTCTTTTGGAGGACATACGCAAATTAGATTGGGTCACACCAATTGTAGAGGATGCAAGGAGGATCACTAAATTTATCTACAATCACCCTTGGGTTCTTCACTTGATGAGGGAGCACAACCAAGGGAGAGAATTGGTGAGATCCGGTGTAACAAGGTTTGCAACGATTTTCTTAACGTTGCAAAGCATTCTTGGTGCATTGACAGCTTTGAAACAAATGTTTGTGAGTCAAGCATGGCTAAACTCAACTTATTCAAAGAAGTCGGAAGGAGATAGAGTTACAAGCATTGTCTTCGACGTACTATTTGCACAAAGAACTACGGAGATTGTGAAGGTAACTTCAAAACTTTGAATTTAAATTCATATTGAATTATTTTTTTTAATGTCTTTCATTCTAAATTTGTAAATTGTAACTCTAATCTTTTTTGCACTTTTAAATTTATATTGTAGGTGTCAAAGCCCTTGGTTAGAGTTCTCTACTTGGTGGATGGGGATAAAACCCCAATGGGGTTATCTTTCTGAGACCATGGATAGGGCCAAGGAGGCTATTAGAAATTATTATAAGGGGGAATGCCTCAAGTTTGATCCCATTTGGGAGATTATTGACAGGAGGTGCAGTAGGGTATTTCTTGAACCCCTGTTTATTCCATTCAGGCACCTATGCAGATCCTACTGGAGAGGTTATGGAGGGCCTCACTACTTGCATTGAGAGGATGACACCCAAGGCTGAGGTGGCAGACCTCATTGATAATGAATTGCAAAGTTATAGGGAAAAAGGGGTGCACTCTTCTCTTTAGACCTGGCAAAGAGAGCACTAATGAATCAGCCACCAAGTATAAAATTTGAAATTTACAAGTTACAAGTTACAAAAATTGATAATTAGATAATTTGATAAAATATGTTTTGAACTTTAGACTTTCCTTTCTAAGTTTCTAACTCTTTTTTTTTTTTTGTAGATGTTTGGTGGACAAATTGGGGTGGAAAAACCCCAAATCTTCAAAAATTTGCCCTTCGTGTCTTATGCTAACCTTGTAGTTCGTCCAATTGTGAGCGCAATCGGAGCTTGTTTGAGGCCATCCACACAAAGAAGAGGAACAAACTAGCTCGAAAACACCTCAATGACATTGTCTTTGTGCAATATAATCTTCAGTTGCGCACAAGAAAGGTAGAGGAAATATCAGATAATCCAATTGATTTGGATGAGATAGATCCATACAATGATTGGATAGGGTGGGAGGAGCAGCCTCCATTGTTTTCCAAGGATGACATTTATGATTTAGAGCGACAGGCAATGGAGGAGGGGGGTGGATTTGTATTCTCATTGGATGACCTTGAGGAGGAGTCATTGCCAATGCCACCACCAGTAGTTGCAGCAGGATCTACATCCAGGATGGAGGTTGAGGAGCCACAGCCACAGCGGGAGCAGAGTCCTATGACTAGACCCTCTCCCCTAGTGAGAACTAGACAAGGGAAGAGGAAGATGTAAATTTGTAAAAACTGAAATATATTAATGTAGCATTTACTTTCAATTTTACAAAAACAATTTGCTATTTTCATTTTGTTTCAGACTATCATATCAGCACATTGATCATTCCACATGAGGATGCCATTTTGTATATAATTTTCTTTCAAATCAATCAAATACGGCTTGTTTCTTCTATGTACTCATTTATTGACTCATTGGATGCATCTTATCTTTGAATTTTGCAACAAAAAAAAAGTGTTTTTAGTGAAGTTTAAGCAATTTTTTAAGTTGTCAAGTTTTTTGCCGAGTTTTTTTCGAACCGAGTTTTCCGGGCTTGCCGAGTACTTGCAATTGGCAAGTTTTCCAACTATGATCTATGCACATCCTCATAGTGCCATTTTTTTCTTTACTAACACTATGGAAGAAGCAAAAGGCTAGAACTAGGTTATATATGCCCCATTTCAAGTAACTCCCTAATGGTTTTTTCAATTTCTTCCTTATATTTCCTAAGGTGGCGATAAGGTGTGGTGATGACAAATTTTGTCCCTTCTTCTGGTTCAATGGTATGTTCAAAACCGCTTTTTGGAGGTTGTCTTGATGGGATATCGCTAAAACTTACGCTTATCTAGTATAGGTTGAATATCAACATGTATTGTCTTACCTCCTTCGTTATCAAGAATCATACATTGCACTACCCACTCTACTTGCCCGTGCCTAAAAGCTCTTTCCATCCTTTTTGATGATACTACTCTTGGAGACCCATCTGATAGGCCTTGGAAAATTACTTCTTGGCCATTGTGTTGGAAACAAAGTTCTATCTTTTGAAAGTCTCAATAATATCTTCCTAAAGAATGTAACTATTGGATACCTAGAACTACATATGTATCTCCCATATTTGATACATAGAAATTTTCATTTATTTTATGTCTTCCTAAGGTGATACTTAGTTGATGAATCATTTGTGTGCAAGGCATAGTGAATCCACCCACCATAACTAACTTGAATCCTTCAAAATTTTCAGTTTCTAGTTTCATTCTTGTCACTAAACCTTCATCAATGAAATTATGGGTGGCACCACTACCCACTAGGACAGTCATTTTCTGTCCTTTTATTAGAACACTACGGATTTTGAAGGGGTGATATTTAGGTGCTCCCAAAAGTGTGGCTAAGGTACCACTTGCATTTTCTTCATCTTCCTATTTCCTTTTCTTCCTTTGGGGTTCAAGTTCTTCTTCACTCATGTTTGTATCCAATATTGCTTCTAAATTGTATGCGTGTCCCCTTTTTGCACACCTACGGCCATACCGCCATTTCTCCTTAAACTAAGAACACATCCTTTCTTTCGAAGCTCTTCCTTGTCTTCCTTTGTACTAAGGGATCGAGGAGGAAATGTCTTTGGTTGCCAATTTTCTTATAGGAAGGTTAGGTATGTGTGCTTGAAGGTAGATTCTTTGAATTGTTGTTGTGGCTTCTAACATCAATACTTTTTGGATTGCATCTTGAAGTGAAGTAGGATCAAGAGTGCCTACCAAGCCAAAGATTGACTCTTTTAATCCCTCAATAAATAGGTATGTGAGCCTACCCTTGGTAATACATGGCACCATAACAAAAATTCTTTGAAATTCCACTACACATTCCTCTAGTAAGCCTTGTTGTTTTGATCAGGTCAGCTCCTTGAAATGCCTTTCGAGATGCTTTTGATCAAATCAATAAATAAGTTTTTGTGTAAATTCCTCATAGGTTGTTATGTTTTGATCCCCCTAGGTGGCCATTCCATAGTGCCACCAATCGTGTGCAATCCCCTCTAAGTGCAGAATGGCGAATTTAATAGCATCCTCTTGAGTCATGGGGCTAAGGGAAAATAGGTGTCAAGTTTTTGGATCCATGCCCGTGCAATGACCTTCCCCAATACATCAAAATTGAGAAGAGTTATTTTACTCACTCTTTGTTGTAAATCTTTGTTGGGTTGCTTTCTTTCTCTTCTAGGAGTTTTTCTTGTTCTTGCATCATAATATTCTTTAAAGGGAATGTCTCCTAAGGTTAAGGTCAATTCTTGAATATGCTTCTATACATTCGTCAAAGCCATTTGCTCCTATGTTGGGTTCTTCTTCTTCCCCTGGTTGTTCTTCTCTAGGTAAGAAGGTAGGCCTAGTTAATCTAGGTGATGATCTTATTGGCATTCTATATTTTCGGAATGGTGGGAATTTGCATCTCTTCCATTGGTTGGGTTGGGCGTAAGAGTATTAATGGAGTTGTTTATGTTTTGGAGGGTTTGGAGAAGCAATTGTGTTGTCTTCTCATGTTGTCCCATAAAGGCCCTCAATTCATTTCCTAGGTTAACCTCATGGTCACCCATTGTATTGCCTCTAATCGGTTTTCTACTTGCCTCTAGTTTTCTCCTCTCTTTCCAAGGCTCTTTAAGCTCTTTGGCTTAATTGCATACACCAATTTCCTTTTCGATCCTCAAGCTGGTCGGATCAAAGCTCTGATAGACTGATACCAATTGTAATGTCCCCTTTTGGAAAATTCCTAATTTTAGGCCTGCAAAACAATAGTAATCAAT
Organism: Sequoia sempervirens; assembly: GCA_007258455.2. Lineage (NCBI taxonomy): Eukaryota > Viridiplantae > Streptophyta > Pinopsida > Cupressales > Cupressaceae > Sequoia > Sequoia sempervirens. The sequence goes on from VDFB02047397.1 coordinate 114,862,586, forward strand.
AAATTTTGATATTAATAATGAGTATCAATTTTACGATAATATTCAAATAAAATATTATAATATTGAGAGCAATACATCATAGTTAAAACATCATAATATTTAGATTCATAGTTCATAGCATTATTAAAATTTGAATTCAAAATACCTTAACATCATTAATGATTATTCCAAGGCATATTTCTATAGTCAACCATATTAGGAATTCACTGGAAATGCTTGCAAACCGCATTCTCAAGGGTGGTGGCCCTTGTATTGTGAGAGCATGGAATGATTCTAGATCCATTTCATCCCTCAATCCACCTTGGAGGCTGACCATCCTCCTCAATCAAGCCCAAGAGCACCATTTGGCCTCCTGGTCCACGAGTATGGTAGAACGTCCAATTCATCTATCTCGAGGTGTCGTGCTTGATAAGATACATGAAGGTTGTCCTCTTCAGCCAAGCCCAAGAGTACGGAATGGATTTTGGGTCCATTCGGCCTCTTGGTCCACAAACATGGCAAAACCTCCTGCTCATCCATTTCAGAGTGGCGTGCTTGATATTAAGAATTTCTAGTCCTTCAACATCTCGTGACTCAGAAGGTTGATCAGCCTCCCTATGTGCAAAACACTTCTATAAATTCAAAATGGATTGTTAAGGGAATTTGCTATATCAATTGCTAATAAAATATCATTATGCAATTATAATGGATTTACATGGATTTACTTCCAAGTAGCTATAATAACTTAATTTCTACAATTAAAATATATATATATTCTAATTTATGGTCTAAGATTATCTTTTAAACTTACTTCCCAATAATTATTTTGCTGAAAACTGTTAGTTTTAGGATCAGAAATGAAATAAGCAGAAATACACAACACAATAGACAATTAACACAGCGGTTTACCCTAGGAAAACCCTCCTCCTCGAGGGAGAAAAAACCAGCCAAAATATATCCCTTATATATTGAATGAAAAGAGTAGAAACCTGCTTTACAACTTGGCCAAACACAAGGCCGATTTGATGCAATGGATGATAGCACCTCTCCTAGATGCAAATATACAAACACATATGATTTCTCCTTGATATCAATCTGCTTGAAGCAATATTATGATCTGCTGCAAAAGAGCGAACTCTCTCTTGAAGTGCGAATTGTTTCTTGAGAAAAATCAAATGATCATTGCTTGGTATATATACAAATCAAAGGCGTCTTTTCATTTAGAGTCGGCCTCTTTCACAAAACAAGGCGACTTTTTGTTTGAGTTGGCCCATAAAAAATAAATTAGTATTTATAGCAAGTCCGACTTGCTTTTATTTATTCATCATTTATTATTTAAATTCGAAAGAAAGATATCTCCCACCACTATAACATCAACACTCACTCTTAGCTAGGGAGGTATCTTTCCAGATATCCATGTCATGTAGTCTCCCAACATGACACCCACGATGGCTACACCCATTTGTGAAAAAGAGTTCAACATGGAGTCTCTCAACGTGATATCATCATGGAGTCACTCAACATGACTTCCACCATGGCTACTCCCATGTGTGGAAAGAAACATGTGCACAAGTACCCATCACGGAGTCTTTCAACATGATGTCATCATGGAGTCTCTCAACATGACGTCTCATCTCAGTCTCAGAGATGAACAAGGGCTCGCACCTCATATTTCTCTGTCTCAGAGAAATATACACTACAAGGGCTTTCACCTCATATTTCTCCATCTCGAAGAAATATACAATACAAGGGCTTTCACCTCATATTTCTCCGTCTCAGAAATATACACTACAAGGGCTTTCACCTCATATTTCTCTGTCTCGGAGAAATATACATTACAAGGGCTTTCACCTCATATTTCTCAGTCTCAAAGAAATATACATTACAACAAGTCCTCATGATGATGTGACTCCCTTTGAACCTCCAAATACAGGCATCAACCTCCTGACCTCCTCGTCCAAGGTTGCCTCTGTTGGTATGTCAAACTCCCTCTGAATGTTATTTCCTCCTCTTCGAAGAAACTAATTGACTTTAGAATAAGAAACCTTCTTAATTGACTTTAGAACTTGGCTCCTTCTGAGATGTCCCTATGTCAATTTCCGCAGTAGAAACATGTTGAGTAGACCTTAATTTGCAATCTCGAGCAAAGTGACCATACTTGTCACACCTGTAACATTGAATGTGAGAGAGATCCTTCTTCTTCTTCGGTTCTGGGGTAGAATTTGGTTCTCTGTCTCTATTCCTCTTTCTTCCTTTGCCTCTTTCTCTAGAAGTATGTGTAGCAAGAACTTGATTTTCTACATCATGATAATTTCGCCCAATTCCTCTTGTTGCCAACCTAGACTCTTCTTGAATACAATCAGCTCGAAGACAATCAAACTTGGGCAACTTAGATCTCCCACTAATGCTTTGAATAAAGGGTTCCCAAGATTGAGGAAGACCACATGACAAGATCTTTGTCTGCAATTATATCCCCAATATTGCTCAACTAATCTCTCAAATCAACAATCTTCATAAAGAATGAGATGACTGAATCATCTTTAACCATTTTTACATGGTGAAGTTATTGTCTCAAAGGAAGGGCTCTGCTGGTGTTGTTGATCTCATACAATCCTTTTAGAGTATCAAACATTTATTTAGATGTCTTCAACTTGGAGATGATTGGTACTAGGTGATTCATCACAGAGTCTATCATGATCTTTCTAGCCTTCGTGCTATTTTTCTTCCACTGGATTTTCTCAGTATCATCGGAAGGCTCAGGCATATCACTTTCCACGAAATCGAGAAGATCATTCTCCTCTAATACAATGAGTACCCTGGGTTTCCAAGAGTTGAAGTTTGAGGCTCCATCAAGCCTATCTTCTACCTTGACACTGTTCACCATTTTCTTTTTCCGCACAATTTCACCTTCAAAGATCTGCCCTTAGGTATGAATAAATTGCAACCTTAGATCTGCAATACTTTGCCTTCAAGATCTGCCCTAGATGAAAAGTTGACTTGACTGCTTAAACAAATCTGATTAGATCTTTTCTTAGACCCGCTCTGATACCATGTTAGTTTTAGGATCAGAAATGAAATAAGCAGAAATACACAACAAAATAGACAATTAACACAGCAGTTTACCCTGGGAAAACCCTCCTTCTCGAGGGAGAAAAACCCAGCCAAAATATATCCCTTATATATTGAATGAAAAGAGCAGAAATCTGCTTTACAACTTGACCAAACACAAGGCCGATTTGATGTAATGGATGACAGCACCTTTGCTAGATGCAAATATACAAACACATATGATTTCTCCTTGATATCAATCTGCTTGAAGCAATATTATGATCTGCTGCAAAAGAGCGAACTCCCTCTTGAAGTGCAAATTGTTTCTTGAAAAAAATTGAATAATCATTGCATGGTATATATACAAATCAAAGGCGTCTTTTCATTTAGAGTCAGCCTCTTTCACAAAACAAGGCGACTTTTTGTTTGAGTCGGCCCATAAAAAATAAATTAATATTTATAGCAAGTCCGACTTGCTTTTATTTATTCATCATTTATTATTTAAATTCGAGAGAAAGATATCTCCTGCCGCTATAACATCAACAAAAACTATTTATTTCCAATCGATATCTTATATTTCAATTCCTTATTTTCCTTTTTCCAAATTGATCCACTTGATGCCTCTCCCCACTCATTTGTTCTCCCTTTTATATCTTCTATGGTGGGGACAATCACATCCTTTCATTGGTTATCTTAACAAGGGACACATCCTTCCACCACCAAGTGCACTGCCAAACTCTCTTAATTATTAATTATTTATTTTCTATGGAATCACTGCATTATCAGTCTTCCTTAATTAATTCCCATAAATCCCTTTGAAGAGTCACCTCTTTCGTCTCTTTGGTCAGTGAGTGTTATTAATCCTAGGCTGCAATTATGGGGTTGTGATTTATGGTGGGGGCATGACACCTTGTTTAATGAACAAATTGATTATATCATAAAATATTTTTGGTTTTGTTTTATTTTATAATTCGACTAATCAATTATCATACAAAAAAACTCAATGTTGAAAGAACAAGGATTGCAAATTTTGTGCATCTCTTCTTCTACACTTCATGCAACCTAAAATAAGAAAAACAAAACACAAATCCTTGTGTCTTGAGCCTTTGCATTATGTTATGTAATAAATTTTAACCATCAACTTCATTTCTTGCACTATCACTATGGGTTCTCAAGGCATAAGTGGCAATGAGGAGGTTGAGAATCCAAACATTGAAATTGAAACTGAGAGTATAGAAGTGGGGATAAAGGACAGTCAAGGAAGTTAGTTCTAGTGCTTCCCATTTCAATCGCCCTTCCAAGTTGTTGGAAGATTTTGCCAAGGATACCTTCAATAAAAAGGCCCCTTTAAAACAATTTGTTTCCAAGATACAATCAAAAAAATTTAACAATTCTTGAGAGACAAGGCTATGGCAATGTCATTTTTGTGGCCTTGAATCCCAAGGCAGCATTACTAGACTTACTACCCATCTCCTTTACATTTTGAACTAAGGCATTGGAACATGTTGCAAGTTATATCACTAAAAAATAAGGCACAGTTTGTAATGTCCCCTTTTTCGTGAGCAATGGAGTTTAGAGGAATTAGCCTATTCCTGATCCTCGTAGGCTAATGGGGCTTGATCAGAGGATTGTTTGGCAGATACCCAATTGATTGGTTGGCTCATTTCGTGATTCAGTCTACATATGGAGGTGTTCTAATGATTTCTTGATATGTTTCTATTTTTAGAAACCTCATGTTATAAAGTAATGGTATGTTTGCACTTTATGTTATGAATAATTATTTTATTATAAAGTGCAAAATAATAAAATAATAAAATAAAATAAAATAATATTCCTTCTAGAAGGTGACTTGGGAAAGTTCTAAAAGGAGGCCGACCTCTTGAGGAAAAAGTATAAATAGACATCATGGGCTTCATTATCATCATCCAGATTTGTTGTTGTTGATGTTGATGTTTGATGGTTGTGGAGCCTAGGGTTTCTGCAGTTTTCTTTGGCCATTGAGAACGAAAACTCTCAATTGGTGAGCAATTTTGAGGGTGTGAAATATCACTTGAATTATTGCAAAGTTGAGGAAGTTGCTTCAGACTTTCTACTTGTACTTCAAAGCAAAATTTTATGGCCTTTGGCCAAATTTTGGTTGTATTGATTTGAGGAAATCCATTGCAGATTTTGGAGGCATTTTGGAGCTTTGGAACTTCATCATTGGGTCGATTTCATTTGTTGCACATTGCTGTTATAGTTACTAGTCATTTTCAGATTTTAATGGAGGAGAATTTTGCATATCATATTCAGATTTTTGCTTGTATGGCCTCATTCGTGTATTGTTTCTTTGTGGGTATTTGAGCATTCATCTTGGAAGAGCTTGGCAATCATTTTGGAGTATTTTGGAATAGCTATCAGGTTGCTGGTAAATAATTTCAGTGGTCTGATATACTACAGCAAGGGCACCATTGGCAAGACATTTTTGTTCATATCTCATCATCGAAGCATCCTATGGTTTTGGGTATTGTTGCATTCAATTGCTATCACCGAGACAATCATTTCAAGGACAAATTCGAGGAAATTAGAGGCTGTATTTATTTTTCTAAAATATTGCCAAGCAAGAACAGGGGCGGCTACTTGAGCAATTCGATTTGGGCTTGGAGAATATCATTTGAACTTGTTGTTGATTGCTACTTCATCTTTCATCCAAGGCACTTTTTGAGGCCAGGTTCTTCACATTTCTATCATCTTCTAGCATTGCATTTAGCATAGTTATATTTGCAGCTGTAGGTGTGCATTGTACCAGCATTATCATATTTTGAAATTAATGTAAATGCCAAGAGTCTTGGCCATTTGTATGAGCTTTGTATTAGGTATTTCATTTCAATTAAGGAGATATAAATTGCTGGTGTCATTTGAGCAATTCAATATCATTTGTTTTCAGTTTGTTAGTTTATATACCAACTGTTTATTAAAATACCAGTTGGCTGTAGGTGATCATTTTTCATGCTTAGTTCATATATATGCATTGGATATTGCCACAATAAGTTGCACATTCATGTTAGGTCATTGTTTAGACAATTTAGAGTCATTTATAAGCATTCTCGTTGATGCTAATTGAAGAAAAGATCCATTAAAGCAAACTGAAATGTTATATCAGTCATATGACCCTTGTATGCAAAGTGTTTGACAAAATTACTAAGGCCAAAAATCAGAAATTTTCAATCAGATTTGAGTAGGGTCATCATAGAGATCCAAAGACCATTTGGTAGCAATAGTAAGCATGACACACCATTATGACACTGGGGGCTACTAGCACATCTTGACAGCCACAAGTACCTCTATTTTAGTCCACTACATCAGAGCCTAAGGGAAAACACAGGGTGACAAGTTCTCCCAAGTCAGTGGTAGATATGTTTGGTGTTCAAATAAGAGATAAGGCAAACGATGCCATTGTCAAATTTTCTTTGTCAATGGAAGTCCATTACATATTGCCTGCTCTCATTATATTGTCAATCTTTTCTTTGTCAATGGCAGTCCATTTCATGTTTCTTGCTCTCCTTATTATAAGGAGACTATGGCTAAAATAGTAAGATTGGGGCCTTCATATGTGCCACAGAGGGAGCAAAACTCAGGTATAGAGAAAATAAAAGCCAAATGAGTCACAAATGGATGCAACATAATCATAGATAGGTAGAGGGGAATTTGGCATTATACACTCATCAATATTATGGCAACATGTTCAAAGAACCCTAACTTCCTCTAGGTTGCTAATTATTCAAGCCTCAAGGAACCACAAGGATGCAAAGTTTTAGTTACACATCCTCAGATTTTTTAAGAGGTTGTCCCTAAGAATGTCGTGCACGTCATGACAGATGTCACCTACACATACAAAGTAGTGGAGAAGTTGGTTGAAGTGGCCTACAAACATATATATTGGACTACTTGTCTACATGCCATGAACAATGCACTCAAGGACATGGGAAAAATAGACAAGATCAACCAAATAATACTTAGTGTGAGAGACATGCAAGATGTCTATTTGCAATCACCACACGTCATATGCACTATTTTAGACCTCCTCCAAGAAAGAATTTCTCAGACTTGTCGTCACTAGATATGCCCCATATTTTATTCTCTTGGAGAGAATGATTGAGTTGAAAGAGCCATTGCAACTAATAGTCATTACATAGTTGTGGAACTGATACGTTAAGTCCATATTAGAGTAAGGGAAGGGGGTGAAGGAAGTGGTGAAGAGCAACAATTTTTGGGTTGATTCCAAATAGATTGTCTCCATCACATATCCAATTTTCACAATGATCAAATATGGGAACTCTAATGCTCCAAACTTTGGGAAGGTGTATGAGTGCATTAATAACATGCTTGATCAAATGAAGATGTACAAATGAAAAACCACACGTTGCAGTTCTATAATGAACACATTCAACCTATCATAGAGGTAGGAGAAGCTCAAAACTCCGTTGCACATGGTTGCTTATGCATTAAACCCAAAATAATATGATGTTAAGGCAAAAAGAGGCTGCATGAAGGCCATTCCAAAGATGTACAATGCTAAAGATGCCTACTATTAGTCGTGAGTGAACCAAATTTGCCACACTAAAAGGATATCCACTATCTCAATAAGAACAAGCTTGTAATCGTACTTAGTGCCTTGCATCTACTATAATTCTACAGCAGGATATATAGACCGGGTTGATTGCAGTAACCGACTAATTTAACCTCTCTATAGGTATGTAAATTTAGGGGGCTGTTGCTCTATGTTTTATTGTTGAGACAGCCCCGTGTAAGCTTTTAACATGAGTTACAAATCAAAAAATATATGCGCAATGGGGGTTCCATGCAAGGTGGCAGCTGCTGTATGTTTTACTGTGGAGGCAAACCTATGGAAGCTTTTGAATTGAGCTAAAAAAATGAAAACCCCCAACTAAAAGGCAGAGTCTTGCACCTAATTGTCAATTCTCCAGTCAATTGCTTATAAGTTTTCATTAATTTTAATTGGCTGTAGCTCTCTGATAAAATTCCTAATTGAAGGGCAGTATACTAATGAATGGTACCAATTTTAATAAAAATTTGAGAAAAGTCGCGTGCTGCCTCCCACAGGACACTAGATAAAACCCAGTGTAATAATATCGGGCATAATTATAAGGTCAAACTCTTTAACTAGAACCTGTATAAGGAAATCAAAAATAAAGAAACAAGGGTTGAAAACAATAAAACATAAACATACTTGGCAAATATAAAAAAGTGTAATTACAGTGTTTAAACAATTTAATAGTTTATACGGAGTACTCCAATTTAAACGACATAGAGTCACGGTGATCCAAAATAGCAGCCATTGCAACGTTTAATGGAAAGCTTACATCGTCGAAGAAAAGCGCATATCCTTGGTCTGCGAATCGACAGAGACCGTCGTGTTTTAGACTGATTGCCTGACGGATATGGGTGATGAAGTCGAATAATGTTTCGCCGGAGTCAACGAAACTTGCGCTCGGACCTCTGGATAATGCTTTCAGTGCGTCGTGCGCCCTGGGAGGCCAGAAAAACGATGTGCCACGAAGGATTAATGGAAGAAATGGGAGAACTGAGGGTCGACCTTTCCACGTCATTTTTACAAATCCCCTTTCGATTTTTCCAGCCTGTGTTACAGGGCTTCATTCACATTCCTTCTCCTTCGGCCTCCAGCAATATGTCCACTGGAATTGCTGTTGCCGCCCTTCTATTTTAAAAGGTTTCGCTGGTTTTAAAACTTGTATATGGTTAAGCTTGTAAACCCATTTCAATGAATTGTGTCGAGGGGAAGCAAACGTAAAATGAAATAAAATATATTCCAAGGGACATTTATTTTTTAGTTCCTGCCGTAATGCAGGTTACTATTACATTCCTTCAATATGCATTTGGTATCGGCCAATCACATTTATTTATTTTAATTACTTTTTGTTTTTATGGTGTGAATTTTAAAACTTATTTTTGATATTTGAGAATTAACATTTATCTCTTTTCTTATTCATCCGAGTAGTTCTATAAATATTTTTTGTTTAAAAAAATTAGAAAAATAGGAAGGCATAGATTGATTAAATAAAAATGAAATATTAAAGATGAGCGCTGGGGATACAAAATCCATTAATGCATAGTTAATGCATTAAATTGCATTTGGTGGAAGAGAAATTGTCAGAACCGTTGGATGGGTACACGTGGTTAGTGTGCTTTGATTATTAACATAGATTAAAGTGCAACAATTTGTTTTTAATTTATTTTGCAAGTCCCTGTTGGACAAAAGTTTACAGTGAGCTGGTGTTGTGGGAGTTGGAAGCAATGCAAGCAGCAAGGCTTTTGTGATTCTTTTTTTTTCGAAATAACATTTTCATCCCACTTTTGTTCATCTATTGTGGAATCGAGGGAAAATTGACATTTTCTTCACATTTCGTGCATACTCAAAATCTTTACACAGGTGAGCACACATTGTTTCCACTGAATATTGGTTCTCTCGAGTCTGAAGTGGGTTTCAATAGCAATTTCAGTTGTGCAGTAGTTTTTTTTAGTTGCATAACATACCTTAATTTGTCTCTGTGAGGAAAAAATTATTGGCTTGTAACTGAAGTTTCAAACATGAACTGGGTTTTTTAAATATTTGCAGTTTTGAGTTTGTTGCCACCAATACCAAATCTGTATACTTTTGATGACAGAAATTTGTTGCTAACCTCGTGTATGGTTTGAAATTTGAAGCAAGGTTTCTTAACAGTTTCAATTCCTAGGTTTTCAAAATATTTACAGTTTTGAGTATGTTGACTCCAATTCGTCTAAGCCCTTGTGTCTGTGATGCTCACTTTATTTGTTTTTCAATGGGTTTATAACACTATAGGGTTTACAACCATTCAAGAGCATAGGGTTCAGTGGAAATATTGGTTGTATTGCCTATGATGGTTTGGCATATATGAAGATTCTTATAGAAATCGACAGGTTTGGCCTATTTTTGGTACGGTTTTTTCCCATTGCGATAAAATGTGTGTTTGGGATCTGTCAACCTTCAAATGGCAGCCAACAAGTCTTAAAAATTTCTGCTCTAAAGCTTTTCTAATTGTAGACTTCATAGTATTCTTTAAACTTCCTATGTTAGTTGGGTATTTTTTGGCATTAGACATCATTTTAGTTTTAGGGCCTTGAATTAAAGGGATTCTGTGATTTAAAATAAACATAGGCTGTTTGGATAGTTAGCCTTTGTTTCAACAGTGTTTGGCTTTATTTTCCAGAAATTTCTTTTACCATCAAGCTATGGGTTTGAAGCTAATTGGCTTAAATGCATTCTATGTTCTACATAAAATTGAGTACATGTTAAGATCAAACCGCCATACAAAAGTTGAGGATTTGAACTCCATTTCTTAAAGGATATGTGTTTCCCATTATACCAGTAGACTGTAGAATACAAAGTTTGATAGAAGTCATAAATGAATGTTGCTTCTTATAAATTCTACGCAACTTCAAAATGCTCAAACGTGAAAAAACTAGGTATGATGTGGTTTCAAATAAATTTGTATTACCATGACACTCAAAAACTATTTTAAAAAGTAATGTGATTGAACTCAGCTTCCTCCTATGTTTGCTTTGGGTGTGGAGTGGATTTGGCACAACTTTGTTTTAGGGTATGACCTGGGTTTGAACAGAGCATGAGGTTCCTACACAAGTACATCAGAAACAAGTGGCAGAATCAGGTAGTGTACAATATACCTTGCTTAAGCCCTGCTTGGCTCTCACGAACCTAGAATATTCTAGGGGGTGCGTACATACCATAATTAGAATTTACCCACATCTTTTCAATAGGTGCTCTAGGCCAGGAGCAGGCCAAACCAGGTCTAGGGTTGAACCAAGTGAATTCTAAACATTTTTTGTTGTCCTTCCTATTGTAATTTGTTTAGAAACATTTTTCAAATGTCTATGTAAACTTAAGTCAATTCCACATGCAATAATTGAATGTACTCAATTCCTTTTGAATCTATGAGGTAAACTTAAGCTAGTTCCACATCCAGTGGTTAAATGTACCCAGTTCCTTTTGACATGTAAACCAAGCCATGAGCGGGACCTGGTTGGTGCAAACTAGGTCTAGGGCTGAACCAAGTGAATTATAGACATTATAAGTTGTCCTTCCTATTGCAATTTGTTTGGAAACATTTTTCAGTTGTCTATAAGGTAAACTTAAGATAGTTCCATATTTAACAGTTGAAATTCCATCTTTTTGGATGAGGATGATCCCTTTTGAAATGTAATCCAGCCCAAGAAAAGGACCTGGATTGAAATGGATGAGGATGGGGGCTAGAGGGGCATAATCTAGTAAATTTTACAACACTTCTCAGTTGTTCTTCCTATTGCAATGTGTGTAGAAACATTTTTCAGTTGACTATAATCTATAAACTTAAGTCAACTTCATATCCATCAATTGAAATTCCATCATATTAGATTGCAATGATAACCAAGCAAACTGGTTTGCAAACAAGTTTTCAACTTTGGTGTAATCCATTTAAAGATAAATATTGATATTTCAGTTTTTGTTGTGGCTTGTGTCTGTTTGTCCCTACAGGTTGAGATTCAATGATTTTGGTAATCTAACAGTTTTGGTAGACTTTGATTTTGGAATTTGGGATATATGCCAAGTACACATAAATAATGTTTAGATAGAAAAACATGCAAAAACTTGCCTCAATCACTAGTGTGTTTGTAGAAAAGTTTTTGTTGCATGAAAGTTTTTGACTACGTATTGTAGCAGCCTTCATTTGGTGCTTCTTGATTTGTTTTAAGAATTATAAGCTACCAAATGTAGCATCTATTAAAAATTAATAGTTTACATTCTTGGCAAGTACTAAGCGAGCCTCCGAGTACTTGATTTTTTTTCCCTGTGCAAGTTTTTGCAGGGTCTACTTGCCTAGTCTGCAAGGTGAGTCTAAGCGAAAACTTGTTGCTACGCTTAGTCAATGTTGGATAAAGAAAACTAACTTCACATGTCAACAAAGAGATGATATTATCATATTGTTATCAAATTAACTTGTAATTTTTCACTTGCCTAGATATGCAATTTATGATGATGATTTTAAAATACAATCATCATAAACTCATAATAGTTATGAGTTAGAAACTAGCTATTGTATCCATTATCGAGCTTTGCATGATGATGTGATTTTGTAATCTATATGTATTCAAGAATGAAATCTAATAGAAAACACTTCCGCATGGTTTTTTACTTTTTAGTGCCATTTGATACATTTTGTGCTTCAGTGAGTAAATTGTCTTGAATTTGTATGATTTATTTTACTTCATTTTCCCATTAGCAAACTGCATCCAAATACCTATGTTAATATCTTCCATTGTAATAACTACCTTACTAGTTCTATCATCTCTCTACCTTAACCTGAACAAGTAATTTTTTTTTGTATATTGTAAAATTGGCAAAGTTATTTTTTGTGGAATATGTCTGCCACTCCTAGTTGTTTCTCTACAATTGAGAATTACCAATTTGTTTCTTGAGATATGATAGGTTTTTGTCAACATTTGAGATATAGTTGATCACTCTCTGCATTTTAGTACCTTTTGCAAGTATACATAAAATACAATCTTTTTCTTGATATTTTTTTTTGATGCAGATGTCTTATAATCTAACTTGTGATTACCAAGTAGAATTTTTGCACTACCTTGGTCTATTGATCAAGATGCATGTATTCTTCAAGATCAACATCATCATCATCATTCACATTAGATGATGTTGGTAGATAAGAAGAACCATAGGTAGCTCTGCTGCCAATAATAGTAAAAGTGTGCTGGCAATTTGCTTCAAAAAGTGAACCTCGCAGTCTCTTCTTTAAGAATCAAGTATATTTGCGCATGAAAAGTTAGTGCAAGTGTTTGAGCGTTGGTTTCCACTAGCTCACAATCAAAACATTTAAATTGTTGTATTCAGAATCTGAGATGCAAAGCATTGGGTTTTCGTATAATGCCACTATCTCCACACACTGCCCTCAAAAAGGATGTTTGTTTCCTATCTTTCTCCAATGAAGAGAAAATCAAGACTTTAGTTTTGTTTCTATTTACCTACATTCATATTTCTTCGCAAAGGAGATGTAATATTTTCAAGTGTTCTATTGAATTGTGAGTTTAGACTTGGTGTAATTTTGGGAGTTTGCATTTTTGTAAAAAAAATTGGGCTTTGTTGCTATTTTCTTAGAAAGACAAAAAATTGTTCTTGGTTTCCTAATTAGAGCTTCTTACAAGAGCCAGTGATTCTAATTGGAGGAGGCAAAGGAGTATAGCAGGTGCAGCCAATTGTTTGACAATAAAGTACAAGGTGAGTTTCTAGAATCAACCTTTTGCTTTGTTTCAAATGGCATAAATATTTTTGAATATAGTAAATGTAAAAAAAAGCAATCAAAAGGATAGAATTTCTATTCTTTGAGTCTATGTGAAAATTATTGCCTTCCGCATAGTTGTGAAAGATAGAGCAGAAGGTTGACTCAAAAATCTCACTTAATCAAGACTGTACTTGTACTGATATGGTCACTTGTCTCCTAGTGCAACTAGAAGTATTCCTTCCTGTTATAAGGACAAGTTTGACAAATGAGTATAGTGAATGACATATGCTATATGATTCATAAAAATGAAGCAATTGGAGTCGATAAGTAGATCACTATTGCAATCATTTCATTAGTGAAATGTTGCACAAAGAAACATGCATTATTGCAATAACGTGATATCAGATATGCAATTAGTACACAATGTTTTGCTTTGTTAGCTAATCACATTGTATAATTTAAACATATTTCTTCCTATTTGTATAGTTTGAATATAAATCCATATTTTTAATGTCTACAAATTATTATAAACTTCTAATTTACGCGGGTTACATTTGCAACTGTTAAACATATGCCTTTGTATATGTACAGTTTGAATTTAGGAGCTTATTTTTAATATTTTAAAATTAGCATTTATTATTGCATTCCTTCAATATGCATTTGGTATGCAGCATCAACCAATCACATTTATTTATTTTAACATATTACTTTTTGTTTCTATAGTGTGAATTTTAAAACTTATTTTTGATATTTGAGAATTAACATTTATCTCTTTCCTATTCGTCTGAGTAGCTCTAGAAATATTTTTTGTTTAAAAAAATTAGAAAAATAGGAAGGCATAGATTGATTAAATAAAAATGAAAGATTAAAATTGACGGTTGGGGGTACAAAATCCATTAATGCATAGTTAATGCATTAATTGGCATGTGGTTGGAAGAGAAGCTGTTGAAACCGTTGGATGGGTACACATGGTCAATGTGCTTTGATTATTTAATATAGATTAAAGTCCACCAAGTCGCTATGGGTCGACTTATTATCACTTTGTGCGTGTTTTTTTGTTTTACTCTTTATTCTGCAAGTCCCTGTCCTATGAGAGTTTATTGTTTGAATTTTAGAGCTTATTTTGAATATTTAAAAATTAGCATTTATCTCTTTTCGTAATGGTAAGACTACCTCTATAATACATTTTCCTTTAAGGAAATTTGAGAAATAGGATAACACAATTTTGGACAGATATTTTGGCACTAAATGAATAAATAGACAAAAAATTCATAGATAAAAACTAGCAAGTAGGGGGTGCACAATCATTGAATGCATAGTTAATGCATTAAATCCCACTTGGCCCAATGATTACCCGCTGGAAGAATTGGATGCCTGCAGACGCTCATTATGATTTGTTCACTTAATGCCAATTAATGCATTTGATAGGAATCTAAAGTCTTGGTTTCTATTCATAAAAAACTTCAAGCTTTTTGCAGTTAGTTACTCTTACTATTGCTCTCCAAATTTTTCCTACAACATCTTTCTTGAGGTGACCATACAATAAGTGATTTACTCCAACATTTTAATAGCTTCATTGTACATACCATACATGGCATAACAACTTTAACCAAGAAACATCTACTTCTATAAAAAACAAAGCAACATGAATAAACAAATATCGAAGCCATCACATCAACAATAGTAATACCTCACAATGAACTCAATGTTTCTAATATTTATGCAAAACCTGCAACTGCCATAAATGAAATAATAGCACTCTTGCAAACAATTATTGCATACACAAATTCAAAAAACATGTTGTACATTATAGGCGATTTTAATGTAGACATGTCTTTAGAAAACAAAAGCAAAAGAATACTTCACAATTATATGCAAAACAACAATATACATTTTTTGTTAAACCCATCACACAACATGAACAAGCCACTGATTAACCACATTTGGGCTAACACAACTACAAGTATATGCTCCATTTACAAATTAGAGGCATATTGGACTGACCACAATCCAACTTTTCTAAAATTGCATCTTACCCAATAGATCAATTCAACTTTATACCACATATAACCCTATATCAATAATACATTCTGCAATACATTTTCCAATACTATATCAATTCATTGCAGGACATCAATGGATGCAACAAAAAGACAAGCAAAGCAAATGCAAACTACGCAAGAAGAATCAATACAACAGTAAAGTACTTATAGTATTATCCTTTCACACCCATTTTCCCAAATTACCAATATTAAAATAACATTATTCTAATTCTTTGCAGGACATCAATGGATGCAACAAAAAGACAAGCAAAGCAAATGCAAACTACGCAAGAAGAATCAATACAACGGTAAAGTACTTACAGTATTATCCTTTCACACCCATTTTCCCAACTTACCAATATTAAAATAACATTGTTCTAATTATTTGCAAAACAAAATTCAAAAAACCTAAGATCGTTTCAATCAAGTAGCTAAATGCGAAAAGAGTAGGAGACACTTTCCAAGGTGATGTGCTTGTCGTCTACAAAACAACATTAGACAAAGCCAACAAAACATGAGAAATGCTACGTGCTGATTTAATAGATGAGAAAGCATAAATGACGATTACATTAAATGCTAGTGGAAACCTTGTCCACCAACATGAACACAAAATAATTCTAGGATCAACAATTTCAATTTCAAATTTTGAAATTGCACCTAGAACAGATTATGACAGAGGCGATTGTGATTGCATTATGATTTTAACAAACACAAGAATAGTTGAAAACATCCCACACCTCTATCAAGAGTACAAATTAATTCCAAGTACAACTATCAACCAACTACTAACAACTACAAATGAGTTACCAACTAGAACAGTAGGTGTGTTGGTGGTTGGTGCCAAGAAAATAGGTAACCAGTTTGCAAATGATATCAAAGATGGTCGCGCTGACATAGACAAAGCACAGGTACATGTGTCTCCAAAACCTTTTTCCACTCATCCAATTTAAACCTCTTCTCATACTACAATTCTCTCTATGACAATTTATTTACAAAAAACTTTCTCATTGATTGACAGCTACAACTACGACCAACATATGAACAACAATACTTTGCAATAGAAGACCAGCTGCATACAAATAAAACTCCTGCAATGCTTTTCAAGAATATTGTAAAAAAAACATATCAAAAGAACACATTCCACACATGTCGCTCAACATTTATCTGCAAATTGAACGACGAAAGAACCATGGAAAAGTTGGATAGCTTACTACACTCAACATTTAAGGTAACTACTTTCAAAATTTTCAACTGTTACATTCAAACTTGTATTTTCTACCTCTTCTAACAACATTCAAACATATTTTACAGGTTTCTGGGACTTTAAAAGAAGCAAATGTATTTTCCAATCCATTTCATGCATGTTGTCCAAAATGCAAATACAAATTCACCAGTTATGGCACGCTCTAGGAGAAAATTGCTCACTGCAATCAATGCAACCAACAAGTCAGTTACACATATTGTTTGCATCTAAAAAATACTATCACAACATATGACAAACAAACAATCCACTGTTCAATTGACTAGCTCACCATGCAACATCTACTACCCACTCTCCAAAACATGAGCTATGAAGAATATATCAAAGACAAATCAGCAGTGATATTCACACTACGAGACTTTAGCATTGAAGGCCATTTCAGCCTTGACCAAAACAATGCCATAATTGAAGCTATTTTCCTTGGCAAATGAACAACAAATGCCACCACAAGGTAAAAAAATCACTCATATGCAAACTTATTTTCTTGGATATTTTAACACTTATTCTCAAATTCTACAAAAACTATTTCTCTGATACTAAGCATATTGCTGATATTACAAGGAACAAATTATACAAGAAAGGAGGCTGATATTTTTGGGATTTCAATTTTTTGGCTTTCTAATGTTCGAATGGATATCTCTGCTCTTCACATGTTGAAGATATGTTCAATTTGAAGAAACAATACTGCTATGATACATTTAAACAAAATTCAGTTGTTGCCATTGATGGTTCCAAAAAATAGAACAAGTCACATCGTAGGTTACTATTTTGAAGTCTTAGCATATACTAACATCTATAAATCTAATTTTCTTTTTGCACCTACGAAAATAGTTGTTCTCTATGTCCCTCTGACATATATGTTCAGTAATTATTCTGCCTATATGTAATATCCATACAATAGACTATGTTGATATAATGCTACTCAAACTCTGTTTACAGTTTAAAATAACTTATAAAGTGAAAAGGCTCTCTTTTGCATACTATGGTTTCCAACTTTCTACATAATTGCCTTCTTTGTTGACTACGCTGAGTACATGTGCAACAATTTTTTCCCCTATAGATTGCTTTAAATGCATCTAAGTGGTATTGATTGTAAATTCATGTACAGTTTTTGAAGTTTAACTTCTCTCTTACAAGAGATTAAATACATTATCAAAGCATCTCCTGCACATAAGCTAAAAATTTCAAAGTATTACAATAATTTCCTAGGCCTTCTTAGTACTTTCTCATTTTACACTGCATAACAGATTTTTGAGTTCTGACATTATTTTAGCCTGCCTATGTTTATCTGGGGTTAGTGATTAGAGTTTGTCTTTTAGAGTTCTAGAATGCTCATTTGAATGCCAATAAAATGGTGTCATTGCTGGCGAACTTAAGGATCTAGATTTATCATTAGAACCTTTGTAATTCAATTCTTGTATGCCTCTACTGAAGGCACTGGTTGTTGAAGTTACAGTTTTATGTTGGTTATTGATGAAACTTACCTTAGTCTTGAGAGTCTCTTCAAAATTCTTTGGATCAGGATGAATGTCTAATCAGATTTTGTTCTATTGTGTGTACTATTACAAACTTAAGTAGCAGAATATTACATCTAGCAATTGGGATGGCTGATGGTTTGTTTTTTCTTCCTACTTTGTATGATATTTGTGCCGAGTAATTTGTAATTTACATGAATGACTTTCATAGATCATGTGCTACATGTGACTTTGTCCCTGAGAAGATTAATAGCAATAACCAGTTGCATTGTTTGACAAACATCTTTGTGCCATGTTGAAGCTAACAATATATGTTCTGACTAGATATGTTCTTTGTAAATATTATGTATATGTGTGTTGTAATAGGTTAATTTATTTATAGATCCATTAGAGACACAAAATCTCTCGTTTATAAGTACATGAATAAAAAATGTAAGTATGTCCATAAACTAGTCTTCTAAGTCTTTTGTAAGCTTCTCAATTGAACTTGAAGAAAACCTTTACATTGCCCACTATATATCAAGATAGATTTGACTCCCAAAACTTAAAAGGAACTTTATGCTTGCAAGTCAATTTCATTCCTATGAAAAACTATCATGACCTTCACGACAACAACACAAAGCACCTCTGTCTTCACGGTTAAAAGTACTTAGGTAGCCTGTGCAACTGCTCCCATGTCATGTGCCCCATTTATGGGTTTCAATATGGCAAAGGCAGCACTGTGGGATTGCCTCTTTCTGAAACCTATGCCCAGTTTTGTCTAAACAACATTCTCCCTATTGTATATTGAATGATTAATTTGTTTGATGAGATAGATATTTCCAGATCTGCATATCATATTTTATTTGGAATTGTTGAGACATTAGATAAGTTGAATGAGATTTTTGTTCACCTAATGTTGTTGTTGCAAAGATTTCACTTGAAATTGAAGATCTAAAACTGTTTAATAGATTATAAACCCTACAGATCTTATAGGATATTGAGAATTTTCTGTATCCATATCTAATATAGTATATGTTAGCATGCAACTCTAACATCCTTGCTTGGACAACAAAATGTCCAACAATGTCAACCAATGTCACAAATAGCTAGTGAAAATATTACTACTAAGAAAATATCTCAATGTCAGCTAGGCATTCTATATCAAAATTTGTGAGAGACTCACAAACAATTTTCCACTCACCCTCAACTTCAAACTTTCCCTGATGTTCGGATTACAACATTTATTCACTCACCCTGATTGATTTTGACAATCCAATTGCCATTTTACTATACACTGTCATTTTACCCACTCCAAGCTCCTATTTTTCTGGCAACAGTCATTTTAGTGTTTTAGGTTTTCACATTTTATTTTTTTTAAGTCACTTAATAGTTCATGGTCTATGCATTTTTTGGTATTATATAAGAGATTCCTACTCCTATGACACATTCCCCAAAGACTTAAGGAGACTCAGCCAAATGTCTCTGAACTCAAAAGACATTCCCATACCCGTCTCCTTTACCAGAGATACATCTCCCTGTTACTCTGTAGTTTTTCTTTCAAGTTTCCTCTGACTATCAAGATTGACTTTACCTGGGAATCAACTACCATTTTTTTCATGATCTATAGACAAGTGTACGGATGTGTTTTTTAGAGAATAATTACTCTGAAAAACATTACTTGGGAGAAAACAAATAACAATGTCAGGTAATGATTTCTATATGGTTATTAGTTATTACATGGAGGTGTATTTCTAATAGTGTGAACTATCACTAAGAGTTCCTAGTCAACGTAAGACATATAACATTGAGCTCAAAGATATCATCAAGAAGTGACCATTACATGCTATGTTTATAGCCACACAAATACATGTTTGTTACAATTATACAATTGTTGCTATAAAGGTGTTCTTTCTTCACCAACAGAGAAAGACACTCTAGTTTCACCTTACCAAAGAAGTTTACCTAGCAGCAACAACCTTGGTTTGTGTGTTTTTGAGTTCAATTGCACACTCAAGAGCTGAATCGGCATGAAACAACAGTGATAGCAGGGATCACGTTGGTTTCTGTGCAGCAGGGAGATTTGTGTATGAAAGCATAACAACCTTAGTAGGTATCCTTCTTATAAACGCATATGCATACTTGAGCACCATCATTTATAAGTGCCAATCCAAATTAAAGAAATGTTGTTTTTGTTCTTTGACTAGAAACCTTACAAAAGAAGGTTCTATTTTAGCACTAAGTCAACTATTGTTCCATATTTACAAGTCTAAAAAATTCCTATATGTCTCCCCTGCTAATAGCCTTTATTTCTTATTGTCTACCCCAACTACTTGTTTTTGCTTTTTTAAGCATAAGTTTGTTTAAATTGACATCAAAATTTGTCATTAATATTAAGATTGATGTCTACTCAGATTTGAATTCATAGGGGATTTTGTTTAAACCAAGAAAGCAGTTTTACCATTAGCTAATAGGGCAACAAACATCTTCCATCTTGCTAAAAAAAAATTTTAGAGTCACTTGGAATTTTATTCTATGATTCACCACTGATCATGTGCTACATGTGAATCCATTTCATGCATGTTGTCCAAAATGCAAATACAAATTCACCAGTTATGGCACACTCGAGGAGAAAACTGCTCACTGCAATCAATGCAACCAACAAGTCAGTTACACATATTGTTTGCATCTAAAAACTACTATCACAACATACAACAAAAAAACAATCCACCGTTCAATTGAAAAGCTCACCATGCAACATCTATTGCCCACTCTCCAAAACATGAGCTATGAAGACTATATCAAAGACAAATCAACAGTCATATTCACACTGCAAGACTTCAACATTGAAGGCCATTTCAGCATTGACCAAAACAATGTCATAATTGAAGCCATTTGCCTTATCAAATGAACAACAAATGCCACCACAAGGTAAAAAAATTACTCATATGCAAACTTATTTTCTTTGATATTTTAACACTTTTTCTCAAATTCTACAAAAACTATTTCTCTGATAGTAAGCATACTGCTGATATTGCAGGGAACAAAGAATACAAGAAAGGAGACTAATGTTTTTTGGATTTCAATTTTCTCGCTTTCTAATGTTGGAATGTATATCTATGCTCTTCACATGTTGAAGACATCTTCATTTTGAAGAAATAGTACTGCTATTATACATTTAAAAAAAATAGTCGTCGCCATCTAATTTTCTACAAGTCACATCGTAGATTACTATTTTGAAGTCTTAGCTACTCTAACATCTATAAATCTAATTTTATTTTTGCACCTATGAAAACAATTGTTTTCTATGTTCCTTTGACATATATGTTAGGCAATTATTTTGCCTATGTGCAATATCCATACAATAGAATATGCTGATATAATGCCACAATTGCCTTTTTTGTTGACTACCTTGAGTACATGTGCAACAATTTTTTTCTTTGCAGATTGCTTTAAATGCATCTGAGTGGTATTTTTTTTCCTGTTGATGTTAGTTTCTATGCCTTTGTATTTTGTTAATTATATGATAACTGTAACTTTCAACATGTGTTTAAGTAATGATATTTCAATACGCTCAACTTTGTCTAAAACGTCTTTATTACTTGCTTTCGATTGCTGGAAAATTTTGTACTATGTGTCAACTGTAGCTCAATGTGATATCTATATGTTTTAATTATTCTGGGCAGATTAAATTTTGTATAATAAGTTGTATGAAGTTCCATAACTCTATGCCCTTAATTCAATCTGTGTATGTAATGTATATCTATTTTCACCAACATGCATCTTATGTTACACTACAATCTCACTGGGGTTTATCTGCATGACTTGGCTGCTAGTGCAAATGGATTATGATGAATGAAGTTCTTTATGCAACACTTGGATTGATTTGTAGGTGATGGATCCAAAAGCTTTATATCTGAATCCTTGGATATATCAATGAATTTGGGGTACTTGTATAGGGAATCAACTATAATTTTCAACTCTTATATCTATAATTTAATTATAATTCATTTTTGTGGGCATGTTTATTGTTTGTTTATGATGCAATATGAAGTACTTCAACTATTGTCAATGATGGGCATGTCTGCTAGAATGAAATTTTGTTGGTGTTTATATTTACGCATTCATATGTACAGATGGTTCAACAAATGAGGAAATGTAACACTATCTTAGGACACCTTCTTACACCCCCCCAAAGCTGTGGATGAGAGATACTTGAATTCATGTATTTATTCTTCAAATTTTCATCTTTTTATTTCAACCGTAGTTAGCATGTTTTAGTACCTATAGTGTTTCAATTGACTGTTTCTCTTTTTAAAGTGCAAGTCAATTTCTTTCAGCCTCAAATGATCTTGTGTAGTGGCATTCTATATGTAATGTAAAATGTGTATCCATTGAGGACGCTATTTGTTATATTTTATGGTATAAATCAAAATCCATTGGGCTATGATTTTTTAATGTTTTCATTTGTGTTTGGCCATTTGCATTGTTGGGCAGTGTTATCCTTGGTAAATTGGTATTTTTTAATTTTTCTATGTAAGGGGCCATGATGGCATTTGTAAAAACTTGTTGTTGGCTAATGCAAACTGCAGATGAATTGAGAAATCACCGCTTCTGATATATGCTCTTATGTCTATAAAGTCCTTAGTATTTCAATTGGTTTGCTCTTATGTTGAGGGTTTTGCTGTTGATATGCTTTCAGACAGTGTCATCAAATTTTATTCACCATTTGGCTTTCCAATTAATACAAAAAAGGCATTCGGTCATGTTAATTATTGGGGTGGAATAGATAATTTTTCCAATCTAACTGGTTTATGTTGTAAGTTTGATAAAATGTTATCTTCTGCCTTTGGTCAACAATTTTTAATTCAAAATTTTCTATGACAAGATGCTATTAAATGTCCTTAACACATCATTTTGTCCAATCTCATCTATTTGTGTCTAAGTTTTGATTAAATGTTATTACGTGCTTTCAAACCTAATTTTATCTATATTTGTATAGACAGAATGCAACAACTCAAATTTTAAGTATACACATTACATTTTTCCCTCCACTCTCCTTACCATCTAAATGCTTTCTACTTGTCAGCAGGAACTTATCACTTGTTAAATATAGAAACATCAAAATATATATATGAATAAAATATTAGAAAATATGATTTATTATAATTTAAAAATTAAAATTTATATATAAATTAATAAATATTTATATCTATAAATATAAATAAAATAAAATTTAATATAAATATCTTAAATGTATAGAGTTATTTTATTTTATTTTATAATTTTATTATAATAAAATAAAAAATTATGTCTATAAATATAAATAAAATAAAATTTAAAATAAATATCTTAAATGTATATAATGTTGAGCTATTTCATTTTACTTCAAAATTATTTAAGAATTATTTTATTTTACAATGAGTTCTTTTATTTAAAAGTACATGTTGATTTTAGATATTTTTCTTTCAATTATGTTTTCATAATTTCTTAAGTAAATAAAATATCTTTGTGTGTTATATTTAATAGTAAGTCAGTTCGAGATAGTTTCCTTTCAATTACGTTTTCCTTATACATCTTGTAGATTATGTCTCTCCATGTAATATCTCTTGAGTAAATAATTTTTTTTTGTATTTTTTTCATCTATTTATTTCTTTATTTGTGTATTTATTATACTTTAAATAGATATTAACATTTAATATTTAATTAAAAATATACATAATAATTTGTTAAATACATCTATATAAAACATATCAAGAGATATTAATTTGGAGATGTTTATCTAACTTATGTCATTAAGTCAATATATGCACCTTGAGACTAATATATCTTTGCATCTTTTAGATAAATGTATTTAAAATATTTATACTAGTGATTAAATTATAAAATTATAACTTGATAATAGATTGGCACATGTATGATATTATTAACTAGGGATGGCAAGGCTAGGAGGATATGACGATCTTGTGCTAGTATTCATTATTTCTTTATCATCATTCAAATAATAGTTGGTAATTTTTTTTGGATATTTTAATGTCCTTTCCACCTATAAGTTGTGTGATTAGTGTTTATGATGTTTATGTTGATTTTGGGTTGGATTGGAGGGTTTAGAAGCACTGATGTTACTGATGTGATTGATGTTTATGATGTTTATGAACTCGATGTTACCAATACGAGATTTCTACTCTTTTTTGTGGCTCTTGGGTGCCTAATCTAGGTTTACTAACAAAAAAAGTATAATATTAAAATTATATTGATCTATAATTGTTTTGATTATAGGGGAAAAATAGGTTTTGGAGGGATCCAAAACCCTTTTACAAACAAGTTTTGCAAGGACCTAAAACCCTATTAAGGCAAGTTTTGAAGGGACCTGAAATCATGTTGTAGATAGATAAATCATAGTCAACCAACAGCCTAACAATAGCAAACACCAAAAGAGAGACTAGACTACCCATGTTGTAAAAAACATGTTTTGAAGGGAACCTTAAACCCTCTACAACTAGGTTTTTACTGGGACCTTAAACCCTAACAATTCACAAACACAACTTGAAATAGTTAGGAAACAACACAACTTGCAACAAAGCATTTTCTTAGAAAAAACATCACTAAGCCAAGAAAAAAATGATGTAGAACATCCACATCACCCAAGTAGGTTCTCGTAAAGAGAAAACACAAAAAAAGGGGCAGCAAGAGCTCTCGTTAAGATCCTTCAATCCAACCAAAATCTCTACCTCAATAAGAGAGTTGAAAAAGAAGACTAAAAATAGGCTAGGAAGAGTCCCAATGATGCACCACGCAACCCACCAAACCAACTCAAACTCCACCTCTTAAAAAGAGAGCTCCCCTCTAATGGAGAGGATGAAATGAATACCATTTCTGCCAAAGCACCAATTTTCTAGCAACCTCAAACTCCACCTCAAAAGGAGCATTTTCCACCTCAAAAGGAATAGAAGAGGAGACCATAAAAGAGAGCTTCCCACCAAGTTCTCAGCAACCATCTCCACCTCAATAAGAGAGGACTCCATCTCCATAGGAACAATGTTCACCTCAATAGAAGACATTGACTACAAAACCCAAAAGAAAGGGCATCCACAAGATCCTTTGGTAGCCCAAGCTTCATGAACTTCAAAAGGAATGTTGAATACATTACATCTATCAATAGATGGGCTCTTTTATGCCACCAAACCATGTACGACAATAGATAAAACTTAAAACAAATCCCAACTAGATTCAAATAAAAGATGAGGGTGATAAAAATTGCCTTCAACTCCAAGAACATCTGGATCTTCAAAGAAGACTTTGGGAGAAGCCCAAATTGAACTCTCATCCTATAAAAATAGGACTCCAAGGTGCTAAAAATAGACCAGAGGCTCCACCAGGCACCAATGAGGAAGCCAAAAAGAACCAAGCAATGATCTTCCCATAGGAAGATCATCCAAGAAACAACAACCACCACTCTCCAAGAGCAAAAGAAATCGAAAGGAAGCTCAAAAAAAGACCAAACACTTAGGCCCTGAAACAACAAAAAATCTCCCTGGAAGGCTTGCAAACCACCAAAAACACCAAGAGCACCAACAAACAACAAAAGAAAGGAAAGGAAAGGAGAACCCACAAAAGAATAAAGTAATGATCTAGCCAAAACATTAAGCTCAACATCCTCCCCAACATGTTAATCAAGGAAAAGATACAACAAAAACTCTAAACACATTCCTTCCATAGGAAAATCGGACCTCACACCTAACACTCAAGATGAAAAATGCTCCAACAACCCACATGTTTCCAAATAAATCACCAAAGCACCAATACAAATGCCCTTTGAGGGAAGGAACCCAAATGTACCAAGAGAGGAGCGCAAATGCCAACTCCCAACTAAAGAATGGGAAGACAAGGAAACCCCGTGCAGGAAAAAGGTAGGGATTCAGCCACAACATCCTCCCTGACTTGCCAATCAAGGATAAAAACTAGCCAAATCTCCAAAAAAACTCTTGTCATTGGAAAACCAAACCTCACACCATTTGTTAGAGAGAAATAAGTAGGAGCACACTAATGGCTTCAGCCAAAGAATTAAAATAAAGGTCCATAGGGGGACACTAACTAGCAAACAGTGGCAACAAGAGGAACCCAAGCAGGAAAGGGGAAATCACGTAAGAAGAAATTTGGAAGCAGGTTGAAACAATAAGCACACCTTCTACCCCAAAACATCGGTCAGAGCCAAAGAAAGGCCATAAAAACTCCATAGAAGGAACCCACAAGGAAAACCACCATTCCTCAACAAGGAAACTAAGAGCAACCACCAAACACCAAAAGTAAAGGCCACCAAAAGGAGAACCCAGAATAAAAAGCAACAAAGAGGACCTAGGAGGGCAAGGGGAAACCACACACAAAGGATTTAGGGAGAATGTTGAAACAAGAAGCACAACAACTACCCCAACACACCAGTTAAGCCAAGGAAAGACCGCTTCATAGATAAAACACTTGCAAGGGACCCCAAGCACACACCAACAAATACTGTCGCAACCCTTTCTCATTGTGAGAAGCAAGAACATAGGAAACAAGGTTCGTAGGGAAAGAGGAAGCCTCATGCAAAAAACCTCTATAGAAGGAACCCACAAGGAAAACCACCATTCCTCAACAAGGAAACCAAGAGCAACCACCAAACACCAAAAGTAAAGGCCACCAAAAGGAGAACCCAGAATAAAAAGCAACAAAGAAGACCTAGGAGGACAAGGGGAAACTACACACGAAGGAGTCAGGGAGAATGTCGAAACAAGAAACACAACAACTACCCCAACACACCGGTCAAAGCCAAGGAAAGACCACTCCATAGACAAAACACTTGCAAGGGACCCCAAGCACACACCAACAAATTCTCTCGCAACCCTTTCTTATCGTGAGAAGTAAGAAGAACGTAGGAAACAAGGTTCATAGGGAAAGAGGAAGCCTCATGCAAACCATCAACACCATCTGCCTCATCCTCTACATCAAAATCAACATCATCCTTAGTTGCACCTTCACCCAAATTCAAAATCCCACTCTCGCTAAAAGCCATCATCACTTTTTGATGATCTATAATTGTTATTCCCTACCTTCTATAGGGATTATCATGTTTTTATTATTGTAAAAGATTTACTTTTTTTCTCTCCATATCCATATCACTGGCAATATTTAAATGTACTCATATCTACTTAGTTGTTCCAAAAATCTTAAACTTGGATTTTTTATTAAGTTATGCCTTTTTCCCTAGTTAAAAAAAAATCCAATTTGTAAAATTTGATGAAAAACCTAGCTAATAGGAGAGTGGGTAGGATTAGAATTAATTTTAAATTCTATCATTCCTAGCTCTCATTGTGGATTTCACTCACTTTGATTCTAAATCTTCTTTAAGCCCATTGAGTGCCTACGAATGGGCAACACAAATAACTCCTCAAAGGATATAGCAAGGGCACATGTAAAGAAAGGAATTGTCATTTGTATTGTGGGATAGCCCTTACAAGTGGGATAAGGGATATACATTGCATGGATCATATTTTTATTACAAGTTAAGGACAGGTTTATAAACAATGCATTTCAATTGCTATGGATGTTCTTCTCTTCAAGTTCTAGTACATGTCTAACCTACATGCCTCAAATTTATGTAGCTAATATTTTTTAAAACCTTATGCAATTAAATATTAACACATGCTTCTTTGACTTAATTTTGTTCATGTTTTCTTCTATGATTTCTCATTGGATTCCATGTGTGTTTAGGGTTTGCTTATTTAAAACTTGTGTTTGTTAATGTGCTAGCTTCATTTTTTTATTTTTTATGAGCTTTAACTTTTATCTATTAGCAAGGTTGGGCCTAATACAAATAAATGAATGACTCCACATTTTGGAAATCACTGAATTTTGTTTTCCCTTACCTTTTCCAAATTTCCTACATTATTAACACTGTCACAATTTGTGGTTGTTTTGTTTAGGACATTTTAAACTTTCTTGGTCTACATAAAATAATCGAAACGAGTTATAGAAATAAACTTATATTCTAGAGTGTTATATGATCCTAAACAATTTTTATTTTTTTTGTACCTATTCATAGTAGTATATAATTTAGATTGTAATATGCATCCGAAAACTCTAAGACACAATCCACATATTGCAATTTTTTAGGATCTTGTGAGGGCAAGCCATTTTAACTAAAAAATATGCAAATAGATCTGGAACCTACCTTAAAAATTGATGTGTATTCAACTTCAACTTCCACAATATAAAATCTTTAATTTGTAGACTACATGTGAGTAGAATGGGTTTTTGTTTAAATTTTAATTCTAGAGAGCACATTAAGTGAAACATATATAGAAATCAAGTATGTGTGTCTCAATTACAAGTAACTTGTTTAGATTTCTAATAAACATTAGATAGGGACTCATGTGTAATCATTCATACAAAATAATTTGTAGATGTATAAGAGAGGGGGACCAACTACGTCAAGGCTCCAGGTCATGGAGAGCTAAGAGTAGAGGGTTTCCCTAACTTACCTCACTCTAAAATGATGTTTTGGGGTGGGGATCGAGAATTAAGAGCACTATGAAGTACTTTTGTCACTCTACAAACCCATAATTCTGTTTGGGGCTACACGAGCTAGTTCTTGGGATCTAGACTATACCTTAGACAACTCTTTGTCCAAGGATGGTAGTGTGGGTTTGGGATGACAATGCGAAGCATTGGCATCTCTTTGGTGCGTTGGCATCCGTACATCCAAAAAAAAAGAAATACCGTAATGAAAATTCCAAAAGCCTACTTAACATTCTAGCTAGTTGATCTTAATGAAGTAAATAGAATGATGAAGTACGCAAAATAAAGATATAGATGATAAATCAAGTAAATAAAAGCTAGGGTGATAAATATGATCTCACAAAAGTGTTGATTTACCAGCTAGCTCCACACACATGTTCACCTACACACAAACAAGAGGGGAAAATTGTTGGAAAATTGTTGGGGCTGTATAGGGCCTGCCTTAGTCAGACCCCCACTTTGGTGTTTCCACCTCCACGAACAACCATAAAAGTAATGAAGTAGAATATGCAATAAAGAAGATTGAAAGAACTGCAATGAACACTACAAAAGACAAAGCTACTCTATCAAATCACAAAGGAGAGGAATGAAGCATTACCACAAGTCCACCCAAATGCTCTCAAGGCTGATGAAGGGAGAATGCAAGCAACGAACTTGGAAAAGTCATCATAGCCGCAACCGTGGTGTAGGGAGGTCTTGCAAGACTGCAAGCTCACAACTTCTATGGTGGCCTCACACATGCAATGTGGAGTTGATGGAGTGTTAAGCTACTGCAATCCTCACAATGGAGTGCTAAAATGCTGGAGTGAATGAGAATGTGCTTGAGAATGTCAAGAAGTTGTGAGAGAATGCCAAGAAGATGTGAAAGAGGATGAATGGATTTGAAGATGGGATGAGAAAGAATAAGTCATTTTCGGGTTGGTTGGTCGACAAAAGGACATTAACATTCATCCCCAATGAGGAGTGTAACACCTCATCCAACCTCAAATATGAGAATCCATCAAGGATGGTAGTGCACTGCACAGACATCCACACGTTGTGCTTTCATCCTCAACAAATATTCTCTCACCAACACACAAGACAAATGCCAAGTGGATGCATTCTGGATGGGTGATGTGGAATTTCACCTTTGGATTTGATTTTCTAAGATGAGGGTATGTGAAAAGGGAATTTACACAAGGGGTGCAAATTCGCTCCTATACATTTTTCCCCCACTTTAGTGAGCGCAAATATCAACGAGTGTTCGATAAAGTAGATCGAAGGGTTAGAGATGTATACCTAAACTATCAAGGATGTAGATTGTAATTTGGCGAACTCAAAAGTGTAGGGAAGGAAAAGGACTCCATAGGTACTCTCTCCTGAGGAGTTTTGAAAAAAAGGACTCCATAGCCCCACATAACTATGAAGTTGTACAAAGTACATTGAAGGCCCTCAAACCAATGATGGAAAAATATCACAGGGTGTAAGCACCTTATAGGCCCATTGACCTACAAGAAGGAATTCCCCCAAGTAATCTCTCATGAAGGAAGCCCAATGTAAGGGGACTCGATAGATTCAAATTGGAAAGTAGCTTCACAAGCACACTTTCAAAGCAACATGTTAATTTGTAGATAAAACATGTTAGAGAACAAAAAGCATCCATGTAGGAAAACAAGCAGACAGTCACACAGACAACCAATAAATTGAAAGGCTTTCAAACGGGTTCCTCGGAAACCCTTCAAAAGGAGAGGGGTCCACTCAAGGGATGCGTTGTTTGAAAGTGCAAGAATGTTTTTTTGACAAATTGATTCAACATCAAGGAATCCTTTTGAAAGACGTTCACTTCATCAAGGAATTCAAAAGGAAGAAAATGTCCCCTCATGAGGAGAAGGTCGAGGCTTCTCTTGCAAGAAAATTTGCTACCACCTTGGAGGAAAGTTCTTCAAGTTCTTTCTTTGCAAACCCATGATGAAGGAAACACGTTCCGTTAGGGGCCCAAGTAGAGAATGCGATTTTTGAAAAAGGTAGCTAATATTTTCAAGAAAAGATTAGTTGGTAACTAATGCATTTTTCTAAAAATTGAAACATTATGAAAGTGGTGTTGCACATACGAGGGACAACTCAGGAAAAGAAGAGAGAAAGATACAAGGAAATTAAAAAGAGACAAAGAATCCATAGACAAAGGACACATGGGTGATCTGGTATTTCGGGGTCAAAGTTGCTCATAAATATATAAAATCATAGTAATAGTATATAGATGAACTATCATCAATTCCCTATTATATCAGACCATGTGAAGAATGCACGAAAGACAAAATAAAAATAAAAAAATGGGTCAACATGGAAGGGAAGCCTAAACACCCCCAACACTTTGCATCATCCCTAATTTTCCAAAAATCAAAACATATAATAGAGGAAGAATGATGGAACAAATAGAGGAAGTTTTATGACATAATCATTCATGTATCCAAGTATCTACAAGGGCAAAAGGGGTCATCCAGGAACACATAACGTAAGCACAAGGGAACACATCACAACACACACCTAATCTAAAGATAAAGAAGAGGTGCCCCCTAACATTCATTGACTAAGAGGTCATTCGCTTCCCAATCTAGATCATTATAAGGGGAAGGCGGATGAGCCTGCAATAGTGGAATATTAAGTGGAGAACCTTTCGACCCTCCTGCAACAAGGGACAAGGAAGGAGACTCTTCAGGGTCTCCTCCACTAGGTTCTTGTGGAGCAATGGTTAGTGACTTCACAAAATCACTGACAATGCCAAGAATTTGTCCAAAAAGTTGAACATACACTTGACAGGAGTACCATGTGTGACCTAAACGGATGGGGTAGGTGGCGCCCGAGATTCACTACTTGGCTCACCTAGTGATTCGGGAGCAGTGACAAACTTAGGGGAAGCCGAAGTTGGATTTGTCACAAGGATGACACCTACTAATGTTAGACCACCCTTTGAAGAGGTGGACTCCTCTTACGCCCCCATTGTTGGAAGGGACAATCTCTTCTTTTTGCTTCATCGAAAGATGTGAACTCCCCACATACAAGGTAAGAGGCATAGAGGTGGAGGAGAGAGCTGCGATGGACACCACCAAGGTGTTCAGCACATCGACGGGCTTAGAGAACGGTGGGATGTTTGGGAGGGACATCAAAAGAGGTGACTTGACTAAAGGAGTGACTTGACTGAAGGAGCGATAAACACCTGCACCTTTTTAGGGTCAAGTGCTCTCACACTCATAGGGGGAGCCGATAGCAGAACCAAATTTGATTGAACGAAAGCAAAGGAGAGGAGAGAGGAGGATGCATTAGGAGACCCTAAAATAGGGGCAATTGACCCCTCTTCCTTTCTTTGCAAAGCAGCCTACTTAGTCACCATAGCCTTTCATTGGTGCTTGCATTTGCACGCAAGGCGGTTCCTGTGACTCTTTGAGCTAGAGGCTGGGA
This sequence comes from Sequoia sempervirens, assembly GCA_007258455.2. NCBI lineage: Eukaryota > Viridiplantae > Streptophyta > Pinopsida > Cupressales > Cupressaceae > Sequoia > Sequoia sempervirens. The sequence goes on from VDFB02047397.1 coordinate 114,894,690, forward strand.
GATACGAAGGGACAAAAGGCTCCTACTTAGCTATAGGAGTGTCCATCATAGTCGTCTCTAGTGGAGGGACAAACTCTTGAACGAGAGCAAGAGGAGTTTAAGAGACAACGAGGGGAGTTGGCTTTAACACCTTGGCGGTGAGCCTTTTCCCAATCACTGGTTTAGGAGCAGGAGCGGTGGGAGGCTATGGATGCTGAGACATAGAGGATTCCCCATGGGGACCCTTTCTCCTACCATATTGAATGGGCCTAGGCTCTATGGGTAGAATGGGAAGTTCAAATGTAGGTCGTTTGGGTTTTCACCAAGCAGGAATCATAGGGTTCTCTTGCAAACATGGAGCAAAATCCGATGATGCCGCAACTGGGTGAGAGGAAGCAACAAGCTAAACAGTGGGAGAGGAACCCCAAGAGCACTTTTAAACAAGGTGGCATCATTGTCAACTTTTAAACAAGCATTATGCAAAACAACATAAGGTGATGGAGGGTATCTCACTCTAGGTGTTAAGCACCCTTTCTTGTACTTATCATAGGTCTAATACAAGAGGTCCTTCCTAGGTGGAAGCAGACCAATGGGTGTAGGCCAAAAGTGGTCTAAGGAATAGCTACCACATGCAACTAGTGGTTTATAACCGGTGTCGTGGATCACATGCACTGAAACCTCATGAATAAACTTTAGACATTTATGCACAACTGAGGGAACTCCATTCATAGCTACTAACCAGGGGATACCAAGCTTCACTCTGAAGATTCTGGACCTCAAGATTATGTCAAATAGCAAGTTTACAAACTTAGGTTCGATAAGGACCGATAGAATGATACTACCAAGGGGAGGTATGAAAAGTCCGTTCTGCATATAGATGGTGCTTACAAGTGTGTCATACACATCTTTATGTAGGAAGTCAATTAACATAATCTCCTCAATTATAATATTCACCTGATACATCAGGTCGACAAGAACACCTGCTATAGTGTTTCTGTTGATTCATGTCAGGATGTAAAGAGGAGATGGTTCTCTATTAAAACCCATTAGCAGGTACTGCGAGGTAAGGTTATACCTAGACCACTACTCATAGGCTGCGTAGAGGGGATAGGTAGATGAAAGAAGGAAGCCATCACGTACACTAGATAATACTCTCACAAAGCCCCCCGAAGGATCTCAATTAGACAGTGACCCAGTTAAGGCTTCATTCTACAATGCTTACAAAACCTTCCAACTATGCCTACTAGGGGTCATAGGTTGGGCTGTAAAGAAAAACCCCTCACAACACTGGCACTTACAACTCTTCTAGAATGTGAGGAAAGGACCCTTCAACACTGATAAATGGAACCAAAATGGTTCACATTGGGTTCACCAAATATGTAGGAGAGGGGGACCAACCACGTCAAGGCTCCAAGTCATAGAGAGCTGAGAGCGGAGGGCTGCCCTAACTTACCTCACTCTCAAAGGATGTTTTGGGGTGAGGATTAGGAATGTAGAGCACTATGAAGTACTTATGTCACTCTACAAACCCAAAATTCTATTTCAGGCTAGATGAGCCGATTCTTGGGATCTAGATTGTACCTTAGACAACTCTTTGTTTGAGGACAACGGTGCAGGCTTGGGATGACAGCACGGTGTGTTAGCATCTCTCTAGTGCACTGGCATCCATATGGCTAGAAAATGAGAAATACAATAAGGAAATTTCCAGAAGCCTACTTAAGAGTCTAGCTAGTTGATCTTAGCAAAGTAAACAAAATGATGAAGTATGAAAAATAAAGACGGAGATGATAAAGCAAGTAAATAAAAAGCTAGGGTGATAAATATGATCTCACTAAAGCACCAATTCACCAGTTAGCTCCATGCACATGTTCACATACACACAAAAAAGGGGGAAATTATTGGGGTTGTATAGGGGCCTGCCTTAGTTAGACCCTCGCTTTGGTGTTTCCACCTCCATGGACAGCCAAAGAAGCAACATAGTAGAATATGCAATAAAAAATATTGAAAGAACTGCAACAAACACTACGAAAGACAAAGCTACTCTATCAATTCATAAAGGAGATAAATGGAGCATTACCACCTCCACCAAAAGGCTCTCAAGGTCAATGAAGGGAGGATGCAAGCAACGAACTTGGAAAAGTCACCACAACCACAACTATGGTGAAGGGAGGTCTCGTAAGACTCCAAGATCGCAACCTCTATGGTGGCTCACACGTGCAATGTGGAGTTTATGGAGTGTCAAGTTGTTGCAATGCTCACAATGGAGTGCTAGAATGTTGGAGTGGATGAGAATGTGCTTGAGAATTTCAAGAAGTTGTGAAAGAATGCCAAGAAGATGTGAAGAGGATGAAGTGAAAGTGAGATGAATAGATTTGGAGGTGGGATGAGAAGGAATAAGCCATTTTTGGGTTAGTTGGTCGATAAAAGGACATTACAATTCATCACCAATGAGTGTAATGCCTTTGCCAATTTCAGATGCATATTCTCTCATTGACACACATGACAAAGGTGAAGTGGATGCATTCTGGACAGGTGATGTGGAATTTTTCCTTTGGATTTGATTTTCTAAGGTGAGGGTATGTGAAAGTGGAATTTACACAAGGGGTGCAAATTCACTCCTATATAGTAGATATGATGGTTATGCTTAGGTGAGTTTGGAATTATTTGGGGAAAAAATATGATAACTCAGTTAAAAATTGCATTAGATAGAGACTTTTGACTCTCTAATGGTCTAGCAATTACATTATATTATTTTTTATAGTTGAAAACATATCTTAAATCTATGTTGCATGTTTTGAGGAGACAACTAATTTTTTTGTAATTTATAATATGGAGAATAAACATAACCAATATCACATAGAACTCAGAAGACAAGTATAGTAGGCAAATCACCCAAATAATGGATCTAGATTGCTTGGATTTAGAGCAAGAATTAATACTTAAGCTAAAAGGAACTATTAACTATAATTTTTTAATTGAAAATTGCCAGTTTATAGTTCCAAGAAAAACTCCTACAAGTACGCTAGGACTATAAACAAGAGAATCTTAGACAATTTGTGGTACCCTATGTCCAATCTTCTTCACATAGCACTTACACAATAACCTAGCCATAGAATTTAGAATTTCATTTTTTAGGTAAATTAATTTATTTCACCCAAAATTTCAAGAGGTTACAATCCCATTTTAAATATTTCCATTTTACAAAAATTCAAGTAAATTTTGGCAATACATTTCCCCTCTTAAATTAGCTTGGGGTGAAAACTCTTCTAAGTTCATAGGGTTTGACAAAGTATAAATTATGAATGTGTGGCAAGTTTGTTTGTATCAAATATGTTTTTCCTTACTCAAAATGCATGTTGGATTGACAAAATATTAAACCTCATGAAAACTAAGCTTGTAAATAATGTATCTCATCATTTGAAACACCTACATAGTATTAAAAACAAACAAACCATTCTATAATTAAATATATTCATTTTTTATTTAAAATATAAAACTACAAAATAGTTGAACATGTGTTGAATTAGTTCTTAGTTGTTGTTTTAGGGTCTAAATTAGTTAAATTCTATCCAAATAGGAAAAAGGTGAAAAATTCTTCAAATGTTAGCATCATGTTACATTCATGTTGTTCTACCACTGATTTTATGGATATTTTCTCCTTATCTAGGATTATTGGGACAAAAAAGTCATGTCTTTAAGTTTTGGCATTGAAGGAAGCTCCCAAAAGTTATCGCCTTGTAGATTTTCCAAGATCTATGTGGTGCTCATTATTATATTGTCTTTTATTTACTTTGGACCGAATAAGGGTGACCTTTTCAAATGACAGGGGTTACAAGGGGCTAGTTTTGTTATGGATTTTCTTGATTAATGTAGCACTCACTATATTCCATGGTTTATAAAGGCTAAAATAGTTGCTTGCTTGATATATAAGAAAATTGATGTATAATTCAAAGTTTATAGGAGGCTATGAGATTGTTTACCCTTCTTGGATATATTTATTCCATCCAAGGTATATTCTCTCTATTTTATGTTGTGTTACATTTCATTTGTAGAGTCACTTTAAAGAAAAATTACACGGTCTTGTCACCATGGTTTTAAGCTAATTTCTTTAACTAATATATATATGTTACTAGTCTTTGGAAATAAAATTTTGTATTCTAATTATCTTTTACAAATAATATTCTATGCTAGTTATAATACCTTATCATGCATTTCCATGTCTAACTTGAGAGAATCATTTCTTCTTGACCAAATGGAGTAGCAAGCTATACATATTATTGGGTTGTTATGTGGCTTTGATGTTATTCATTCTGTTGGTTATTAGTGGTGCTTATTTTAATCTATTTTCTTCTTTTTCATTTCTATTTCTATCATGAATTTATTTGTTATTTTACATCAACTATTAGACCATGTTTCTGTTTGGAGACTTGAGTGAGAATACTAAGTAAAAAACATTTGCACAATAAATAGTAACAAAAAAGGTTGTTGTGCTTCCCTTGCAACAAACAAGAAAATTCTAACATCAACTCTCCATATAAATTATAGACAAATAGGGAACAACACACTTGGAAAAGTAAGTCATTTTTATAGTGCCCAACAACAGATTACATTACTAGATAGTAGTGTACTTGCAAAAACAACCATAAACATGTAAAGATATCATAGAAAACTATCAACTATTATCCCAATATAAATATCTAAATATAATAGTGAGGATGAGAAGAAACATGCATCTTGGGCCTCCTATGCATAATTTCAAAAGGCAAAGAACCAAAGCGAAATTTTGATGCAATCATGGCTAGAAGGATCCCAAGAAGGACTATCTAACTATGCATCTCATTCAAATAAACACACCAAAAATCGACACAATACATATGCCCTAATACAAGTGAGTATTATACCTATATATTAACGAATATTGATCAGTTATAGCTATGGGTAGTAACTATTATCAATTGTCAATCTACTACATAATGAGAAAACACTAATTGATATTCTTAATAGCAAGAAGAGTAGTAACATACCTCAAGTGGACCCTTTCTTGGGTATCAACACTCTCTTACTTCACAAAATTATTATCTACTCAATTATTCATGTAAAATTTGATTCAATAATTCAAGTAAGAGATTGTAATTGTTTGTTATTCAAAATAGAAAATATAATTGTTGAAAGAAATATTACAATTACTTCAGTCTACAGAGTTATGAAATATATAATAAAGTTAACTCTAAATAAATAGGAACCTATATAGTACTTTCCAATTCATTCCTTTAAAGTAGGAAGAGGATTATTTTGAAGTAAATACATGAAATAAATATTCATAAATAATCTTAATTTAATTTTACTATGAAAGATGAGGAATTTGGTTTCACAGGCATGCATGACAAATGACAAAGGTGTTCATAACAAGTAGAAGATCCCACGACCTCATAGAAAACTCCCCCAATAGATGGAGGAATGTATTAAATGTCTAAATGGTTTATGGTTAACTTGGCTATAGGTGTCGCTCCCTTGGTTGCAAGTTCACAATCTTTCGACTGCAGGTCACCAACTCTTGTGGTTGTAGGTCAACAATGGTCTATTAATTTCAGTTTACTACTTCCTTTTTGTTGCATATCATATTAGTTTCTACACAAGGTACTTATTCATCATAATCAATGTAGCTCATCATAACATGTCATTAGTAATCACATGCATCATGCATATGCAAATATGTATCAACTTATCAATAATTACTTCTAATGCTTTATAATTAATCATAGATTCTTTAGAAATATCTAGAAATATTATGAAAATATCAACAAAATAAGGGAAATAACCCTGATTAAAATAACAATTCTAATACACATCATGTTGAAGAAAATATTCAAAAAATAGTATGTTTTTTAATCCGCCCCTATATTAAAGGAGACATAAACTGAACAATAGTATTACAATAAACTTTTTACCATCTAATAGTGTCTTTACACCCTTACAATTTCTTTAAATTCGATTTTATATGTGCTTCTACCCTTTCTGGATTATTTATCTATTGTTCTTCTGCTTTGGTACTATCCAATACTCAAAATGAGAGCCCAAAACCTAGTAAAAGCACCTGACAAGCTGAAACCCTAGGTCATGACACTGTAACGATGTTAAATCCATGGCCAAGGATGAATCCTAACTAAAATGGGTGTCTTAGATCAAAATTTAGGTCTTGCATTGAATTTTGGTAGTTGAGTGACCTCTTGCATTAATGATTGGTAGATGGTTGTGTGAGACAAGGAATTTGGAAATTTTGTGCCTAAATATGCCTTCAAAAAATATGTTTTTTGTTGATTGATTTTTTATTGAGTGGGGGGTTTCAAAGGAACCTGGAATCATTGAGGTTCCTCATGGGTCCCAAGTTTTAGGTGGAACCTAGGAGCAAGCACAGGTCTAAAAAGTTGAAGTGCACCAACAACTTTCAATCTCGAAGAGGAAGTTGTAACTTGAGGGGGAGTAGAATTCAAGTACCAAGAGGGAACAAGAACCTACTAGGTTCTTGTCAGGCCCTAGGGCCTGATAGGAACCAAAGAGGAAAAGGTTCAAGAGCCAATCAACGGGAGGGAATTGGAACTTGGAACCTAGGTTTTGGGTTTCAAGTTTGACTTGAGACCCATGATCCAACAAAGGAGAAGAAACAAAGCAAGGATTGGAAGATGGGAAGAACCTGAAACCTACGTTATTATTTCCTATGGTGAAAGCATGTTCAATGCAATACATTTTTTAGTTGACCAGTATTTTGATATTCTTTTTTTGTACTTATTTTTTGCACAATCCTACTCTAATTTACTTGTGGGGAAGGACACATTTGCATTAGCCTTCTTAAAATAATTTACAGAAGCTTCAATATTAGAAAATAATGACCCTTTATCAATAATGCATCACTTTATGGCAAGGATTGAAATACCACATGTGTAAAGTGGACTGGAGGGTTGTAGCTTCTATTTGGTGTGGTGTTCAAATATCTTCCACAATGTTATACATGTATTTTAAGCACATGATGTACCCAATTTAAAAGTGTACAACAATCCCAAGGTGGCTCAAAAAACCTTTAATTTATTTTTATTTGAAACCAAAACAAGCCACCACCCTTATGAACCTTTGATTCAAATAGAAAGGCATATTAATAAAGTCCACATTGACTACGAGTATGTGCAATCAATCCTACACCAAAACCCATGCTGAAAATGCACAAATGTTTTTAAAATATTATGTTCCTTGAAATATAGTATACATGATTATGGTTGAAATTTTATTTGGTAAAGAGTCAACAAACATAGGAGCATGTCAATAGCCCAAAAACAAAAGCATTGTAGAAACTTATTTTATTATAACTTAGTAAAACACAAGGAGAAATAAACTTCATTTCTATCAAGATAAAGCTCTTAATTATGTATGAACTCATATTTTAGATTGAATTATTTCATTGCAAAATTAAGATTTCCTCTTATTCAATACAAGTCTTGATCCAATACTATTATTCCTATATTCAATTCCATAATGGTCTTATGGATCACTTTATTCATTACGTCAACAATGACTATAATAAAATTTTAAGCTCTTATGCACATGAATAACACCCAATAATTATTTTTTATTTGAATGGGATACATGAGAAGATCACTTTCTTTCATAGGACAAGGATTTATGTATTAAACTTCAATTTGATAAAGGTGAAGATGGTCATTTGGGTGATATGTTTTGCATGTAGTGGCTATCAAGGTGGTTGAACATATCAATATATGTTTGGTCTTTTACTCATAAGTCCAAATGCATTTTAAATTTAATAAGAATTCAATCAAACAATTTCACTTCTATATATATTTTTTGGTTAAAATATAGTTTGATATAACTGCCTTACACTTTTTTATGGCCTAGTCCTTTGTCAATGCAATTTTAGGTAGGGGTAGATTTTCTTTTGCATGCATTGATGCTTTATAATCATTCTTTAGAAAAAATAACCCTTTACTTGCATTATAGACAATTGCATCTATGGTTGGGTTGCCCTTTGAGAAAAGCCACATTGAGGGTTACCATTTATATTTGACGTAGCTTTTAAATATTTTAAATGCTATTATACATGTATGTCCAATATATTATAAATCCAAAGAGAGGGCATGCTGCAATTTTCATGTTGTAAAAGATACCTTAAATTTTCTTTGTTGACAACAACCATGTAGAGGATGCCTCTTTTACAAAGTCCTAAAATATTGCATATGATTTTTCATCAATATCTATGCCTAGGGATGACCCATCAATAAAAATTGGCTTACAATAATTAATATTATAAATGGTACTAAAACATTCTTAGATCCTTGGGTTACAAAATTTATAATTTGTGCCAAGTCAAAGCTCTTCTAAGTATTACACCATCTGAACTAAAATATGAAGAGTGGGAGTAGAGAAACATGGAATTATCTTGTCTATCATGTGTTCTAATTTTAGAAATGCAATGCATGTAAAAAATTTCAAATCCAAGATTTAAAAATATTCTACTCTTCAAATGTAGTATGAAAGGAATCAAGAAAAAATAGAGTGACACATCAAGCTAAAAGAGCAAATCCAATAAATTTTTAGACACATACTTATAAGTAATTAAAGGCACACCTAATAAACCATACATAATTTGTGATTTATTTCTATGAGAATCATTTTTTCAATTGACAAAACCTAATCCATGCTTTTTCTTTAATATTTTGGTGGTGAAACCCATAAACTACTTGTAATAGAGTATCTCGTTTGTAACGTATGTAGTGCAATTCTTCTAAATGAGGAAGTCCCTATTTTTCTATTCTATTAAAGATAAAATAAAATAAAAAAATAGAATTTATATATGGATAAACCTCTTTAGAAGAGAGGCTTATTTACTTGTGTGCTAAATTTATACAAATCAGGTACTTGAGGCATAAGAGAATACAATTTGACTTGCTTATAATAATCATTAATGTGCCCCTATATTTTAATCAAGTTCAACAAGTACTCCCAAGATAATTGGATGAAATCAAAATGTTTTCTAAATTAAAAAATAAGTTGGAGTATAAATTGCATATTTCTATGGAATATTAGACTTGTATGCATCCTTATTACTTTGGTTTCCCTTTCAAAAACATCATTATACATAAAATAAAATATACACATTAAAAATGGTTGGTAAGTTTTGTTCTAGAAATAATGTGAATAAATAATGAATGATGTTGATATTTATGTGGATATAGATGTTGACACAAGATATGATGATGATGAGATAATTACATTTTTTTTTTGTTTATTGGTTTGACAAAATTCAATTAGTCAAAAATCTAGATCACATTATCATTGAAGTTGCACCATTAGAAGCATATAAACCCTTTGGAATATTAAAAGACAAGTTTTTAAAGGATATCAACTTCCCAACCCTATTTTTGGCCATGCCCAACCAATCGATATGACTAAAAAAGTTACCTTTAAAAGAATAAAAAATGAGATCTTATGAACAAAGAAAATAGATTTGTAACCCGTGTAACAAATATATTCTTCAAATGCATTAAAATTATTATCCAACAAGTCTCTTCATTTGCATGGTGTACATATGCAAAGGTGAATTGAAAGGTAGGAGGATTTATGCCAAAGAAATTCACTCTACAACAACTGCTGATTTTTTTTTTGAATCCTTCATTGGGTTACAAATCATTAAAAAGCATTCAAAATTCACTAGATTACCTAGAAAATACTAGGAAAATCCATTTACAATGATAAGGAAATTAGATCTTCTAAATTTTTGTCACATTGAAGTGTTGAATACTTTAGGTACACTTATGCTATCCATTGCAAGAAATTTTTAATGAACATCATCATAGATATAATAAAAATATATCAAACATAAAATCATGAAATTTGTAATTAGAAAGAATCTAATGATTTGTAGCAATAACTTCAATTTGAAGGTCAATGCATTTAGGAAGATGATGCTTCAAAACAATGAAGTGTTTAGCTAGGTTGTGGACAATTTTTTTGTCATAAAATTATAGAATTGAGGCAATGAATGTGTTCATTTCATGCTTTGGGTTAAATATTTCCAATTATACAAGTATTGACTTTTTATAAAAATTGAAGACTTTCTGGATAAGTATAACACTTGTGACTTTAGGCTACTTTATATAACTCTTGTTAAGATACAAACACATAATTTGACATATCAAATTGTAAGAAACATAAAAATCATACTACGAATTTGGTTTCTCTACCCATAATAGACAAGACAAACTTATCCCTTACCTATTCTTGATTACAAGATGAAGGAGAAAACAAAAAAATCTTCAAGAAATTTTGGAAGGAAAAAACTATACAAAGGAAACACCATTCCAAATTTTGTTGGAGGGCTTCCAAATAATTATAATAAACTAATATATTGTAATTTTGTGATCAATGGTCTCTTGAATGTTTATGTTGAAAACAAATCTAGTTGATATTTACATGAATGCTTTTGCAAAGTAGTTTTTATAATTTTGGTATGTCTCCATTGATTTATAGTTTATAATAGATGTATATGCCATTACAACTTAATATTACTACATGACCAAGCTAGATGAAACACTGACACATGATTTTTATGAAGTGAATTAATAATGTGCAAGCAACTATGAGAGGAAAATGTAGTTCATATTAAATCTTGACAATACCTTACTTAATTATAAACAAATATCAAGTCACTAGACTATTCATATTTCATTTCCACAATCATTGCAATAAAGCTTAATAAAAATAGTTTTTCTAAATATTATCCATTTCCAAATAGATTTTTTTTGGTAAGGAGGTTTAAACTATTAGAGAAAGAGCTCGGTGATTATGAAAAAAATTATGTGACCATCTATTGTAGACACATGTAGAGAATTGAAAAAGGCTTTAGAGAAACTTCCTTTGTATAATACACAATATTCTATAATAAAAATATCTAAAAATGAAAAAGGGATAGGCCCTTAATGCAAATAACCTAAGATCTAAAGGGCCTTTTCCCAAACTTCATTAGAATACCAACCATAAATCCAAGAGATTAAATTTCAACCTTAATGGTTAGTCAATTAGACCTAGGTTGGTAAATTCTTTAGGGGCTTAGGATGATTAGGAATGATTTGAAATAATGAAGCTAAATGAACTATATGATCTAATATGTGAAATATTGATTCCTAGAGAAAAATAGACTGAAACAACACTTTGTAGGTAGATGTGGGAGATATCAAAGGGTATGTACCTGTCACCAAAAGTTGATTCCAATTTGTGCAAAGGGACCAATTCACCCCTAGGAAAATGGGTCTTTATGATCCTTTCTAAAACTTTAAAATTTGATGTTGTAACCCTTTATCTGCTCTCTGTTCCTGTACTTGCAAATCTTCGTCTTTAGATTTGAACCTACAATAAATATGCAAAAGAAATTGTTTGTTTGTTTGTATGGGGTTTGACTCATTCAAAGCCAAGAGCCAACTATTGGTAGCAAACACAAGAACCAAACATTTATTTTCTATTATTGTATATCAAGTTTCATAATCAATTAGTGCTTGACTAATATGATAAATAGGATGTTCTTTGTCATTCTCATCTTGTTGGGCCAATAACAAAACTAGAGCATGGGTTGATGTTGATATGTAAGGATGAAGGGTTTTCCTTGGAAAGTGGGTTACAAAACAGGAAGATTAACTAAGTATTGTTTCAAACTTTCAAAAAAAATTTGACAATCCTTATTCCATCTAAATTTAGATTCCTTCTTAAGGAGCTGGGTAAAAGGAAGAGTATGATCCACTAATGATGCAACAACTCGACGAATAACTTGAATCTTTCCTTGTAAGCTACACAATTGAGAAATGTTCTTAGGAGGTGGCATGCTTATTATAGCATCAATAATCTTTGTTTCCACCTCAATGCCTCTATGTGATACTATAAAACCCAAAAAAATTCCACTATTCATACCAAAAACACATTTCTTTAGATTTAGCCTCCTGTTGTATTTATGAATTCTTTCAAACATCTGCCGAAGGATTTTAAAATGGTCTTGACGAGTTATAGATTTAGCCAAAATATCATCAACATAGTCTTCCAAAATATTGTGTATGAAATCATGAAGTATTAATGGCATAGCTCTTTGATATGTTGCTCCAACATTTTTCAATCCAAAAGGAATAACAACCCAACAAAATTTTCCCCAAGGTGTAGTAAAAGTTGTCTTGTATTGATCTTGTGGGTTAAAGATTTGATTATTGCAGACCTATTTAGATCTGAAGATGAAGATTTGTAGGTATATGAATAAAGAGAAAACAAAGGGCTACAAAATTAGATTTTGAAGTTTTGGAAAGGATCACAAAGACCCATTCACCCAGGGGTGAACTAGTCCCTTTGCACATTTCAAAATCAACTTTTGGTGATAGGTACATGCCCTTTGATATCTCCCAAATCTACCTACATTTAAGTGTTGTTTCAGTTTGTTTATCTTCAAGAATATGCATTTCACATATTAGGTCATATATTTCATTTAGTTTCATTATTTCAAATAATTCCTAATCATCCTAAGCCCCTAAAGAATTTACCAACCTAGAACTGATTTACTCACGATTGAGGTTGGAAGTCAATATCTATTCTTTGTGCTTCGTATTCTAATGAGATTTGGGAAAATGCCCCTTGGATCTTAGGTTCTTTGCTTTAAGGGCCTAGGATCCCCCCTTTTCCCTTCATTTCATTTTGGTATCATAACTTTTTGATTTGGAAGTCTTTAAAACCCTAGATCTAGGTTTTGCATTATTATGTTTTGCATTCTTCATTCAGGGTTACATATTGCATGTTTGCATCATTAAAACTCATAAAAGTCCAAAAATGTTACATACATTTTATATCATAGTTTGCATTAGTTTGTGTTTTAATCATTTAGATCAGAACTTCATTCAAAATTACACTCAAAATTGTCACTTTTGTTTATACATTGTCATGCATTTGCACTTACATTTCAATATTTTTTTGGGAAAAAAAATAGTAACTATAGAATCACTTTGCAACCAAAAACAATAATCATCAACGATAACTTAAACACTCGGTTTTTAATTTTTTAGAGCCCTGTATAAAGAATCATTCACCCTTGGGCGATACTGTCCTTGTACAAGTGTTCAAACAAACTTTGGCACACAATTTTGTCTCTATATTTGAACTCTTCTTTTGTTGGTGAATCTCTAGTTTGAAATTCTAAGATAGTGTTTTTCATGATAAAAATAGTGGTTGTTTTTCTTAGATTGAGAACATTTTCCTTTTCATTACTTAAAGTTTTTAGATTTGTAGAAGCATTGTTTATATTTTCTAAATTATTGCATATTCTAGATAGATTAGTTTTTATTTTGCAAACATTCAAAACCTTAGGGTATCCCAACGTATTTCCTAAACAAAGCCTTAAAGCAAACATTACAAATTAATGATTAACCTTGGAGAAAGCATAGTCATCTGATCATGTCAGATCTATTCCTATAAGTTCATATATCTCTCAAGCCCTTTAGTTGTGATGAATTTGATACGTTAGATGAAGCCCTTGAAGACTTCATTAAACCAAAATCATCTACTAAGGCTTACAACAACATAACACAACAAATAACATTTAATGCATTTACACCTCAACTTATAATTTACCCATCTTTACAACAACCCCAAACCCAAACAAAAAACGTGTTTATCATAGGACCACCTCAAAACAAACCAAAACCTCAAGGTAATATCTTAAGTTTTGCAAAACAACTCACTAGCAACCATGTGTCGTAGAAATAAAGTTATAATATCATCACTCATACATATAACACAAGGAATAATAAACAACCAAGACAAACTCAAGCCATTCCTACACCAATACCGCTTCCACAACCAATCTTGCCTAGTGCCCCTCACTTACCTTCACATGGTGGAAAGGAGTATGATCTTGTGGAACAAATCCACAACACTTGCTAATATTTATTTATGGGATCTCATTTAAACATCATCCACTTATCATGGAATGCTTCAAAATACTTTGTAAAAATTTGTGGTTCCTCCTAATGTGCAACTATTAAACAATGTAGCAACCCTAATTCAAGGTGTGAATTTTATCAATGTAGATATCATTTTTTAATCAAAGTGAGCTAACCCCATTGGAAACACAAAAAATAAATGATACTTTGATGATATAGTGGCTATCATTAACAAGTTTGAGATTAAGTGTACTCTCATTGATAATGGTTTGACACTCAATGTTTGTAGTGTTAATCTTTTGGATAAAATTAGAGAGAACAAGACTAAAATTCAACCAGATTCTTTGTCTATTCATGGTTTTGATAATGTGGGAAAGCAACTGCTTGGTGTGATAACATTACCTATAAAAATTGGTAAGGTTACATTACAAACCACCATCCATGTCATGCCCAATGACCTTTCATACAATCTTCTCTTGGATATATTGTGGATTCATGAAATGAATGTAGTACCTTCAACATTACATCATCTACTGAAATAGAATTACAATAACCAGGTTTACACAATAAAAGCTGATCCAAAATCTAAAAAATGTTTACAAACTGACAAAGGAGTAGGAAGTCCTTTGACAACATTGATACCAACTTCAAAAGTGGAACCTTTGCAAGAAGAAGACAAAAATGAGTGTCTTTCATCGATTCAGAGCTACTAGAAGATGATTGGGGTTCATTGGATTTACACCTACCTTCATGGGTGAATACAAAATCACAACAATGACATCCAAAAAAGAAAAAGAAACAACAGTGATATCAACAAAAGATACATCGAAGTCATCAAAAGCATTTGAATCCATAATTTCTAGTAAAGAAGATACAACTTACACACCAAACTATGATGAGATAGATCATGAGAAACCACATTCCTCAAAAGAAATGGAAAAAATTTATGGAAAAGGATATCAATTGTTGAAAAAATTTGACTATAATGGAAAAGGGTGTGGAGTGAAAGAGCAATGCATTAGAGTTACACACAATATTTTCCTTGAAAAAGATGCCAAACTGGTAAGACAAAAGATATGCAAGATGAACCCTAAAATAGCTTTATTGGTTAAGGCTGAAATTAAAAATCTCTTAGATGTAGGATTCATTCACTCTATTGATTATTCACCTTGGATATTCAACATTCTAGTAATGGAAAAACCTGATAATCATATTAGGATGTGTATGATTTTTTGTGATCTTAACAAAGAATCTTTAAAAGATGATTTTCCCCATCCTAATATTGACATGATAGTGGATTCAACTGTGTGACATGCCTTATTATCATTCATGGATGGTTTTTATAATATAATCAACTCTTTATTAACCCCCAAGATCAATACAAGAAAACTTTTACTATGCCTTGGGGAACATTTTGTTGGGTTGTTATGCCTTTTAGATTGTAAAATGTTGGAGAAGCATATCAAAGAGCTATGATATTAATATTTCATGATTTCATACATAATATTTTAGAAGACTATGTTGATGATATTTTGGCCAAATCTATAACTCATAAAGACCAAGTCAAAATCCTTCGACATACCTTTGAAAGAATTCATAAATACAACATTAGGCTAAATTTGAAGAAATGTGTTTTTGATATGGATAGCATAATTTTTTTGGGTTTTATAGTGTCACATAGAGGCATTGAGGTGGAAACAAATAAGATTGATGTTGTAATAAACATGCCACCTTGTATGAACATTTCTCGATTATGTAGCTTACAAGGCAAGATTCAAGCTATTCATCGATTTGTTGCATCATTGGAAAATAAAATTTTTCCTTTTATCCAACTCTTTAAGAAGGAATCTAAATTTAGATGGAATGAGGATTGTCAAAAATATTTTGAAAGTTTAAAACAATATTTAGCTAATCCTCTTGCTTTGCAACCTGCTCTCCAAGGAAAACCCATCATCTTTTACATATCAACATCAACCCATGCTCTAGCTACGTTATTATCCCAACAAGATGAGAATGCCAAAGAACATCCTGTTTATTACATTAGTCAAACACTGATTGATTATGAAACTCAATATACAATAATAGAAAATCAATTTTTGGCTCTTGTGTTTGCTACCAATAAATTGAGACATTATTTGTTGAACGTAGAAGTGTATGTTATCACAAAATTTGATCCATTAAAATAACTTTTTGCTAAAACTGACTTATTAGGACACTTGGCTAAATGGGTTATGTTTTTAACAAAATTTGACCTTAAATTTGTTCCTCAAAAGGAAATCAAAGGTCAAGCATTGATCAACCATTTAGTTGATGGTCCTTCACCTTTAGTGTTGCCCAATCATGACTCATTCCCCGAAGAAAATATGTTGAAGATAGATGATAATGAAACATGGGAGCTATATTTTGATGGTTCTAAGTGTCAAAATGGCTTTGGAGCAGGGGTTATATTGATTCCGCCTTTGGGAAAGCCAATTCCCCTATCCTATCGTCTAAATTTCCTATGTACACACAACACTATGGAGTATGAGGCCCTTATTACTAGAATACTTGTGGCCTTATCCTTAGGTGTTCAACATCTGTATATTTGACGATTCCCAATTAGTCATTAAATAAATTAATGGGTCCTATCAAGAAAAACATGATAAGTTATCTCAATACAAAAATCTCACAATGACATTTCTCAAACATTTTGAATCATACACCATAGATAATATTCCACGAAAGGACAATTGACATGCAAATGCAATGGAAAGTGTTGCTTCCCTTGTTGTTCTTGAGGGCCCTACCATGGAGTTCACATTTTTTGTTCATGTTGGTTTTTTTTGTAAACTAGGTTGGTCTCCTATTCTACCTATGGAGTAGCCAACTCCAATCAAGGGCAGCTCGGAGGACCTGGACCAACTAACAAGATCAAGAGATCTTCTGCACTTTAGGCTCTGCAGAACCAGGGTGGGTATACCCACACAATGCCTAAAGAAGACCAGACATTGCTTTTTATAGCAGATAACTCCTGATGCCAAGCGTTGAGGACCTCAAATGGGGCTAGATTCTCAGTAGCTCAACCTTGAAGCAACAAGGAGGTAGGGCAAGACATTAAACAAGATTGATTAAATAAAATGATTGATCTTGAGCAAGAAGACTAGAACCCTAAAGACATACAACAAATATCATATTAGTGCCATTATTCTTGGGCTAGGAGTCACAATAACCTACAAATAGAAGGAACCATTACTCTGGACATTAAAGTCTTTGCAAGATTAACCTTATTAGTCTCACAACTAGTGATCAGATCTATAAGACTACTTATCAAATCCTCCTATCATACATGTGAATCTCTGATATGATTAAAGCATTTAACTTATTCCTTGAATAAGAGCAACAACCAGAACAGACAGTAAAACATTACATTAAAATGGTTAATGAAATGATCCTTGATCAACTTTCATTAACAATCCATACGCACAATACAAAGGAGAGACTTAAAGACCTCAATCTATACATTTAGATTCATACATGTGTCCAAGACCTCACAATTTACAGACTACAAAACCTAGACCTTAAACTCTGATAGTAATATGACACTGTGACTCAGTGCTCTTCTTCAGATTTGGTTCTAACTTCTGGCTGAAGACCCTACAAATGATTCAGAAATTCCTTTTAAACAGTCCAGGGATCACCATCCAGCCTCAGAGCCACATCACTGCATGTCGCACTTCAACCGCATTTAGAACCAATCAAAACCCATCGCTAGTGACCTTCAACAACTTCTCTGGTCTCATAAATGCCACTTCAGTTGCGCAGGAAATACATTCCCGTGCAAATGAAGCCAACAATCAATGTCAAATCTGCCGAATCGCGTGCCCATACCGAGCTCATGCCAGCCCTTGTCCTGAGCCACAACCATGAATGCTAGTTCGGATGTCGCCATGAATGCTCTAGGCTTTAGTTTTGTGTAAAACACACATTCCAAACCCTACACGACATGTTTCTCTCCACCGCAATCAACTAAAAATTAGACCGGCCGCTTAAAAGTCATTGGACGTTGAAATAGGCCTCCACTAGATTGCACTCCTGCAGGATTTAATGTCCCTCGCAGCCTTGCACAACATAGCTTAATGAGATCCGCTGATCTCATCGCCGGGCACACAACTTTGTTGACTAGTGACATCCTGATTTACTCCTACTTAGTCTTCAAGCTAAACACGCCCCTTTATCGATCAAATTAAAACATCACCGTCCATTATCCTGACATGCGCTTTGATGGTCCATTAGTAGCTCAGGTTTTAACTCACCGTGTGGAGAGGCCCACATCGGCAAGAGATAGCATCCTTGGTGAGAGATCACAATACCCCAACAAGAAGCACCATCGGCAAGAGAAAGCGGTGTCGGGAAGACCTCTAGGTGACAAAAAATAGTTACACCAAAGTCACCGGGCATATCGGCCAGACAAAGGGAACTCGGGGAGATGTCTAGCCAAAGAGAACATGTTATATCGAGGGGCCAACACAATCGGCGAGACAAGAAATGGTCGGGGAGACATCTCCAAAGAAAATAACTCTCACCAAAGAGCCTTTGAAAGAAACCCCCTATGTGTGTCGCTATGACTTTATGTTTCTTCTGCCGATGCAACCTTCTCCCTTATGAATGTCACTATAGCTCGAGGTCATTGGTGAGACGTCATATAGATCGTGGGATTATACTGAAAACCCACCTCATTCTTTATATGTCGCCGAGACTTATGACCTTCTATACCGATGCCCCTGCACTCACTCATTGTCGTTGTAGCTTATTGCTCTCGGGGAGACCCTTTGTAGATATCACATTGCTTTGCCGAAAACTTTGAGCCATAATGTATCGCCAAGACACCGCCATCCCTACACCAAAAAAACTCTCATGTCATTATAGCATTCAACCTTCGGCGAGACGTTATGTAGAGAATGCCTTGCTTCACTGAAAATCATCTGAGGTCATTCACATTCGCCAAGACAAAATGGGTCTCTCGCCGACAGAGTCCACCTATCGCCATAACATGAAAACCTCGATGAGACACTATGTAGAGTGAAAAGTTATGCCGAAACAACCGAGCATGTTAGGTCACCGAGAGAAGAGAGAACTCCTGCCGAGTGCCACTTTAAATCATGTAGGCAAGACCCGACCCCTTCGCCAAGACCTCCCGCCGCAATACAAAACATATGCCGATAGAATACAAAATGCACCTATTGCCGAGACATCAGAAACTCAGCAAGACGCTAGCCCGATAGCCAGAAGATATGCCGATAATGGTTCCCCCCGTCGCCACAACAAGAGGAATGTCTTGCCAACAACCTGCAATAAAGAATAGTGGAACATACACAGGTCGGGGAGACAATTGGGTACCTATGCCGACATGAACCAGAATGAAAAATATGCATGACACAATGGATTCAAATGGATCACATGACAGAATATGAGCGAGGCAATATGAGGAAGGGACAATATGCTAATGACAAGGGCTCAATTTGAACACACATGGATGCAATTGACTATGAAAATTTGCAAAATTTTACGTTCTAACAAAACCAGAGGGAGAAACACCCACCAGAAGAAAACAAACAATTGAGCTCAACCCTTGTGGGAGCCCACTTAACCCACGTGCCAAAATGAAAAACACCCCATAGCTAAATATTTTATCATGAAAAACAAGAGTACACAACTAGACAATGAGAGAACCAAAATGGCAAATAGCCATACTCTCACAAAACTATCAATATATAAACCAATGAAATAAACATTAGTTTCCAATATTGAAGTCTCTAGTGAATGGTATGCATTGGTATTTAATTGTTTAAAAGAAGGTACCTTTCTTGAACCAACTACTAAGAACACTAGAACTCGTATTCATAAACTTGCAACTAGATATATAATCCTAGCAGATGTCATATATACGATCCTTTGATGGTCTTTTAGCCCTTGAAGAAGCAAATGCAGGTGCTTGTGGGGGGCATTTTGAGGGAAGATTGTTAGTATAGAAGTTAATCCACATAGGATACTATTGGCGAAATATGGAAAACATATCTTGATCATGTTAAAAATGTCATAAATGTCAAGAGCATAATAACTTGATACACACTCCTACTTTTGAACTTCGTGCCCAAGTTCCTATTTGGCCATTTTCGATATGGGGTTTGGATCTCATTAGAAAAATTTCCCCTCCTTACTCCTCAGGACACACATTTATAATTATGACCATAGATTATTTCATGAAATAAGTAGAGGTAATTCCTCTTGATTCCATGACTATTGATGTAATATGTCATTTCATCTTAGAAAATATCATTGGTCGATTTGGTCTCCCCTCTACATTAGTTTCAGATAATGACACACCATTTAAGAACAATGAAAAGAAGAAAATTTTGGAAAGATTTCACATTCAACGTTGCTTTTCAACACCTTATTAACCATAACCTAATGGTCAAACACAAGAAAAAACAAAATAGTTGAGAAAATTTTGTGAAAAATGATAAATAAACATAGCAAGGATTGGCATACGCTCTATCTTATGCATTGTGCACTTATCGCACGAGTATATGAACATCCATAGAAAATACACCTTATAATCTTGTTTATGGTGCTGATGCAATAATGCCTTTAGAATTAGAAATTCCCTCTTTAAGAATCTCTCTCGAGGGCATTATTAATGATCACACATATAAAGAGAAATAGTTACAACAACTTCAAATGCTCATTGAACAATGCATAAATGCTCTCAAACATCTCCAAGCTTATTCTAAAAGAAAGTAGAGTAGTTACAACAATAGTGTCATTCCTCATCCATAAATAACAAAGGGGATATTGTGTTATATGAAAATCAGTGCAATGTTAATGCCACTTTGAAAGAAAAAGGAAAGTTTAACCCAAATTAGTTAGGCCCTTATGTCATTGAAGAAACCTACGGGTCTAGAGCATATTCACTAAAATCAATATATGGAGAACCTCTCAAAGAACCTATCAATGATGCGCATTTATGTAGGTATTACACTTAACAATATTTTTGAATAGTATGTATGTTAAAGCATGTTGTCATATTAGGTAGATAGTTCTCTACTTGATCTTGCATTGCTTTGTTCTTGACAAACATTTTTGGTGTGTCTTGAACTATGTAGAGTAATTGTTCATTTGATAAATTAATACTTTATTTTACATGCTATTCAATCATTAGTGTGTTATGTTAAATTAGATCAATACATACATTTAATTTCCAAATTAGATCATAAGGGAATCTAGTTTAATATATCACACTTAATGAAATTGTAAGAGAGGGGGACCAACCATGTTCAAGGCCCCAAGGCATAGAGAGCCAATAGTGGAAGGCTGCCCTAACTTACCTCAAATTAATGAGGTGTTAGGAAATGTAGGACTAGAATGATGGGGACTACAAGGTCCTTCAATCACCCTACAAACCTAAAATACAGAATGGGGCTAGGCGAGCCAGTTTTCAGGTTCAACACTATGCCTTAGGAAGCTCTCTGCCTAAGGATGAAAGTGCAGTCTCGGGACTATAGCGCAATGTGTTGGTGTCTCTCAAGTGCGCTGGCGTTCGTACAACCAGAGGACTAAAGAGACAAGGTTGAACTCTAGAAAATAGACTAATGACCCAATTAACTACTTCTAAAGGGCCAAAACAACACTATGAAATAAACAAGATATGCTCTAATATGATAAAGTAAATACATAAGAATTAGGGTGGCGAGAATAATATCACAAAGGAATTTGTTCGTCAGCTAGCTCCTAGTAGCATGTCCACCTACACACAAAGAAGAGGAAAATTTGGTTGGGGTTGTTAAGGGGCCTACCTTAGTTAGACCCCTGCTTTGGTGTTTCTACCTCCATAGATAGCCAAGTTTGCAACAATGGAGAAAAAATATGATAAAGAAGGAAATGAAATGAAGAACACTAAAACACTACAAAAACAATAAATGTGCTTACTCAACCAAGTAATAGAGGAGAGGAGTGGGAAGCTTACCACCTCCACCAAGAGCACTCAAGGATAATGGGGAGAAAATGAGAGTACTCGAGCCTCTGTTGAAATGGTGTTGTCCCACACTTGCTCTACTGAATTGATGGAGTGAAGTTGTTGCTGCTATGGAGTGTAAGAGTGCTGCTAGAATGCTTGAAGTTGAATGTTAGAAGGATGCAAAGGGATTGTGAAGAAGTTGAAATGCATGTAGGAGTGAATTTGAGAAAAAGATGAAGAAGCCGGTTATATTCAGGTCAGTCGGCCAAAGAGGGCATTACAAGTCAACTACCAATGAGAAGTGTAACACCTTTGTAGGCTCCAACTGCAAGAATCTTCCAGGGATGTAAGCACACCATGTAGACATCTATGTGGCGCGTGGGTGTCCCTAATAGAAATTCCTCCACTGACGCTCAAAACAAGCACCAAGTGGAACCAAGGCAGCGGGCTTATGTGGAATTTAGCCTTTGAACTTGGTTTTCTAAAGTGGAGAAAGGCAAAAGGGGAATTTGCATAAGGGGTGCAAATTCATTCCTATACATTTTTCCCCCACTTTAGCGAGCATGAATATTTACAAGTGCTTTGGTAAAGTAGATCAAAGAATAGTAGGGTGAGAAATGTATACCTAAACTGTCAAGGAAGCAGACCACGATATAATGAACTTGAAGGTACAGGGCAAGCAAAGGACTTCATAGCTTCTCAAAACTATGATGCTAAAGAAAGAAAGCATCTTATAGGCCCGTAGACCTGCAAGGAGGCAACCCCCAAGATCTCTCACATGAAGGAAGCCTCATGAAGTAAGTTCCTTATAGGCCCGTAGACCTACAAGGAAGGTGTCCCCCAAGATCTCTCACATGGAGGATATCCAGGAAGTGTCCCCGAATATCTCTCACATGGAGGAAGCCAGGAAAGTTCCCTATAAACCTGTAGACCTACAGGGAAGGTGTCCTTCAAGATCTCTCGCATGAAGGAAACCCAATAAAGTGCCCTATAGACCCACAAACCTATAGGGAAAGTATCCCCTGAGATCTCTCACATGGAAGAAACCCAAGAAAGTGCCCTACAGACCTGTAGACCTGTAGGGGAGCCACCCCCAAGATCTCTCGCATGGAGGAAGCTCAAAGGAAGTGCCCTATAGGCTCTCAAACCTACAGGGAGGTACCCCCAAGATCTCTCACATGGAGGAAACCTAGGAAAACAAATTCCACAGGGTCAGAAAGCGGCCACATAGGCAAGTAAGCAGATAGTCAAGTAGACCGTTGACAATTTGGAAAACTTTCAAAGGGGTCCTTCTGGAACTCGTTATGAAGAAGAGGTCCACTCAAGGGACGCACAGTTCAAAAGCAGATGTTTTCTTTCTCCAATCTATCCAAAATCAAGGGATCTTTTTGAAAGATGTTCACTTCACCAAGGAATTTTAAAGGAAGAACATGCCCCCACGTGAGGGGAAGGTCAAAGTTGTTCCCACTTTAGAGGAAGGTTTTCAAGTTCTTTCTTTACGAACCCATGATGAAGAAAACATGTTTTGTTAGGGTTCCAAGTTGAGAATGCGATTCTGAAGAAAGGTTTATGAAGATTTTCAAGAAAAGATTTGTTGGAAAAGAATGCATTTTTTGAAAATTGAAATTTTGAAGAAGCGACGTTGTCACACATAAGACGGACAACTCAAGCAAAGAAGAGAGAAAGATAAAGGGAAAGTGAAAGAGAAAAATACAAACAAAAGGGAACAGGGGTAGCTTGATATTTCGAGGTCAGAACTGCTCATAAATAAATATATATATATATATATATGTGTGTGTGTGTGTGTGTATGTATAGTAATAGTATATAAATGAACTATCATCACCCCCCTACTATATCATACCATGTGAAGAATGCACGAGAATACAAAGTAAAAATAAAAATTTGGGTCAACATGGAAGGGAAGCCTAAATGCCCCCAATGCTTTGCATCATCCCCAATTTACTAAAAATCAAGGACAAACATGGAAGAATGATGATACAAATAAAGAATGTTTTACAATAGAAAAACCAAGCCTGTATCCAAGCACCAATAGGGGTGATGAAGGTCATCTAGGCACACATAGCATGATCACAAGGGAACACATCATAACACACACACACACACATCTAATCTAAAGATCAAGAAGAGGCCTCCTCCTAACACTGATTGACCAAGAGGTCATTCGCTTCCCACTCTAGATCATTGTAGGGGGAAGTAGGATGAGCCTATAGTGGTGGGATGTTAAGAGAAGGAGCATCTGACCCTCCCTTGAAAGGGATAAGGAAGAGGGTCCTGCAAGGTCCTCTTCACTGAGCTCTTGTGGAGCTAGGGTTAGTGATTTCATGAAGATCGCTGACAAGGCTGGAAATTCATCCATAGAGTTAGACATGCACCCTATAGGAGCATCATGTTTAACTTCAATGGACAAGGCAGGCTACACCTGAGATTCACCACTAGGCTGACCGAATGACTCGGGAGTGGTGACGAACTCAGGAGAAGCCAAGAATAGTTTTGTCACTAGTATAAAACAAGTCAGCACTAGACCACCTTGTGAAGAAGGTGGGCTCCTCTTTCATTCCTTATTATAGGAGGAACTACCCTCCATCTCCTACTTTGTCAGGGGATGCAAGCTCCCCATAGACAAGGCAAGAGGTGTAGAGGAAGAGGAGGAAAGAACCGTGGTAGATATGACCAAGGTGTTAAACAAATCCACGGGCTTCGAGAAAGGTGGGACATCTAGAACAGACATCAACAAAGGCGACTCCACCGAAGGAGAAATGAACACCTATACTCCCTTGGGGTCAGGCACATTCATACTCACAGCGGAAGCCTAAATCAATGCATAACTAGACTCAAGGGAAGCAGAGGGAAGGAGAGAGAGAGACACTATAGGAGGCCCTGAAGCAGGGGCGATCGTCTCTTCTTCCTTCCTCTGTGAGGCGGCCTACTCAGCCAGAAAAACATTTCACCAACACTTGTGCTCATACAGAAGGTGGTTTCTATGACTCTTTGAACTAGAGGTCGGAGGCCGTGAAGGAAAAAAAAGCTCTTGTTCAACTAGGGGAACATCCAATACAACCATCTCTAACAGAGGAACGAATTCCTGAATGGGAGCAAGAGGAGCAAGTTGAGAAGTAGCGAGGGGAGTCAGCTCAAGAGCCTCGACAACTGGTCTCTTCCCATTCACTACTTTAGGAGAAGGAGCGGTAAGAGGCCGTAGAGGTCAAGACAAAGAGGACTCTCCATAGGAGGCCTTCTTTCTACTATACTGAATGGGCCTAGGCTCCATTGGCAGAACATGAAGTTTGAATGTAGGACGCTTAGGCTTTCGCCAAGTGGGCACCATAGGATTCTCTTGTAAGTGCAAACCAAAATTTGATGGTACCACAACAGAGCAAGAAGAAGCGTCAGATTGACCATCGAAAGAGGAAGGAGGATCTTGGGACTGCTTCTCTTCTTCCCTCCTACGTGCCTTAGCGACATCACTGTCAACTTTTAGGAAAGCCCTATGTGAAACAACATAAGGTGACAAAGGGTATCTCACTTTTGGCCTCAAGTGCCCTTTCGTATAATTTTGATACATTTGGTGTAGGAGGTCCATCCTAGGTGGGAGAGGACCAATGAGCGTAGGCCAAGAGTAGTGCAAGGAGTAGCTACCATGAGTAATCGGTGGTTTATAACTAGTGTCGTGAATTACATGCACAAAACCCTCATGGATAAATTTTAAACATTTATGCATGACCAAGGGTACTGCGTTCATAGTCACTAACCAAGGGATACCCAACTTCACTCTAAAGAGTTTAGACCTAGGGATAATGTCAAACAAAAGCTTCACGAATTTAGGTCCAACAAAGACCGACATGACAATACTACCCAAAGGGGGCACGAAAAGCCCGTCATGTGTGCAAATGGTGCTCATAGGTGCATCACACCCATCTTTATGTAAAAATTTAATTAGAATGATCTCCTCAGTTATGATGTTTACTTGTGACGTTAGATCAATGAGAACACCCACTATGATGTTTTCATTGATCTGCGTGGGGATGTAAAGAGGAGACGGTTCCCTATTAAAACCCATTGACAGGTCTTGTGAAGTGAAGGTTATACCAGTACTGCTATTCATAGGCTATGCAAAGGGGATAGGTTGATGGAGGAAGGAGGCCATTACACACACTAGATGATAACTTCACAGAGTCCCTAAAGGTTACAAGATAAGATGATGACCCAATTAAGGTTTCGTTATGCAACACCTTTAGAACCTTCCAACTACGCCAACTAGGGGTTGCAGGTTGGGTTGTAAGGTGACAACCTTACAACACTCACACCTATAACACTCCTAGAGTACGAGGAAAGGAATTGTTAGTATCACAAAATGGAATCAAAATGGTTCACGTCGGGTTCACCAAAAATGTAAAAGAGGGGGACCAACCACGTTCAAGGCCCCAGGTCATGGAGAGCCAAGAGCGAAAGGCTGCCCTAACTTACCTTAGCTTAACGAGGTGTTAGGAAATGCAGGATGAGAATGATGAGGAATACAAGGCCCTTCAATCACCCTATAGACCCGAAATATAGAATGGGGCTAGGCGAGCTAGTTTTTGGGTTCAACACTATGCCTCAGGAAGCTCTTTGCCTGAGGATGAAAGCATGGTCTCGGGATGACAGTGCAGCGCGTTGGCATCTCTCAAGTGTGTTGGCATCCATACAACCAACTTGGAATAAAGAGACAAGGTTGAACACTAGAAAATAGAATAATGTCCCAATTGACTACTTCTAAAGGGCCAAAACAACACTATGAAATAAACAAGATATGCTCTAATATGATAAATTAAATACATAAGAGTTAGGGTGGCAAGAATAATTTCACAAAGGAATTCGTTCACCAGCTAGCTCCTAGTAGCATGTCCACCTACACACAAAAAAGAGGAAAATTTGGTTGGGGCTGTTAAGGGGCTTGCCTTAGTCAAACCCCCGCTTTGGTGTTTCCACCTCCATGGACAACCAAGTTTGCAACAATGGAGAAAAAGTGTGATAAAGAAGGAAATGAAATGAAGAACACTAAAGCACTACAAAAATAGTAAATGTGCTTACTCAACCAAGTAATAAAGAAGAGGAGTGGGAAGCTTACCACCTCCACCAAGAGCACTCAAGGCTAATGGGCGAGAAAATGAGAGTACTTGAGCCTCTGCTACAATGGTGTTGTCCCACACTTGCTCTATTGAATTGATGGAGTGAAATTGTTGCTACTAGAATGCTTGAAGTTGAATTCTAGAAGGATACAAAGGGATTTTGAAGAAGTTGAAACGCATGTAGAAGGAGGGAATTTGAGGGAAAGATGAAGAAAACAGTCATATTCAAGTTGGTCGGTTGAAGAGGGCATTACAAGTTGACTACCAATGAGAAGTGTAACGCCTCTATAGGCTCCAACCACATGAATTTTCTAGGGACGTAAGCACGTTGTGCAAACATCTGTGTGCCGCGTGGGAATCCTCGACAAAAATTCCTCCACCGACACTCAAAATAGGTGCCAAGTGGAACCAAGGCAGCAAGCTTATGTGGAAATTAGTCTCTGAACTTGGTTTTCTAAAGTGGAGAAAGGAAAAAGGGGAATTTGCATAAGGGGTGCAAATTCACTCCTATACAAAAATGTTGTATGTAAGAAAAAAATAATGTTAATTAGGTCACACAACAATTAGATCATGGTGGCATTTATGAAATAATCTTGCCAATATTGTTTAATAGATCACATTGATATCTAATCAAAATAAAAACTCATACAAATAAGACATGCTCACATATATATATAGAAGATCATAAAGTTTATATACATGATCACCACGATAACAAAATGTGGTGTGATATAACATAGTACATCTAGGGAGGCCTATGGATACTAGACTCCTCAAGGCCTAGTGTGTTGAACAAGACAACTGAGAGGGGCGTGAATCAGTTGTTGCAAATTTTTCCTTTACAACATTCACCACTGATTAATTCAATTACCATTCACAAATCCTTTACTCTGCTAATATAATTAATCATTAAGTGAAAATGTAGAAACTGGAAGAAGCAAAAACCATACACACACAACAACACTAGATTTATGTGGAAAACACAATAAGGGAAAGATCACGGTGAGGATTAGCTCACAATATAGAGAATATCAAAATTGAATACAAAGGCTCACTGCTAGAGAAGGCTCACTACCAAAATAGGACTTACTGTCCAAATCAAGAGTCATTGTCCAACAAGGGTTAACCACTCGGATGGATCACTGCCACACAGATACAAAGAAGATAGAAGAGATTTGTTATAGAGAGAAGAAAATCTCAATGCAATAGGAATTTCCACCACAATTCACTCACACACTTACAAACAAGCTTGAATGATAGAGTATACCTTCAGCTCACTGCATCCAAAAACTCGCCACTAAGATTTCACATTGATATGCTTAGCCACACACTCTATTTCACATCTGTCTCACATCTATCTTGCTTCTTTTCTTTGTACATATCTCACCAACATCTCATACTGTATTTATACTATCTTCAACTTTCAAACATATCCAAAGTTGGCCACACACACCATTTGTATTTACAAATTCAAATTAGGTCGGCACCAAAAGATTCTAAGGTGGAATTTAGAATGAGGGCAACCCAAAAACATGCTTAATGAGGACCTAAGTCCCAACACACTTCATGAACTTCACAAGTAGTGTTTAACACAAGGTCGGTCAAACTAGTGTAAAACACATAGAACAATTAAGCACACACAACCTTAGCACGATCCAATCTTTCCATACAACAAAATTATCTTTTGCATAATCATATTAGTTTATCTCTAGAACCTCAAGACATAAAACTCAAACAAGAAGAAATTTGAAGCAACTACATTTCTCCCAAACCTCAACTAGAGACATTGAAAACATAGTTCACAATTGGTGAACATAACTCGCACTGTACAATGATCCAGAAACCAAAAATATGGATATAGCAACTTTTCAAAACCATGATTAACATATCTGAACCACATAAACATAGGAGCAAATCCCAAAGCAAAACTCGAAGCAAACACATAATACCTGCAAAATTTCTTCATTACAATTTTCTTAATATCCTCGACATACACAACCAATAACTTGCATCCATGACATCAATGACAACATCAAATAGTTGATAACTAGTTAACCAGTTGGCATCAATGACAAAACTTTCATTCTTGCAACAATCTCCCCCTTTGTCATTGATGGCAACACATGATGTGAAAAACCATCAAAGACAACACAATAGCTCTTAACACACTTTCCCATGATTTTAATTTCTCTCCCTTAGTAAATAAGGTTTTTTCACATGATACTTTCTCCCCCTTTATCATCAATGGAAAAGGAAAAATATATTTTCACTGATTTCCCCTTTGACATAACCATTACCAGTACTGAATAATATTTCAATGACAACACACGATACTACCTGCTCCCCCTGAGAGGTAGCCACCAAACATCATTCTAGAAGAAAGATAGATCCATAGACCCACCAGACTGATGCATCTCCATATGCATCTAGTTCAAGAAAGGAGGGGAAATAACCCCTAACTTCTCCTAGAGATAGTCAAAAGTATCTTTAGGAAGAGCCTTTGTAAATATATCAGCAATCTGATCCTTTGTAGGTATATACTCAAGCTTTACTTCATTCTCCACAACCTTCTCTCTCAAAAAGTGATACTTGATAGATATATGCTTTTTCCTTGAGTGCATCACTGGATTCTTTGAAATGTTAATTGCACTTGTATTATTACAGAAGATAGAAATGGGATCATCATACACTACTTTGATATCTTTCAATGTCTGTTTCATCCATAAAACTTGTGTACAATAAAAAGTTGTAGCAATATACTTAGCTTCAATAGTAGATAAGGAAACTAAATCTTTCTTTTTACTCAACCATGACACCAATCTACAACCAAGAAAGAATGCACCACCACTTGTACTTTTTCTTTCATCAACACAACCTGCCTAATCTGCATTTGTATATGCACTAAGTGTTATGTCAATATCCTTAGGATACCACAAGCCATATTTTAGAGTGTCATTCAAATATCTAAATATCCTCTTATCAACAACAACATGTGTTTCTTTAGGATCTTCTTGAAATCTAGCCACAAGAAAAACTACATGCATGATATCTAGTCTACTAGCAGTTAAACAAAAGTCCTTTAATCATAGATCTGTATTTTCTCTAATTAGCCTTAGGTGAAATATCATCTTTGCTCAATTTGAAACTAGTCACCATAGGAGTGCATACCGGTTTGGAACTATCCATTCCAAAATTCTTCAAAATCTCTCTTATATATTTTGACTATGAAACAAAAATCCCTTTTTTTGTTTGATTGATTTGCATCCCAAGAAAGAAATTCATCTCATCAAACATAGAAATCTCAAAATCTTTTTACATTTCTTCAACAAAATTTTTCACATTGTTTCATTTCCTCCTAAGATAATGTCATCAACATATACAACTACAATCAAGATCTTGCCATTTTCAAATTTGAAGTATAAATTACTATCTACCATACCTTTATTGAAGCCTTGTTGAATCATATATCTATCCAACCTTGCATACCAAGTTCTAGGAGCTTACTTTAATCCATATAAAGCTTTCTTCAATTTTCAGACCATATCCAGTTGATCTGACAACTAAAATCCTTCTGGTTGTTCTATGTACACTTCTTCCAACTCACCATTAAAAAATGTAGACTTTACATCCATCTAATAAACTTTAAAATCTTTCTGAGTAGAAAATGCTAAAAAAATTCTAATAGTTTCCATCCTAGCCACTGGAGCAAAAGTTTCCTAAAAATATTTACTTTCTACTTGTGAGTAGCCTTTACACACAAGCCTTGCCTTATTTTTGACCACTTCTCCATTCTCATTCAACTTGTTTATGAATAGCCACTTTGATCCAATTATATTTTTGTCTATCGGTCTAGGGACCAATTCCCAAGTTTGATTCTTCTCAATCTACATAAGTTCTTCTTTCATAGCTTTAATCCAATTTTCATCATTACGTGCTTCACTCACTGTCTTCTATTCCACTTCAAAAAGTAGACAGATTTATCTCACTAGCAGTAGTAGCTCTACTTCTTGTCAAAACTCCTTTCCTTTTGTCTCCAATGATCTGATCTTTAAAATGAATCTTTTGTACATATTTAGGTGTCTTTGGGGACACCACTGGAGCTTCCTTTTCTTCATTCTACTTTTCATGTTCTTCAACAATTTCTTCAACCTCTATTTTATCAGGTTCATTTGATACATATCCATCCACTTCAATTGAATTCTTTAATGCTTCATCCA
Organism: Sequoia sempervirens; assembly: GCA_007258455.2. Classification (NCBI taxonomy): domain Eukaryota; kingdom Viridiplantae; phylum Streptophyta; class Pinopsida; order Cupressales; family Cupressaceae; genus Sequoia; species Sequoia sempervirens. The sequence goes on from VDFB02047397.1 coordinate 114,925,977, forward strand.
CCTTGACATTTGTGCTCTCTACAATCTTTTTCAGCCTTTTATTGAAACATCTATAAGCTTTTCTTTTAGTAGAGTATCCAAGAAAGATACCTTTATCACATCTAACATCAAACTTTGCTGAATTTTCTTCATCTCTTATAATATAACATTTCCTTCCAAATACCTTGAAATACTTGACCATAGGAATTCTTCTACACCATATCTCATAAGGGATCTTTGTACTATTACCCTTTGCTTGGACTCAATTGAAAACATAAAAAATAGTATGAATAGTTTCTCTCTAGTAAACTTTTGATAGACCTGCCTTAGTAATTATTGATCTAGCAGCTTCCTAAATTGTTTTGTTTTTCCTTTCAACAACTCCATTCTACTAAGGAGTTCTAGGAGAAAATAATTGTCTTTTTATTCCATGAACTTTACAAAACATGTTAAACTCATTCTAGGTGATTCACCACCTTTGTCGGACCTTAAACATTTTATTCTCAAGTTTTCTCCATTTTCAACTATAGCCTTAAATGCCTTGAATCTTTCTAATGCATCATATTTCTCTCTAATAAAAGTAACCCATGTTTATCTAGAGTAATCATCAATCAAAAGCATAAAGTACATGTCACCTTGTAGACTTATCACTCTTGTAGGGCCACAAAGATCTATGTGAATCAAATCTAGTAGTCCAGTAGTAGATTGTTCCTTTGACCTGAAGTTTCTAGCTTGCTTTCCAAACTAAAAATTCTTGCAAATAACATTAATAGGCTTTGTAATCCTCAGTAGATCTCTTATAGCTTGTACTACATTGATTCTTTCCAAGTTATCAAAATTCATATGACACATCCTCCGGTGGCATAACCAATTGTCATTAATCTGAGTCATAAAGCAATGTCCATTAGCACCCTTAAGTTGATAAATGTTTTCTTCAAACTTCTTACTAGCAACAATCACTATTCTGAATCCTTTCCTGATTTCACATCTTTCATCCTCAAATACAAGATTATATCCTTTACTACACATCTATCCAACACTTAAAATATTGTGCCTTAATCCCTTAACATAGTAGACATCATCAGTATTATGCTTGCCATCAAAACTGACTAAACCTATCCACAAATCTTAGCACTAGTATCATCTCCAAAATTTAACTAAGCCGCCATCATAATTTTCAAGTTTAACAAACTTACTCTTATCACTAGTCATGTGATATGAACAACCACTGTAACAACCCAATAGTTCTTTTCTTGTTTAGCATTAAGATCAGAAATCACCGTGCCATCAATCTTTTTCAGAGCATTTTCCTTCACCTGTCTTTCAATTATATTAGTAGAAGTAGATTCATCTTTTATAGCCAAAAAGAAAATTCATTGTCATCAAAATCTCCATAATTAGATTCTTCATTAGAAATACCGGCATCTTCATTCACATAATATTCTCTGTTGATTTTCTTACCTTTTTTTTCTTTGCTTAACCTATGTTTATTCTTCTTAGCTCTTTCTAGACATCTCAAAGCATAATGACCAATTCCTCCACAACTAAATAATTTAAAAGGTAACTTACCTTCATACTTACTGGAGCCCTTTCTCATCCTTCTTACAAAGTTAGCTTCCACTTCATCAAGGTTTTCTTCATCTGGATCTTCACTACATGTAGCCTTAAAAGTAGTTTATGATTCGGATCCATTTCTAAAATTTGGTTTTCTCATTTCAAAACATGTTAGATTACCCAACAACTCATATTTAGTATACGTAGACATGCAAATAATCTTAATTAATATCATGCATCTAATTCCATTTCCTCTATTAATCAGATAAAGTAATTTATTAGATTAATTCACTAATCATGTTTAATTAAATAAATCAATTTGTTTAATTAAAATCCTCAAAATCCTCTTATTAATTAAATAAATCAATTTGTTTAATTAAAATCCTCAAAATCCTCTTATTAGTTAAATAAATCAATTTGTTTAATTAATACCCAAAGTCCTCTTATTAATTAAATAAATCAATTTGTTTAATTAATACCCAAAGTCCTCTTATTTGATTAAATAAATCAAAGGATTTAAATCAAATTCACTAACCCACTCAAAGTTAATTAAATTTTAAATTAATTAACTTTAATCCTCATTACCCATTCTCTAGCTTTTGACTCAACCTCGGTCAAACTCAACCCCAGACTAACCCACCCACTTGCACATGAAAATAAATTTTTCTAATTAACTAATTATCTTATTTTCCCTCTCAAAAGCACATTATAGGGAATATTCCTTCATTGACTCCCTTTATTTGACTTTCTCATTCAAACAATTTCTCCCCCCAAAACAATTCAAGCACATGCATTTCATGCCTCTCAAACATGCATTTGGTGCCTCTTACAAATACATACAAAGTGTGATCAATCCTTACCCATTAGCATTGAGAAAAATTTCTCAATGCCATTGGTCCTTTTTTAATCCCACATTCTTCCTATTCTTCAATTCTTCAAACCTCTAACCTATAAATAGAGGCCTTCTCTACTTGAAATCTATCCACAGTTTTATGCATTTGCACTATACACACATTCGTCTTCATCACTTGCATCTTGCTCATCATTTTGAAAGCTTATCAAGGGTTGGGAAAGGGCTACTTTCCACATCAAAGTAGCACCAATCCACTATGAGATAGAGTTTGCTTCATGTTTTCATGTGCTTTTGTTTAGTTTCATTGTTTCCTTGGTTGTATATTTAACATGATTGAGTATTTCATAGAGATGTTTAATTTGTTGTGCTTTAATTAACTAACCATGCTAATACATGTCAAGTTTTGAGCATTTGCAGATTATTACATCTACATAATAGTGCTAGAAGGAGGGCCTCCATTTTCAACCTATCAACCTTATTTTTGTTAACTTACAGTGCTTAATCACGTTGCAAATGTTTTCTATAATAAAGTGATTATGAAACTTCTTAAGCAGTACACTATAATGGAATGATAGCACATTAGGAAGAAAAAATATTTTATCAGATAATAGAAATTGCAAAAAATTTGTGTAGTTTGAAGATCTTTCTCTCCTTTCCACATTAAGCAGTAGAAATGGATGATAAGAAGATTAAAATCTTGCGTCGTTGATATTAAAATCTTCTTTCCATTTCATTAGGTGAAACACATTGGTTGAAAAGATATTCGATCCAAATGCATTTTATTATGTTCTTGCAAATTATAGTGTGATTTCCTAGTCTTACGATAAAAATCTCAATCTCATGTCCATGTGTGCAGGAGGATGACCATTGCCCACTCAAGAACTCCATTGTTATTGCTCACAAAGGTAGCCTCGAGGTGCTCTTCAAACTGATCTTTTCCTTCTCCAAATAGAAGATTAATTTATGAAGAATGCTACTTTGTTCATCCCCAAGCATTGAAATATGAGGCGGTATAAGATTCAGATGAAATCCACATCCTCATAGCTGATGAAATTACAAGCAATTTGAAATGGAAGAGTGTAAGGGAATGAGAATTTCATGGTAGGATGCATGTTATCACTTCAAAGACCGCTGGCCTAATTCTTGACAGATCTGAGGACGACCATTACTTGCTCAAAACCTCCATCATCATTTCTCACAAAGGCAGCCTCAAGGCGCTATTCAAACTGATCTCTGCCTTCTCCACAGAAGATTAATTTCGCTGCTCAAATATTCAATTTTCAATGGGCAAGTCAAGTTTAGAGTTGGGATTTTATTTTTTATGTTTTACAAATTTGTAATTTAATGCACTTTCCATCTAGTTCAATGATTCTAATTTTGAAGTCGATACCAATAGTGGTTATAAAACTTGAGGTAAAGGAGTCATCTGAAAACCTAAGAAGGAGACATCTTTTTCCAAGACCACTATCGCCAATGAGCAGAAGCTTTATGAGATGATTATAATTATACCAACCCCTCACCCTTGTGGCAACCATTCTAATGCCCTTGCTCTTCTTTTACCTGCAGATGGGATTGAGATCCTTCTTAAAACTAGGTGAATCTATAGTTAAGGGAGTTGAAAGAGTCCTAGGTTCGAGTGACAGAGTGATCTGGACAAAGCCAGAGCATAGCAGGCGCCAAATCACAGGAGCAAAGTGTGGACAGATGGTCAAATCCTCTTGAAATTGGTTGGAATTTGTTTGCACACGTACCAATTGCATTAGCTTGAAAGTTTATAATTTCATCTCAAATGTTTTCACCATTTTTAAATAGAAGTTTTAATACCTTATATCTTCCACTTCGTTCTCTGCCCATATTCAACGATTTAATTCTTGTTTGCTCTTTTAAGAAGGTACTATCAATCTGGCTCTCTTTAATTTAGTCATGGTATGTTGTTTTTGATAGAATTTTTGTGTGGGATGTACAATCATTTTTTGGAAAAGATTTTGATATAAAATGTCATAATTCTGAGCACTAAAAAAATCATAGAACATGTTGTGTATCTTTGTTCACTTTGTCCATATTGCATTATATCTTTGGAGTTTGGAATAAAGTGCATATCTTTCTTTTGAGTTGGGATTGACTTCATAAAATACACCATATCTATCTCACTAATGCAAAGGAATCCCTCTTTATTAGATTTTTTTTTTGGAAGTATATATCTTTTTCCTTTACTCTTTTGTCCTATGACTTGTAGGATATCAAAGAATGTGGAATCTTTGCATTATTTACATTTCAACAAACCTTGCCATGATGTTGTTGGGGATAAGTTTTTTTCAAAAGCATAAGTGTACATTTTTCTAAAATGCACTCTATCTACTAACTTTATCTACCTACATACAATTGGAAAATAAAGAGAACAACAAAGGTTTTGTTTAGTGTCCTCCATGAGAGATGATTTTAAGCTGCACTTCGCTTTGCTAATAAAGTCAATCATAGCAACCTTGCACACCTTTCTGCAACACTCTTGGGGGCTTCACTTTTTGGACTGGCAACAATAGTTTTCTGAATCAATATTTTGTATGGTGTATTTTGATCTTAATTCGATATTAGTGATTTTGAAGAAAATCTAATTTTTGTTTCTTTTTTGTAGACTTTGTACGATGAGGTTTTGCATCAAGAAACAATGATGGTCTTTTTTCACATGAGAATCAAATAGCAAGATTTGAGTTGGAAGTGAACTTGAACTTAACAAAAAACATTTTTAAATCCTTATTGTAATAGCTTGAAGCATCCATTTCCCGCTTTCATTTTTTGTTTTAGGCCAACTCACTTTAGTTGTGGGTTTAAAATTAACCATTGATTTGATTTCTTCAAGTTGGTTAAAATTGAACTTAGACACTTGCTAGCTTTTCAATTTGGTCTAAAATTGAACAAAACAACTTCAAACACTTGATTTGGTGCTATAAAAAGAACCCATTAATGCTTTTGAAGTCTAAAATGAACATGTGTCTTTATTGTTTTGTAATCTTTTTTACAAACTAATATCATTTAAAAGACGTATGCACTTCTCTTGCGCTTCATGGTGATCTTGAGAATCAAAAGTCTTTTGGTGATATTAGGTTGTCTAAAAGATTGCCTCCACACTTCAATTTGGGCTTTTAAAAATTGAACAAATCTTGCTAGTGTGAGTGAATACATTTCATGTGTTCTCTCTTTGTTCACACAAACAAATATTGATCGAACTATAGATGTGCTTACTTACTTTTGTTTATCTTTAGAAGGCCTACCTTGGTGGGAAAAAGTACTCATCCCAAGGGAACAACCCAAGCGGTAACGAGTATAAGCTAGGCTCTTCCGAACCACTATACAAATTTGAGGTTGGAAGGAAAGTTTGCAATCAACTTAGTGATGCATGATAGCTCTCCCCCAGTATCTTTATGATGCGTAAAGCCCTTGTTCTAAGGGTTGGGAGACCTCTTAAGGGAGTTTATCATTGTGTCCTTTGAACTAGATGCACTTATTACTAGCCATTGTGTAGTAGCCAAAAATCCCAATATTTGTTGGCGTCAGGAGGTCGGACCTTCAGAGCCATCCCACATACTTGCAATTCTTTGTAGAGATGAAAATTTTGTCATGGGAGATTCATGAGAACTGAAGTGTGGATGACTCGCAAAAGTGAGTGTCGTGGAGGGGAGCTAGTGTGGTCAAGCTTCTAGTCATCCGCTCTAAATAAGTGCAACTAGATTTATCCAAGTGGGAAATTCAACAAATATTTTCTTTTCCATCCTAGGATTGTGCAATTTTGAGTCAGTTAATGATGCAGGAGCATCTAGTGGTGTGAGGGCAATCCTACATCACCCAAAAAAAGAAAGATTTTAATTTTTTGTTGGTTGTTTCTTTGATGTTTTTGCATTTCTAGATACCCCTTTAGCTATTAAAATATTCGAAGCCAAATTTGAGGCCCTTAGAGGCTCTGAATGGGCCCAAAAATTTGCGAAAACCCAAAGTAGTTGGCCATAGGCCCTACTTTGCGCCACATCATTTTTTTGAGAACTTTCTGAAAAGGTATTATCATTGAAAATTCGACGATTAGATTAAAACTTATGGCTTCCGGAAAATGGTGCATTTTTAGAAATGTGCTAATTTTCAAATGTGAATTCAAATGTGAATTTCAAATTGTAATTTGGGTGCCAAACTACCAAAACTCAAATTTGAATGTTTCTTTGGCTCCAAATTGGAAAGGAGCTCTATTTATGGGCAACATTTATGATTTTTGGTAGCTTTTTGGGGAAAAGAGTTCGCATGCTGCGAAAGGGGGTCTTTTGGTAATTTTTGTAATTTGCATGTATTGTAGAGCTTGAGGATTTGTGATCCTTTGCATGTAAGAAGTTCAATTCTAAATAATAATAAAAGTTCTCTAGTTTTTGGCATCATTTTATGTGTCTCGGGTTTGCTACCTCGTTAGTTAAACACATTGTTTGGATCCAAAATATTGAAAACAAACATTCAACAAGGACATCAAATTTCAAACCTTTAGAAGGAGCAAATACCTTTGAAAAATCTAAGTGCTACTACTTGTCCCTAGGGATTTCATCCTTAGAGGCTTCTAAGTATTTGGGTTTATATCTCAATTTTCTCTCTAAAGTCAACATTAGGGAACTATTGCCTTGATTTTATCGATTTCCACATAATGGACTTTTTGGGATGAAAATAAATTGGGACATTAGACATTTAGTTTGAAAAGATTAAGCAAGAAAGTGTTTGTGGTAAAAAAGACTCATTAAGCAAAGATAAGAAACAATTGGACCCCACACATGTGCTTTTTCAAATGATTTCTTGAAAGATAAAAATTCAAAAACCAAAGTCCAAAGGTCTTAGTCCAAGAGCTCTCAAGAAATGTCTTTCAACACTTTATGCATTTAGAGAGAGATTGGTCTTCAATTTTTACAAACATGCATCAAAGAACAATCCCAATTTGTATTTATTTTACTATTGTCAAAATCCAAGTCTTTTTCAAAGGTTTGAGTTTCTCACATAGGAAGTATAACATGTTCTTCAATACCGAGGTCATGTAAACAAAATTATTTCTAGGTTCACTTAGGATCAAAATCAACACCCTCATTCCTCCTCAAACATCAATCTAAAACCATCTCACAAACAACTCTTGGAAATCCTGAAAAAAAAAAATCCTTCATGCTAGACTTTTGGAAAATCCTTTAAATCAAAAATCAAAATCATCTTTTTTGACTAAGTGTGTGTAGAGGCATCCTTCTTCATACACTTAGTTAAATTATCACCTTGTGAGAAAGTTCATTTCAAGATAACATCCATTTTGGGATTTACAAGTTCATTATCCAAACATCCAAATCAGAATCAAATCCAAAATCAAATCAAACCAAATCAAACCCAACATCAAAAAATCCAAAAGTCCTAAAGTCTAGTATCTCCTTCACGGTTCTTAAGAGTTCACTCATTCACAATCACCCATCTTTCATTATCTCATTACCATCCTTTGATCCTTAACAACTTAGACTTTCTTTTTTGTACTTAAAGTTTAGATCAAACTAAGGAGTTAGAGGTTTACCTCCCACATTCCTAAAAATTGATCCTTATTTTATGGTCCAAACTAGATCTCAACATAAGAAAAACATGGAAGCCAACAAAGAAACATCTACTTTGAGCGACTTGAGTCAAACCGCTCCTAAAATCAATCCCATTGGGTCTAGCAATCCCCCACCCAATCTCCCTCTAATACCACAAGATCCTCAAGAGGGAGATTGCCAAGTGGAGGACATCACCAATAATGTCCTAGGAATGACTCAAGACAAAATCATAGATATGGTCCAAAATCCTGAAACTCACAAAATTGTCAATGCCACGATGAGACTTAATCCTTCACAATACATGCTAGAGTTGGAAAAAGAAGGGGCTAAACTCCCTTTTGATTATGATGTAAGTACCATTGTGGAGAAACCTTTTGAGAATATGTCGCTTGTACCATTCACACCATCTTTTCAAAATGTCATCCAACCCATTCCACAACCCACATCATCCCTTGCTCCAACTCAACCTATTGTCAACAAGGGGAGTTCATTACTCCATGCTCTTCAAGCACACCCCCTTGTAAATAATCAAAACTTGGACACAAATACCATCTTGGGTCTATCAAATACCATCCATCAAGATCCCAAGCATCCATACGTTCCACTCATCTTTCATGACACCAACAACCCATCCTCTTTTGCAGCATATTCTCCTAATACACAATTCTCTCTCCCCATGGTACCACAAGGACAAGTGGGTCTATTTGAACAAGGGGGAATCTTTGGGGCCTCATCTTTACTTTCCCAAGGGAATCTACCATCAATTCCACCACCAATTCCTCTGCCACTACCTCCTCTACCACCAACATCCACATCGATCCTTGGTCTAGGGCAACTCCCTTTATGTAAGCAATCCTCTAACCATAAATCAAATTAGTTTACCAAATCCTCCAAACATGCCACCGATATCGCAACAATAGGTGACATCAATCCAAGCAACACCATCAATCATGACACCTCAAAATATGGTCTCCCAAGGAACCAACATATCAATCGCTCCATCTACCACGCTGACTCAAACAACATTTCAACAACCACCTTAAAAAAATCTCATCACACCATCTCATACAATTCTAAATCCTCCACCTCCATCGCCGAACCCAAACATGCAAATCGATACATCATAACATTGCAAGTAGCTCGACAAGCCTATCAAAAGGCACTCCAGCAATTCCAAAATCAACAAGCCACACAATTTGTATAGTAAGCTGCACAACAAGCGCAGACATAGCAGGCTGCACAACAAGCACAACAAGCTTCCCAAGCACAAGCCCAAGCTCTATTGCAACAACAACAAGCTGCACAAGTTGTGCAAGTAACACAAGCCACACAAGCTACACAAGCTACTCAACAAGCTCAAGATCAAGCCTAAGCTCAATATCAAGTGCAACAAGCTCAAGCACAAGCAAAATACCAAGCACAACAATAAGCAGCTCAACAACAAGCATACTAGCAAGCTTTGCAACAATATCAAGATCAACAAGAATCAACCCAACTACTAGCCCAACAACAAGCATTGTTGGCACAACAACAACAAGCCCAACAACAAGCATTGTTGGCACAATAGTAGCAAGACCAACAACAAGCATTGTTGGAACAACAACAATTGCAAGCATACCAACAAGCATTTTTTGGGATACAAAACTTGCAACCACCTCCCATGAACACACAAAATAATCCAACCATCACACCAAAAATCACACCACCTCAAAACACATTCATTCCACCACCTGATCCACAAGATGATGTGTTTGCACAAATCAAATTTCTCTCACAACAAGTGCTAGACCTCCAATCAGGGAAAACAACAAAAACACTAAAGAATTTGTGCCCTTATCTGTTTGACAGGAGCATTGTGATGAAACTATTCCCACAAGGATTTGAAATCCCTAAATTTGACAAATATCATGGGACAAGAAATCCTGAAGATCACATTAGGGAATTCCAATTACATTGTATGGAGGTCACATACGATGATTCTTACCTAATGCAACTATTTCCTCAGAGTTTGGCTGGGCCCACAATGGAATGGTTCTCTCATCTCCCCCATGGAATCAAAAAGTTCCATGAAATTGTGGATGCATTCATACAAAATTATTCTTTCAACATAGGCATGGATGTGAGTCTAGAAGAGCTATCCACCTTAAAATAAGCCAAGGGGGAGACATTTGCATCCTTCTTACAACGATGATGATCTAAAGCCAACATAAGCAAATGGGCCATGCCAGAGGAACAACAAATATGTACCATCATCACTAATCTCAAAGGGGCCTTGTCCTTCCATCTAAAAATGCAATGCATCACCACATACGACTAGTTAATCCCCAAGATGCTCAACATTGACGGAGCCCTTATCACATAAGGGGGGACACCTACTTATCAAGACAATTGCCCATCAACTAGTTTCAACGAAAAACCTTGCACATGGGCGAAAAACAAGAATGTCACTAATGATGGTGTCATTGATGCCAAAGTTGTGATTAGTGGTCCGAGGAAAAACACACAAACATATTAGCAATCGCAAGCCAATAACCAAAGCAACAAACAAGCCAACACTGTAACACAACAACCAAACAACCAAGAGGTTAATAATTTGAATAATCAAGGGGGACCACTCCCACAAAACAAATATTCCCCCAAGTGGAAATACACACCCCTTGGGGAATCAATTGAATCTGTCATAAAGAAACTGGTACATGAGAAACTCATTACAATCCCTATTTATGAGAATTATCAAGATCCCCAAGTGAAACCACCATGGTACAACGAAAATAACCTTTGCGATTTTCATAAAATCAAGGGGCATACAACGACCAGTTGCATGAGACTGACAAATTTGATCCAATACCTTATTGATGAAAAAATCATAAATGTTGAGCAACCTACAGGGAATCATGACCTAAAGATATACACGAATCTGATGCCAGATCACAATAAAGGGAATAACCATGGAAAGACAAAGTATGGCAATGTAAACCATGTTTACGATCATGTTGTTGCATCCCTAGATTAATTGGCCACTGTTGTTAATGTAAAGGGAGCCAAAGCCGACTATGGAGTCACCACATGTGGTGGCAAGATTACCATTTCTAGACCATCCCAACTATCCAAGGCACCAACCTCTAATCCAAAATCCATTCCCAATGGTTATAATGTCTTGGACCAGCTAAAAAGAACCCCCGCTCATATCTTTGTCATGGAGTTACTGAAGATCTCACTCGCACATAGGAAAATCCTAGAGGAAGCATTGGCTTCATCCATTGCCCCCACAAATCTTGATGCAGACCAGTTCCAAGCTATGGTTGGACACATCACCGCCCCACATCTCCTAACATTTTTTGATCAGGACTTCCCAACTAAACCATTTCATAACCGTGCACTCCATCTTGAAGTCCTAGTCCACAAAAATAAATTCAAAAGGGTCTTAGTGGATGGGGGTGCAAGTCTAAATATCTGTTCACTCAAGCTAATAAAGAATCTAGGATTCTTTGAGGACATCATTGAAAAAGGTAAAGGTATTACAATCAGGGCATATGATGATTAGGAAAGAGTGCCTCAAAGCACTATTCAACTCCTTATTCAAGTAGGGCCAGCCATCATGGAAACCACATGCCAGGTCCTTAACCTTGATTTACCTTATAATATTCTCCTGGGGCATCCATGGATCCATGGCATGCAAGCTATTGCATCTACCTTCCATCAATGTGTCACGTTTCCTTATCAAAATCAAGAGGTTATAGTCCATGGTGATCCTAAGCCCTTTTATTATTGCAAGAATCTGGAAGCCAAGTACTACAAAATCCCTCAAGTCCCAAAGAATGATGAAGGCCCTACAACTCCATATGTGAACCCATGGACCTTAGATTCCACTTTTGAGATAAAGACACCCGCCATTCTTGACATCTCTAATATCTAAGTCATTATCCATTCCAATGGATGTGGGGATTACAAAATGAAAAAGAGTGCCTTTGTAGTAGGAGAGTTACCTCAATCTCCTAGGTCTCATGTGCAGCCCCAACCGGTTGAAACATCAGCTCAAAGATTAAAGTAGACCCCTCTAGATTCAGATGTTGGGGAGACCTAAGTTGGGAAGTGGTAGATGAAAAAGACATCAAGTCTGCCATACCAAGATGAAAGGACTGCGCCTAATCTTCGCATGGATGATAGCAATAAAGGACTACCGATGATGCTTGGTATGGGATATAATAGAAACCAAAAACTTGGGAAGAATGACAATGGTCTGCTAGTACCTATCATTCCTGAGAAGCGTATAATATATATTGGCCTTGGATGTACCTCTCTGAAAATAACCATACTTGGAAAAGGTGCCCTGGTTAGAAAGGTCAAAACTCCCCCTCAGTTGCTGGTATCCATAGGTTTTCCCTTAGACAACTATACCTTTGACATAATCAATGTGTGTGATGAGGATGCCAAAACCAACTTTCCTATGCTATTCGAGGATTCCTCCCTTCTCATGATTAGTACCCTATCTTTTGACTCAAACAACCAAACACATGAGTTTAACTTAGTCTATCCCCAACTCATTGATTATGACCAACAAGGACCACCACTTTTGGACACATGATAAAAAATGAGGCTCTCTTAGAATTCATGGGATTGCAGGATACTATACCATGTGGAGATCACAAAGTTGGGTTCAACATTGAGCTGGAAACACATGCCTATTATGGGGAAACAGTTGAATCCCTCAGTTGTAAAAGTGAAAATTTAAGAATAATATCTAGGTATTTGAGTGAAAACCACACTGTGGCACTCTTAGACCCAAAAATAGTAAAAAAAAAGGATACATCCAATGGTGAAAACCTCTCTGAGGCACCAGAGGATGAGGGATTCAATCTTCCCCTTAGTGCTATTCATCAGGAGAAGTCAACAGTCTTAACAAAGAAGTGCAATCCAGTCAACCTGGGAATAGAAGAAATGCCAAATATCACCTTCTATGCAGAATCACTCTTGACAGAAGAACAAGAACTCCTAGCTGTGTTTCTAAGGGAAAGAAAGAAAAAAATTGCATTGACCTATGCTCACATGCCTGGCCTTGATCCATAAGTTGTGGTTCACCATCTAGTTGTCTATCTAGAGCCAAAATCAGTAAGACAAAAACTAAGAAAGATGCATCCACAAATAACATTACTGGTCAAGATGGAATTATAGAAGCTCCTAGATCCTGGTTTCATAAGACCAATTGATTATCCACAGTGGGTTTTAAATCTTGTACCTATTTCAAAGCCCATTAGGGGCATCCGTATCTACATTGATTTTAGAGATTTGAACAAAGCATGTCCCACGGATGATTTCCATCTCCCAAACATAGATATGATTGTGGATATATGGTAGGACATGAAATGCTATCACTAATGGACAAATTCTCAGGGTACAATCAAATCATGATAGCTAAGGATGACCAACACAAGACAAAGTTCACTTGTCCATGGGGGACATACTGTTGGAACATGATGCCATTTGGGTTAAAAAATGCAAGAGCTACCTATCAAAGAGATATGACCTTAATCTTCCATGATGATTCAAAAAACTGTGGAAGTCTATATGGATGACATATTGGCTAATTCAAAGAAATGTCAAGATCACATAACGACATTAAGTTCCATCTTCGACAGGCTAGAAGAATACAAGGTGAGGCTCAATCCAAAAAAGTGTGTCTTCGGGGTACAATCAGGAAAGTTACTAGGGTACATTATATCTATGAGAGGAATTGAGATAGACCCCGCCAAAGTCAAAGGAATTATCGAGATGGAGGCACTAAGAACCTTGAAGCAGTTGAGGGGTTTGCAGGGAAGACTCCAATCCATTCACCGGTTTATAGCACAGTGAGCAGATAAGGCTATCCCATATTCTCATCTACTCCACAAGTGGGTAGCATACAAATGGGATGAGAAATGTGACCAGGATTTCAATAAGATCAAGGAGTACTTGCTCACACCACTATTTCTCATGCCACCAAATCCAAGCAAGCCATTGATCCTCTATATATCGGCAACAACAATAGCCCTTGGTGCTCTCTTAGCTCAACATGATAAAAATGGGAAGGAGAGATATTTACTACATCAGTAGAACCATGGTGGGACACAAGCTAAATTACACATCCATTGAGAAGGCTTGCTTAGTAGTCATGTTCGCCGCTCAAAAATTTAGACACTATATGCTAGCACATCAGATAAAACTCATTGCCAAGATAGATCCCCTCAAGCATCAACTTTCTAAAGCAATGCTCATAGGGAAAAAAACTAAATGGGTTATGATCCTGACAGAATATGGAATTGAGTATGTAGAAAGAAAGGCCATTAAAGGACAAGTAATTGTAGATTAGCTGGCAAAGGCACCGATATATTCAAAGAACCCACTTGTATCAGAATTTCCAAATGAGTCCATCTTTAACGTAAGTGTAACAGATCATTGGAAAGTATATTTTGATGGATCCAACACACAGCATGGGTCAGGAGCTGGAGTCTTCTTCATTACACCACAAGGAGATTGCATATGAAAGTCATACAAGCTGTCTTTTCCTTGCACAAACAACATTGCAGAATATAAAGCTCTTGTCATAGGACTCATAATAGTAGTATAGTATCATGGCACTCAAAGTCTATGGAGACTCATAGCTAATCATCAACCAGGTCAATGATGACTACCAAATGAAGGATGAAAAATTGATCCCATATAAGAAACTAGTGGAAAGCCTCAAAGAATTCTTCATTGACATCACGTTTGAGCAAATACCAAGAGAAAATAATAGAGAAACAGATGCTATGGAAATAATTGGATTGCTACTGGATATCCCACGCAATGTCCCTAAGCAAGAATTCCTTGTAGAGTAGCTTCTCATACTAGCATTCAAGGTACCAAAGTCTAAATTTTTGTGTGAAATCGTTGGTCTTGGTGATCCCTGGTATCATGATATATACACCTACTTGAGAATAAGAGTTCTCCCCACTGATATCACCCTGAACCTTAAAAGAACATTTGTTAAGAATTCATCCCACTTTGTTATCTTAGGAGACACCCTATATCATAGGATTATTGAAGGAACCCTTTTATGATACCTAAATGCTGAGGAAGCTTTGATTACTTTAATCAAGGTGCACAATGGCATTTGTGGGTCACATACGAGTGGGATGACCTTGGCCAAGAAACTGCTGAGGACTGGATACTATTGGCCTACAATAGAAAAAGAAGCTTATGACTATGTTTGAAGGTGCTTGCAGTGTCAACAACATGGGGATCTCATCCATGCACTAGCTCAGAAGCTCTACCCAATCATTACACCTTGACCCTTTTCACAATGGGGGATTGATCTTGTCAAAAAAATACACCCACTTCATCTAGTGGACATAAGTTCATTATCATCACCACTGAGTATTTCACAAAGTGGGTAGAGGCCATTCCCATGACCTATCTCATAGGAAAACAAATTTCCAAGTTCATCCTGAACTACCTAATTTTTCGCTACGGTGTCCCTCAAGCTATTATCTCAGATAACGAGACACCTTTCAAAAACTAGGATGTTCGAGACTTATGCCAAAAGTTCAATATCCAACATTGCTTTTCCACTCCATACTACCCCCACGGAAACAACCAAGTTGAGGCTACCAATAAGACCATTTTGAAAATTAGAAAGAAGATAGTCAATGATGCTGGTCGTGATTGACACCTACAATTGAACCCCTCGCTATGGGCTTATTGAACTAGTATCCACACGCCTACAAGTGCAACCCATTTCTCCCTGGTCTATAGATCAGAAGCCATCCTTCCCATTGAGATTGAGCTCCCATCCTTAAGAATATCATTGCAAAATCTCATTATAGATGAAGAATATTGGGTGTCATAGTTGAATGAGCTAGAACTACTGGATGAGCGACACATGGATGCTCTAAACCACCTATAGGTCTTTCAGAATCATCTCAAGAGGAGCTACAACAAGAAGATCAGGAGTAATACCTATCAATTCGGAGAGTATTAAAAGAGAACCAAGAAATGTACCAAATCTAGACAACAAAGGCAAGTTTGAACCCAATTGGTTGGGAACCTTCATCATCATAGCAAGCTACAAATCAGAGCATATCAGTTATCCACACTAGAAGGTGAGCCTTTGTAGGAGCCTATGAATAGCTCCCATATCAAAAAGTTTTATGCCTAAAATTTCCAAGGTGTAAATCCAAAAATTCACAAAAAATAAAAAAATAAAAAATAAAAAAGAAAAAATATTGAAAATAATAAAGAAAAAAAATTGTCCTCTAGTGAAAACCACTTCGGTGGTGCTTTGGGCAAGTACCTTGGTGAAAACCTGGTAAACAGGCACCTCATGTAAATAAGAAATTTCTATCCACCATGATCTCTATGACTTGTTCTACATCATTCATCCATCACACTTCCATATCTCCATCCATCACCCATTTGCGTTTGCATCATAACTTGATCCTATGTTCATATCATGATCCCTCCTAGTACTACTCGACCCATTTTTAAGGTCAATTTTTCCTGCCTATATCAGAGTAGTCTATCATACCATGTTGGGGACATGTTCTTATACCTACATTGGATCAGATTCATGCATATTCTTGAAGTCTTCCTTAAAATAAAAAACTCCAAAAAACATTTAGAAAATCAAAAAATCCCCAAACATCATCAAATCAAAAAATTCAAAACATTCAAAACATATCAAAATCCCAAAACAAGCCAAAAGGTTAGTCAAAAAAAGTAAAAAACAGAGTTGTCGTGTTGAACTATGGGTCTCTGAGCTTTGAACATAGGCAAGGCCGTCATCGATGTGCCCCCGAGACACTTTGGTTAGTCCTTTAGGAGTATGTCATAATAAACTAGCAATCCATTTGTTCATATCTCATTAATAAATGAGTCTGTGTTAGTTGAACTACATGGTCTCTATGTGTATAACGTAGGCAAGGCTAATCTTTGATTAGCCCTCGAGGCCCCCAGGATAGGTCCTTAGGTTAGGTTCTTGGTCCAAAATCTCAGAAATCACCAAAACATTAGAAGAATTGAAAATCAAAACATTTGTAAAACATCTCGAATATCCCAAAACAACCTCAAAACCTTTCAAAATACCAAAAACATCCATCCCATTTCACTTTCACATACAATAAACATTGACTCACAAGACCTAAAATATTTTCCAACTCTATTGGAATACTACCAGTGAATTGGTTATTAGACAAAGAAAGGCCTTGGAGGTTTTGAAGTCTTGCAAACTCAGGTAAAATGGGTTCACTAAGAAGATTGAAAGACACATCCAACAAAGTAATATTTCCAAGAAGAAAAAGTTGCTAAGGAACGTGATCGGTAAGTAGGTTTCCTTGTAAAGATAACTCAACCATCATAATTCAAATCTCCAATCTGCTTGGGAATACTACCAATCAAAGCATCCCATGAAAGATCTAAATGCTATAAATACATAGAATCAGGCAAAGCTATTTTCTTGAATCCACCACAAATTTCACTTGGAATGGTGCCATCGAGCTTATTGTTTGAAAGGACAAATTTATCCAACATTCCCAAAATAAAGCATTGATTCGTTATCCGAACTACATTGTCTTTGAGCTTAAATGTAGGCAAGGCTAATCTTTGATCAATCCTCGAGACACAAAAACACAAAAAAAATTAAATAACCCAAAAATCCAAAAATTAGCCTCATAACATTTCAAAAACATAAAAAACATCCAAATATTTGAAAAAATCCATCTGTCTCATTTCGCTTCACCCACAATAATCAATCATCCATAATAAATCAATTGTCACCTTCAACCTTTGGCAAAACAATTAGAGATAATTATAGCAAATTTAAAAGTGTAAACCCAAATGTCAAGGTCTTAAGTCTAGGTTAGTAGGTAAACAAGTTAGTCAATCAGTGGCCCATCATCCCATTAGTCTCAAAACCATCTGATAACATCATGTCCTAGGATGCATCCTTCCTACAATGGACATCAACATCAAACTTCACCGTAATTTAGTCTTGGCTAGCGGTATGGAGAACATTGAATTGTTTGTTTACTTGATCTTTTCTTGTGATTTATTTTATTGCACTTATTCCCATGACCTCTCAAGGATGTCTATCTAAAAAATATTTAGAGAGAAAGGAATGGGGCATTGATCATTATTTTTTGTTTACTGTGTTTGTTGGACGTTCTTGTAACACAATTTGGTGAATACTTGCTTTGGTAGGTGTGTATGGAAGAAGTTTAAGACAACTTGTTGAGTATTTCATTGATAGGTTATGCCTTTCCGTGTTTTGGTCCAAAATGTTTGAAACTTCTGAAATGCATCCTAGTGAGGTTTCTGTATGTCAAGTGTGAACAAGAATACTCTTATCTATTTTTTGAGTGAAAGTCCATCACACTAGATACCACACCATCCTGGTTGTTTGTACCTTGATGCATCATATCTATGTGTGTTATCAAACATAAGGAAAGTTATGCTCTTTACATCCCCAATGCCTGGATAAGCAAACCATCATCATTCATCATCATATCTAATAAAGTCTCGGTGATTCATAGACTTGTTGGACTTCTACATCTTCTCAGACTCAAGGGTTGATCCCTCTTATTCTTCTTATTCTTCTATCTTTACTAACATTTCTATCCAAGTATTAAATATGTATGATATATCATAATAGACATGAGGTTACCCATGGCCGATGACTGTCTATACATCATCAAATTGGTCTACATTAAACATTTGAGCTTTCTAGTTCCCTCTGAGCTGAACTAATCCTAAATATTTATCATGAGATTGAGCTAAAAATTGGAGTTTTTTCCCGATCTCTCAAGGGGGCAGTGTACCAGCATACTTCTTTCCGCTGGGGCATTTGAATTTTTTTTTTTTTTTTGAATTTTGATCTCAACAAGGTTATTCTTTAAACCAATGCAATAGGTACATTACTTCAAAGAAGGGAAAAATGTAGACATGCAAATACTATTAATCAATATCATCCATCTAATTCCATTTCCTCTATTAATTAGATAAAGTAATTTATTAGATTAATTCACTAATCATGTTTAATTAAATAAATCAATTTGTTTAATTAAAATCTTCAAAATCCTCTTATTAATTAAATAAATCAATTTGTTTAATTAAAATCCTCAAAATCCTCTTATTAATTAAATAAATCAATTTGTTCAATTAATACCCAAAGTCCTCTTATTAATTAAATAAATCAATTTGTTTAATTAATACCCAAATTGCTCTTATTAATTAAATAAATCAATTTTTTTAATTAATGCCCAAAGTCCTCTTATTTGATTAATAAATCAAATGATTTAAATCAAATTCACTAACCCACTCAAAGTTAATTAAATTTTAAATTAGTTAACTTTAATCCTCATTACCCATTCTCTAGCTTTTGACTCAACCTTAGTCAAACTCAACCCCAGACTAACCCACCCACTTGCACATGAAAATAAAATTTTCTAATTAACTAATTATCTCATTTGCCCTCTCAAAAACACATTATAGGGAATATTCCTTCATTGACTCCCTTTATTTGACTTTCTCATTCAAACAATTTCTCCCCCCAAAACAATTCAAGCACATACATTTCATCCCTCTCAAACATACATTTGGTGCCTCTTACAAACACATACAAAGTGTGATCAATCCTTACCCATTATCATTGAGACAAATGTCTCAATGCCATTGGTCCTTTTTTAATCCCACATTCTTCCTATTCTTCAATTCTTCAAACCTCTAACCTATAAATAAAGGCCTTCTCTACTTGAAATCTATCCACAGTTTTATGCATTTGCACTATAGACACATTCATCTTCATCACTTGCATCTTGCTCATCATTTTGAAAGCTTATCAAGGGTTGGGAAAGGGCTTCTTTCCAAATCAAAGTAGCACCAATCCACTATGAAATAGAGTTTGCTTCATGTTTTCATATACTTTTGTTTAGTTTCATTGTTTCCTTGGTTGCATATTTAACATGATTGAGTATTTCATAGAGATGTTTAATTTGTTGTGCTTTAATTAACTGACCATGCTAATACATGTCAAGTTTTGAGAATTTTAAGATTATTACATCTATAGTATAAGTCTTGTAATCCACATATTCTTCAATATCATATACCTTTTCATTGTATGCATTAAGGGGAGTTTTGAGAATCTTTTTAACTATCCTGTATTCATCCACAACTACACCAAGTCCTCGCATTTCACCTACCAGCTCATCCACTCTCTATAAATAGGATTTAATGTTCTCATCTTTAGACATATGTAGGATTTCAAATTGTGCTTCCAAGTTCTGTAACTTTGCTTCTTTGACCTTTTCATTTCTAGCATGAGTTGTTTCCAATGCATCCTAGACCTCTTTAGCAATTTTTAGATTTGCAACTTTAATTAACTCAGACTATGAAAGACTATTCTTCAAAATGTACTTCACCTTATTATTTGCTTCATGTGCCTTGATCTCATCAGATGTACTTGGACCATTAGTAGGAGTAGTATATGTAGTCTTATAAGCTTTCTTAACATCATATCCACATTATTCTAGATAACCTTCCATCTTTATTTTCCAGAGGCCATAGTTAGTCCCATTGAACCTAAGACACTCAATAGTGATCTTGCTCGCCATCCTGGACCTTCCTTAAGCAGTTAATCTCTTCTCCAAGGAACCAAGCTTTAATACCGATTGTTGATAAAGATAACTGAGAGGGGGTGAATTAGTTGTAGCAAAATTTTCCTTTACAACATTCACCATAGCTTAATTCAATTACCATTCACAAATCCTTTACTCTACTATAGACACTTAAAAATGCCCTAAATGATATCATGCACTCGAATTAGATATACTAATATCATTTCGTCCTAAAACCCATCCTCTTTTCACTTAATTGATTAAATTAGCCTAGCTATTTTATTAATTGCATCATTTTCATCTATTAACCTAATTAATCTAATTGGGTTAATTCAACCCCTTTCATGCTAACATTTCATCTTATTTAAATTAAATACATCACTTTATTTAATTTAAATCTCTATGTCTTCTTATTTAATTAAATAACCTTAAGTTATTTAATTAAATATCATCTCACTATCCCCCTTCTCATTAAATCATTTATTTAATGAATATCATATAATTCCCCTAATTTGTATAATTGAAACTTTATTTAATTATAAAATTACTAATTAAATCTAATCCTCCCACTTGTAAGGGAATATTCCAAAGGAATATTCCTCCTTTGCACATTCCTCCAAAAAAAAGAAATATTCTCATGGAATATTCCTTTGCTCAATTTAATTTGGTTTTAATTAACTAAATATCTAATTTCCTTCACCCATGAGAATATTCCAAAGAATATTCTCTTTCTTCACTCATTTGAAAAGGGGAGTATTCATTTTTGCAACAAACTCTCAACAAGACTTCTTGTGCAAGTTACGAGAGTGTGTTTGTTTGGAAGAATATGAACCCCTCATTCTTTCCTTGATCCATGTGATCATTTATTCTCATCCATTGATGGGAATCCATGATCCATACATCCATCTTCCTCCATTTTTGACCATTGATTAACCTTTTTAATGTCAACCCTTCATTTCTCATTTGTCCTCCTATAAATAGGTCTCTATTTGGAGACAAATGAATCCATCTTTTAAGAGAAACTTATGCTGTTAAAATCACTTTCACTTGCACTCATATTTAGCACTTATTTAGCATCATTTTAGCCTAATTTACTTGCATCATTAGCTTAGCTTCCATTAATGGCTTCCATGGTAACATAAACGCATTCATTTAGCATATCGTGTCACTAGGGTTTTAATCTTTTTAGCTTAAAATTCATTTAGATTAGCTTTGCATATACCCATATGAATAATCTTAGCATATATCATGTTAATTTAGCTTAAATCATGTTTTCATACACATCTATCATTAGTTTTGTTGATTCTTGGTGCAAGAGAACCTCTTGAAATTTTGGTTTGATTGTGCATTTTGGAGTCTAGAATAAGGTTGTGTCATTTCATGATGCTAGTAAGGTCTAATTGACCAATTTATGATGTAATTAAGGTCACATAGTGTCTTAGTGGTGTTGAGTCTAAAAATTGTCAACAATGAAAGCAAAGTTGTAAAAGTTGTATTTATGTAATCTTGTCATATTTGTGGGTTAGTTGAAGATGAACAGTCATCTTTTCAAATGTTAGTTGTAGACTATTGGTATTTCATTAAAACATGTTAAAATACCTCTAAAATCATTGAGGCAAGGTTGTTGCTGCATAATATGGTGAATAAAGCATTGTTACTCTATTTTTGGTGGGATTTTCTATGTTGATTCGCATTTTGAGACTTTGTATGACTCCGTACAATAAGATAATGATGTAAACCTATGTGAAGAGTTGTGTAATTGAAATAGCTTTCGTTTGAATCTAGTTAGAGAGTTTTTCATCAAGATTTATGGGAGATAAAGCTAGATTTGCTTTCTTTGCTAGGGTTTCTAGGGTTTTGTAACAAAATCATGACAAAATAGGCCATTCCACTGTAGGAAATTTTTTTAGTTTGGTGGAATGGGCCTTTTAGGAGTTCTCTTTCATATTTTCATAGTTTTAGGGCAGGGTGATGGTGTCAGGAGGGTTTTAACACGTGCCCTAGTCTAGCAATTTCATGTGCTAGGGTTGAAATTGAAGGTTTTTTCTTGGGACAATAGAATTTTGGAGTGTTTGAATGAAAAAAATTATAGAATTGGGCCTTATGTGATTGGTTGGACTTGTTGGTGAAGAGTTTCAAGTTTTTTTAGAAGGATTTTGAGTACCTCCTTTGGAAAAGAGGCCTAATTTGGCCTAAAACCAACGTTGCAGGGAATTTTTGCCTAATATGTTTCAAAACAACCTATTGTATCAGGTTGATATGTTGAATGGTGGAAAAATGGGTCCCTGAAAGTGTTTGAGTTATGTCTATTGGCGACATTCTCTAAAAGATATAAGAGAAAATGAGTGTTTGTTGACCTACAAGCAAGTAGGTGAGTGTGTGAAGGAAACAACCCTAGAAAGTGTTTGCAAGTTTGAAGACCAATTGAATTTGGTTGGTTGAAGCCTAAATCACCTTGCCCTACATCAATTCTCTTCAATAAAATCAATCAAAATAGGTTCATTTATCCACGAGATTGGGAAAGGGTTGCTCTTCCACATCAATGCGACAC
Source organism: Sequoia sempervirens (assembly GCA_007258455.2). Lineage (NCBI taxonomy): Eukaryota > Viridiplantae > Streptophyta > Pinopsida > Cupressales > Cupressaceae > Sequoia > Sequoia sempervirens. Next base: position 114,949,122 of record VDFB02047397.1, read on the forward strand.
CACTCCCCCAATAGGATAAGTTTCAATGGATTAGAATAGGTGTCCTTGAAGCTTTCATATTTTAATATGTTAGTTTTAATGAATTCTTAGTTTAGTTTTTATTTTATGATCTTATTGGACTTATGTTTAGTGGCTTGAATACGCTTTGAATCCTCATGGATAAAGTGTAGACAACCCATACTAATCCGTTGGTCACATTTTGGCACTAGGAGGGTAGTACTGATAAAATTTAATGAATTTTTCTCTTGAATTTTGTTTTTTCTGGTTTTGCAGATATAGCGACGCTTTTGGAGACTACAATGATTCCTTTTCCAGGCATCGCCATTTAGCGACACTCTTTTTAGCAAATGCAACAACACCTAATTAAATCACCGACGCCTATTAAAACAAATCACGATGCTAATGCTTTTTAGAAGTATCAAAGAATTGAAAAAAATGATGCTACCAAATAGCAACGCTATCATTGTCTCTTTTTTACTGTAGAGTGATGCTTTTTCTCACCAGAGTGATGCTCATTTGAATTATGGTGATGCTATTGTAAATAATGATGCTTTTTACTGGTAAGCCAAAACAATGATTGAATTTTAGCATGTGCTTTAAATTTTTGATTTTATTTGCTTTTCAACATCTTACTGACTTCTGGCTTTTTTCTTTTTAGGTTAACTGGTTTTGTAGGTTTGGATGTTAAAACTTGAAGCGAAGAAGCATACTATTGTCATTTGATTTCATAATTGTAACAAAAGTTTCGACACTTATGGGGCAATTATAACCCATTTATGATGCTTTATTTCACGTTTTAGGACCAAAATAGATTTATTTTGGGCTTTAAAATGAATGTTCAAATTGGTTAAAATTGAACCCTCACATCATTATGTTTATTGGTTTAAAATTGAACAACACAACTTTCACACTTCAAATTGGTGTTTAAAATGAACTCATTTTGCTGTGATGCATTAAAATGAACATGTGTCTGAATTTCTTGAGTGTCCTTGTCATGCATATCCAATCCCCTTGCACTTCATGTGATCTTGGGTGAAGAGAAACACGCAAGTATACATTTTCTTCTTGGAAGCGCTTATTCTCTCCCCTTGTGCCTTTTGGAAATCTTGGGTGACGAAAACAAATTTATGATTCAAACATGTGTTACCTTTAGAAGGCTTGCCTTCCAACTTGTGAGAGGGAACAACCCAAGCAGTGCTTTCATTTTGGTCTGCTATATAAATAATCAGCTGTGACTAAACTCATTAACTGACTAGTTGTGGTTGTCCCATACTAACGAATGTATCCCTTAGTATCCTTGTGATGTGTTAAAACCATTAGATATTTCTAAGGGCTAGGAGGCCTCTTAATTGAGTGAATTGTCGTGTGTATGGCACCAGTTTATCCTGAATATGGTCATTAAAATCCTTGTTTGTAGTGGCTAACCAAGTCCAAATTCTGAAACATATTTCAAAGTAGTGCATGGGAGTAGCATCGCACGCAATATTACTTACCATGTTTGATTTTTGATTGAGGAAATAAAGCAAATGGGGAAGGGACTCCTTTGCTTGGCATGTCAAGACGTTACATTTCCTTGACATAGCCTATTTATCCATTTCATCTTCATAGATTAATCATCTCTTTTGATGAGGTAAGCCTACTAAGAAATACATACCCACTCTATCTAGGATTATAAATGCTTGAGAGTCAGTTTAACACTTGCTTGGTTCCAAAACAATTACAAATAAACATCAAGAAGTCTTTTCAAAATTTTAAACCCTTTGGTCTAGGTATGGATACCCTTTAACAAAACCTTGATATTGATGCTTTTCCTAAGGATTTATTCTTAGAGACTTCTAAATATTTTGGCTTACATCTCAATCCATACTTCCCAAAGTTAACCTAGGTAACTATGCCCTTAACTTCATCCTTTTCACAAAATGGATATTGTGAAAGGAATGATGTTTTTGACATATACATTTAGTTTGAGAACTTAAGCAAGATAAAGTTTTTGTGGTAAAAAGAAACTCAATTAAGCAAGATAAATTGACAAATTAAACCCCACATGACCATTTGGTGTCCGATCGCTCCAGTTGAACAACCTTACCTTATGCTCGATATCATTCAACCAAACTTTGAACTAATTAAGGGAGAACAAATAGGTATAATTAGTAGTTTGAGAAGCTTCACTTTTGAAACAAAGGAAACACCAATCCAGTGGAGAAACACAACATACATCTTAGACGAACAAGAGGAAGAAGCCAATATTGTGGCCCGAAGGCGCATGTTACCACCTCCCACATGACAATAAATATCCTCTTTTCCATAAACTTGAACTTCTCTAAATGATCTCTCGCAAAATCAAAATCCCCAAGAGAAGGTCTATATGCCATCACTTCAAACTTAGGAATCATAGTCCAAAAGCTGTGAAACAACACCTTGTGGCTCTTTACCATAATAGGAATCGATTGGTAAGGAAGTTTTATATATGTGTTTCAATGAATGATCGAAACATGCATGATCAATATGAACCCCTCATTTAAAGTCAAAAATTGGTATTTTTCATAAACTTAGGCTTGTCTTAAATGATCTCACACAAAATCAAAATCCTTAAGAGAAGCTCTACATGTTGCAATTTCAAACTTAGACATCATAGTGCAAAGTACATTTGGAGACGTATCTTAAGAAATCACCATGATTGAGATAGATCAATAGGGAGATGTTTTCTACGCTATTTCATGAACAAACCAAATCTACACATTTCACAAGAACTTCTCCTTGATCATTGAGTCTTTAGGATTTGAAAAATTTAGAGGTACAACATATTTATCACCACCTTGGTATTGGAAAACAAAAGGTTCACTCTAGGTCAACATTGGGTCAAACATTTCATCCACCCTTTATGAAATTTCATGCTTCACTTCACCAAACTTTGCAAAATTTTTGAATATAGCAACACTTTTTGACTTAAACATCTATCAACCCAAACCCTAACTGAGCTACTTTTTATGTGAAATGAATCCTTTTCCATGCACTTAGCTAAGCCAGTTATCATCTTTGGACTAGTTCATCTTGAAGGTCACAAGTCTACCCTAAAGATTCACAAGTTTATAAACATCCTTTATCCAAACATCAAACAATCAAACTTAAGTCAAAAGTGTTGTCCCAAAATGTTTGCAAAGATCACTCCACACATCAATCACTTTTTCATCTCCCATTATCATCATTTCTCCAAAAAGACTTAGAGCGTCCCTTTTACCTAGATTTGAGTCAACTAGAGAGTTCAAACATTACAAATCTTAACGTAACTCTCCCATAGGTGACACCAAATTTATGGTAAAGACAAGATCACAACACAAGAGAATCATGGAGAAAACCAAAGTCACATTCACCTCAAGTGATCCCAATCCTCAAGAATTTGATCCGAGAAGTCAAGTTACCCCATCACAACAATCCTCATCTCCATCAGGGCCATATGAGATAGAAGACATTACAAACAACCCATTTGAATTTACTAGGGAGGAAATCATGGAACATCAAGACTTAGAAAATGTAGCTCCAATTTCCCCATATTTTGTTGCACAAACTTTGATGCAAGTCCTAACAACTCCATCGTTAGGGCTAAATCAAACATCCATTCCTAGTATTGAAACTAGTCTTGCTAAGGACTTTGGTCATACTTTTCCATTTTAAAGCAACACACTTGTGGGTACCCTAAATGCCAATCCACCTCAAACCACCACTTGGACACCTAACTTTGGTGTTCCTCCATTCCCGAAAACCCCTTGCATCAAAATAAACCACTTACACTTCATGAATCTACAACAACCTCAACATATCAAGGTCACCCATCTTCACCTATCCCCACAAGTACCACAAGTGTGCCCAACATCACACAAGGAAGTATAGGCCAAGTGTCACAAATAGACCAACAAGGGTATATCAATACCCTTATGCAAAGTCTACCCTTAATGAAAATAGGGACATCTCTATTCAGTCCCCTAATTGGTTTATCCACACCATTCATTTCACAAAACATATCCATCCTATCCATCATCAACCCGAATCAAAACAATCCCTTGGTCACGAACCCCATCAACCAAGGTAATACCTTGACCACATCCCTAACCCAAGGAAATCCCCAAGACATCAGACAAGTGAACCTTTTCAATCAATGGAATCAAGGTCATAATGTGTCATTACCATCAAAATATCTAATGGCACCATGGTCATCTTTCCCATGGTCCCTCTCACCATACAAAATTAAATGGGACCTCATACTTACATTCCTCCATCCCAGTCCATCATCTTACAAGGAATGCCAAACCAAGGGAACCCCCAACCTCTTATCAACATTCCAAAACCCAATCAAAAAATCAATGCCCAAAACCCATTGCAAATGTCCCAACAACCAATTGATCCTACATTACAAGTACATTCCTTATCTTTACATCAAGCACAATAGGCTTATCAGAAAGTTGTCCAACAATAGCAACAAAAAGTATCCCTAGCAACACAACAATAACAAAAACAACAAGCAACCCTAGCAACACAACAACAACAGCAACAACAACAACAAGAAACCCTAGCTACACAACAACAATAGCAACAATAGCAAGCAACCTTAGTAGCACAACAATCAACCCTAGCAACACAAAAACAACAACAACAACATCAAAAAAACTTAGTATCCTTAGCAGTACAACAACAACATCAAGCATCCTTAGTAGCCCAACAACAACAAGCACAACAAACAATCCTAGTGGCCCAACAACAACAAGCCCAACAACAAGCCTTACTAGCTCAACAATATTCCCAATAACAATAACAACAAAGTTTATACGATAACCCTAAAAAAAAAAAAATCATTAACTCGAACATGCAAGGAACACATACATCAACACTATAATCACCTTCACAAAATCCTACACCACCATACACACCATACAACACCTTATCATATCAAAATCCCATGTACAACCCATCTGCCATCCCACAATACGCAATGTATGTTCCTCCACCAAACCCACAAGATGATGTAGCATCACAACTTAAGGTGTTATCACAAGAAATATAGGATCTTCAGATGGGAAAGATGAAGAAGTCCCATACACAAAACTTATGTCCATATCCATTTGATTGAATCATCACAATGGTATCATTCCCTCTCGGTTTTGAAGTCCCCAAATTTGATAAATATAAAGGTAGAGGAAGTCCCGTGGACCATACCAAAGAGTTTAACATCATGTGTATGGAGGTTGCCTACAATGATTCTTATTTGATGCACCTCTTTCCATGAAGCTTGACAAGCCCAACCATTGATTGGTTTTCTCAATTGCCTTCATACATCAAAACTTTTCAAGAAATCACTGATAAATTTATAGATCACTTCTCTTTTAACCTTGAAATGGACATAAGCCCAGAAGAGTTGTATACTCTCAAAAAAAAACAAAGGAGAATATTTCACCAATTTCTTGCAATAGTGGAGACAAAGAGCTAGTAAGAGCAAGTGGCCAATTCTTGATGAACAACAAGTGGGGATCATCATAGCAAATCTAGCTCTGGATCTATCCTTCCATTTAAAAATACAATGCATTTCCTCTTATGATGAGCTTGTCCCTAGAGCTGTTAACATTGAGAGAGCTCTAATCTTATAGGGAAATACTCAAGACTACAAAGATAACCACCCATCAACCAGTTCAAATGACAAGCTCATGTCTAGGCTAAGAAAAATAATTTAACAAATGATGGTGTGGTAGATGATAAGGCGGTCCTAAGTGCTCCTAGGTTGAACAACAATCAAATAGCCAACGTTTAACCAACTATGCAACAAACACCACCACCACAAAATAATAAGATCAACGACACTGAAATGCAACAATGATGAACCCCTAACAAGAACAACTATTGGAAATGCAAGTACACACAGTTGTCGAAACTCATTGAAACCATCATGAAGAAGTTGGTAGAGTCAAACCTAATAACGATTCCCAATTTTGAAAACTACCAAGAACCATAGGATAAACCACCTTGGTACAATGAAAAATATATTTGTGACTTTCACAAAATCAAAGGACACAAAACAACAAATTGCATGAGGCTCAAAAATATTATCCAGGATCTTACAGAGAGGGAAGCCATATCTATTGAGGTAATCGTCAATAACTAGGATCTTAAGATATAGAAGAACCCTATGTCGGATCATAGAAAAGGAAACAACATTGGAAAGGCTAAAGATTACACCAACGTGCAACATACCTATTGTTGGCCTCCTACAATGATTTAACAACTAAGCCATTGAAGCTGTGATTCAGACATTGGGCATCTAATCTGAATAACTATCTTAATCATCATGAAGGTGCATTTAACTTGTCAACCCAAGGATGTAGACTTGAAAAGGGTTAGCACAATATGTGCACTAGGAATCCATAGTACCCATCTTCATTTTATAGCTAAGAAAGACATAATGCTGAAAATAAATTGCTTAGAAAGAAGTAACATAAGTGTTGAACATCAACCAACAACTATACTAAGCTGAAGTGCATGAAAAAAATGAAAATATGAGCAAACAAATAGGAAACTACTCTGTTTGCTTTGGTTGCAGGAATAGTCACATAATGGAATTCTAGTGGCTGTAGGAATAGACAGTTGCCAGAATCATAACTATTTGCACAAAAAAGTAACAACTAACCTAAAGGATGGAATGCTCACCAAGTGGGACCCCTTGGATGAGTATCCCTTAAAAAAAATGTAAACTCAGATGCAACGAGCTTATAACTTCATTTTATTCATTGGAAAGCATGATTACAACAAAGTAGCATGATTGTATTACTAAAAAACTAAGAGTGTGAGTACAACATTAGATTAATCAACCTTCTTAGAAGGAGCATTCAAGTCTTATTTATAGGAGGAAAAAATACTAACTAACTACCTAGCAAGGTGGTCAACTCCAACAGATTATGAGGATGCCACTTTTGGGAAAGCATAGAAAGTGGAAAGGAGATTATGCATGCATGGAATCTAGTCAAGCTGATTTGCCTTAACATAGATCTAGCATAACAATATCTCCTATATTCATTCAAAAAACTATTATGACCATTTGCAAGGCAGTTATAATCTTTAATTTGAACTAGGAATCTCCCTCCATTGAGAGTCTTCCCTCCATTGACCTTTGAATGATCACCTTGTTGACCTTTATGGAAAATGACCAGTTGGTAGAATCTTCCTCAATTTTGTAGGCTCTAATTATATCTGCATGACAACATTAGTACACACAACAATTGCATATCTATAACTATCTTAAAGTAACATTCATTAATCCACATGTAAAATTAACATAGTTAGTTCATATAGCATGTCAATGTCATTTAAAAGTTACAAAAATAAGCTTATGCCCAATGTCTATGGCTTTGAGGAAATAACATGAAAATGTCAATGTCTAAGTATCAAGGTCTATGACAACTACAACAAATAGATAATAAAATCTATGAAAATTGAGCCATAAATTGGACTCATCACTCCCCCCAACCTAAGGTTTTGCTAGTCCTCCAATAGAGGAAGAGTTATTCCTTTGCTTGGTCAATACCCTGAAAATTTGTAATTTCTAGCTTCCCTACATTAGTTCTTGCTGTGTATGAATTCGGTCCCAATAGAATCCTTGCTTGTTGTCCAACCTATTCCATCTTTGCCTCTCTGTAGCTATATCATACTGATAATACCTAAAATTTAGCATAGACCATAATATGGTAGGTGGCTAAAAAGTTAATGGGAGCCAAAATTGCCCCTTCATCCTTCTAAGCTGTATAAATCTATCAAATCTTTTGCATGTTGTAGCATAGTTCTACAAAGAGTGAGCTTCAACTTATTTTAACTCATCAATCAGACTGTTCCACCTTTGTGATAGATATCCCATTACAGATTTCCCTATAGTTTTTGCTACTTTCTCATATTCTTTGTAAACTGCTTCTCTCATAGGCAGGATCCTACTGCTATAGCTTGGTCGGTAAATAAACCTATGCCATTCCCTGAAAATGTCTCTAGGATTTCTAGATTTAGCCCTGATGGGCAGGGGAGTGTTGGATTCTATTTGTCTATAAGTCCTAAATTGCTGTTCCCAACTAATTTCATTCTGTATCTAGGACATGAATGCCCTTAATTGGAGATCCCCAACATACAACAATGGATTCCAATCATGATCATGGGACACAACATAATTATGCAAATAGAATTCACACAACAAATTTTTCACTTTAGGAGGAGCAATCTGATAAGCCTGAAAAAATTCAAGAGGAGTCTCAATGGAACGATTTAGACCTAAAATGATCCTTGATAATTTAAAAGAAAGATTCCTCTCCTTCAAATATAGAGCATAGACCCTTGGAGGAGTCCTGCATTCTAACATCTGAGGTACTAAGGCTGCTACATTGTCCACCTTTTCCTTTAAAGCAACAATTTCCATATTCTTCTCTTCAATCTCTGCATCTTTCTTTTTAATTTCCTCCTTTAGCCCATGTTTCTCCTTTTTCCATTTCTCTTCCCTCCTTTTCATGGCATTCCATAAGTTCATGGCTACCATGTTCCATGAAAAATAAAAGGGTTTATGTATTCCTACCAAAAAATTTCCTAGCACCGATTCTTACTCTTCGCATGGCATCCACTACACTTCACATGGTACCTGCTACATGGATTTTGATTGTTCACCCAGTTTTGGCTACAAGGGTTCTTGCTCTTGCTATAGGAACTCTTTCTCTTGCTGTAGGATCTCTTGATTCTTTTCATACTCTTGACTCTCAACCTGTTCTACAATGGCAGTAAGCTCTGCCAACCTTATATCTGCCTGTTCCTCAAAAATGTCCTTTTCCTCAACGTTTACCTGCCCCATTGGGACTTCTGTGTCCTCTCATGATGTTCCTTGAGGGCTAGGGCTTCTTTTTGGGGACACACCAATGGCTGGCGTAGTTGTTCTTGATTTTCTAGGAGGGGTTTCATGTTTTTCTTCGGCTGCAGGAAGAACAATGTCAACCTTTTGTTTCTTAGAGCTTGATGCTTCTTTTTCTACCATTTGCTTTTTAGCTTTTCCCTTCCTCATTTCTGCTTCTTTCTTTTGTTCCCTAGTTTGAATTAGGTTTCCAAGAGGGACATCATCATCAAAGTTTGAAGAGGAACTATCTTTGTTTGAATGTTCTGCCTTAGAAGAACTAATCTCTATAGTTTGCTCAGCTATAGGAGGGTTTACACTAGGGATTGCACTAGAAGTTGAGGCTCTAGGAGTTACTTCAACAATGTTCAATCTCCTACTAACCCTACGAGGTTGAGGCAAAACCCTAGGTCACAAATGTTTTGGTCTAAATTAATCAATATTTAAAAATTCCTCCCAAACCATATCAAACACATCATGCAGAGATTTTTCTACTAGAAATTTGATCAGATAATGGTGGGAGATAGAATTATCCCTACCTTTTTGAGTTTCAACTGCCATGATTGAAAGGCGATGATATAACACATTTTGCATGTTCATTCTTCTCCCATGCCTCATATGATTTAGGAGTTTGAAGTGCACATAATCTAGGTCCATCTGGCGGCCTTCACAAGTGACGCACTTCACAATATGGAAAACTAATTGCTTCCACGATTGAGGCATAGAGGTTCTCTTCACACCTTTCTTGTCCACATCCAATGGAGGGTCACTAGGTTCATTAAATTCAGCCCTAGCTGACCTTGCATCTTTGGTAGGAGGGTAATGTTCACCATTGGTAGACAACCCTGTAACTTTTGCAATCTTCTCTTTAGTAGCTATTACCTCCAACCCTTTTACCATGGCCTTTCCTTTAGACAATGTCTGTGCAAATTCTTGCACAATGTCTTCATTATAACTGTTGAGCTTTAGGAAATAGTCTAGCCATCCATAATTTCTAAATTCTGCCAAAGAAGGTGCATCCTACAATACTACATCATGAATCGTAGGTTCACTTTGAATTAACTAACCTCCCATCATTCAACTGTCTGCAATCAAGAAAGCATTATGCAAGGTTTCCCTTCCTGCAATCTTTGTTTGAAAGCCCAAATTTCACCTTCTTGCAACACTGCTAAATTCCCAATGACAATGACATAGGAAATAAAGGCAAGAAGGGATAATAAATGAAGGATACAATCAAGAAAAATTGTGGCAGTGTGGTGTCATTCTCACACATGCGAGCCGTCACCTCACTCATAATTCAAATTAGCTCAATTTAAATTTTTCTGACATGGACCAACATGGACTGACACACATACATGTTATTCACACTCCCCCCAACCTAAATATGAGCATGTGTCCTCACATATGAGGTGGTAATGATGATTTGACAGGGTAGGGGATAATTACATGCTATGGAGAACATCTACATTAATGTACAGTAATTAATTAAATATACTAAAAGATAGTTAAGATGTAAAAAATTGATGCACACATACCTGAATTCATGGAATATTTTTTTCAAAGAATATTGAAGAAGTACAGATCACCTTTTAAGAAGTCAGTTAAGAAATTAATGAAAGTGGAGATGGAACAGAGTGAAATGGAATGAAGTGAAGTTATGGCAGAGTGATGAGAGAGAGAAAGGTGGAGATGGATGGGCAGATGGGTGGATAAATGAAGAAGTGGACTCCCACAAAAGTGGAAGTCTTTATTATGAAAATTTACGTACCTTAGTTAGCTAGAAGGAGGGACACTAGGTCTGCTTCCTTCGGTTGTAGGAAGTCTGGGTGTTGCATGCTGAATGAATTGCTACATGAATTCCTCCTTGGAAGTTGGCTTGTGATACAATTTGAGATGATGACCATTGACAAGTAGCTTAAATCTCATAGGGTCAATGGTAGTGAGCTGAACAACTCTATTGGGAAAAACTTCAACAACCTCATATGGTCCTAGCCACCTTGTCTACAATTTTCCTATGTTATCTTGATACCTTGAGTCATAAAGGAGTGCCCAGTCACCTGGCTAGAATTTCTTGTCCTTTATGAATTCGTCATACCACTTTATTCTTTGGTTTTGCACTACCTCTGTGTGATGCAAGGCCGTCTTTCTCATCTCATCCAAAATATTCATCTACATAATTCTATCCTTTTATGCCTTAGAGATATCCATCCCTAAGTCTAGTGCAGTCCTAAAAGTCTTATGCTCAAATTCAATGGGCATCATAGCTGTCTTTCTATACAACAAATCAAAAGGAGTGAAGCCTGTGGTTGTCTTCCAAGTGGTCCGATAGGCCCAAACAACTTATGGCAGCCTATTTGCCTAGTCCTTCCTATGGATAGCCATTGTTTTGGTTAGAATGACTTCAATTTCCCTATTGGTCACCTCAACTTGGACATTGGCTTGGGGGTGATAAGGAGTAGATTTCCTATACCTCACATTATATTCATTAACTAGTGTTGTGACAAGGGTTGATGTAAATTGTGCTCCTTGATCAGTCACTATCTCCCTTGGAACTCCATAATGAGTGAAAATTTCCTCATAAATAAATTCTGCAACCTTATTATCTCTTACATGCTTCATTTCTTTAACTTCTAACCACTTGGTTACATAATCAATGCAAACTAGGATATGTGATTTACCATTTGATAGAGGATCAATGGGTCCTACAAAATCCAATCCCCATTTATCAAATGGAGTGATTGCTACCTGTGGGTAAAGGGGCATCTCATCAGATTTGGTTGGCCAGCCCATCCTCTAGCATTTATCACACTTCCTTGTATATTTCCCTACATCCTTGTGGAGTGTGGGATAGTAATATCTGTAAGGAAAGTAGAGGTATGGAAGCAATTTTCCTAATGTCAAAACCACAAGGAGGAATGCAGACAGTGCTTTTAATTTTCAAATTACAATCCAATTAAGACACACATGAAAGATTTACAGAAACATAAATAATACACAAAGACAATGAACAATAGATTTACGTGGGAAACCCTTTTGGGAAAAAACCCACCACACCAAGCTGAATCTCTTTGTATTATATTAACAAACAATTACATACAATGCAGGGATACAACTCTTTGGTATCAGTTCATAGTAGCTACATTCACTGTTCAAACTCTCTCTTCATAAATGCTCTCTCAACAATCCGATCCTTTTTTTCATTCTCAGAATTGATCTCCTTCTATCTTATCACATTCTGATTTTTGTCTTCTGTTCATCCTTATCTGCCATTGCCCCATCATAGAAAGTTTCCTCTTGAGCATTGATTTTTCCTTGCATGCAGTTCAACTCCAGCGTCACAACTATTGCAAAAATCTAACTGCCATCCATTTGAAATTTGCTTCCTCTGATTGGTCCACGAGGCTTCATATAGGATGGTCAATTTGGTCAAAGGATTTTAACCTATGTTGGCATGTCGGTGAGGCACTAACTATGTCTCCCCGATGCCAACACAACCAACATTCGATATTAGCATAGCTTCCACTAGTCGGCAAGACAACATAGCGAATGCCATGAGTCATACCGACACCACCAACATCCATCATATTTCTATCGGAAAGAGATTTCTCATCGGCAAGACTCATACCGATGCTGACAAGTCACATTGATTTCAAATTTTCCATCGACAAGACTTTTCCGTTCACCAAGAGGTTTCGCCGAGTCTCCTCAAGTTTCACCAAAGCACTTGACAGTCGGCAAGACATTCGTCTTTCGCCAAGACTTCACTTTGAGCAAACATGTCTTACTGAGTCGGCAAGACTTTTGTCTTTCGTCGAGACCTCACATCGAGCAACCAAGTCTTACCGAGTCAGCAAGACTTCTGTCTTTTGCTGAGACCTCACACCGAGCACTCATGTCTTACCGAGTCGGCAAGAAATTTGAGCTTCGCCAAGACCTTTCACTGAGAAAACATGTCATGCCAAAGACTATCGGTGAGACTCTCCATCGGTCGCCAAGACTTCATACCGAAGTCTTTGAGTCACCACGAAGACCCCAAGTGTATCCCCATTGGTGAGACCTTCCATTGTCATTAGGACTTCATACCAAGTGATCAAGTCAACTCGAAGACACCAGTCGCTATGAGTCTCCCCGACGCTCGATAAGAGCATTCTGTCGGCCAGAGGTCTCCACTCGACAAAAGGTCACACCGAACACAAAAGGTCACAACGATAGAATTGTCGGCAAGACATCAACTTTGTCTCGGCGATATGAACATTTCAAGAGAATTTAGAACAACTAGTTGGCTAGACATGATTAATGTCACAATGACTTTTCCCTCTAGGAGTTACATGTTAGTATGGATTGAGGCAAATATTCCAACAATCTCCCACTTGACGAAGACCTTACTGACAACTCTAGAGCATAATAAAACTACTAAAATTCATGGGCCAAGAGGCCCATCGAACTGGCATACCACCTATATTTTTTTGTGCTCATAGGCTTCGTCAATGCATCTGCAACATTCTCCAGAGTATCCACTTTCTCCAAAGATACCTTCCCATCCTCCACCATATCCCGTACAAAATGATACTGTACATCTATATGTTTCTTCATGGCATGGAAAGTAGGATTTTTCACCAAACATATAGCACTCTGACTGTCACAGTAAATAGTAATTTTTCCTGCATCAAAACCAATGTTAGAACACAAACGTTTTAACAAGATTGCTTCTTTATAGGCATGTGTAGTTGCCATTTATTCTGCCTCTGTAGTAGACAAAGCGACTACAACTTGCCGCTTGCTCATCCAACTCACTGCACCACCATTCATCATGAAAATATATCCACTGGTGGATCTTCTGTTGTCAATATCTCCTGCCCAATCAAAATCTACATAACCTTGAATGCTGAGAGTCCTCTGTGATTCAACCAAGTTGCCATGGTAACACAAAGCATAGTCTGAAGTTCCCTTTAGATATCTGAACACTCTCTTCATAGCATCCCAATGTGTTCTTCCAGGATTAGCCATAAAATGACTAAGAACTCCCACTACTTGGGAAATGTCTAGCCTTGTACAAACCATTGCATACATTAGACTGCCAACTGTACTAGCATACGACACACTAGTCATGTCCTCTATCTTAGTAGGAGATTTTGGAAAATCCTCAACAGATAGCTTCGTTCCCTGCATAACTGGAACAACTAGCTGCTTGCAATCAAGTCATACAAAATCTCTCTAGAACAGTCATGATGTACTTACTCTGATTGAGCCAAAGTTTTCTATTTTTCCTATCCTTGGTTATTTCCATTCCCAGAATATACCCTGCTGCATCAAGATCTTTCATTTCAAAATTTGCAGACAACTAAGACTTAAGATCATAAATCATTAGCTTACTATTGCCTATGAACAACATATCATCAACATAGAGAGCAATAATAAGAACTTGATCACTTTCAGCTTTGTAATATACACAATGATCACATTTTGATCTTATAAATCCCAATGACAAAACAAATGTGTCAAATTTCTGGTACCACATTCTAGGAGACTGTTTTAAACCATATAGATATTTCTTCAACTTGCAAACTAGTCTTTTTTTACCTTTTTCCACAAAGTGCTCCGATTGGGACATATAAATTTCTTCTTCAAGATCACCATGAAGAAACACTGTCTTCATATCCATTTGTTCAATCTCTAAGTCATACGCAGTTGCAAGTGACAAAAGAAATCTGATAGATGTCAGTTTAGCTATAGGAGAAAAGATTTCTCCATAATCAATTCCCTCTACCTGAGAGTAACCTTTCGCAACCAGCCTTGCTTTATATTTTTCCACACTGCCATCCAGACTTATTTTCTTTTTAAACACCCATTTGCAGCCCACAACTTTTTTGCCTTTAGGCAATGGCACCAAACTCCAGGTATCATTTTTTTCTAATGATGCCATTTATTCATTCATGGCTTCCAACCAAGAGTTTGAATCAGACATTTTAAATGCCTCTTTCACAGTCCTAGGTTCATCAGTGCTAGAAATTAAAGCATAGGCACAAGTACACTCAATCAAAGAAAACCCATACCTATCAAGTTACTTTCTTTCATGAGTTGACCTCCTCACAGGCTGAGGCGGAGGTGGTTCTTCATCTTCTTCAGAACTTTCAGAACTACTCGAGCTCTCCTCAGTATCAGGTACATTTTGATTTTTCAATTCCTCTTTATCTGGTGTCGGAGGAATTTCTACTACATCCTTTTCATTTTTTGATTTCTTCTCTGACTGCAGATCCAATGTAGAAGGCTTCAACTCATGAAAGATAATGCTTCTGCTGTACAAAACCTTCTCAGTCTCAGGATTCCAAAGATTGTATCCTTTTATGCCAGCACTATAGCCAATAAAAATACACTTTACAGCTCTGTTTTCCAACTTAGATCTTTTTTCAAACGACACATATGCATATGCCTCATAGCCAAAGACATGAATATGTCTCAGAGATGGCTTCTTTCTAGACCATGCTTCCAAAGGCATCTTCTCAACAAGAGCAGAGTTAGGAGAATGATTTACCAAGTAACATGCTATAGAGACTGCTTCAACCTAGAACTTCTCCTCTAAGCCAACATTGCTCAACATACTTTGTGATCTTTCCATTATTGTCCCGTTGAACCTTTCAGCAACTCCATTTTGTTGTGGAGTGTAAGGTGTAGTCTTATGTCTTTTAATCCCATGGTCCTTACAGTACATTTCAAATTCATCTAAACAAAACTCATCGCCATTGTCAGTCCATAAACATTTTATTTTCCTACTAGTATGATTTTCAACAAGGTTTTTAAATTCCTTAAACTGACTGAACACTTCTGATTTACTTTTCAAAAAATATACAAATGCTTTTCTTGAATAATCATCAATAAACGACACATAGTATCTTGATTTGGACAAAGAAGGAACATTCACTGGACCAAACACATCAGAATGTATATAATCAAGCAAACCAGAAGATTTGTGAGGACTGGAATAAAATGAACCACGGTGTTGCTTTCCATATATGCAATGTTCACAAAATTCAAACTCAAGGTTACAATCTTCAAACCCTTCTACCAGGTTTTTATTTTTCAAGGTTTTTAAACCTTTCTCACCAATGTGGCCTAGCCTATGATGCTAGAGCATAGTCTTTTCTGCTGGAAGTTTAACCTCCATTGAGTTCACACCATTAGGAATGTTTCCCTCTTTTCTTCCATGAGTAGAATTTTGTGATTTCTTAGAGACACTATTGCATTGAATAGCTTGTGCATCCAGCTTGTACAAGGTACCAATTCAAGCACCCCTAGCCAGCACCATAAAGCCTTTAGTCATCTTGAAACCATTTCTAGAGAACATGACATGTACTCCAATATCATTCAGCTTACAAAAAGTAAATTATGAGCCAGACCTAGTATATGCATCACATCATTGATTCCCTTCACTCTTCCATCAAGGAATTAAATTTTGACTCTTCCACGACCAACAATTTCCAAAGATGAATCACTTGCCAAATACACCTTTCCACCATCATAGTTTTCATACTTTGTGAACCAGTCTCTATGAGATGTCATGTGGAAAGATGCTCCAGAATCAATTAGCCAGACATCATTAGATGCTTGCATAGCCAAGGTTGCAATGAAGGCGTCTACATCACTATGAGAAGAATCATTGTCAGAAGAGGTCTTCTTCTTCTTCTTTTTCTCCTCCTTGCAATCCTTTTGGACATGACCAGGTTGCCCACAATTCTAGCATTTCACCTTGGAATTCTTTCCAGGAGACTTTGATCTCCCTTCTGATTTCGATCTGGATTTCTTATCCTTCTTCTTGCCTTTCTCCTTCAATCTGCCTCTAACAGCTAGAGCCTCCTTTGCCATCTCAGAAGATTTTCTTCTCATCTCTTCTGACAACAAAGAAGTAACAACATCTTCCATCTTGAAAGTGGATGTCGTACTCCTAATAGCCATCACCAGATGATCCCAAGAATCTGGCAATGAACATAGCAGTAGCATGCAGTGATCTTCATCTTCAATCTTTACACCAATAGATGTTAACTGAGCAATCAACATGTTGAAAGCATTCAAGTGATCAGCAACTGATCCTCCCTCCTACATTCTCAAAGAGTACAACTTCTTCCTCAAGAACAATTTGTTCACCAAGGACTTGCCTTGATAAATAGATGCCAATCTTTTCCACAAGGAAGATGCAATCTTTTCTTCATGCACGTTCAGAAGAACAGAGTCTGCCAAAGAAAGCCTTATCAGCCCCTTAAACTTTCTATCTGCAAGATCCCAATCCTCTTGCTTCATGCCTTGAGGCATCGTTCCAGACACAACAAGCCAAAAATCACGATCTACTAATAGATCTTCCATTTTGAGTTTCCATAACTCAAAATTGCTACCATTGAATTTCTCTATTTCCATCTTTTCAGATGTGCTCGCCATCTTAATCTGTAATTAAATTATTAGACCTCTAACAAACTCCCACTGAAAAAGGATTGACACAAAAAACCCAACCCACTCACAAGGATAACACAACTGGCCAGGCTCTAATACCACTTGTCAGGAAAGTAGAGGTACGAAAGCAACTTTCCTAACGTCAAAACCATAGGGAAGAATGCAGACAGTGCTTTTAATTTTCAAATTACAATCCAATTAAGACACACATGAAAGATTTACAGAAACATAAATAATACACAAAGACAATGAACAATAGATTTATGTGGGAAACCCTTTTAGGAAAAAACCCACCACACCAAGCTGAATCTCTTTGTATTACAGTAACAAACAATTACATACAATGCAGAGATACAACTCTCTGGTATTAGTTCACAAGAGCTACATTCACTGTTCAAACTCTCTCATCATAAATGCTCTCTCAACAATCCGATCCTTTTTTTCATTCTCGGAATTGATCTCCTTTTATCTTATCACATTTTGATTTTTGTCTTCTGTTCATCCTTATCTGCCATTGCCCCATCGTAGAAAGTTTCCTCTTGAGCATTGATTTTTCCCTGCATGCAGTTTAGCTCCAGCGTCGCAACTATTGCAAAATCTAACTGCCATCCATTTGAAATTTGCTTCCTCTGATTGGTCCATGAGGCTCCACATAGGATGGTCAATTTGGTCAAAGGCGTTCAACCTGTGTTGGCATGTCGGTGAGACACTAACCGTGTCTCCCCAATGCCAACACAACTAGCATTCGATATCGGCGTAGGTTCCACCAGTCGGCAAGACAACATAGCAAACACCATGAGTAATACCGACACCACCAAAATCCATTGTATTTCTATCGACAAGAGATTTCTCATCGGAAAGACTCATACTGATGCTCACAAGTCACATGACTTTCAACTTTGCCATCAACAAGACTTTTTCATTCACCAAGAGGTTTCGCCGAGTCTCCTCAAGTTTCACCAAAGCATCTGATAGTTGGCAAGACATTTGTATTTCACTAAGACTTCACTCCGAGCAAACATGTCTTACCGAGTTGGCAAGACTTTTGTCTTTTGCTGAGACCTCACATCGAGCAACCAAGTCTTACCGAGTTGGTAAGACTTCTATCTTTCGCTGAGACCTCACACCAAGAACTCATGTCTTACCAAGCCAGCAAGACATTTGACCTTCGCCAAGACCTTTCACCGAGTGAACATGTCATACCGAAGACTATCAGTGAGACTCTCCATCAGTCGCCATGACTTCATACCAAAGTCTTTGAGTCACCGTGAAGACCCCAAGTGTATCCTCGTCGGCGAGACCTTCCATTGTCGCTGGGACTTCATACTGAGCGATCAAGTCACCCCAAAGACACCAGTTGCTATGAGTCTCCCCGACGCCCAATAAGAGAATTCTGTCGGCCAGAGATCTCCACTTGACAAAAGGTCACAGTGATAGACTTGTCGGCAAGACATCAACTTTGTCTTGGTGATATGAACATTTCAAGAGAATTCAGAAAAGCTAGTCAGCCAGACATGATTAATGTCACAATGAATTTTCCCTCCAGGACTTACATGTTAGTATGGATTGAGGTAAATATTCCAACAATATCCTGTGTTCAAAATATTCATTGCTATCCTCTTGGTTGTAGAATTCCCTCCACAGGGTTCATTGTGACATGCATGCAATATATCATATGTCTCATCTTCCCTCACACATCTCCTCATAACATGGTTTGGTCTAGTGTAGAAAAAACATCCTGAAATCCATGAGAAAGGAAAAGTTTTGTCAATGAGCACCCTTCTCTCTTTTGGAGAGAAATGAGGAGGAACTTTCCTTGTGACTAGATAATTAGCTATGTCAGCATACTAGGGTGTATGCACACTGATGGAAAATAAATGTTCATTAGGGAAAGATTCATCAATGAATTGATTGTCCTTTGGTGTAGTCAGCCTTAAAAGAAAGTCTACAACAACATTGGCCTTCCCTGGTTTATCAACAATGATTATGTCAAACTCCTGCATCAGGAACAACCATCTTGCCAGCCTACCTGAGATCAGGGGCTTATTCATGAGGTACCTAATGGCTACATGGTCAATGTGCACAAAGATCTGATAACCTATTATGCAGTGCTTGAATTTGTTAAGGACATAGACCACTGCCAACATTTCCTTTTCTATCATTGTATAATTGAATTAAGCTCCTTGTAGGTTTTTGCTGAAAAAATAAATAGTATTCTCAATTGCTCCTTCTTTCTGTCCCAAGACAACTCCTATAGCATAGTCTGATGCATCTGTATGAATGTGAAAAGGAAGCTCCCAATTAGGACCTTTGAGTATAGGAGCATGAGTTAAAGCTACCTTCAAAATCAGAGAATGCCTTGTCACAGTCTTTTGTCCATTGGAAATTGACATCTTTAGTTAGGAGATTATACAATGGTGCTACCATTTTGTTGAAATATTTGATGAAACACCTATAGTAACCTACATGTCCCAAGAAACTCCTAACATATTTTTATTTTGCAGGTATAGATAGATTGGTGATCACCTCAATCTTGGCAGGATCTACTTGAATTCCTTGGTGAGAGATGTATTGGCCAAGGACTACACCTTCCTACATCATCATGAAGCACTTTTCACTGTTTAAAGATAGATTATGGTCTTAACATCTCTGTAAGACTCTCCTGAGATTTTTAAATGCTTCATTAAAATCAACACCATAGGTAGTAAAATCATCCATATAAATCTCCATGCAATCATGTGAGATATCTAAAAATATGCTAATGACCACCCTCTGAAAAATTGTAGGTGCATTGCATAGGCCAAATGGAAGTACTGAGTAGGAATAAGTCCCCCACAGACAGGTAAAGGTGGTATTCTCTTGATCCTAAGGTGAAATTTGTATTTGGTTATAGCCATTGAATCCATCTAGAAAAGAGAAATACTACTTTCCTACAAGGGAATCCAACACTTGGTCTATGAAAGGAAGGGAAAAATGGTCCTTTTTGGTGGCAACATTGAGTTCCCTATAATCAACACAAACTCGCAACTTCCCTCCCTTTTTGGGAACAATCACCAATGGATACCCCCACTGGGTATCTGAAATGGGGTAAATAAATCCTACATCTAGCAATTTTGGTAGTTCCCCTTTTACAATTTATCTCAATACAGGGTTAATTATTCTGTGGCTACCTCACTAGTGTGCAATCATCTCTGATGTATATCCTATGAGTGCAGAGTTTAGGATCCAATCCCTTCATATCATGGTAGTCCCATACAAATTCATTCTGGTTAGTCTTCAATAAGTTTGTCAATGACAACTATTGTTCTTCACTCAACTTGTTAATATTGAGATATTTTCCTTCTGACATTTACACTTGTGTAGTTAACTCTATCATAGCTGCTTCACTAATTCTTGGTACCTTGAGTTCATGTGGCAGCAATGTATGAGACATACCTGTTGCTGTAGGAAGTTCAACTATAGGAAGAGCGGGCATAAGTGTCTTCACTGGACCAACATAACTAGATGCATGAGAGGATGATGCTTCTTGCATCTCACAATGGTTCTAAATTATGTTAGACAATACTTCATCTTCTTCTTCAAGCTGCATGAAAGAACTTATTCCTAACATCATAAGCTCTACCACATAATTGACTTCCTTGGCCTCTTCACCAACATGTGGCCATATGGGGTTATCCATATCTTTGGATGGTTGAGCAGGAGGGTAGAGAACAAGATTTTTGGTGCTCTCTCCATTAGAAATGGTCATGTCTTCTGTCTGACATCCAATATAGGCATCTGTTGTTGATAACTATGGCCTCCCTAGGATTATGAGATACCCACATAGTGTAGCTTTGGGAGAAAGAATCATGAAATCAGCTAGGTACTCCCAAGAGTCTAGAGTTACCACAAGATCTTCTACTATACCATCAGGTTTAATAGTGGAACTATCAATAAGCTGTAGGATAGTAGGAGTAGGTCTCATGCTTGCAACATTTAGTTGCCACAGGATATCCTTAGTCATCACATTTATTGTTGTTCCCAAATCAATCAAAACATTCTTTATTTGGATCCCATTTATAACAACTCTTACCACAAGAATACATGGGTCATTGTATTTGGGAACAATCACTTTTCCAAGCATTATGGCAACCAACTGACCCACCACATGAACCATAGTGGGGTCTTTCTTTTTTCTTCCTGGCTTCTTGAGGCATGCTTCCTTAATTGCTTTGCCATATATGGGAATATCTTTTATGGCTCGAAATAGAGGTATATTGACAGATATATGCTTCAACTAATCTAGGATGTCAAAGGTTGTTTCCTCCTTCTCTTCCTTTTGTTTAGAAATTTCCAACCTTTGAGGAAATGGTGGTCTTATTCAGTCTGTTGGACTGGGACTGGTTTAGGGTTTTTAGGTACACTTGGCTAAATGGGGACATTTAGATGCTCCTCTTCTTCAACAAGAAGCTCAATGATAGTGGGTGTGAAAGGAGCTAGCAAAGTAGTTCCTGAACGCAAGTGGATGTCACACTCACAAAATATGCAAGAATTTAATTTGGATCAATAGAGTATACTGGCTATTGCTATCATGGTTTGTTATTTGGGTTAGGTGTGGGTTGAGCTAGCAGTTGAGTAGGTCTCAGTGTGTTTGAACTTGAACTAGCAAGAGGAGACATTATAGTAGGTTGCTGGGGTTGAGAAGGTGGTTGCATGTAAGTGGTTGTCTAGTTTGGCTATTGCTGTCCTCCCTTCCATTGAGATGTTTGCTGCCAGTTTCCTAGAGGTGGCTGCCAATTTACCCGAAACTACTACTAATTCCCTTGAGGTTGTTGCCACTAGGGTGGAGAGTTTTAGTGATTGGGCTAGGTATTTGGAGGGTTATTCCAGGGCTGTGGTGGATATCCTCCATAGTTGGATGGATATGAGGGATACCATTGGTTACTTGATGCATAAGAATTAAAATAAGGCCCAACAAAGAATAATGGATCTGGTGGCATACCTTGTCTTGGAGCCCATGGTCTCCTTTGTGCAATGTAGTAGACTTGATCATCATCACCTTGGATTGGCTTGAACTCATGTGGGATATGCTTACTGTTAATGTTAGCTACAATTTTTCATTTGTAGTCCTTCTTTTGTCTACAATGAGGGAAATATTTTTCCAACATTTCCTTTGCCTCCTCTTGTTTCTTCTTTGCTTGAAGTGTATCTAGTTGAGTAGCCAGATTGTTTATGATGTCTTGCTTGAAGTCTGCCAACAAGTGAGTAATATCCATCCTTGAAACTCCATTGGTAGATGACTTACCCATAAAGGATTGATAAGCTCTCCCTTTCTTTGAAGCTTCCCTAGAATAGTTCTGACATATCTTCTTGATATCCTCCCAAGGGACTTGGGTGATATCCCCTCTTCCCATCAGGTCCAAGGTATCAATGGAGTTGTCATTAATTCCTCTTATGAAGAGAAACTTTTTAGATTATTCATTGAGTGTATGGTGTGGAAATTTCTTTAAGCAAAACAAAAACCTTGAAATATAATCCTCCAAAATCTCATCTTCCTTTTTCTACATCCTAAATATGTCATCTCCTCTCATGTCACTGCCCCTACAATATTCTTTGTACTTGTCAAGGAAATTTTTCTTCATGTCATCCCAAGTCTCCATAGTATTTCTGCCTAGGCTCATAAACCATCTTAATGCATCCTCTTTCAAGGTGGTAGGGAACAACTTAAGCCTATGAGCATCATTGCTATAGTCATAGCTTCTGTAGAGGATATCAAACTCAAACAAGAAAGTATCAGGGTCTTTTGTGACAAGTCCATAGAAATTAGGAAGGACTGAAGTAGAGATATTTTTGAGGTTTTCAACTTCATTCTAATGAGAAATGGGGAAAGGAAAAGTTGGTTGGTTAGGTCTATTTGTATTTGCATCACCCATGCCTACTTGATGGAGTTCCAAAGTAAAGGGATTCTCAATCTAATTGTGGTCTTCAGAGGAAGTATCAAAACTAGTTAGATTGGGAAATACATCAGCAAAAGGGTGTGCTTCTTCTTCTTCTTCTTTGTCTCTTGGCAGATTCTAATGCTCAACTAGCTGGAGTGGATCAGGGTTATTAGGAGGGAATCTCCCATGAGAATCGCTCCTCCTTCCTCTATGCATATAGTATCAACTCAATATCAGCCAACTCACACAAAGAATTGAAAAAAGAATAGTGGATCATTACTTTCTTAAATAAGGGGTATGCTAAGAACAAACTTCCAGAAATACTACAACAAGAAAGAAACTATCAATGACTCAAAAGAACTCCCTAGTTTGACACCATC
Organism: Sequoia sempervirens; assembly: GCA_007258455.2. NCBI lineage: Eukaryota > Viridiplantae > Streptophyta > Pinopsida > Cupressales > Cupressaceae > Sequoia > Sequoia sempervirens. The sequence continues at coordinate 114,972,755 of VDFB02047397.1, forward strand.
CTCGGGAATGACGCCAAAATTTTTGGCCTCCTATAATGATTTAACAACTAAGCCCTTAAAGTTGTGATTTGGAGATTGGACATCTAATCTGAATAGCTATCTTAATCATCATGAAGGTGCATTTAACTTGTCAACCCAAGGATGTAGACTTGAAATGGTTCAGCACAATATGTGTACTAGGAATCCATAGTAGCCATCTTCATTCTATAACTAAGAAAGACATAATGTTGAAAGTAAATTGCTTAGAAAGAAGTAACATAAGTGCTGAACATCAACCAAAAACTATAATAAGCTGAAGTGCATGGCATAAATGAAAATATGAGCAAACAAACAAGAAACTGCTATGTCTGCTTTGGTTGTAGGAATAGTAACAAAATGAAATTCTAGTGGCTGTAGGAACAAACAATTGCCAGATTCGTAATTATTTGCATAGAAAAGTAACAACTAAGCTAAAGGATGGAATGCTCACCAAGTGGCCCCCCTTGGATGAGTATCCCTTAAGAAAAATGTAAAATCAGATGCAACAAGCTTATAACTTCATTTTATTCATTGGAAAGCATGATTACAACAAAGCAACATAACTATATTACTGAAAAACTAATAATTCAAGTACAACATCAAATTAATCAACCTTCTAAGAAGGAGCATTCGAGTCTTATTTATATGAGGAAAAACTACTAACTAACTACCTAGCAAGGCGGTCAACTCTAACAGATTAGGAGGACACCACTTTAGGGAAAGCATAGAAAGTGGAAAGGAGGTTATGCATGCGTGGAATTTGGTCAAGCAGATTTTCCTTAACGCAGATCTAGCATAACAATAGCTCCTATATTCGCTCAAAAAACTATTATGACTATTTACAAGGTAGTTACAATCTTTGATTTGAACTAGGAATCTCCCTCCATTGAGAGTCTTCCCTTCATTGACCTTTGAATGATCACCTTGTTGACCTTTATGGAAAATGACCAACTGGCAGAATCTTCCTCAATTTTGTAGGCTCTAATTATATTTGCATGACAACATTAGTACACACAAAAATTGCATATCTATAACTATCTTAAAGTAAAATTCATTAATCCACATGTAAAATTAACATAGATAGTTCATATAGCATGCCAATGTCATTTAAAAGTTACAAAATAAGCTTATGCCCAATGTCTATGGTTTTGAGGAAATAACATGAAAATGTCAACATCCAAGTATCAAGGTCTATGACAACTATAGCAAATGGATAATAAACTGTATCAAAATTGAGCCATATATTGGACTCATCACCTATTCCAATGTGGTCGCTTCCTATGATAGTGTCATCACCGTTGTCACCATCAAACTGCCTAGTTGGGAGTGTGGAGTCACCACATGACATGGAAAAGTCACCATATAAGGAGTCCCATCTCAATCTAGGGCACAACCTACTTTTCCTACATCAAACCCTAGCAAGTACAATCTCCTAGACTAGCTTAAGAAGACCCCCACACAAATTTCTATCTTGAAATTGTTGAGGCTATCACCCACACATAGGGAAATCTTAGAGAAGGATTTCTCTTCATCATCCATCCCTAAGGATATTGATACAAAACAATTTCAAACTATGGTAGGGCATATCACTAATCATCTTCTCACCACCTCAAAACAAGACTTACCATTGCAACCATCTCATAACCGTGATTTACACCTTGAGGTCATTATTCATAAGAACAATGTTAAAAGAGTCTTAGTAGATGGAGGTGTTGGTATAAAAATTTGAACCTTTTAGTTGATCAAGAACTTGGGCTATTTAGAGGATACTATTGAGAAAAAAAAGAGTACCACCATAAGAGCATATGATGATCAAGAGTGGGTATCACAAGGCATCATTGCACTATCCATTCAAGTGGGACCTATCATTGCAGAGACTACATGCCAAGTGCTAGATCTTGATCTTCCTTACAACATTTTACTTGGTTGACCATGGATCCATGCCCTAAAAGCTATAGCATTGACCTATCATCAATGTGTAAAGTTTCCTTTTGAGGGTAGAGAAGTTACCATCCAGGAGATCTTGAGCCCTTTTACTATTGTAAGAACCTTGAGGCCAAGTTTTAAAAAATACCTTAGATCCCTAAGAATGATGAAGGTCCTACACCATCTTCCTCATTTGTTGACCCAACTACCCTTGCATCTACCTCATAAATGAAAACACTTATTATCTAAAACATTCTTGATATCAAAGCAGTGATCCAGGGTGATGGTTGTAGAAACTATAAACTAATGGACACTTATGTGTTGGGGGAGATACCACTTTCTCCCAAATCTCATGGGAAACCAACATCTAGCAATTAAGTGGCTGAAACAATCAAGATGGAAGCTACCACCTTCACCAAGTGGCGGGATTTAAACAAAGAAGATGTCAATGAGGAGGATGTCTCTAAACTCCTCTATAAAGATGATGATCTCTCCTTGTTCTTCCCATGGAAGATGAAAAAAAAGGCTTGCAACTAATGAAGGGATGGGGGTGCGACAAGAATGAGAAACTAAGATAAAATGATAATGGTTTGCTAGAGCCCATTGTTCCTAAAAAATGTCCAATGAATCTCGGCTTAGGATGTACTATTAGAAAGGATACCCTTATTGGAAAAGGTGTTGTCACTGAAGTGTGCACCCTCACTAAGTTGTGAAAACTCAGTCACCTAGTGAAACATGGAAACATTCCAGGGGTTTGTGAGTTGCCCATAGGTTGGAGTGAATCTCTAGAGAAGGCTGGCTCCTAAGGTTCTCACCTAAATTACTCTAATGAATTGTAGAGGAAAGGGTAAAAGGATTAACATAAACTGGAGTTTAAACTTAAGGTGATGCACCAAAACACTAACTACGAAACATGTAAGACAATTTACACGCACAGTTTCAATCAATGACAAAAAAAATTGACATACACAATTCAATTATATATGCTTCTTGCATAAATATTTTAGAAGAAGGTTTTAGTGCTTATGCTCCTAGAAGGAAAGACATTTTTCACAACTAGAAAACATCTGTGTTTCAATACAACCTACAACCTGCTAATTAAGGCTCAAGTGGTATCACTTGGAGGTAGCTCTTATTGCTATGGAGATTTAGCATTAGGTACATTAGGCTACACACTTGACACATTTTCCACTATTATAGCTTGATTAATCACCCCATTTTAGCAAGTAGCATAGTTATGGGGTTGATTGCAGGGGAAGCACCAGTCATAATCTTGTGCAAGGTTATTTTGAACATGTTATCACAGAATCTAGCAGCGCTCGTTCCACGGATAACCCCCCTACGAAACTTGTCCATTTCCTAGGATTCGTGAAGTTCAAGTACGCATAACGAGGTGATTTTCAAGCCACCTCAAAATGCGTTCCCAAGTCTCGAATAGTTAATTCGAGCATTCCCCCATGTTCGCCTCGCAAAGACCTTCGAAACGAGATCTTTTGCGAAGTTTCACTGTTCGTACTTAGCAAATTACGAAAAATGCAGTGGCACTGAAAAAGTGCGCTCCTGCTCTGAAAGCCAAAATTTGGCTAAGTCTGAAAAGTGCAGTGGCGCTAAAATTTAGCGCCCCTGCATGAAAGTGAATTTTCTAAAAAATGTAATAGCTCTAAATTTTAGCGCCATTACACTTTTTTTTGACACTTAAACTTTTTCTGGCCCTGGCGCGTTTCTTCATCTTTTTCGCATTTTTCGTCAATCGTGCCACTTTTCGTGCCTAAATTTATTGCACGACTTGAGTTAGGTTTTCGATTTCCTCTTTCACTTAAAAGTGTTTTATTTCATCATTTTCATTGTTTATGGTCTTTGTTCTTCTTGTCTTCTTGCTAGGCGAGTTTTCTTCAAACTGCAAATACATTTTTTGAGTTTTTCAACATCCCTCTCCAGCGTTTTTTGCGTTTCATCTTTGTAAGTTGTTACCCTTGCTTTCTCTTTATTCTCCAATTTCGATTGCAACTCTATGCAGACAAACACTTTGCAAACCTCGAGCGCCGTTTTCATTCACCATTACATCCATTTTCCAAAACCATGTTTCAGATGCAGAGGCGCTGAAAAAGTGCGCCCTTGCATTTTGAGATATTTTTCTAACACTGAGATGCAGTAGCGCTATTTTTTAGCGCCCCTACATCAAAGTCTGGATTCCCAAAAATGCAGAAGCGCTAAATTTTAGCGCTCTGACATGCTGAATATGTAAAAATTTTCCTAACACTGAAAGATGTAAGGGTGCCAAAATTTAGCACCCTTGCATCAAAAGTGAAATTTTCCAGAATGTAAGGGCGCTGAATTTTGGCGCCCTTACACTTTTTCCAAATTTCTATAATCTTTTCCAGTTGAACTTCAAACTTGCTTGATTTACTCCTGAACTTCTTTCCCTCCATTTTGTGCATCGTTTTGTGTGCCTTGTCATCCGCTCCACGCTTCCCAATGCTACTTTTTCTGCTAACGCCTGTTGATTCACCATCCTTGCAGTTTCTCTCCAGATCTCGTCAAGTGATCCCGAAGGTGATGTCCTTTGATCTTGGTTCATCCAAATAAAAAGTTCATGCAGGAGACCAGGAAGAAGTATGAAGACTCCACGCCCAAGCAAAGAAACATGAAGAAGCTTCCTGTTCTCCAGTGTTAGACATTTCCGGTGCATCCCATTATGCATCTTGTAAATATTTCTCGACATTTTCGAATGTCATTTTGTAAATTGTAATTACACCAAGTCCAAAGATGTAATATTTTCAAAACAAATTACACTTTGACTTTGGTCAAAGTTAGGTGAGATCTCCTAAAATCGCTCACCTAACTTCTCCCTGATTTTCTCAATCTCTTTCCTTCTTTTGCTCATCCCTCTTTCTATATAATGTGAGGGATTTTCATTGTAATGGATCTTTTAGCCTTTTGCAACGAAGTGCTGCCCTTTTGTAAGCAAACTTGTGAAACTTTGCGTTCATATTTTGTGAATGAGATTCAATCAATAAAGGAAAGGATTGCAAGCCAAACTTTGTGTTGGATTCGATACTTTTGTAAGTTGATTCGATTTGGTAGTGATTAGTTCGAGGAATCTGAAAGACTCTAAGTGGTTGATGTAAACTTTGTGTTACATTTATTATTTAGATTGCATTGTTATTTTGTTTATCATTGGTTGAGTGATCTATAAGACTTTGCGCTTATAATCATTCATGCTCATGCATGTTCTTGTTGGATAATCTATGAGACTTTGTGCTTATAATTATTCATTCTCTTGGATACTTTGTCGAAAGATCTACAAGACTTTGTGCTTGTAATCGTTCGTGCTCGTTGACATTTTGGTTGGATGATCTACAAGACTTTGTGCTTGTAATCGTTCATGCTGTTCGAAGAATTGTTGCGTCTAAGAAGACTTTGTGCTTCTAACGTAGCAAACGGTACGTTTATGCAGATCCAACATTGATAAAGCTACGGAACGACTTTGTGCCTTCGTGAGCTTTCCCATTTTATTTTCTTTTGTTTGTTGTTAATTACTTCTGGTATCTCTACGCTTCGCTTTGACGAAATAGAGATATTGGCATTACTGCTGGTTGTTAGTTTTTAGTTATCAAGAATTCGGAACTTCCAACACGTGAAACATTGTAAACATCTTCTCTGAAAAAAGAGAGAAGGATGAATGTAACACACCCCCCCCACTCCGTGACTTTCGTGTACATTGTGTAATTACTTTTGTGATTTACTATTGTTTCTCTTAGCAGTAAGAAGGGCGCCTCCCCTTTCCGAGAGGAGAGATTCACATCTCACATAGCTGTGGCTGAAGTCCAAGTTGTGTAATCTGTCGAAAGTTGATTACATAATTTTCACCCAACAGAACAGGGACTAACTCCTTCGCTGAACTGAGGGGAGTTGGTTTATATGTTTGGAAGGGCCTTTGATTAAAGTTTTTCCTTACACCTTGGTTTCTTTCCTGATAAGACTGCCTATTAGCTTGATAAGGCTAGTTCAATGCTTGATTTTGAGGCTTGTATGGCTTGAAGCTTTGAAATTGTTGCTTCTTTATGTTCACTAATTCATTCCCAAATGACAAAAATAAACCCTTTATCTCTTGCAACTCGAGAGATTGGGCTGGGGAAACTTTTATTGACTAGTAGTAGCTGGTAAAGGTACTTGCATAGTAATAGGAGACTATATATTAGGTAAAATTGGCATGGGAGGTCTAGGGGCTATCCTTCCAGCTTGTATAAGGGTGTTCTCAACTCTAATAGCTATGTTAGGCCTATGGAAAAGTGTTCCCACCCATGGATTGTATCATAACAACAATCTCACTATTCAAAGACCTCAAAAAATACAAAAATGCATACTCAGGTGAAGGCCTTATATTCTGTGGAATTCTGTCCCAAGACTTGTGGAAACAAAAATTAAAGTCTTTCATATGTTCATGAGGGCCCCTCTTTATAGTAGTGAGTTGCTCCACCAATGACAAGTGATCAGACTTGTCCTCAAACTATTTACATAATGCTTCTCCAAGCTGGTCCCATGTGGTGATCGAGTTAACCACCAAGCTCCTAAACCATTGAAGAGCTTTACCCTTGAAGGATGCTTCCAACAATCTAATGGCTACATTTTTAGTAGTTATATGATGTACTAAACACAAGTTTGCTACATCTTTGATGTGTTCAATAGGTGTAGTTTGATCTTCTCCAATGAAAAAAGGAATACTCTTAAGGGATGCCACTGGAATATAGTCATGTTGTTCCAAGTTCAACGGGATGCCCCCGTTAAATGGTACAAAAAGGCTGATTTCTTGCCATTGGTACAACATAAATGTGAGTTCTTACAGAATGAACAACAACTCTCACTGAAAGTGGAGTTGATTGCGTCTTTCTTAATGAAGGTGGAGATATTTTAGTAGTTGTTCCCTGCCTTTTGGGTGGATACAACTACAAATACTCGAAAGATTTTGAACTCCTTGTCTGAATCCTTCTCATAAGCTATTACAACATTGGTCTTTTTACTGATTTCCACATTCATAGTCACCACATATTCTGATTTAACCTCTCAAAGGTCTAAAAACTACTGGTCACATATCAAAACCAACTATAAAAATAAAATTTTAAGACTGTATTGATTCGATAGTCCCATCGGGTGTGCCAAAAACTATTGTCATTGAAGTGTGCACCCTCACTGAGCTGTGAAAACTCAGTCACCTAGTGAATCATGGAAACACTCTAGGGACTTGTTAGTTTCCTATAGTTTGAAGCGAATCTCCAAAGAAGGCTGGCTCCTAAGATACTTACCTAAATTACTCTAATGATTTTTAGAGGAAAGGTAAAAGGAATAACATAAACTGGAACTGAAACTTAAGGTGATACACCGAAAAACTAACTAAGAAACATGTAACATAGCTTGCACACACAGTTTCAATCAATGACAAAAAAATCTTGACATACACATCTCAATTATATATGCTTCTTGCATAAATATTTCATAAGAAGGTTTTAGTGCTTATGCTCCTAGAAGGAAAGACACTTTTCACAACTAGAAAACATTTGCATTTCAACACAACCTACAACCTGCAACATACATATTATTATGTAAAAGGTGCTACAATGAGACATAACCACAAGGAATTAGATAATTTCACAAGTAGTTGCATCAATCAAACAAATGCAATCAATTCAACATAAAAATTGAGAAGGTAAAATGCTTATCTTCATTGATCTCTAAGGTAAAACTGGTATACATGTCAAAATGAGTTACAAAATATATAGTCTTCTTCTCCCAAGGACTTCAAAAAGTCACAAAGTAGAGCCAAGAGCATAATATGAAGTAACTTCAAAAAATGAAAGTTGAAGTTACTATAAGATTTCCTAAGAGATTCCACCAAATAGGAATAGAAGCTTCCTTGGTCATATGCAATAGAAAAGCCTAAAATCTAGCTCTCAAATTCCCTCCAAAAGGCTCCAAAATGAGGAAAAAGGTCAAGCCTTGACCTTTCCCACCATAAAGCATCCAAAACTGCTCCTAGATGCTCTCCAAGGCTTTTAAACTTAGTCAAAACCACCCCCTATATTCTCTCCACATGTCGGTCAACCTCCTCCAACTTCCCTATATGCTTGGCATAAACAATAAACCTTCAACTAACCCCTTCAACTCATCACTTAGAAACAAATTCTCTTTATTTTGCATTTAAATAAAAATTAAACTAAGTGATTATAATCACATCACTTAGCTAAGTGTTTTTACATTTCAAAACAACAAGCAAAATAAAAGGCCATGACTCATCCAATGTCTTAAAAAACAAATGCAAATACAAACCTAAGTTAGGGAATACACTCTAATGCTAGGCATATACATATAAGGTGAAGGTAAAAATTCATTTGAAAATGTTTAAAACAAAAAGAAAAATCCTTTGAGAAATGTCAGCATACATTAGGGTTATGAAAACCCTAAAGAACAAAACTTGAGCAAAACAATGGTATGCATTTCATTTTTTTCTTACAACTTCTGGAAGCTCAAGGGCGCCACCAACATAAGGTTTTTCTACATAGAGGTCTCTGAAACTAGAAAATTTTGAAGAAATTGTGGAGGTTGAGGTGGGTAAGTCTCTGTTTGTGCAAAAAAACTTTTTTTAATCATTACCTTCTATAAATGAAATGATGTTTCAAGCTCATTATTTAGAAAACAATGAAGATGTCTTTATTTTTCTGTGTTTGTAATGCTCAATGTTTTGTGGTGCAAGAGCACCTACACCTCATCCTCCATTTTCGCTCATTTAATGAAAATTTGTTGTTAGGAGGTTAGAATTAGTCTTTTTGAGTCTTTTTGTCATTAATAAGGTCAATCAAGACCATTGAGCAATATCTAGGGTGAGATTTTGAGTTTTGAGTCAAAATATGCAACAATGCAATCTTGCACTAAAAGTTGTTTTTGTAGCCTTTGAAGGCAAAAATGTGAATTTTTATGTAATTGTGCAAGGTTTGGGGTCTTGAAAATGTAATAAGGTTGTTTCAATGTTATTTGAATGGTTGTTAAGGTCTTAGGTCTTTAGGATTGCAAAGTTGCTTCAAAATGCAAAGTTGTCATAAGGAAATTTGGCGTAAAATCAGCATTAATGATGTAATTTCATTAACTAATAGTTCCCTCCTTCAAAAATCAGTTGAGGGCAGTTGTAAATGATGGGAAACAAGTTTAAGAAGCCTCCCTTGGGTCGAGGTTAGGCTGTTGTTGGCAGTTTTGAAGTTTTGAAGCATTTAATAAGAAGAAAACTTTATTTTTTCTGTTTTTTACAGAATTTTTTCCTGATCCCGTGCTTGGTACGGTCTGGTACATCATTGTACGGACTCCAAATTGAAATGGTTTGAAATAGGGAAGAATCTACTTTCTTTTGGTGGTGATTTTGCTCGTTTTCATTAAGAATTGAATAAGTTACATCAATTTTAGTGAAAGTGGGTCTGAAATCTTGCAAAACAAGGGTTGGTCACCAAAATGGATGTAATTCCCATTTCCACCGTGGGAAAAATCTAAAAACTGGTGGATTGGTAGATTTAGGACTCCTTTACATTCTGAAATTTTTTTCATATTAAAAAATGGAGTTTTGCAAAAGTTATGTGATGCCCTAGCTCTGGTTTTACCTTGAAACAGTCCAGAAAATGTTCATTTGTAAGCTTTTCTTTTGATTTCTGAGTATTTTAAAGAAATGGAATGAATGAAACATGTGAAAGGGGTCTTGGAGAACCTGTTGGAGTCCATTAAATTCATTAGGGATCTTGGGGTGTGCCTTGACAAGTTGAAAGCTTCCTTGTACATGCCTAGTTAAGCCTTGTTTATGGCTTGTAAATCAATCTTTTGATACATTTGCTTTGGGTGTTTGATCCTATGCTTTTGGGAACTTGTGGGGGATCTTGTTAGAAGTATAAAACCTGATTTCATTGTCTGGTTAATGCCTTTAATGAGTTTTTATTGTGACTGTCCTATTTGGCAATGTTGCAAGGTTGCATGGGCTTGTGTAAGAATGATGAGAGAATGGGAGTTTTTGAGTGTAAAGTCAGGTTATTTGGTTTTGTTTTGACATTTTGAGAGTGTACACAGCATCCCCAAGTCCTTCAAACCTATTTGGTTGTGTGAGTTGAGTTGGGTGATCAATTTTCTTGTTGGAAGGAATAGTGAAGTTGATGTGTGCATTTATTGAAGCTATTGGAAAAGGTGTTGCTTCCCCTGCCACTCTGCATCATTTTGACTCAATTTTGAAGCTAAAAATTACTCCATTTGCTTCGTTATCCAACCTATTTGCACTAGGAGATTTGTGAAACCCTACATAAGTTGATCTAGCTGCATCTTCTCCTATTTTTTGATTCAGGTTGTTTTCTCTTCATTTTTTTCTTTGGAGCTGTTAGATTATCATTTTGATGCCTATGTTGCTCTTTATGAGGTGTCCTTGAGCCAACTATCTTCGGTGCCCCATTTGTAGGAACCTCTATTTTTGAAGGTATGGTCAAGGTTGAGCTATTTAGTTATGCTTTTGAGGCTTGTTTCTTGACCTTGAGGATCTGTCTAGTTAATTCTCTTTTATTTGTTCCAGGATTAATTGATGCAGTCAAGGAAATAGATTTTTTTTTTTCTCTTGGTTGTATCCACATCGACCTCCTTCCTAATCACAAAACCACTATCTGGATTTGCTGAAACCTTTGGAAGACCTGTCACAAAATTATTAGGCCCTAATGAATCCTGAACTTTTAATGTCCTGGATGTAACATTGGATGATGATTTTGATGAAATGGGCGTTCCCTTATGGGGAACTTTGGGTCTTTTCCCATTTTAAGTAGTAGTGTTCTTCTTAGTGAATTTTCTCTTTTGCTCACATTTTGAGAATCCATCAATGCATGGTTAGATGCCACCCCATTTTCCTCTTGTTCTTTGACGCCCTTATTGTTTGATTGTACTGATTCCAGAATATATCTTTGTTCTTGTTCTTCTTTTCTTAGATTTGTGTTGTCAACATCCATCATATTAAAATCATTTTCCTCTGTATCCCTTACAAGTCTACAATTTTCTATGTCATTTTCCATTACTAGGTTCTTGTTTGAAGAAATGACCTCTAAATAAACATGTTCTTGCTCAAAATTATTCATTGCTGGAGGTATATATTGACTTGTCTCCTCTGTTCTTGGCACATGAACAATTCGAGTTTGTACCTTACATTTGATATTCAAGGATTTAAAATTTAGAATCCTACTGTTCTTGAGCTCAAAAATTTTCATCTTTTCATTTGAGGGTTTGGCCTTGAAATTCTAGTAAACCTTGCACTATTTTGTGTTCTTTTGCAAGTATTGTCAACAGTTAAATACACTGTTTCTCTATGCATGACATTGCCTGTCCTTTGAATATAATTGCATTTTATAAATGTTCTTCACAAAATATGTACTGCTATCTTTTAACATGCATACCTCCTATTCCATGCAACCTCTAAATGTCTTGAGACAATGTTGTTAAAATTAAATAAATGAAAGCAATGGATAAGGACACATTGCATACTAGACTGCTCATGAATACTATCCTTGAATCCTTGATGATTATTTTTGTTAGAAACATGACTATGTTCATAGTGGAGTGTTCTTATTAATAAGGAGAAATATTTATCAATAAGGTGACTATCCTTTACCAACATACTTCACTAATCCTTGCAAAAAGTGGTCTTCAATGCTTTCATGGATGATTCACTTTTGATTATCCCTCTCAAATGAAGCAAGAGGGAAACATGCTGGGCTCAGCCCTTGTGGGAGCCCATTTTACTATACATACTGAAAAGTCAAAATGAAAATGATTTAGCAATGAAAGATTTAACCTATACCTAGATAGTGAACAAGCATGTTAGATAAAAATAATAAAGCTCAAGAACTTCTAATGATGCCTCATGATAATTGATGATACTCCTCTGCTTCTCTTCTCATTTTTGATACTAGAAAACTGTTCAATGCCTTATGATAGTAGATTGTATGTTTGTTGAAATTGAATTGTATATGATGAGAAAATGTATATGTTATCAAATTTTCACCACAACTCAATTTTACAGAGCTGTTTGATTCAAGGTTCATTTTAAGGTGAAAAGTTTTAGTTTACTTCTGTAGATGTTTTAACCATTTCAAATGTTTGAGTTTTTGTGAAGTAAGAAGTGCAATGTGTTTTAGTGGCTTATTATCATTGGCAACATTAAGTATTGCATAAGATGTAGAAATGAATGCTTTCATTATGTTATTCATTCACAATGTTTCACACATTGTTTGCAAAAGGAAAAAGTATAGTATTGAAAAATTATTTTACAAATGTTGTCTTTGTATTCATTAGGCAAAAATAAGAACCAAGTGTTCCACACAAGCCATGGGAATAGATGAGATAGTGAATCATAAGAATATTCTACACTACTAAAGATTGAAAAGGAGAAAGAGCATGTAAGAAAGAACATAATCGTCATTTCCTGATGGTGTCTTCGAGTTGACTTCAGTGTTGAGCTCTCCTTTCTGCTTCCACGTTCCAAGTGAACCTACAAGTGGATGAAAGTTTTGTTAGAGCTCAGACTATGAACATTCCTATGTGATCCATCAATAGTAATGTAGGATATTGTCTATGATGCATTGAATCAACTGAGCAAGAATAAGAGGAGTACAAGAGAATACCAAGGAGAAAGCATCATGAGAAACTTATGAATTTATTGTTTTAATATAACATTGTTTGTTTCTTGTGCAGGTATAGGAAAAACCATGTTGCTATTTTGTTTTGAATATCATAAAGCATGTGGTGTAAAAAGGGATCCCACAAGGGTTAAGCCCGACATGCTTTCCTTCAACATCCCACAAAGGGTTTTCATAAAGAGACAACTCAATATTGCTCAAAGAGACATGCATCTTAAGAAGTTCATCCAAGTGCCATGAAAGCTCAAGAAAGTGATCATCTAGGACAGTCAAGTCTAAAAATACAATGAAATGAAAATCATAGGTGCTCAATTGCTCAAGTAAATTGAAATCAAGTGCATCATCACATAATGTGATAGTGAACAGGCATACATTGTGCTTTGTTTACAAATGAAATGATAATTGAATCAAATGAAGAAGCTTCTAAGCATCATTAAAAAGTGTCTTTATCTCAAAATCTTCTATGCAAAGAATATATTCATCAACTGTTGCTGCCTAATATAGACAAAATGCATGAAGAGTACAAAAGAGAATGAAATGCACCATTTTAATGTTGAAAGATTTATGTTGCTATCAAGATTGGATGCATATTACTGCCATATAATGTTTTACTAATACTAATAATGATGTTTAAAGTGTTCACAATGGGGAAAAAATAAAGAAAGTATTGTTGATTATGCTGCCTACAACATCCAATGCCATCATGAAGGACTTGTCATGAACATGTGCATGAAAGCATTCATTATATAGTCATAATGATGGGGTAGCAATGAATGCATTGCTATAGAGTGCTAATGTAAAGCAACTATCACATGGATAGCTGTCAAGTGAATTGTTCAGGCTATTATCAATGAAAAAAAACATTTAAGAACTTTGGAGGAGTAATAAGATGTGGGAGTGCATGATCACAAGAGAGTGAGAAAAGAGCAATGAGAGAATCAATGAGACCATAGCATATCTTTAGGAACATGTACAATATATGAAATTATCATAAATATTCATGTAAAAGGAAACAATGATCTTGCAGATAGGACAACATCATTATTGAATCAAGGTAAAGCATAAGTTTCAGATACAACATGATATAACATACTATGCAAAGAATGAAAGAAATGGACAAAAGCCTTAATGTCTAAAAATAAAGAGGGGAGCTTTATTTATGAAATAATAGTGCAAAAGAATGGTGGAGTAGTAGTAAACATTTACCATAAGGTTTTACAATGGTGGAATAACAACTATGTCCTTCTCAATGTCATGGAGAATGAAAGAGCATTGATGGTAAGCAAACAACAGTGCACTCTAGTTTCAATTTGTGCTCTCAATTTAAAATGATATTAACAAAATATAGTGCTACTATGAAGTAAGTGTGTTATCCTTTGCAATGGAGGATAGTCACTTTCAACAGGTGTCTTGGCTACACTATAAGTCATAGCAGTTTATCATTATGCTACAAAGACTTTATTTTTGGAGATAATATTGCCAATTGTTCCACAATGAAATAACTGATGGGCCTTAACTAAAGTAGTTTGAAGACTTGTAGTCATATGTAGAATTTAAGGTGACATGGTGGTGATAAAGAATAGTGCTTCATTGAATTTTTTAGAATGAAGAGATATAACAAACATTGAATGGAAATACAAAAGCATAGATGCAGCCAATAGGATCATTTACAAAGCAAAGCATTACTTAAATAGTGATGCTAGGGCCTCAAGTAAAGAAGAGGTTTCCCAAACTACATCAAGCATAGAGAAAAAACCTAGGAAGTGAGTTCGAGCTCGAATGAAGTTCTATCAATTGAATAGAGAGGAAACAAAATGATGAAATCTAGTCTGTATGTTCATGGCTGTGGTCTAAGATCATGTTTTCCTTCAGCAATCACAAACCCACTTGGGGTTTCATTTCAAAAGGTGAAAAATGTAGAAGATAATAAAGATTCAAGCTTGAGAATGCAAGAATGGGAGCCCTAAAATGAAAGAAAAGAAGTAAATGGGCATGGCCATTAAGTGCATGGAAAGCTAGAAAATAGCAAAAAAAATGCATGAAGTTCTTCCTATTGTAACTTTTATTGTTTTCTACCATGGGGCAAGCTCAAATCGAGCTACCTTCTACACAAGGAATGAGAAGTGTAAGATGAGGCTGTGACCTATAATGGGGAGGATACAAATTTTTTCATAGTTTTCTCACTGAATAATGCACTTGAATTCCATCAACAAGAAATCGAGAGTAACAATGTAAGATTTGAATGGTAGAGCTTACCTCCATTTGTGGTTGTGAGAAGATGTGGGTAGAGCCACAAACTTTCACAGTTTTCCTTCAAATTTTTTTGATTAGAGACCCTCCAATGGCGGCCCTAGGTAGAAATGACACCAACAGAAAATGGAATTGTAGACATCCGAATTTAACCACTCCTGTATGGTCAAATTCATCCCTTTATTTCATCTATTTCGCATCCCCCATCGATATAAATTAAATGATTATTTAATTAATATTTCTTCTGTTCCTAAGGTCCCTAAGGTATTTAATTTAATAATTAAGTACTTTACCTTTTGGCCCCTTCCTTTCTAAATTAAATAAATGCTTCAATTTATTTAATTTAGTCATTTGGCCTTTTGAATTTAAATCAATTTTAAATTCATCTTTTCCTCTCGCCTTGTCCCATCCTCCATAATCTCCCTTTAATCTGGATTAGTTTAATTAATCCATGATTAGGATGTGCACACCTTTAATTAGGATTAATGTCACATCCTCCATAACTTGCAACTTACCCCTAATCCTTCATTAGCCTCCTTAATCACCTGTTTGCACAACCTTAATCACATGATTAAGTCAACCTAATCCCCATGCCATTTATGGCATACCCCTAAGTCAACCATCATTAATACTTTCTCCATTTAGACAAGGTAACCTAATCCCTATGCCCTTCATCTTGTCCATGGTGGCTAAATCCTAGCGCTCCATTCATTAGAGGCATTTCCCCTAAAATTGGAGGATTTTGACTTCATTTGCAACACACTACACACATTTCTAGCACGCCCGGTGGAACCCACGTCATGGGTCTTTTCTTTCACATTTGCTATTATTTGAGTTTTGTAGGTTCAGGTTTTACACATAGGGGTGAATCCACCCTAAAAGGGAAAATTTGCACATTCTAGGGGTGAAGTTGCTTCAAAAAATAGGCAAATCTACAAAAACAAGTGAACCTGCCCACAACAGAGGTGAATTTGCACCTGGAAAATTCATCCATTTCTCAAGTTCAAAAAAATTTGTAGGCCTCAGGTGAATTTTCACCTACAAACAGGCGAATTTTCATTCTGTTCAGTAAATAGGTGAATTTGCTTTAACAAACAGGCGAATTTGCAAGCCAGCTCAGAAACAGGCGAACCTGATTTGGTCTGAGATAGGCAAATTTGATCAATAGAGGGGCAAATTTTCTCAGCACAGAGGTGAAATTGCCTCCCAGAATAGGTGAATTTGCCTCAAACAAAGGTGAATCTGAGGTAAACCAGAGACCTAAACTTTCAGTTTTTAGATTCTGTTTGGTTTTGTTTTCAGGTACTAACTTGCTAACTCATCTGTTTGTGAGTGTGTCTGGTTTTAACTAATGTGTTGTGTAGTTGTTTCTTGTTCATCCAAGGCTGGTGGATTGAAACTACTAACATTTTCCTAAAGAACGATTGGTCCCAACTCTTTCAGATTAGTTTGCTTGATGTTTTTCATACTAGTTAGGTACACACAAATTTAATTAGAGGGTTAATTAATCTTGTTTTCCATGCTTGAGAGTGACTATTGACATATCCAATCCCCTTGTGCCACTTAGCAATCCCGGGTGACAAGAAATTGCAATCACTCTAGTCCAGTTGTGTCTACCTAGGAGGTGCTAGTATGTCTAAGCTCTCCCCTTGCACTAAGTGCGAGCCTAGGGACCAACCGAAAAATGTCTAGTATCTTCTTCCTTTAGTGGGACCTACCCAATATTTCATCACCCGAGGGACGATTCCAACCATGTGTTACCAGTGGGGTATATAAAGGGGGGAGAGGGAAAGCTGTACCTCAATCTAGTCACATCGTGTTTGGTGGAGTGTCAAAGCTAGGGTGATACCTAGATAAGACATGAAGAGTTGGTCCAAGTTTCCAGTACCTTGTTGAGGCTCCTGACTCACACTTGTGATGGGTTGGTGTTCACAATTGTGCCCCATGTACTGTGTGTATATTGGGGACTCCCTAGATAGCCTTGTTTTGCCTAGATAGTGACTCGTGTTTTAGTCACGACTTGGTGTAGTGCAGGGGATGCACACCATACCCCGAAGTTACTCACCATGTACTTGCTTGGGTTGAGATAGGAATCCTCATGGTGGACTACGATAGTCTCCGAGTGAGAGTTTGAAGGTGAGCCCGTGGTGTCTGTTGATGACCCTGCACCATTGGAACGCTAGCTATCCACCTTTGTGAGAAAGGGTGATCCAGAGAACCACCCCGGTATCATGAAGTATTAACCTTGGGTTGTCCACTCAAGGTGGTGGGCCTACACCAAGTTTGTAAACCCATATCACTAATTCTAGGTCTATGTTGTTTGGAGTGTCTTCACTGTGTGATACTAGTGCATTTCATTTCAATTGAGTTAGCCTTGCCTTTTGTTTGTTGTTTGCTATGATTTTTTCCTTTGCCACAGTTAGTTGTTCCTCATTCATTCTAGTCTAGGTCAGTCATTTTGGGCAAATTTACCTTTGTTAGAGGTGAATTTGCCTGTGGGTCACTTTTTGGGCAACCCTGTTTTCACCCATTCTCTAGAACAGGCAAGTCTATTTAGCTTTTAAGAAAATTTGTCAATCATTTCCTATCAAATTCACCTATTTCTAAGAATAGGTGAATTTTCTTCCATTTGGGGTGAACCTACTGTCCACAGGGACAATCCCGTTTTCAGTTCAAGTCGATTTGTCAGTCGTTTCCCATCAAATTCGCCCGTTTTCTAAGAATAGGCAAATTTTCTTTCATTTGGGGTGAACCTGTTATCCACAAGGGTGATCTCGATTTTGGTCTAAGTCGTTTCATTAGTTGTTTTCTGTTGAATTTTCCCATTTTCCCAAAATAGGAGAATTTTCCCTTGTTAGGGGCAAGCCTGCTCAAAGTTCGAGTTTGTCTGTCATTCGTTCCTCCATCAAATTCGCCTATTTTTTGAAGAAAAGTGAATTTTCTCTCACTATGGGTGAATTTTCTCCATAAATAGGTGATTTTTCCTCCCCATTCGAGTCTTCGTACAACCATTTTGATCTTTAGGCGAGTCTATTTTTTGAATAGGTGATCCCATTTTTAGGTGAATCTATTCCCCGTTCATACTGTTCATGAAATAAGAAATTTTTTCAACTTGTTGGGAAAGTTTGAAAATCAAGTCCGCCCGTTTTCATCAAGTTTAGGCGATCTTGCTACTATTTTGGGTGAACCTGTCAGAGTTTAGGTGAATTTGTCACTGTTTTGGGTGAATTTGCTAGCTGTTTTAGGCAAATTTGTTGCCGGTTTAGGTGAACTTGCTTCTGGATAGGTGAATTTGACTTGCAGGTTCACCCGTTTCTTGAGTTCCCTTGGATTTAGGCAAATTTGACTTTATAGAAAGGAAAATTTGATCAGCATATTCACTTGTTTCCTGAGTACCTGGGGTTTTGGGTGAATTTGGCCCCCTAAAAAGGTGAAGTTTCCTGACATAGAGGTGAATTTTCTCACCAGGAATAGGAAAAGTTGTGTCATAAACAGGCGAAGTTACTACATATAGAGGCGTATTTGTCTCCCATACAAATTCCAGAATATGAATCATTTGGGCAACTAAAAGCTTATTGTTTTCCAAGTCGTTTCCCACGATTGAACAATTTTTATTATCTTCCATTTGCCCATAATCCTCACTTTAGTCCATCTACATTTTCCAAAGGTCATCTGTTCATCATCCAAATCATAAAGGCACATCTTAGAAAATCTCTAGATCGCATATCCATCATCGTTTCATCGTTCCAAATCCCCTAGACTTCATTTTAAAGGTTATTATCCAAGTTGGCTTAGTTGTCTGAATCAGATCATCATCATCCGCATCTACTTAGGGTTTTCATCCATCCTGAGTCAGTTATCATCTTCAAACCAATCAATCCACTTCTATCTTGAGGTGGGTTCGATGTCGTAATCATCCATCTATCCTTCAATCCAATCAATCAACACTTTAAGTCACCTAGAGTCATTTCTAAACTTGGTTTAGAATCCATTTCATTATCCTATCTGATCAATCACCTAATCCAAACAATCATTTCATCTCATTGATAAATCCAATCCAATCAAATCTTATCGCTCATCCAATCATCCAATAAATTGATCCTTCATCTAGTCTAATCAATCCTTTAATCGTCACCTGGGTCATCCTTGCACTGCATCCTAGAGTGTAGCTTCACCCTAGCCCATCTAGTAGTTTTGCACTTTCATGCCTGTTCAAACATGATTGCAAGTAAACAAACAAATGGTTGAACAATAAGGTCAAGGTTTGTAGCCTAACATCCCTCAGGATCCCAACAATAGTGCCTCGTTGCAGTACAATATCAATTTCCAAAACACTTCGCCACCTAGAGATGAGAACATTGTCAATCAACTAGAAGTCACAGTTGACGAGTACCTTAGCAATCCCACCAATGTTCAGATGATAGATCGCCTCCTCAACGAGCGTGGGAAAAAAATCCTTGCTTCCTTGCTCATAAAGGAGTCAAACATCTCCCTAACTTTGACATGTTGCAATATGCCAATACCTAGTCTCTTCCAGTGCCTCAAGATCCCTAGAATTCACAGAACGTCTCAAGAAATTTGTATGTTCCCGAGGGTGCACCCATAGACAATTGGTATCAACCTAGGTTCAGAAATGCCATGATGTATCAAGTCGCAAGCTATCCTCGCATTTCAATTTCAGTCCCAGGAGCACAACCTGATCCAAATGACCCCCTTGCTTATGGTATGCCGTAGAATATTCTGCCATTACCACCTCCCATGCCTATCCAGTAAGGTCTGACCCCCATACTATCTATACCACCACTTCCACCTAATTAGCTAGGTCAACCACCCATCAACACCGAGGGAAATCCTTTCCTCATGTTGATGATACCTTCGGGATCTACACCTGCAACCAATTTACCACTACCACCTTTCACATCTCAACAGCCACCCCAAGGCAACATCCCTGTGTTTCAACAGTCTCCCATTAATCCCCAACAATCCACTACATCATAAGAACCATTGCAGCACACTGCTGTCCCCTGACAAGTGCCACCACAACATACCGCTACTGTGACTATCCTATCTCAACCGCCTCATCGACAACCTCTGCAACAAAACATTCTAGTTATGTAGCAAAATATTCTAGAGTCCTGCAACAACATGCTACCATTCCTATGTAACCCTCACATCAGGCAATGTAGGCTATGTCACAACCTCAACAACCACCGCAAGGTACCTCAGTGCCGATCCCTTAGCAACAACATATCCCATCTCACCCTCTTTACCAACAACCACCACAACAACAACATATCCCATCTTGCCCTCTTACCAACAACCACCACAACAACAACAACCACCTTAGCATACTTCAATTCCCACACAAGCGCAACACAATCCCCTCACACAATACCTTTATCATCCATTGAGTACATATGCTGTCTATGCTACCCAATCAAATCCAAATCCCAATCCAGTTTCTTAGAATCCTTCGCAATCTCAATTGCCACTTTACACCAACCCCCCACAATCACACTCAAACCCCTACCAGCAAACGTCTAATCTACAAGCACCCCCACATAGCACACAACAACCTAACATTGTGTATAACTACCAGTCCAATCCATATTACACCCAACAACAACTTCCCTATCAATAGGGTGCACCCTCCACCTCCTATTATCAACAATCGCCATCATATCAACAAGGCACTTCCACATCGTCATACTACCAAGCTCCTCTGCAATACCCACAGGGTGCCCCATCCACCTCTTATTACCAGCAACAACCACCATATCAACAAGGGGATTCCTCTTTGTATTATGAAAATCCATCATCATATTATCAATCTTACACTAATCCACAACTGTAGTCCACCTACACCAATCAATATCAGCAAACGTCTCCATATACACCTCCAATAGCTTACAATCAAACCATGTCTGCCCCATCTTCATCATACCAACAATATCCTCCCTATAATCAATCCAATCTGATCAATTTGACTCCCCCAACACCTGCCAATAAAGAGTGGGAAGAATTCAAATTTGTGTTAACATATTTGCAAGCAGAGACTAGCAAACAATCCTTCAAGTTTGAAGACATTTTTCCCTATCTGTTCGATCCATCAATCTCATTAATTCCTTTCCCAAAGCATTTTGAGTTGGAAAAGTTTGATAAGTAAAATGGAACTAAAGATCCCAAGGCTCATCTTCAGGAGTTTTACGCCCATTGTTAGGAATTATTACACAATGACAATTACCTCCTATGATTATTTCCAAGGAGTTTAACGGGGATAACTCTTGACTGGTTTATGGGTCTCAAGAAGGGATCCATCAAGTCTTTTGCAGATCTTTTAGAAAAGTTTGTCTCCCACTTCTCCTTTATTTTGGAGAAGGATGTCGATACTTTGGATCTTCTGAAGGAGAAGCAACATGAGGGAGAAAATTTCGTAAGCTACCTTCAATGGTGGCATGCTTTGGCTGGTCGGATGAAATCCCCACTTACAAAAAAAGAAATGGTCACCCTTTTCGTCGAAAACTCTCACCTAGACATGGCACATACTTTCAAGCTTCACTGTGTCACGACCTTCACAGAGATAGTAGAGAAGGGTCCTATCCTTGAGAGAGCCCTTATTGCTAAAGGGATGGTCAAAATTTATAATCTTGATAAAGAAAAGTCATCCAGGGATAAACCTCGCTATTGGAACAAGAATAAGAATGCTGTCAATGATGGTGTCACTGACACAAAACATGTTCAAGTAGCTAACACATTGTAGAGAGAACAACATGTCTCTAATCAACTATCTGTTCCTAATGCCATATTAGTGCCATAGGGGGCACCTCATCCTCCCCAACAATCTAATCAAAATAATCAAGGGAACAAGTGTCAGTTCACTCAATTAGGAGAACCCTTAAGTGTTGTGTTCAATAGGCTTCTTCAGGCTAATTACTCGATCACGTATCCTATGACCAAGCCTCTTGATGAATCCAAACCCAAGCCATCTTGGTATAAAGAAAATGAGTATTGTGATTTCCACAAGATCAAAGGGAATTCATTAAATAAATGTCAAGGCTTAAAAACTTACATCTAGGATCTTATAGATTGGGGTGATATACATGTGGATTCCAACCAGGCTTCATCATCCAATGCTCAGCTTCAGATATATCAAAATGCCTTCCCAAAGCATAACCAAGGAGCTAGCACATCAAATGTCAATTCTGGATCCTATAACAACAATAATCAAGGTAACAGTACAAATAACATCAGTTACAAAAATGTGCCATTTAATTATGAGGGTATCATCATGCACATTGAGCAAGCAGAACCATGTGTGTCTATGAAATGCGTGAAAGGCAAAGATCCATAGTGTTTTTTTATGACTCGCCGCACTCGCATCACTATTACTGGAGCCTCTACATCAACCTGACCACCTCCTATAAGCTCCCAATATAACATCCTTGATCATCTAGGAAAGACCCTTTCCCATATATCCATTTTGGATTTGCTCAAGTCTTCTCCTATGCACCAAGAAATTTTAACCAAAGCCTTATAGGATACCCACGTCCCTAATGACATTGATCCTACTTAATTCCAAGCATTGGTAAGACATCTCTCAGCCACTTATCAACTAGGATTTAGTCAAAATGACATGCCTTGTATTTATTCCAACCATAACTACCCCCTCCATCTCAAGGTCCTTATAGCCCACCATAAAGTGAAAAGGGTCTCGGTAGATAATGGCTCTACCCTAAATCTGTGTATGTTAAAGTTCATAAAGAAAGTAGGCTATACCCATGCTGACTTAAATAATCAGGTCATCACTATTAAGGCATATGATAATACAGAGTGTGATTGTGAGGGGACAATTTGTCTTCTAATTCAGGTTGGGCTCGTCGTACAATATACTACTTGTCATGTCCTTGATCTGGACCTCCCCTATAACCTTCTTCTTGGCCTCCCATGGATCCATGCCATGCAAGCCATTCTATCCACATACCACCAGTGTCTGAAATTCCCCTTTAATGGGATGGAAGTTACAATACACGTGGAACCACAACCATTTGAATATTGCCGCGCACTAGAAGCTTCCTTTCCCCATTCTCATTACTGTCCAAGAGTAGAAATGGGGCCACCTCAGGCATCCTCATCTCATCCATCTTCTCCATCATCTACATCTGATTCCACCATTACCAAAGTACAGATCATCCACAAGGGGTGTGGTGAATATGAAATGCGTACAACATTGAATGTGGAAAATATGCCACCCTCACTGCATACACATGGCCAACCTTCTCAGTTTGTGCCACAACAAGAAGAGAAGATAATTACCTTGAGCTCAAAAAATGTGGGATCCAACACCTTTCCCTCCCTTGGGTTAAGACAAGACACCAGAATATGACATCAGCCAATGGGTATATCATGAGGAACTTGAACCTACTCCCCCTTTAAAGGAATATTTCCAGGAGACGTATCCTTACTTTGCAAAATTAGCAGACAAGTGTAATTATCAAGGGGGGCCTTGGAATAGAAGAGCAAGGAAGGAAACAACCTATTGAGCCTCCCGTACAATCAAGATACTCAGCTTTGGTCCATGACACCAAACAAAAGGGTCCTATGCCATCAACTAGTGCTTCTAACAATGTTAGTGTGGATAATTCTCTCTTTGAAGACATACCAGAAGAATAATCCATCATACATGTGTACGACGACGTGGATCATGTGGACCTTTCCTCCATATTTGATTGCCTATCCATTTGCACCATTAGCCTTTCCCTCTGCCATCTTGACCTCATTGAATGGGACCTATGTGGTAGCGCACCTATTGACACCTTTCCCTCAGTGGATGCTTATGTAAATCTTATGGGATTGGGGGAGGATGAATGACCTAACCGCAAAAATAGGAAAAACAAAATAAAAAAGGGTCACCTAGTGAAAACCTCCTTGAGGTGCTACTTGACTCAGAAAAAGTAAAAATAAAGGGTGTATCTAACAGTGAAAACCTCAACTAGGCACTGGAATATGGGGATGTTCATCTTCCCATTGTGGGAACTCAACTGTTTGAACGATCATCTATTCTCATCAAAGAAACGCAAGAGGTAAATTTGGGAACTGAATAAAATCCAAAAATCATGTATGTCCCCAAGTCCTTATTAGAAGAAGAGTACACTGCCATCGTCCAACTTCTCAAAGAGGGAATCATTAATTTTGCATGGGCCTATTCAGATATGCTAGGTTTGGATCCTACTCTAGTCATACATCATTTGGATGTTCACCCGGATGCTAAACTTTTGAAGTAGAAACTCGAGAAAATGCATCCTCAAGTGGCTTTGTTAGTTAATAAAGAGTTGGAAAAACTATTGGAAGTTGGATTCATAAGGCCCATTGACTACTTTGATTGGATCTACAACATAGTGCCAGTTGCAAAACCAAATGGGAACATCAAGATTTGCACCGATTTCTGGGACCTCAACAAAGCCTATCCTAAGGACGATTTCCCCTTACCAAACATTGACATGTTGGTTAATTTAATTGTAGGACACGAGATTCTATCCCTCATGGATGGTTTCTTTGGATATAACTAGATCAAAATAACACCTGAGGATCAACATAAGACTGCCTTCACCACTCCTTGGGGCACTTTCTATTACAACGTCATGCCCTTTGGCCTCAAGAATGTAGGGGAAACTTACCAATCTACTATGACAGTCATCTTCCATGACCTTATTCACATCATCATGGAGGATTATGTCGATGATCTGTTGGGGAAATCAAGAACAAGGGGAGAGCACTCGATGATCCTAAAGAATATTTTTGAGTGTCTAGAGCACTATAAGCTACGTCTAAACTTGAAGAAGTGTGTATTTGGAGTCACCTTAGGAAAACTACTGGGTTTCATCATCTCTAGAAGAGGAACAAAAGTAGATCCCAATAAAGTAAAGGAAATCATGGAAATTCCTCCACTGTGCAATCTAAAATAGTTGAGGAGCCTCCAAGGAAAGTTGTAGTCCATAAGACGATTTATAGCTTAGTTGGATGACAAGTGCCAATCGTTCACCCATCTTCTGAAAAAAGATACTTCCTTCAAGTGGGATCAATAGTGTTAGTTGGGTTTCGACAAAATCAAAGAGTATTTGGCTCATCCACCCATCCTCATTCCTCCAATTCCAGGTAAACCACTTCTATTGTATATTTTGGCTACTTCAATTACTCTAGGGGCATTTCTAGCACAACATGATGAGTCCTCAAAAGAATGTGCTATCTACTATATCAGTTAGACCCTAGTAGGCTATGAGATCAATTATTCTCTGATGGAAAAATCTTGCCTATCTGTAGTCTTCAGTTCACAGAAACTCTGTCATTATATGCTGAACCATTCAATGAAGTTGATATCAAAAGTTGATCCACTCAAATATTTTTATCAAGAACTACTTTGACTGGAAAAATGGCTAAGTGGGTTATACTATTGAGCAAGTTCGATATCGAGTATGTGGACCAAAAGGAAATTAAAGGGAAAGTAATAGCGAATTAGCTGGAAAAAACTCCTTTGGTAGATGCCTATCCCTTGGTAACAAAATTTCCTGATGAAGAGGTTCTTACGGTCACAGAAGTAGCTACATGGAAACTCTACTTTGATGGGTCATACACTCACAATGGAGCTGGCACAGGTATCTTGTTCATCACCCCACATGTTGATTACATCCCAAATTCATTCAGGTTAGATTTCTTGTGCACACATAACATAGCATAATATGAAGCTCTCCTCATTGGTCTTAGGATCACTATCCAATGGAACATCACTCACTTGCAAGTCTTTGGTGATTCCCAGTTGATCATCAAACAGATAAATGATGAGTTTCTGACAAGATATGACAAGTTGCTACCTTACAAGTGCATGGTGGATGAATTCAAGAAGAACTTCACCTTTATCTAGTTTGAGCAAATCCCTAGAGTATAGAATAAAGTAGCTGATGCAATGGATACAATTGGTTCTCTAATGACATGCCAAAAGATCGAACAGACTGCGAGTTCCTAGTTGAATAACTCTTAATCCTTGCTTATGACATTCCTGAGAGTGAAATGGTGTGCAAAATTGTAGGTCCTAAGTCACCATGGTATCACAACATCTACACCTACCTTCATGATAATATCTTACCCCCCAACCTTACACGTAACCAACAAAAATATTTCATCCAATGTACCTCTCACTACACTATCATAGGTGATACGCTTTATCGTCGTGGGTATGATAAAACCCTTCTCAGGTGTTTGAACAAGACTGAAGTACACACTGCATTAATTGAGGTTCATAGTGGTGTTTTTGGTGTCCATTAAAATGGCATGGCCTTAGCCAAGAGGATACTCAGAGCTAGTTACTATTGGTCTACACTGGAGCATGACTCTTGTGAGTTTTTGAAGAAGTGCTTACCCCTCCAACAACATGCAATTTGATACATGCTCCTGCTCAAGATTTGCAGCCTCTCATAGCACCATGGCCCTTCTCTCAATGGGGTTTTGACTTAATCAAAAAGATATACCCTCCATCTTCTGATGGCCACACCTTCATTATCACTACCATTGAGTACTTCACCAAGTGGGTGGAAGCAATTCCACTCTCTCAAATAACAAGTGTAGACACATAAAACATACCGATTCACATTGCACATCTAATCCTGATTACTAACACCATTTCATCCCAAATCATCCCTCAGTCTAACCATTTAATAAAATACCATTATTTGATTAAATTCATCAATTTTCCTCTCTTAATTAAATAAATCATTTATCTAGTTAAGTCATTCTTTCCCATTAATTAAATCAATCAATCTGATCTAATTGTCTTTATTTAATTAAATAATTCATTTTATTTGATTAAATCTCTAAAGTCACTCTATTGAATTAAATAAATTAAACCTCATTTGACTTAATCTAATATCATCCCCTTTAATTAAATAAATCATAAATCTTTATTTAATTAATCTTTCTATCATATTCTTCTCATCTTTTTGACTTAAATCAACCCATAAATATAAGTCAAATTTGTCACATCATCTAATCCCTCATTAAATTAATTAACCCTTGATTAATTTAATTCTAATCCATATCCCATCCTCTAGCTTTTGCCACTTGCACATGAAAATAGATTTAATTCATTTATTAAAACTCTATTTTCTCTCAACATGGCATAATAGAGGAATATTCCTTTAAATTTGAAATCCCTCCAAGTGGACTTAGTCCTTCTAACAAGACAATTATTTCATCTTACAAGTCCTTTTGCATTGAGCCAAGTGGCCATTACTCCATTTGATCCTTCATCCACCTTGTTATTTCACAAAATTCAAATTTCAAATAAAGGCATTTATGGGTACTTTCATCAAAATGTGCACATCCTTTATCCATTCATCTCTTGACAAGTGGCATCTTTCCATTGGTTGAAAGTTAGTCCCACATTGCTTCATTTTGGGAATCTATCCATCTTTTCTTTCTATAAATAAGAGGCTTCTCTCCTCATTTGATCATCCACAACTTGAGTAAACTTACTATACTCAATTTCATCTCCAAGCATAGCAATTTCCATCCATTTTATCAAGTCTTAGCTAGGCTATGCAGGTTTTTCATCATGGAGCTCCATTGAATCTTCAAAAAAGTGGATCACTCTTCATCACTCATCAAAATTTCATCATTCGAGTTGGGAAAGGGTCAATTTTCACATCAAATTGGCACCAATTCCCCCATGGGATCAAGAGTTTGCATGTTTAATTAGGATTTCATTTGCTTTCTTGTTTTGTGCTTAATTTTATTTCCTAGTTTGAGCATTGCTAATGGATTTCATGGGGAATCTTGATTCTTTCTTGCATTTGAATCTTCTAATGTGATTGTTTGTTGTGTTTTGTAGGTACTAGGATCTTGGTTCTACATTTTGGCGCTAGAAGGAGGGAAAATCTCACGTTTAGATCATGTTTTAATCCAAAATTCTGTGCTTTTTCCTATTTTTGTGTGTCTACATGGAAGTGTAGCGCTAGCAGACCAACATCACAGTACAAAGCTGCTGGCATTCCAACATTGCCATGTAGCACCGCTTCAAACTTCAAACGGTGACGCTCGGGTGTTCTCGCCTAGAATTCAAAATTTTAAATTGCACCGCTAGTTCTATATTCACATGCTGGAATTTTTAAATTCCAAACTGCACTACTGGTAAAAAGGGCGACGCAATCATGCTCCCTATTTTACTGCAGAACGATGCTTGCAGAATTAGCGATGCCATATAGCACCACTGGGTCTTTTAAACTACACCGCCTGTGCAAGTTCCACCACTGGAGTAAAGAAAAAAAGTGAAATCTTAGTTTTATGACATGTGCTTTTTATTATTCTGATCATTTGGGTTATTACTTACTTTTCTGACCTCTGTCGTGCAATTCTAACTGGTTTTTTGTAGGTTGGCTTATTCAAGATGAAGAAAGGAAAGTTAGTGGAGGTCTCATAATGACATCATTATCTCATGCTACCAAGTGTTTTTGAACACTTTAGTGTTTGTTTAACACTCTTAGAGAATTCACAATTCCTCTTAGAAATTTTTTATCTTTCATGTGCTTAGGAACTACTAAATTTATTTTGGGCTCTAAAAAGAACATTTCAATTTTTGCTACAAAGGGCTTAAAAAGAACTTTAGGACAAACTCATTAGATTTGGTTTGAGGATTAACAATTGAACAAGGCAATTTTCATATTTCCTTTGGTGTTCTAAAAAGAATCAATCATTTCTTTGTGGGTTTAAAATGAACAAGTGCTTCTTTGTTTTGTAATTACTTACTTAAAGTAATACCATCAAAAGGACGTATGTGCTTCTCTCATGCCTCACAGTGATCTTAAGTTGGGTAAAGTAATTACCTCCACATTTCATTTTGGGATTAAAATTAAACAAAACTTGTGAGTGTGAGTGGAGGGTATTGCGTACATTCTCTCTCTTTGTGTTGCAACAAAGATTGATCGAGTTATGGATATTACTTGCTCACTTTTGTGTATCCTAGAGTGCCTTCCTTGTGGGAAAGAGTAATCACCCAAGGGAATGACCCAACCGGTAACACACTAAAGCCAAGTGTATTTCCAACCCATATATAAGT
Source organism: Sequoia sempervirens (assembly GCA_007258455.2). Taxonomy (NCBI): domain Eukaryota; kingdom Viridiplantae; phylum Streptophyta; class Pinopsida; order Cupressales; family Cupressaceae; genus Sequoia; species Sequoia sempervirens. The sequence continues at coordinate 115,001,744 of VDFB02047397.1, forward strand.
GTGGATACTGAAACAAAGGCCAGTATCACGTGGTTGGTTCCGATGAGAAGGGAAACAATGGTCTCTCGCCGCATGGATCAATCCTTATGAACGAAAAGTAAAAATTAAAACCCTTGTTTAGAAAAAGCCAAAATCCTTGATCTATTTGTTGGTGCAAGAAAGGTCGTTCTGAAGCTACCCCACACTTTTACGATTTTTAGTAGAAATGGAAAGTATGCCATGAGAGTTTCATGGGTGTTGATGCTTGGCTACCTCGAATAAGTGAGTGCCGTGGAGGGGAGCTAGTGGGGTCAAGCATATAACCATTCACTAAAAATAAGCGTAGCTAGACTTGTCCAAGTGGGGATTCAACAAATATAGTCTTTCATAGCCATAGGGTTGTACTTGTTCTTGGTTACAAGACACTTTGCTTTCTCATAAACATTTGGAAACAAACATTCAACATTGTCATCAAAACTTCAAACCCTTTAGGAGGCAAATATCTTTGAAAAGATTCATGTGTTATTGCTTGCCCTTGGGATTTTATCCTTAGAGGTTTCTAAACACTTGGATTTATATCTCAATTTGGTTACTAAAGTCAAAAATAGGTAGCCCTTGCCTTGATTTCATCAAAATTCCACATAACATATTTTGTGGGATGAGAAGAAGTTAAGACATTGGACATCTAGTTTGAAAAGCTAATCAAGAGATTGTTTGTGGTAAAAATAAATCACTAAGCAAAGCTAAGAAAAATTGAACCCCACACATGTGTCTCAAATGATTTCACGCAAGATCAAAATCTGGAAACCAAAATCAAAAGCTCTTAGTCCAAAAGAACATCAAAATCATCTCTCAACGCTCTATGAATTCAAATGAAGATTAGTTTTCAAATTTTATAGAAGAGCTTCAAGAAACAATCTAGGATTGTACTCATTCTATTATTGTCAAAATCCAAATATTTTTTGGGAATTTGAACACATTGTTTAGAGTAAAGCATGTTCTTCAAAACTGAGGTCTTGTAAACAATAGTATTTTTAGGTACACATAGGATCAAAATCAAATATTTCATTCATCTTTTGAAACATCAAACCAAAATCACCTCACCAACAACTCTTGAAAATCTTGAAATCATCCTTCATGCTAGACTTTTTGGAAAATCAAAATCCTTGAAACAAATCATAATCCTTGAAATCCTTGAATCAAAACATCATCTTTTGCTAGGTATATGTAGATGCATCCTTCTTCATGTGCTTAGTCAAATTATCAAATCATCTTGTTTAACTAGGTATATGTAGATGCATCCTTCTCCATATACTTAGTTGAATTATCACCTTGTTTGAGTAGGTGGGGGTGGATGCATCCTTCTCCCTACACTTAGTCAAATTATAATCTTGTGAGAAAGTCCATCCCATAGATAACATCCAACATCTTGGGATTCATTTGTTCATTATCCAAAATCAAAGAAATCCAAAACCAAATCAAGGTCAATCACAATCCAAAAATCCAAAGAATCCAAAACAAATCCAAAATCCAAAAAAGTCCCAAAAGTCTAGAATCTCCCTCAAGATCTTCTAAGAGTTCAATCCTCCATATCATTCATCTTTCACACGCTTCATAATTTCACCTTTGATCCTTAATCATCCTAGATCTTCTCTTTTGAACTTCATTTTATGGTTCAAACTAGATCTCAACACAAGAGGAACATGGAAGCCAATAACGAAACATCCATTTCAAGTGACCTAAGCCAAACGAATTTTGAGATGAATCCCGTTCGATCAAGCAATCCTCTAACTAACTTTCCTTCATCATCACAAAATCCTCAAGAGGAATGCCAAGTAGAGGATATCACTAATAATTCCTTCAAAATGACACAAGATGAGATCACCAAGATGGTCCAAAATATTGAGAATCATAGAATCATCAACATCATGATGATACTCAATCCCTCACTATACATGCTTGAATTAGCAAAACAAGGGGCTAAACTCCCATCTGATTTCGATGTGAGTACCATTGTGGAACCATATTTTGGGGTCATGCCTTCAATTTCATCCACACTCCCAATTTCATCTACACCTCCATTCCAAATCATCACTCAACCCATCCCCCAAATTACATTGTCCATTGCACCTACTCAACCCATTGTTAACAAGGGAAGTGCATTTCTCAATGCATTACAAAGACACCCCCTTGTAAACAATCAAGATTTGGACGCAAATACCATCTTGGGACAATCCATACCACAAAATCCATCACATCCATATGTCCCCCTCACCTTTCATGATCCTAATGACCCATCATCATCATTTCACGCAACACCTCAAACCTCTCTCCCTATAAGCTCACAAGGAGAAGGTGACTTATTTGGACCAGGGGGCATCTTTGACCCCGCATCTTCATCATTTCCCCAAGGAAGTATGCCACTCACTTTTCCACCACTTCCACCATTGCCATCAATATCCACATCATCTTTCGGTTTAGGGCTTCCCCCTTTACCAAACATCAATCAACAAAATAAAATCAACCCATCGAACATCAATCAAAGCATTATACCAAATCCTCAAATCTTGTCATTGATATAGCAACAACAGATGGCAACCATCCTAATAACGTAAGCCACCACTATCACATCATCAACCATCCCCCAAAAATCTCAAAACATGGTCTCTCAATGACCAAGCATATCAATTGCACCATCTACCACCCAAATCCCAATAATCAATACAACGGTGCCTCTCATCACCACAACAAGCACCATTCCGAACCCACCTCCACCACCACCACCACCAAATTCAAACACATTAAACCAATACAGTATTGTGTTGTAAGCCGCTTAGCAGGCTGCTTATCAGAAGGCACTCCAACAAATCCAAAAATTACAAGTTGCACAACTCGCTGCTTAGCAAGCTACTCAAGCCACACAAAAAGTGCTACAAGCACAACAAACACAACAGGCTGCACAAGCCCAAGCCTTATTGCAACAAAAACAAGAAGCCACCCAAGTTGCTCAGGCTACACAAGCTGTAGAAGTTGCACAAATTGCATAAGCTACCCAAAAAGCACAAGCCTAGGCTCAGGCACAAGCACAAGCTCAAGCCCAAGCCCAAGTGCAAGCTCAAGCTTAGGCACAAGCCCAATACCAAGCTCAACAAGCACAAGCACAAGCACAATACCTCGCATAACAACAAGCAGCCCAACAACAAGCATATCAGCAAATGCTGAAGCAATACCAAGAACAATAAGAAGCATCTCGATTAGCAGCCCAACAACAAGCATTGGTGACACAACAAGAAGAAGCTCAACAATAGGCACTATTAGTACAACAATAATAGGATCAACAAGTGTTGTTGATACAACAACAAGTACAAGCATACTTGGAGCAATAGAATGTGCAAACACCATCCATCAACACACCAATCAATCCACCCATCCCTCTAACAAGTGAACTACCACATAACACCCTCATCCCACCCCCTGATCCATAAAATGATGTAGCAACATAGATCAAGTTACTCTCACAACAAGTACTTGATCATAAATCAAGGAAAACCATAAAAACATCCAACAACTTGTGTCCCTATCCTTTTGATAGGAGTCTTGTAATGAAACTATTCCCAAAGGGATTTGAGATCCCCAAATTTGATAAATACTATGGGACGGGAGAGCTTGAAGATCACATCAGGGAATTCCAGGTTCATTGCATGGAAGTCACATATGATGATACATATTTGATGTGGCTATTTCCTAGTAGTTTGGCTGGCCATGCCATGGAGTGGTTCTCTTGCCTTCCTCCTAGCATCAAGAAGTTCCAATAAATAATATATGCATTCATGAAAAATTACGCATTCAATATCGGTATGGATGTTAGTCTAGAGGAACTATCAGCTCTAAAATAAGGTAAGAACGAATCATTTGCTTCTTTCCTACAACAATGGTGATCCAAGGCCAATAAGAGCAAATGGGTCATGCCAGAAGAACAACAAGTTTGCAACATTATATCCAATCTCGATGGAGCCTTGGCATTCCATCTTAAAGTGCAAGGTATCACCACATATGACTAGTTGATCTCCAAGGTGCTCAACATCGAATGAGCCCTTATTTCACAAGGAGGATCACTCGCATATCCTAAACAATAGAACAATAACCCATCCAACAACTATAATGAGAAACCTCGCACATGGGAAAGGAACAAAAATGTCACAAATTATGGTGTGGTTGATGCTAAGGTCGTGATCAGTGCTCCAAGGAAAAACACCCAAACCTACCAACAACTGAAAAACAATGATCGAAACAACATCCAAACCAATGCGGTATCATAACATCAACCAACCAAAAATCAAGTAATCAATAATATCAAAAATCAAAGGGGACCACCCCAGTGAAAAAAAACTCCCCCAAGTGGATATACACAGCCCTTGGGGAACCACTTGAGGTCATCATGAAGAAATTAATAAACGAAAACCTCATCAAGGCTCCCACCTATGAGAATTACCAGGAACCAAATGTGAAACAACCTTGGTACAATGAAAACTAGCTCTATGACTTTCAAAAAATAAAAGGGCATACCAATAACAGTTGCATGAGGTTGAAAAACCTAATCCAAGACCTTATTGATCAAAAAATCATAAATGTGGAGTAGCCAACATGAAACCATAACCTCAAGATATACACGAATCCGATGCCTAATCATAACAACAAAGGGAACATTAACAATGATAAGGGGAAGGGTACCTTTAAGAGTGTGAATCATATGTACAACCATGTTGTTGCATCCCTGGATGAATATTGTGCTACTATTACCATCAACGGAGCCCATGTTGATTATCAACTGAAAAGAACGCCAACACAAATCTCCATCATGGAGTTGCTAAAAATTTCATCTGCCCACAAGAAAATGCTTGAGAAATGATTGGCTTCATCCACTGTCCTCGCGGATCTTGACGTGGAACAATTCCAAGCTATGGTTGGAAACATCATTACCCTAAATTTCCTTACATTCTCTGATCAAGATTTTACCACTCAACCATCTCACAACCATGCACTCCATCTAGAGGTCCTAGTGCATAAAAACAAAGTCAAGAGAGTCCTGGTGGATGGAGGTGCTGGTTTAAACATTTTTTCCCTCAAGCTCATAAAGAACCTAATTTTTTTAGAGGATTCCATCGAAAAAAGAAAAGCCATCACAATCAGGGTGTATGATGACCAGGAAAGAGTGTCCCAAGGCACAATCCAACTCCCTATTCAAGTAAGGCCAACAACCATGGAAACCACTTGTTAGGTCCTTGACCTTGATCTGCCTTATAACATTCTTCTGGGACATCCATGGATCCATGCAATGAAAGCAGTAGCATCAACCTTCCATCAATATGTCAAGTTCACATATGAAGGCGAAGAGGTTGCCATCCATGGAGATCCCAAACCATTCTCTTACTGCAAGAACCTAGAGGAAAAATATTATAAAATCCCTCAAGTGCCTAAAAATGATGAAGGCCCATCAACACCATACATTGATCCAGCCACTCTCGATTCCACTTCTATGACAGAGACACCCGCCACTCCCACCATCCCCACCATCTCTAATATCAAAGTCATCATCCAAGATAATCATTGTGGAAACTATACAATTCCCAAAAATGATTTTGTGGTAGGAGAGTTACCACAATCTCCCAGATCACGAGGATGACTGCAATCAAATGAAGCCTCCACATCCCAAACATCCACTGAAGAATATTCCAACTTCAGAAGTTGGGGAGATATCGACTGATAAGTAATAGAGGAGGACCAATCCCATCTCCTATATGAAGACAATAGACCAAAAACTAATTTACCTATGGACAATAGTAGCAAAGGCTTGCAAATGATGCTCGTAATGGGCTATGACAGAAACCAGAAACTGGGAAAAATGACAACAGGCTTCTAATACCCATCATTCTAAAGACACGAATGAGAAATGTTGGCCTTGGATGTACCCCTCTGAGTATAACCATACGTGGTTGAAATCCCCTAGTTAAGAAATTCAAAACTCCTCAGCAAATGACAACCGCCCTGAAATTGCCCATCTCCACTAGTTTTCCCTTAGACAATTTCACCTTTGACATCACTGAGGTGTGTAGTAGTGAGGATGACAAACTCGAGAAAGGTATACCCGCACTATTTGAAGACTCTAGCCTCTTTATGATCAACACCCTATGCTATGAGTCTGAGAACCAATCCCATGAGATAAAGCTAGTCTACCCCCAACTCATCGATCATGACCAATGAGGACCGCCAATTCTTGACACATTTCGAAAATGATGAGGCACTCTCAGAATTCATGGGATTGCGAGATAATATTCCATGTGGGGATCACAAAGTATGATTTATCATTGAGTTGGACACACATGCATACTATGGGGAAACGATTGAATCCCTCAGTTGCAAAAGCAAAAAACTGAGAATAATCTCTAGGTCCTTGAGTGAAAACCACACTGTGGCACTCTTTGACCCAAAAATAGTAAAAATAAAGGATACATCCAATAGTGAAAACCTCTCTAAGGCACTCGAGGATGGGGGATTAAATCTTCCTCTCAGAGCTCTACACCAGGAAAAATTAGCGGTTCTAGCCAAAAAATGCAACCCAGTCAACTTGGGAATAGAAGAAACCCTACACATTACATTCTATGCTAAGTCATTACTATCAGAATAACAAGAGCTCCTAGCAACCTTCTTAAGAGAGAGACAAGTCAATTTTGCATGGAGCTATGTAGACATGCCCAGGCTCGATCTAGAGATTATAGTTCATGATCTATTGGTCTACCTTGAAGCAAAGCCTGTCAGAGAAAAAATGAGAAAAATGCATCCTCAGATCGCCTTGCTAGTCAAAATGGAATTGAAGAAGCTACTTGATGCAGGATTCATAAGACCAATTGACTACCCCAATTGGGTATCAAATTTGGTTCCTGTTTCAAAACCTGATGGGGGCATTTGAATCTGGATGGATTTTAGAGACCTAAACAAAGCATGTCTGAAAGATGATTTCCCATTGCCTAACATTGACATGATAGTGGACATGACGGTGGGACATGAAATGCTTTCTCTGATGGATGATTTCTCTGGGTACAACCAAATAATGGTTTCTAAAATAACCTTCACTTGTCCATGGGGGACCTACTACTGGAACATGATGCCATTTGGCCTAAAGAATGTTGGGGACACCTATCAAAGGGCCATGGCATTAATCTTTCATGACATGATCCATAAAATTATTGAAGATTACGTTGATGACATATTAGCAAAATCTAGAAAGAGGAGAGATCACATAGCAACCTTGAGTGCTATTTTTGACAGGCTAGAGGAATACAAGGTCCGCTTAAATCCAAAGAAGTGTGTCTTCGGTGTACAGTCAAGAAAGCTATTGGGATACATAGTGTGAATGAGGGGTATTGAAATATATCCTGCAAAGGTAAAAATAATCCTTGAGATGGAGGTACCCAAAACATTGAAACAGTTGAGAGGCCTCCAAGGCAGGTTTCATTCCATCCTTAGATTCATAGCACAACTGGAAGACAAGCAAATCCCTTATTCTCACCTACTCCACAAGGGAGTAGCATACAAGTGGGATGACAAATGTGAGGAAGCTTTCAACAAAATAAAAGAATATCTACTCACACCTTCGGTCCTCATGCCATCGATCCCAAGAAAGCCACTAATCCTCTATGTATCAACAACAATAGTAGCCCTTGGAGCTCTCCTAGCTCAACATGATGAAAATGGGATAGAAAGGGCCATCTATTACATTAGTCACACAATGGTTGGGCATGAGTTAAACTACTCATTCATCAAAAAAGCTTGTCTAGAAGTAGTATTTTCTTCACAAAAATTTAGACACTACATGTTGGCACACAAAATTAAACTCATCGCCAAAATTGACCCCCTCAAGTACCTACTATCAAAAGCAATGCTAACAGAAAGGATGGCCAAGTGAGTCATGATCCTATCTGAATATGACATTGAGTATGTGGAACAAAAGTAAATCAAAAGCCAAGTGATCGCAGATTAGCTTGCAAAAGCACCCATGTATTCAGAGAATCCACTCATATAAGAGTTTCCAGATGAATCCATCTTCAATCTCAGCATAGCTGATCACTGGAAACTCTACTTTGATGGTTCCTACATGTAGCATGGATCAAGAGATGGTGTCTTTTTCATCACCCCACAGGGGGACTGTATACCTAGATCCTATAAATTGGCATTCCCCTGCACTAACAACATTGCAGAATATGAGGCTTTAACCATAGGTCTCAGAATAGCAATGCAGTGGCACATCATGGCCCTCAAAGTATATGAATATTCCTAGTTGATAATAAATCAAGTGAATGATAAGTACCAAACAAAGGATGATAAGTTGACTCCATATAAAAAGATGGTAGAGAGCCTCAAAGAATCATTCATTGATATCACATTGGAGTAGATTCCCATAGAAAACAACAGAGCAACAAACACCATGGCAACAATTGGATCTCTCATCCCTAGCAACGTCCCAAGACATGAATTCTTGGTAGAGTAGCTTCTCATACCCTCATTTGAGGTACCAAAGTCAAAATTTGTGTGTGAAATTGTTGGTTTCGGTGATCCCTGGTACCATGACATTTATACCTACTTGTGAATAGGGGTCCTTCCTGCTAACTTACCTTCAAGCCTAAAGAGAACCTTTATCAAGAAAGCATCCTGGTTTGTCATCCTAGGAAACATACTTTACCATAGGAGTATATAAGGAACCTTATTACATTGCCTAAATGCTGAGGATGCATTGGCCACCTTAACTAAGGTGCATAATGGTATTTGTGGTTCACACTCGAGTAGAATGACCTTGGCCAAAAAATTGCTGAGGACGGGGTATTATTGGGCTACTATGGAATGAGAAGCACATGACTATGCCAAAAGGTGTCTACAATGCCAGTAGCATGGGGACCTCATCCATGCTCCAGCTCAAGAACTCCATCCGATTGTCACACCATGGCCCTTTTTGTAGTGGGGGCTCAATCTCATTGGAAAAATCACTCCCACCTCATCCAATAGCCACAAGTTTATCATAAAATCCATTGAATATTTCACCAAGTGGGTGGAAGCCATACTAATGACCTACATAACTAGGAAGCAGATATCAAAATTTATCCTAAACTATTTCATATACCGCTATGGTGTCCCACAAACCATTATCTCAGATAATGGGACACCATTCACAAATTAGGACGTCCGTGGCCTATGCAAAAAATTCAAAATCCAAAATCGCTTCTCCACACCATACTATCCCCAAGGAAATGGCCAAATAGAAGCCACCAATAAATCCATTTTGAAGATCCTCAAGAAAACAATCAATGACACAGGTCGTGACTAGCATCTACAATTGAATCCCACCCTTTGGGCCTATCAAACTAGCATCCAAACACCCACCGATGCCACCCCCTTCTCCCTGGTCTATGGATCAGAAGCCATATTTCCCATCGAGATCGAGCTCCCATCACTGAGAATATCATTACAAAACCTCATCACAGATGAAGAGTACATAGTATCAAGACTGAATGAGCTGAAGCTACTGGATGAGCGGTGTATGGATGCTTTAAATCATTTGCAAGTCTATCAGAACTGACTCAAGAGGAGCTATAACAAAAAGATTAGGAGTCAGACATTCCAAGTTGGAGAATTGGTACTGAAGGAGAATCAGAAGAATGTCCCAAATCCAAATAGCAAAGGAAAATTTATACCCAACTAGTTGGGACCATTCGTCATCACAATGAGCTATAAGTTAGGGGCATATCGGTTATCAACACCCGAATGGGAACCTCTGCAGGAGCCCATCAACAACTCTCATCTCAAAAAGTTTTATGCCTAAATCTTTCAAGGTATAGAACCAAAAAATCCAAAAAATTAGAAAATGTCCTGAAAAAATGGTCACCTTGGTGAAAACCTGGAAAACAGGCATCTGGGTGACAACAAAAAAATCCAAAAATCCAAAAAACTCAAAAAAATAGATTAAAAATAGTAAAGAGAAAAGCGTCCTCTAGGGAAAACCACTTCGGTGGCACTTTGGGCAAGTACCTTAGTGAAAACTTGGCAAACAGGCACCTTGTGTAAATAAGCACTTTCCATCCACTAGGATCTTCACGACTAGTTCGACATCATCCCTCCATCACATTCCATATCTCCATCCATCATCCATTCAACATCTACATCATAGCTTGGTCCTGTGCTCATGTGATGATCCCTCCTAGTACTACTTGGCTCATTCTTAAGGTCAGTTTGTCCTGCTTGTATTGGAGTAGTCTATTGCATCATGCTGGGGGCATGTTCTCATCGGATCAAATTCGTGTATGTTCTTGAGGTCCCTAAAATTGGAAAATCCAAAAACATTAGAAAATCAGAAAATCCAAAAACATCAAAAAATGAAAAAAATCCAAAAACATCAGAAATCAGAAAAATCCAAAAACATAAAAAATTAGAAAAATCCAAAACATCAGAAAATCAAAAAATCCAAAAACATAAAAAAATAAAAAATCCCAATACATCCAAATCATATCAAAATCCAAAAATAGGTCAAAAAGTCAGTCAAAAAGTCAAAAACAAAGTCATCTTGTCGAACTACGGGTCTCTGAGCCTTGAACGTAGGCAAGGTTGATCTTTGATCTTCCTGAGACACTTAGGTCAGTCCTTTATGAGTCTGTCATAATAAACTGGCAATCCATTTGTTCATGTCTCATCAATAATCAAGTCTGTGTTAGTCGAACTACATGGTCTCTACGTGTATAATGTAGGCAAGGCTAATTTTTTGACCAACACCGAAGCCCCTAGGATAGGTCCTTAGGTTGGTCTCTTGGTCAAAATCTCAGAAAACCGTAAAACATTTGAAAATTTGAAAATCAAAACATTTGTAAAATCTTGAAAATACCAAAAGCAGCCTCAAAACATTTCAAAAATTCCAAAAAACATCCAAATATTTGAAAAAATCCTTCCATCTCATCTCGCTTTCACCCGCAATAAACACCACTCATAATAAATCATCATCATCTTCAACCTTTGGTGAAACAATCAGAAAAAAGTCTAGCAGGTCAAAGGTGAAAACTCAAAACATCAAAGTCTAAGGTCTAGGTCAGTACGTAAATAAGTTGATCAACTCTTTGTGTCAATAGCCTATCATCCAATCAAGTTCCATATCAAATCATCTGATATCGTCATGTCCTAGGATGCATCCTTCCTACAATGGACATTAACATCAGGCATCACCGTAGTTTAGTCTTGGCTAGTGGTATTGAAGAACATTAGCTTGTTTGTTTACTTTATCTTTATCTTTTGATTTATCTTATTGCACTCATTCCAAGGACCTCTTGATGATGTCCAAACATAAGGATTTAGAGAGATAGGAATGGGGAATCGATCATTATATTTTATCTACTATGCTTGTTGGATATATTTTTAATATAACCTTGGTCATGTGTGCTTTGTTTAGATGTAGGAAGGATGTTTTAGATATCTTGTTGACCACATGGGACGACTTGCTTTTCCATGTTTTGGTCCGAGATGTTTGGAATATCTGAATTGCATTCCAAATAAGGTTCCGTACGCCAGGTGTGAACAAGAATACTCCTATCTAATTGTCGAGTCAAAGTCCATCACACTAGGTACAACACCATCCTGGTCTTTATACCTTGATGCATCGTACTTATGTGTGTAATCAAACATAAGGTAATTGACCCTTTGAAAATCCCAACTCCTCGGCAAGTAATCATCATCATCTTCGATGTCTTGTTGGAATCTCTTTTTTTCTTCTCTCTTGCTCTTCGCACTAACATAGTACCATGACAGTTAATCAAATCATCATCACCATTGCATTTATCCCACATTCACAAACCATCAACACATATGATATTGCATATTGCATATCATATAGGAAACATTAAAATCATATCATAACATTGCATTTCCATCATTGCATAATATAGATTGGTTATTCTAAGCATCCCATAAGCATCCATTACATAAAACATCATCCCAAAGAATTATAAACATCTGCATCATCATAGCATCACAAAATTGCATAATCATCCCATATCACATATAAGTATTCATTACGCTATCACATATCATATATCAAAGTATCCATGTCATAGGCATCATTTCATACATTCATCACACCATTACGTATATCATTTCATAAACATCATTACACATATCATCATCATATCACATCGTCATAAGAGCATATCATACATAGAAAAGGTACATTACATCATACCATCCATCACTACATAATATAGATTCGTTAGTCTAAGCATTTGCACATCATAACATTTTTCATACATCATTAAAAATGCATAAGAAAAGGTACTGAAAAAAAGAATGCATCCATACATCATCACATAGCATATTCATTACATAAACAATATCATAAGATAGAATCATTACATAGCATATAGAAATGAGAGCCATCCATAATGCATAAATAAGATAGGACATAGCATATCACATCGAATAATCATCATCTCATATATATCATCAAAATAATACACTATCATAGTATAAAAAATCGGATCAATGTACATGTATATGTCAATGAGTACAATGGCCCATGGGGCTATCAAAAATGATCTTGTGGGGCACAAAAGAATCCTGTCTAAATAAAAAATAGGCCTAACCCTGCTGGTTACTACCCGCACCACCTACTCTCTCTTTGTGATCCTCTGCAGGTCTGTACCCTATCCTCTGTGAGAAGTCTAGGACTCGGGCTGCTCATGGAATGGCTTGGTAATACTACAATCTGTAATAATCAGCCTCCTGAACGACGTCCTTGTATGCTCGAAGTGATACAGTGCTCTAGGAGGAGGATGCAACCATGCTCTTTAGTTGCTGCCGTCTACCCATCTCAGCCGCCACCTATAGCTCTGCAACCTATCTTTGCTAGACTGCCTAGTCCCACTCTAGCCATAACTGATCTCTCTTGGCTATCAATGCCTGCACCTGTGCTTGTAACTAAAAAATCTGGCCATCTCTGGGGTCTGGCTGAGGTGGTGGTTATACATCCGACTGATCTTGATCTCCATCTTTGGGTGGTGTTCGAGATCCTATCCTATCATCCTAGATCCTGGTGTTGCGAGGGGAATCTTGTCTCTACTCTCCCACCTATGGATCTTGGCATGGATGATCCTGCGGTCCATGATCTTGAACTTGATGAATTGGTGGTGGCCCACCACTTCCTTGATCCTGATTTTTGTCCCCTCGACCCCATCCTACTCCCCTGCCTTTGGCTCTGTGTTGAGTAGATGGTGTCCCTAGAACTGTAAGTCTTAGCGGTGACTGAAAATAATCTTTGTAGGCCTATGTGGTCCCGAGATTTTTCTATCCCTAGTCATATGGCCATGGCCTGACCACTAGTTGTCTGAAAGAATCAACCACCTCCTAGGCTTGTATATAGTGGCCCCAAGAGCTCTGGCTTGTAGTCCTCGCAAAAATAGCCATATACTGATTGTCGGGCTTGTCTTGTGGCTCTTCAAACTGCCTCTGTACCCTACCTAATAGGTATCTCTTGATCATCATGTGCTCTCACCCCTGCATCAACCTATCCTATCAGGTGAAGAACAATTGTTCCACATCATTGAACCAGGTAGGTTGTCCAAGGTATGGCTGCCAGGTGAACACTCCCATATCATCAAGGACCCTCCTCCAATGAGGAATCCTATGCTACCTGGTGTGGGTGAAAGAAAGACCCCCTTTGTATCACCAGACAACTAGATCATCTGGCTCCATCATAACTGGTACCACTCTCAAATGGAGCACAAAGATGCGCTCCCAGGCCTAGACATATAGGAGTTTGACTCCCACCCCAAGTGCTCTACCGTGTAGATAGGAAAACTCGTGCAAATCTCTATAAAGGCTAGTAGAACTGACCCCCATGCAAATAGTGTTCATCAGTGAACCATATGCTCCCAAGCGAGCCCCCATCTAGGATTGAAGTATCGGCCCTATCGATCTAGTGCGACGAGACTGGAAATAATAGCTGCAATAACTAAGTGGTATGGTGATACGATAGGCCTATGGCTCTCCAGCTCAATTTGGCCCTCACAGAATACAATCTAATCAATGCCCATAACATCAAAGCAGGCCTCCCTCCCAACATCTGTATCATAAATCACCCGCTCACCATGAATGGGCAATCTCAGAATCCGCCACACATCCTCCAGTGTGACTGTAGCCTCGCCCGTTTGAAGGTGGAATGAGGATGTCTCATTGTGCCATCTCTCAGCAAGTACCATCATCATGCCCAAGTGTGTCTACATGGGAAATGCATATGCAATATACCAAACTCCCATCTCTCCTAGGTACTCCTGCTGTCACTTGGTCAAATCATCCAAAAGCTCGAAAACCTCTCGGGATCTGTGCTCGTGTGAATAGATCTCTCTTGCCTCCTCCTGCATTAGGAAAGTCATTGTGTTAAAATTCATCACAAAAATCCTGATCCTGGCTTGTCTAAGCATCTCAAAAGCAATCTTAGCATTGCTGCCTATGAAGGTGGTGCAATTTGCAAACTCCAAACTATGCCGCTAGGAGCTTCAAACTCCCAAATTGCATTGCGATGTTGCAGTTTGCAAAAGCGTTTGAGTTTAAGAAAAAACCCTAATTCTAAAGAGCACCATGGCGGCGCACCTTGCAAAAGCATATGAGTTTGGAATTTAACCCTAAATTCCAAACTGTGCTGCGGAGTTGCTACTCATGATGGTGACGCAGTTTGATGTTGAGCGGCGCAATATAGCACTGCTCCTAGAGACCTAAATTCCTAATGCATTAAATGAGCATGAAAATAAAAAAAACAAGCTTGGGTCAAGTTGACTCACTGGTGCTCTAGTGTCAGGAAGCCTCTGGTGTGTTCCTACTCTGTTTGAAATGTGCATGGGAAGCTGTTGTTGTGCCATTTTTCTGAGGTGTTAGAGCTCAAAATTGCAAAATATCTCAAGGCTAAAAGTGAAAATGAATTGGAAGTGGCCCCTCAAGGCCTATTTAAGCCTAAAAATTAGGGTTTTTTGACCTCGTTTGGCCGTTTTGTTAGGGTTTTGGTCCCTTGATCCCGTTTTCGCCCAACCAAAGGCCATTTTCACTATTTTTTGCATTTTATCTCTTTTTTTGACCTCCTGGAGCCTTTCTGGACCTGTCGGGCGCTTTGTCCCTCTTTTTCGTGAGATCACCCAAAAAATTAGAATTTTCATTTGATCTCTCGAGGGGGCATTATAGTAGCATGTTTTGTTCGTTGGGGCAACATCAGGGCATTTTTGAAATAATTTTTTTTTGGCTTTTGATTGAGACAACTTATTCTTTGAAACAACACAGGAAGTGCATCGCTTCAAAGAGGGGCAAAATGTAGACACGTAAAATGTACCAATTGACATTGCACATATGCTCTTGATTACTAACACCATTTCATCCCAAATCATCCTTCACTCTAACCATTTAATCGAATACCCTTATTTGATTAAATTCATCAATTTTCCTCTCTTAATTGAATAAATCATTTATTTAATTAAGTCATTCTCTCTCGTTAATTAAATCAATCAATCTGATCTAATTGTCTTTATTTAATTAAATAATTCATTTTATTTGATTAAATCTCTAAATCTCTAAGGTACTCAAATATCCAAATTCATCCTTTTCCATATTCTCTATAGATATGGAATCTCATCCACCATCATTACCTATAATGAAAAACAATTTAAAAAACAGGCCATGAAACACCTATGTGACACCTTTCACATTTAGCATCGTTGGTCCACGCCCTATTACCCTCAAGGTAATGGTCAAGCGGTGGCAACCAACAAAAATTTGATCAAAATCCTTAAAAAGGTGGTTAACAACACTAATTGAGATTGGCATCTCCATATCCATCCTACCCTTTGGGCCTACCGCACCTCTATCCGCACTCCAATCGGTGCCACTCCATATTCTCTTATTTATGGTACCGATGCTATCTTGCGGATTGAGGTCAAGATCCCTTCACTGAGAATACCTTTGAAGAACCTCATCAGTGACAAAGATGCATGGGTTGCAAGACTCAATCAGTTGGAACTCCTAGATGAAAAACAAATCAAAGCATACAATCATCTTCAAGCATATCAGAATAGTCTTAAGAGAAGTTACAAAAAGAAGGTCCATCCTCGCCAATTCAATGGTGGTGATCTAGTTCTTAAGGAGAATCAATGTACTTAGTAGGATTGAGACAAAAAAGGGAAATTTGAGGCAAATTGGTTGGGTCCCTATGTCATCACAACAAAATATGGATATGGGGCATATAGACTTGCAACACTTGAAGGAGAGCCCCTTGAGGATCCCATTAAGATCATGCACCTAAAAAGGTTTTACACCTAAGTCAACTGGGTTATCCTATCTTGCAAAAATCCAAAAATCCAAAAAATCAAAAATAAAAAAAGTAAAAAAAATCTAAAAATAGTAAAGAGAAATAATTTGTCTTATGGTGAAAACCACCCTTGGTGGCACCGTGGATAAGTATGTTTGGTGAAAACTTGGTAATAGGTTCCATTCGTAAAGGGATTAATCATTATCTACCTTACGTCCTAGTTACTTTATGATTTCATCCATCCTATCCTCACATCTCACCTTAGCATCCTTTTGATCCAGTCCTCCCATTTGCATTCCCTCATCTACCACTTGGTGTATTTTGGTTGAGCATTGGACGATCTTTATCCGCTATCCATGATTCTGAGCTTGTGTTGTCTATCCTTGTTGTCCGTTAGTGTCTCACCTTCATGTAGGTTCCTTCATCGTGTCGGTCATCATTAGGTCTCATCCTATCATTCATTTGTTGTCCATGACATGAAAAGAAGTTATTAAAATTTAAGAGTGACATTAATATCTCAGTCTCCAGACTAATTTTGGATTTTTAGGAATTAAATAAATTCATGTCATGTCGGTCCTTCGCCTCCGTCTAGGGTCCTTCATCATGTCGGTTCTCATTTGGGTTCCATCCCGTCATAGCATTTGTAATGAATCTGACTACATATTCCTTCATTTGGTCATGGTCTTTCCTCCCTTGATGGATATCCTTGTTAGTTTTGTAGTACCTAAGATAGTACGGTTTGCAGATTGACTTGGATTAGCCCTTTGAAATTTTTTCCATTTTGTCGTGTTGGTCACCTGTCCTTTGTTTATCTATTTTGTCTTTTGTCATAGGTCATTTTTGAACTACGTTGCCCCTGTGCTTTCACGTAGGAAAGTTTGATCATTTGATCGGCCCTTGGGCCTTTTTCTGTCCAGTATTCATCTTCCATCTTTGTCTCCATTGTACTCTTTCAACTTTTATCCATGGTCTTTTATCGAACTACAAGGCTTTGTGCTTTCATGTAGGCAAGGCTAATATTTGATCAGCCCCAAGCCCCTAGGTCTTTAGGGTGTGTTAGTCTTTTCCTTTGTCTCTCATGTCTTGTGTCATGTCATCAAGTTATGTCCTTATCTAGCTAGTTCTTAACAAACGAGATCCACTAGTATCATCAAATTCAATTTGTTTTGAGTATCATGTGTCATGTTGATCTTTTAGTTTAGTATCCATCTTCGGTCTTAATAGTATGTATCCTTCCTCATCAGACTACATCAATCCCATCCACCTTTTGATCCTGTGGCAAAGGACATTTGAATTGATTGTTTCCTTTTTATGCTTTTGGCATTTTGTTTATCATTTGAGCTCGCTATCAAACCTTATCAGGGCCGCCATGATCCATCATATTATGGTGTGTTTTGATTGGTCAACATAGGGGCATATCTTGATCTTTTCTTTGATGTTGTCTGCTTGGTTGTCCCACATAGTACCTATTGTCACCTAGAAATGCACCCTATGCAAAGTTGTAAAAACTGAGCTTTCTAGTGAAACATTGGATCAATCCAAGGCTGTGGGTCACCTGAGATTGGAGTGAACCTCCGGAGAAGGCAGAATTCCTTTGGGTATCACCTAAACTATTGATCTTTGTGAGGTAAAGGGAGAAGAAATGCATACAAAATGAAGCTATAATGAACTATTCCTATGGTGATACACCGAGTTGATAAGAAATCAGGAAAATGAAAACAGAAAGCAACCACACGGAGAAAAATAGAGTGCAGCTAATTTACTCACTCAACATGACCCCATTAGACTTATGTATCACTCTTGACAGGTTTTATTTGCTTACATATCTCAAGAAGGAAGAAACAACTTCACAGCTTTGTGGTATGAATATAGATTTAGAAAAACACTGTTAAAGAAATACATACATAAGCTAACATACAGAAAATGAGAGTGGTAAGATCATTAGTACTTTTTTTCAAGGTGAACTCTGTTTTAAATTCCAGATTTTAGTTGAGTTACAAAACATACATTTAGTCGAGAAAGGATTGATAAAAATCACTAACTCTTTCAAATGCACAATTCGAATTGATTACAAAAAGGAAAAAAAGCCTTATATATCAAAATGTGTTAGCCCATTAGGGCTTACAAAAATATCTGGCCCTGGAAAGATCCCCCCACAGATCTTTTGATTGAATTAATGCAGAACCCCTGTGTGTCCATGACGGTGAAGAGTCATCCTTGGGGAAGCCTTCTTCAGATATTTCACAGCTATTGCATTCATTCTGATCTTGGCATCGTGTCCTGTTTGAACCACCTCGGCTGAACACCTTGAATGCCCTGAGCTCAAAACAGATACACGTTGCATTCACATTCTATTGACATTGTTCATCCTGGTCAGACTACCATGGCTTGTCTCAGCTCCTCCTGGTTGGTCGAGCGTATTCCATGCAGGCTCTGTAGGCGGTCAAAACTCTTTTGAAAAGAATTGCATCTTAGCGAGACACTGAAAGTGTCTCACCGATGCAATTATGCCCTCTGAAGCTATCAGCACAATATGCGATAGTCGATGAGAGTCTTGGTGAACTTAGGAGTCATGTTCATATCACCAAAACATCGGCAAGTCAAACAGCATCAGGGAGAAGTCATAGCGAGCACCACTAAGTTATACCAATGCTGCTTTATTGAGTGATTCCATCCTGTCACTGAGACCTCCTTGATCGCCGAGACATCTTGTAGACTTCCTCTTGCCTCACATTTTACACCGAAGATCTTTCCCGTTCGCCAAGACTCCTTTCCATTGGCCAGACCTCACATCGATATGACTTCATTGGCGGGACTGCTGGCTTTCTTTGGTGTGACCTTCATCCTTCGGCAAGACATTATGCCGAATACAATAACTTATGTTGAGCTCAATTTGTTGGCAAGACATCGCCAAGTCGGTGGGACCTTTCTCTGACTTGGAATGCTATACTGAAGGCCATTCTCATTGGTGATACTTATCGGGTTGCTCAGACCTTCTCCCTTTGTTTTGTCTTTTGGTGGGTTCCCTTTCCTGTTGGGGAGACATCTCCACTTCGGCATGACCTTACGTCGATATCAAACGTTCTCGACAAAGTATTTCATGGTCGACGAGACTCCTACCGAAGGAAAAAATATCAAGGCCCCCTTTTCATTCTTCAGCAAGACATCCTCCGCTCGTCGAGACCTCTTTTCCTTCTAGCCCCTCACTTTTTCCAAGCTCTTTGTTTCAGGGAGACCTTTTGTAATCTCCGAGACATCTCAGCGAGATCCCTTAGTCGTACCAAGGGCCTTCTTTCTTTTGTGTTGGGGAGAATTTTTGTCCTAGGTAAGACCTCATGGCGAAGGGACCAACCTCTGCCGAGAGCTTATCCCTCTGTTAGGGAGACTTTCATTGAGCTCATTGCTGTCACCAAAGCACCTCCGGGTCACCGAGACCTCTTGGCGAGCTCAAATTTCCATGATGAAGACTTCAACATAAGGTACTATCGGCGAGACATGTTAGTTTCACTGGGACTTCTCACCAAGTGCTAGGAATTACCCCGAAGGAATGCAGTCGGTGTGACCTTTTGATGTCGGTAAGACTTCTTACCGATAGTCTTTCTTCTGGCGAGAGCTTCCCCAATGGCTTTTAAACTGGCTACTATCAGTGAGACATCACTCTTCATTGGGACTTCTCACTGAGCTGCTTTGTTATCCCAAAGACCATGGTCGCCATGAGTCTCATTGACTGACGATTGAATGGCCTATCATCCAAAGATCCTGATGCAACAAGAGGTCATACCGAACCCTTCCTATCACAACGATAGGCTCTATAGCTTCGTTCGGCAAGACAAAAGCTAGGTCACAGTGACCTGTTCAAAATGGAAAGTAACAAAGTAGCCAGTCAGCCAAACAATGAAGATGTCATGCCGACCTGGCTCTAATGGAGCCCGAGCCTATAACTACTGAGGCATAATTCCAACAGAGCTGGCCTCTTAACTGAACTCCTTGTGAAATTTCATTAGATGCATGAAATAACTCTCAATGGAGATATCCCATTTGCACCTTATGAACATTTGCAATATAGATGCCTTGCCTGATTGAGCCTGAGGGTGATAATTAGCTAACACCCACATGGATCTCTATGGTCTTTTGTTACATTGGGGAATCCTTTGTGCTTGTGGTTATCCCAATGCCTAACCTGACCAAAGTCCTCAGGACTTTGGGGTGTTGGGATAGCCTCCTTGTTTGCTGTGTTTGTTTCATGCATTAGGCACTAATCTGCCTTCATTCTCATACCCTAGCATATTGTGTCTTATGCTATAGCAAAAATCAATGCTCCAAAAATGGAAAATAGCATTAGGATTGCATTTCATTTTCCATTCCATTCCATTTCATTCATCCTCCACAAATACTACCCTAACCTATGACTTGTGATTTTGGTTGTTCAAACATTCACCTCCCAAACTTCTTTTCTTCCTAGGATACTTTTGGTTCTTGACAGTTGCAGTTTCACACCCATCCTCCCTTATTTTATAGTGATTACAGGGTAAGTACTTGACAATAAGCTAAAGCAAGTATGATACACAAATAAAGTCGACCTACCCTCATCTCCCATCACTATGCAAGCCCTTATTTTAACTCATTCCCATGCTCATTTCATTTAGTTATTAGTGTTTGTAAGGAATTTAATTGCATCCCATCATCCATGTAGGTTCCATTCAACTCATCTAGCATGATAGGTACATTGCATTTCATCCCATGTGCCTCGTTGCATCTTATTCATTTTAAGTTGTTTAGATTACTCTCAATTGGTTATTCTAACAATCTTATGTTTATTTTATTATCAATTCATTACATACATTGTGTGTCATCCCATGTGCATTGTCACATCATACTCATTTTAAATTGTTTAGATTAATCTTGATTGGTTGTTCTAAGCATCTTAGGTTCATTTTATCATCAATTCACTTTCATATTATTCCATCTCATTAATACATTACATAAATAGCCACTTGCATCACAAATCATTAGGCTCATATCCATAGCATATAATATCATAACTTATTCATCACATCCTACATCATAAACATTAGGCATCATGCATCTCATCCATGTCATCCACATAAGCATAAACATAAATCATCAAAAAAATATGCATATATCACATCATCATCATAATCATCCATAATAAAGTAACATACATATACATGTGCATACATAAATAAATCATCCATCACATGAGCACAACATAATGTCAACAAGGGCTATAGCATATCATATAAATATCAAGATATAATGTTCATCACATGATCCATAATAAAGTCCATCATATCATAAAAATACATGTCCATCATGTACACTCAAAATCATTGAATAAAATATAAGTACAAGGCTCTCAATCAAATGTGATCACTATCCCCCTGTACTACATATCCACTTTGCACCTATCAAAAACCTGTATCCTGTCCTCTATCCTCTCTACCTTGAGCTATATGCATCTGACCTCTGCGGTGAATCTGGCATTGGCTCCCTATGTGGAGGTGTCTCTCAATAGCTGCTATATTCCTGTGTATGCGTCCCTAGTGACTATGATGGAATTGGCATCTATGGCACTGCTTTGACATAGGGAGGTACACATCATGTTTGAACTAATACCTCTCTGAAATAGGCCCCCATATAATAACTGGACTCCTGCATGTACTCATCCCTCTCTAGTGCCTGTATCTTGGCCACATCTCGCTCCATCCTATATTTGTCCCATAACCCAATCAACTATCTACTCTCCTACTCCCAGGCATCCTATGCCAACATTAGCTGGTCAATCTGTGCCTACATCCATGCCATATGATTTGCTACTGTGTCTCTCTCACCCTACAGGGCTTGTACCTATTCCTCCGCTACATCCCTCTCTCACTATAATGTCTACATCTGCCCTACTATGTGTCCCTCTCATCCTATAGAGCATGCACTTGTGCCTCTACTGCATCCCTCTTGCCCTACAACATTTGCAACTATGCTATTGTAGCCTCTACTCTCTCCAACACCAACCCTGCATCCCCAACTATCTACTCTTCCACCTTTGCTCTATCTCAGAGCTCATCTCACTCCCACCTTAGCTCGGTCCTCTCCCTTAGCAACCCTAACACCTACCTCCTTAGATCCTCCATATCTCTCTCTGCCTCCTACAGGACCTCTATAGATACCTAGTCTGCCAACTCTCCATGGTCCCTCTATCCCTTTGCCTCTAGTATCGTCACCTCAGCCTATAATCTATTCCTCTCTACCTCCAATTCCCGTACTCTCCCTCCTATTGCATATGCTAGGTCTCTGTAGTCCCTCTCTCCCTCTGCCCACACCCTGTCCACCTCAACTTGTAGTCTCTCCATATCAGCCTTTGACTCCCTGAGTTTGTGCTCTATGATCCACAACCTCACTAGAGCCCCTGCCATTAGTATGGCTGGATCCTCTAGTGGTGGTGGTATGTATGGTACTATGGCTAGTGGGTCTAAATTCAAGGCATCTACCTCCATCACCTCCCCCTACCCCATCCCCTGTCAGTCCTCTCTCTCCTCCTCTACCTTAGCCTCCTCCTCTACTTGCCTCTGCCATCTTCCTCTCCTATTGACTCTCTGCTATCCTCCCAACCTCCTCTCATCCCCTAAACCATAGCCTAGTGCCCCTCTGATCTAGTGCATTGTCATAATCCGTGTCGGTCTGTGATGTGTGCACCACGTGGAGTATCTCACCGTCATCCCTGTATCTACTATCCCTGCTCTCCTAGGGTAGGGCACCTGCTGAAATTTTTCCCACTACTATCTAGTGAACTCTAAAGTGATCAGATCGTCCCATAACCATTCTTGGGAATCCTCCTGAACCTCTAAGGTCTTGGGGGAATGTCTTGCTATACCCTAAACTGTATCATCACTTTGTTTTCCTTGTGGAGCTCCATAATTCTTGGGTCTCTCCCGACCAAAAGGATACTATGAAGAAGTGTCTTCAGTGCCTTCTCTCATCCTCCCTCCATTTAGAAAATTGTCATGTCATAAATGGTCTCCATACTATCTGGTCCTCCTACAAATCATCTAGTCTCCTCCATGCCTTCAGGTCACTGAAATCTTGGTACTGAAACTGCCAACCGTACTCTGTCCCATACTAGTATGCCACTGGTAGTATGCCATCCTGTGTACCCGCTATCAACACTCCTGGCCTATCCACACTGATGTGCTCCCAAGACCATACCTATAATAGTGTCACAAGTGTTATGCTAAGTGCTTGTTGAGAGCATACCACATGCATGTCTTTGTACATTTGCGCTAGTACGCATTCCCCCTTTCTCCCTTCCATAATTTGTCTGACAACCTCAATCACCTTGAGGCTACAAAATCTCCCACTCCTGTCTAGCATCAAGATCCCACTTATCAACTTGCAAAGATATAATGGTAGTGTTGGCACTCCCAATCCTAGGCATCTGTCCAAATCTAGCTCTGCTCCCTGAATCGATAGGTCTACTTGCCCAAAGACAACCTGTAGGCTCTACTCTCGCTCCTATCCCTCTGTCCTTGTCCAACTCACAAGATGTCCAACTATCGGCAACCATAGAATCCTCCATTCGTCCTCTAGTGTAACAATCATCTCCCCTATCGGGAGATGGAAGGTAGAGGTCTCAGAGCTCCACCGCTCCATCAATGCTATCAACAACATCTGATGAGCTCTAATAGTAGGCTAGCCTAGCATGTGTATTAAACCTGCCTATGCTAGTGCCACATGATTCTCTTTGTTCATAGTCATGATCATCGACTCCAAGACCATCAAATTCCTCTCTTGTGTTTTTAATGTCTTGAAGCTCTAAATCCACACCAAGCCACATGTTAGTCATTTTCACTCCAATCTCATCACTTTCATCATCTTTTTTACCCCCATTTTTCCCTGCCCCAAGTTTTTCTTGTCAATTCCGCCCTTTCGACAGGCGCCTTCCCCCCTCTTTGCCCCTTTTGGGTGAATTCTCCTATTTATCAGGCGAATTCACCTGTCACCTATCCTTTTGACTTTTGGGTGGATTCACCCAACTTTTGGGCGAATTCGCCTATGCTATCTTACTTTTTCGCCTTTTGGGTGAATTTTCTTGTGTTTCCCCTTGTCGCCCTGTTTTGGGAGAATTTTCCCATTTGTTCCTTCTCCCCACTTGTGTTGGGAAAATCTTCCTGATGACTAGGTAGATCTGCACCTCCGCCCACATTAGGCAAATTTTCCTGACGTTTGGGCAGATTTTCCCATTCGCCTGCATCGGGCGAATCCGCCCGATGTCCGAGTGGATCCACCCTTCTGCCCGCATCGGGAAAATTTTCTAGACGTTTAGGTAGACTTGCCCATCCACCCATGTTAGGTGAATCTTCCCAATATTCAGGCGGATCCACCCGTCTGGTTGTGTCGGGTGAATCTACTCGATGATCGGGCATATTTGCTCATTCGCCTGTGTTGGGAAAATCCACCTTATGACCAGGTGGATTTTCCCATTTGCCTACGTTGGGTGAATTTACCCAAAGTTTGGGTAGACTCACTTGTCCACCCACATCAGGAAAACTCACCTGATGACTGGGTGGATCCGCCCATCTACCCGTGTCGGGCAAATCTACCCGACGTTTGGGTAGACTTGCCCATCTGCCCACGTCGGGCGGGTTCGCCCTTTCATGCCCGTAGCGGGAAAATTCACCCAACCTTCGGGTGAATTCGCCCATCCGCGTGTCATTCTCACCCTTTTATGGGCATCTCCCTATTTTTTGGGTGAATCCACCATTAACAAAGGCAAATTTTCCTTCCCTTGACCACCACCTTCCTCAAGCAATTTTGCCTCAAAATTTGGGCAAAATTGCTTTTCATCGATAGCACATTTTCCTAACCTACCTAATTACAAAAACCTAGATTTTCAAATGCTTATTTTTTTTCAAAATTTATCTAAATCACAAAGAAGGGTTTTGGAGCTAACCTAGCAGGGCACAACACGCTCGTGGTAGAACCATCGCACCTTGTCACCTTGATGGATGATCTTGTCCTCCACAAACCCCTCGTCCTCGCCTGCCATGTCACCTATCCTCATCACCTTCTTCCTCTTCCCTCTCTCACTCAACTAACAAGTGTGAAAATGAGGAATAGTAATTTCTAAAATGACTATATATTACCATTTCCCTCCCTTTTTAACCTTTTTTAAGTTTTGGTATTTTTACCCATTATTTAACCTTCCTTTTAATTGACTAATCCCCTTACTTCTGCAAGCCACTATTTGCACACCATGTGTCCATTTTCCTCCATTCAAAATCCATTCTTCATAGTTTTTTGAGCTCTATCATGTGGTACCCTCCATTTCCTCATATTGTGAAGTTGCCCAGGGCCCCTTTCTCTTCCCCATCCACCCTCTCGAGGGGGCATACCCTATTATTTTCCTTCGTTCCTTTGTCAAAATCATTCCCTTGTGACACAAGGGAATCTCCCTTCATTCTTCCATGATTAGACAACTAACACAACTTTTTCTGTGCTAGGGCATCATTTCTAGTCCATTCTTCTATTGAGTCACCTATATTTTATCTTCTTCAAAACACTGTTATTCTAACAGCATTTTGAAGAGGGGAAAAATGTAGACATTCGAATTTGACCACTCTCGTATGGTCAAATTCATCCCTTTATTTCGTCTATTTCACATCCCACATCGATATTAATTAAATGATTATTTAATTAATATTTCTTATGTTCCTAAGGTTCCTAAGGTATTTAATTTAATAATTAAGTACTTTACCTTTTGGCCCCTTCCTTTCTAAATTAAATAAATACTTCAATTTATTTAATTTAGTCATTTGGCCTTTTGAATTTAAATAATTTTAAATTCATATTTTTCTCTCTCCTTGTCCCATCCTCCATAATTTCCCTTTAATCTGGATTAGTTTAATTAATTCATGAATAGGATGTGCACTCCTTTAATCAGGATTAATGTCACATCCTCCATAACTTGCAACTTGCCCCTAATCCTTCATTAGCCTCCTTAATCACTTGTTTGCACAATCTTAATCACATGATTAGGTCAACCTAATCCCCATGCCATTTATGGCATACCCCTAAGTCAACCATCATTAATGCTTTCTCCATTTAGACAAGGTAACCTCTTTCCCATGTGAATTAAAAATTCACATTTATTCTTCCAAGGCTTTTCTCTTCCCTATGTGGATTATTGAGGAATTTTAAATTCCTTGTGTCAAATCTCCCACATGGGGACAAGGACCTCCTTTGTGAGTAGATCTTGTCCCAATCCCAAGGTACTTTCAAGTACCTCCACATCACATTCCCTCTTGACACCTCATTGCCACATGACAAGATGTGAGGGCTTGTGAGTCCTCAACTCACCATAGCCCTTCATCTTGTCCATGGTGGCTAAATCCTAGCCCTCCATTCATTAGAGGCCTTTCCCCTAAAATTAGAGGATTTTGACCTTATTTGCAACACACTGCACACATGAATAAATGAAAACACATAAGAATTGACCAAATGTCATGGCCAAGAGACAAAAAAATGGCTTCGAAATGAAGCATAATTGTTTAGATTTGAGTCAAAACAAGCTTACCCCTGCATTCTTATAGAGGCCTCACTGAAACAACAGAGGATTGAGGCTTGAGTTCGAACCCTAGCCCTTCCATGGCGGTGGTATGTTGAGAGCTCAAAAATGATCAATGTCAAGTGATGTGAAGGACTAGGGAGGTGGTTTTGGTATTAGGGTTTTCCAAAATCCCTAAGTTGAATGTGTTTAATCACATTCTTTTTAGAAAAAAAATACTTATTACTGCTTCACCACATATAATGTGCCTAGGTCAAACCAATGCCTTAGGCATTTTTTTTATTTTTAAAGAAAATCAAGCAAAACCCTTACCCTTGCACTAGATTTTACCTTTGATTTTTTGCCTTGTGAAGAATCAAGTTGATACCCTTGTGGCCCATGATTTTAGCCTAAGTCTTGAGCACCCTAGGTTTCCTCTTTGGACTTTAGAAGAAAAATAATGTGTTAGGGGCCTAATTTTTTTTATGATTTTTTTTAGAAAAATCAAATGTGTTCAAAGCCTTGGTTTAATATAATGATTTTTTGCACAAAATTGCAAAAAATCAGAGTATTTGGAGATAAATTGTAAAAATCAAATGCAATCAGGCTTTCTATCTTTGTAATCCAGAAACTGCGAAGTTGTAAAACACTAATTAAGCAATGTTTCTATAAATTGCTTAATTAGTTGCTATTTAAATGCAGTTAAATAGTACACTGGAGTTGACATCAAAACTTTCCATTTTGAGTTCAATTCTTGGGCGGATTTGAAAAAGAGGTGGCATTTTGAACTTTCTAATTTCAGTTCTGGACAGTTTTGAACCAGATTTTGTGGAGTTTTTGGATCAACTTGTTGGAGGAGAGAAGTTTCCATTTTTGTGAAGCTTTTTGGTGTAGTTTGAGCCCCTTCTTTTCAGGCTTTTTCCTTGATCTCAAAAATGTAGAGTGGGTTGCTTTTTGATGATGTAGTGGGCCCAATTTTTCTATTTTTGCACCATGGAGGTCACTTGATGCCTATAGGTTGGATAAATTTTGAATTTCTCAGGGGTTCAATTTTTTTTTTCTTGCTCTTATATGCATTGTTAAGAGTTTTGTAAACTTGTTGAATCAGATTTTGATGTCTTGTTCCTTCAATTTCAATTTAAGTGGTAGACTTTTCCTTTCACTTTCTCTTGTCATGTGCTTGTAGTAATAATTTGGATGATTTTTTGTGATTCAAAGTTGAGAATCCTTCTTTTGTCTTATTACTGTGGGTTGTAGGCAAGAAGTGTAGTTAGTTCAGGTTGCATATTGTATTCAATGGTCTATGAATCTTTATGCAAAATACTGTTGAGCTAGATGTCTTAAGGTGATCTGTGAGAGCTAATGTTTCAAGAGAGATTATTGTGGGTTAAGTTCTATCAGAATCCTTGAATATCTATTTGATCATCATTAGTTGTAGGTTTCATTTTCAACTTTCTTTCTCCCCTTTTCCTCAAAAAGTTCATAGTTTAGGTGTTTAGCTAGAGGGAACTAGCCCACTCTAGATATTCACTCCCACCAATTGATTGACCCACAAATTAGGGAGTGTTTCCATGTTGCAATAGTATATCCAAGCCTAACTATCTCAACCTTCTTTTCAAGATTTGGAATAACAAAATCTAGTTCATGTATCATATAAACACCTATGCCTCTATCCTCGATGTTATTACCTGGATCATCCTCAACATTTTCTGCTTCCCACTCATTCAAAAGGATATCTAAGATATTCTCAGTTTGAGTACCCGGTTCTTGAGCAGTAGCATGTTCATTACTATAAAAAACAACACAGTTGGCATTAATGGCACTTGGAACATAGGGATATATATGGTCCTTTCCTATTTATTCAGACTTAGTGGTTACTTTGTTTCATACCTAGTCCTAAATAGCATATGAGACTAATCTAAGGATAAATAACCACCTATTTTAGTAGTAAAATCTCTTGATAAACAAAGGGAAAAATAAGGTGGAAAGTCAATAACAAATATCTCTTGTGGAATTGAAAAGTTGGGGCATGCGTACAAAGTAAGACTATATCTTTAATGACCCCTATAGTGTTGATCGCTGTCCCATCAAGCTAAACTACACTCTTTTCAAGAGTTTGGTATTTCAAACCTAACCTATCAACAATTTGCTTGGGCATAACTAAACTATTAGCCTCTGAATCAATCATGTAATTTTGGACTAGTTTATCCCCTATTATCAAAGACACATAAAAGGGTGGAGGTTTGACTTCTTTACCTGGTTGCCCACTACTATTTTGAGGAGTGTTCAT
The DNA here is from genome assembly GCA_007258455.2 of Sequoia sempervirens. Classification (NCBI taxonomy): domain Eukaryota; kingdom Viridiplantae; phylum Streptophyta; class Pinopsida; order Cupressales; family Cupressaceae; genus Sequoia; species Sequoia sempervirens. Next base: position 115,030,943 of record VDFB02047397.1, read on the forward strand.
AAAAACAACGTTGACTTGACCAACTAGAATCTCACTTGAAACATTTAAATATGATAATGTAGATTGCAATAAATATTTTTGTCTTAGGATAGACAAAGAATCCCACATTGACATAGTGACATTCATTTTCTTCATGTGCTCAATAATGTTAAAAGGTGCAGTGTTTACCTTTTGGTGGGTCCTTACAACAATAGGGTCTGCTTGCAAGTGGGATGATTGGGGCTAGTTCCTAGGCTGCTCTTTGGTAGCACCTTGTGTATTTATTTGCAATATATGTGGCACTTGAGAGGTATATGGGCCAAAAATCTCTTTTCCTGCTTGAGGGGCTTGATTAGACTCCTTGTTTGCTGACTGCCCAATCTCAAAATCTCTTCTTGGATCTTGTATTAGCTGCTATTGGTGAATCATCTTGATTGACCCCACAAAACTCCTCTCCTTGCTAATTAAGGAGAGTGGTATCACTTCGAGGTAGCTCCTGCTACTGTGGAGATTCAAAATTAGGTACATTAGGCTACACACTTGACATATTTTGCACCATTAGAGCTTGATTAATCACCCCATTTGAGAGAGTAGCCTAGTATTGGGGTTGATTGCAGGGAAGTACTAGTTATATTCTTGTGCAAGGTTATTTTGAACAGGGACTAACTCCTTCGCTGAACTGAGGGGAGTTGGGTTATATGTTTGGAAAGGCCTTTGATTAAGTTTTTTCCTTGCACCTTGGTTGTTTTCCTAATAAGGATGCCTAGTAGCTTGATAAGGTTGGTTCTGTGCTTGATTCTGAGGTTGGTATGGCTTGAATTTTTGAAACTGCTGCTTCTTTATGCTCACTAATTCATTCCCAATTGACTGAAGTAAACCCTTTATGTCTTGCAACTTGGGAGATTAGGCTAGGGAAACTTTTTCTTGACTAGTAGTAGCTAGTAAAGGGGCTATTTGATGTACTTGCATAGTCATACGAGGATATATATTAGGGAAAATTAGCATGGGAGGTATAGGGGCTATCGTTCCAGCTTGTATAAGGATATTCTTAGCTCTAATAGCTATGTCATAGGCCTGTGGAAAAGTGTTCCCACCCATGGACTGTATCATAACAAAATCTCACTATTCAAACACCTCAAAAAATACATAAATGCATACTCAAGTGAAGGCCTTATATTCTGTGGAATTCTGTCCTGAGAATTTTGGAAATGAAAATTAATGTTTTTCATATGTTCATGAGGGGCCCTCTTGATAGTAGTGAGCTGCTCCACCAATGACAAGTGATCAGACTTGTCCTCAAACTATTTACATAATGCTTCTCCAAGCTGGTCCCATGTGGTGATCAAGTTAACCACCAAGCTCCTAAACCATTGAAGAGATCTACCCTTGAAGGATGCTACCAACAATCTAATGGCTACATTTTCAACAGTTATATGATGTACTAAACATAAATTTGCTACACCTTTGATGTGTTCAACAAGTGTAGTTTGATCTTCTCTAGTGAAAAAAGGAATACTCTTCAGGGCTGCCATTGGAATATCATCATGTTATGCCAAATTCAATGGGCTACCCTCATTAAATGGTACAAAAGGCTGATTTCTTGCCATTGGTGCAACAAAAATGTGAGTTCTTATAGAATGAACAAAAACTCTCACTAAAGGTGGAGTTGACTATGTCTTTCTTAATGAAGGTGGAGCTCTTTTAACAGTTCTTCCTTGCCTTTTGGGTGGATACAACTGCAAATACTCAAAATATTTTGAACTCCTTGTCTGAATCCTTCTCATAAGCTATTACAACGTTGGTTTTTTTTACTGATTTCCACACTCAGAGTCACTAGATATGCTGATTTAACCTCTCAAAGGTTTGAAAACTATTGGTTGCATATCAAAACTAACAATAAACATAAATTTCTAAGACTGTCTTGATTCAACAGTCCTATCGGGCATGCCAAAAATTGTTGTCACTGAAGTGTGCACCCTCATTGAGTTGTGAAAAATCACTCACCTAGTGAAACATGGAAACACTCTAGGGGCTTGTGAGTTTCTCGTAGGTTGGAGTGAATCTCTAGAGAAGCCTAGCTCCTAAGGTACTCACCTAAATTACTCCAATGACTTGTAGAGGAAAGGGTAAAAGGAATAACATAAACTAGAACTAAAAATTAAGGCAATGCACCAAAAAAATAAATAAGAAATATGTAACACAACTTGCACACACATTTTCAATCAATGAAAAAAAAAACTTGAAATACAAACTCAATTATATATGCTTCTTGCATAAATATTTCATAAGAAGGTTATAGTGCTCATGCTCCTAGAAGGAAAGGCACTTTTCACAACTAGAAAACTTCTGCATTTCAACACAACCTACAACTTGAAACATAAATATTATTTTGTAAAAGGTGATACAATGAGACATAACCACAAGGAATTAGATAATTTCACAAGTAGTTGCATCAATCAAAAAAATGCACACAATTCAATAGAAAAATTGAGAAGGTAAATGCTTATCTTCATTGATCTCCAAGGTAAAACTGGTATACATGTCAAAATGAGCTACAAAATATATAGTCTTCTTCTCCCAAGGACTTCAGAAAGTCACAAAGTAGAGCCAAGAGTATAATCTGAACTAACTTCAAAAAATGAAAGTTGAAGTTACTATAAGCTCTCCTAAGAGATTCCACCAAAATAGGAATAGAAGCTTCCTTGGTCATATGTAACAGAAAATCCTAAAATCTAGCTCTCAAATTCCCTCCAAAAGGCTCCAAAATGAGGAAAAAGGTCAAGCCTTGACCTTACTCACCATAAAAGCATCCAAAACTGCTCCTAGATGCTCTCCAAGGCTTTTAAACTCAGTCAAAACCACCCCTTGTATTCTCTCCACATGTCAGTCAACCTCCTCCAACTTCCCTATATGCTTGGCATAAACAATAAACCTTCAACTAACCCTTCGACTCATAACTTAGAAACAAATTCTCTTTGTTTTGTATGTAAATAATAATTAAACTAAGTGATTTATAATCACATTACTTAGCTAAATGTTTTTACATTTCAAAAAAAAATGTAAATTTAAAGGCCACGACTCAACCAATGTTTTAAAAAACAAAAGAAAATAAAAACCTAGGTTAGGGAATACACCCTAATGCTAGGAATATACATATAAGGTGAAGGTATTAATTCATTTGCAAATGTTTAAAACAAAAAGCAAAAGCCTTTGAGAAATGTCAACATATGTTAGGGTTATGAAAACCCTAAAGAACAAAACTCAAGCAAAACAATGCTATGCATTTCATTTTGTTCTTCCAACTTTTGGAGGCTCAAGGGCATTGCCAACATAGGATTTTGATGTATAGAGCTCTTTGAAACTAGAATAGTTTGAGGAAATCATGGAGGTTGAGGTGGGTAAGTCTTTGTTTGTGCAAAAAATGCTTTTTTTAATCATTTCCTTCTATGAATGAAATGTTGTTTTGAGCTCATTATTTAGAAAACAATGAAGATGTCTTAATTTTTCTGTGTTTTTCATGCTCAATGCTTTTACTCACTTTTGAAGCTGAAAACTACTCAATTTGCTTCATTATCCAACCTAATTGCATCGAGAGATTTGTGAAACCCTATAGAAGTTGATCTGGTTGCATCTCCTATTTTTTATTTAGGTTGTTTTCTTTTCATTTTGTTCTTTGGAGCTGTCAAATTATCATTTTGATGCCTATGTTGCTCTTTATGAGGTGTCCTCAAGCTAGCTATCTTCGGTGCCCCATTTGTAGAAACCTCTTTTTTTGAAGTTATGGTCAAGGTTGAGCTATTTAGTTATGCTTTTGAGGCTTATTTCTTGACCCTGAGGACCTGTCTAGTTAATGCTCTTTTATCTATTCTAGGATTAATCGATGTAGTCAAGGAAACATATATTTTTTGGTTGCATCTACATCAGCCTCCTTCATAATCACAACACCACTGTCTGTCTTTGCTAAAACCTTTGGAAGATCCCTCACAAAATTATTAGGCCCTGATGAAACCCAAACTTTTGATGTCTTGGATGTAACATTGGATGATGATTTTGATGAAATGGGCATTCGCTTATGGGGAACTTTAGCTCTTTTCCCATTTGAAGTAGCAACGTTATTCTTAGTGAATTTTCTATTTTGCTCTCATTTTGAGAATCTATCAAGGCATGGTTAGATGCCACCTCATTTTCGTTTGCTTCTTTGACGCCCTTATGGTTTGATTGTGCTAATTTTGGACTATATCTTTGTTCTTCTTTTCTTGGATTTGTGTTTTCAACATCCATCTTATTAAAATTATCCACCTCTGTATCCCTTAAAAGTATACAATGTTCTATGTCATTTTCCATTACTAGGTTCTTGTTTGAACAAAAGACCTCTGAATAAACAGGTTCTTACTCAAAATTATTCATTGCTGGAGGTATATATTGACTTGGTTCCTCTGTTCTTGTCCCATGAACAATTCAAGTTTGTCCCTTTCATTTGATATTCAAGGGTTTAAAATTTATAACACTATTGTTCTTGAGCTCAAAATTTTTCATCTTTTTATTTGAGGGTTCGGCCTTGAAATTCCAATAAACCTTGCACTGTTCTGTGTTCTTTTTCAAGTACTATCAATAGTTAAATACACTATTTCTCCATGCATGGCATTGTCTGTCCTTTGAATATAATTGAATTTTATAAATGTTCTTCATAAAACATGCACTGCTGCCATCATTTCATTTGATGTTGAGTTTCTATATTTTAACATGCATACCTCCTATTCCATGCCACCTCTAACTGTCTTGAGACAATGTTGTTAAAACCAAATAAATGAAAGCAATGGATAAGGACACATTACATACCAGACTGTTCATGAATACTATCCTAGAATCCTTGATGATTAGTTTTGTTAGAAACATGAATATGTTGGTAGTGGAGTGTTCTTATTAATAAGGAGAAATCTTTATCAATAAGGTGACTATCCTTTACGAACATACTTCACTAATCCTTGCAAAAATTGGACTTCAATGCTTTCATGGATGATTCACTTGTGATTATCCCTCTCAAATGAAGCAAGAGGGAAGCATGTTGGGCTCAACCCTTGTGGGAGCCCATTTTACTCCACATGCTAAAAAGTCAAAATGAAGATGATCTACAAATGAAAGATTTCACATATACCTACACAGTGAACAAAAATGTTACATAAAAATAATAAAGATAAAAAATTCTAATGATACCTCATGATAATTTATGATACTCCTCTACTTCTCTTCTTAATTATGATACTACAAAAAATTTCGATGCCTTATGATAGTACATTATATGTTTGTTGAAATTGAATTGTATATGATGATAAAATGTATCCTGAGCTCGAACACCAAATTTTCTCAACTCTTGCAAGCATTTTTGGAGCAACAACAAAAGGAGCTGGAAATGCAGCAGATCAATGTCCATCCTTGCCACCCAGGCAATGATGGATGCCTTTTCTTTTTATATGCTTTTCTTCTCTTCAAATGTATAGTCTACTTTTTGTATTGCATTGAAGAAGTTAATCCCACGGCTTGTGTGGGACACTATACACTTGCAATTATAAATAAAATATAATTTTATGTAAATAATTTTAGCAATCTTTCTCTTGTGTACATTTGCAGAATAAAATGCAATTAATTTGATAATTCTTTGTGCACATGAATGGAAAATAGTAGAATTCAATGTGTACCTTTTATCTTTACTTTGCAAAACAATCACATCTCTACCTAATTGAGCTAGAAGCTAAAGTAGGTAACAAAAGGAACTTCCACTAAATGGGATGTGGCTTCCTCTTGGTTACTGACATCCTATGAAATGACCCTAGATGAATTACCCCTTGATGTTGTTGACCTATTTGAAAAAAAATATCTTCATGATATCCACAACATCCTTCACCTTGAGTGATCAACCAACTGAAATAAGCCTGGTATACCCACAATTCATTGACTTGGACAACCAAGGACCACTGATTCTAGATTTATTCAAACACGATGAAGCGATCTCAGAATTCATGGGACTCCGTGACAACTTACCATGGATAGATTACAAATATGGTTTTGATATAGAACTAGACATAGGGGCATACTATGGGGAGACAATTGAATCCTTCAATCGGAAAATTGATAGCATGCAACTAACATGAAAATCTCTAAGTGAAAACCACATTGTGGCACTCTCTGATCCTAAAATAGTAAAAAGAAAGGACACATCCAAGGGTGAAAACATCTCTAAGGCACCTAAGGATGAGGGGTTCAATCTCCCCCTTAGTGAAATGCATCCAAAGAAGTTAGCAGTTCTAGTAGAAAAAGGCCACTAGTCAATGTGGGAACAAAAGAAGCACGCAAGATCACTTTCTATGTTGAATCCTTGGTGGATGAAGAACAAAAAACCTAGCAATGTTCCTGGAAGAGCTAAGAGGTAACTTTGCATGGTCATACAAAAATATGCTAGGGCTCGATCCGGAAGTGGTTGTGCATCATTTAGCAATATATCCTGAAGCCAAACCAGTGAAGAAAAAATTACGGAAGATGCATCCTCAGATAACACTCTTGGTGAAACTTGAGTTACAAAAGCTTCTTGATGTTGGATTTATCCAACTAATAGATTATCCTGAGTGGATTTAAAACCTAGTACTAGTCTCTAAATTCACTGGGGGCATCAAAATATGCACAAATTTTAGAGACTTAAACAAGGCATGCCCAAAGGATGATTTCCCTCTTCCTAACATCGACCTCATCATGGATTTAATAGTAGGGCATGAAATTCTATCACTCATGGATGGTTTTTCAGGCTACAATCAAATCATGATCACCAAGGAAGATCAACATGAAATGGAATTCACTTGTCCATGGGGAACATATTGTTGGAACATGATGCCATTTGGGCTGAAGAACATAGGAGAAACCTATCAAAGAGCAATGACCCTCATCTTTCATGACATGATCCACAAAATAGTTGAAGACTATGTGGATGATATTTTGGAAAAATCAAATAAACGGAGTGAGCACATAGAAATATTAGGACCCATCTTTGATAGACTTGAAGATTATAAGGTATGTTTAAACCCAAAAAAATGTCTTTGGGGTTACATCAAGGAAACTTCTTGGCTACATCGTATCATAGAGAGGGATAGAAATTGATCCAACAAAAGTGAAATCCATCCTATACATGGAACCACCACAATATTGAAGCAAATAAGAGGGTTACAAGGAAGGTTGCATTCCATTCGAAGGTTCATAGCACAGCTATTAGACAAGATCCATCCTTTATAGTATCTTCTACATAAAGGAACAACTTACAAGTGGGATGAGAAGTGTGATAAAGCTTTCCAATAGATCAAGGAATACCTATTGACACCTCTAGTACTCATGCCACCAATACCAAACAAACCACTAATCCTGTATATCTCAACAACATCAACAACACTAGGTGCTCTTCTAGCACAACATCATGAAAATGAAAAGAAAAGATCTATCTATTACATCAGTAGGACCTTGGTGGGATATGAAAAAAATTATTCATCCATTGAAAAGAATGCTTAGTAGTGGTTTTTGCTTCAAAAAAGTTTAGATACTACATGCTGTGGCACCAAATCAAGCTTATTACAAAGATTGACCCATTGAAATACCTGTTATCCAAAACAATTCTCACCGAGTGAATGGCCAAATGGGTAATGATCTTGACTGAATTTGACATAGAGTACGTGAAGTGCAAGGCAATCAAAGGGTAGGTGATCACATAACAACTGGAAGAGGCACCTATCTATGCAAAGAACCCTTTGATATTTGAATTCCCTAATGAAAAGTGTTCCTTGTCAATCTAACAGATTAGTGGAAAATGTACTTTGATGGATTGTTCACCCAACATGGATTAGGGGAAAGTATTCTCTTTATAACCCATCAAGGTGATTGCATTCTAAAGTCATATAGGCTATCATTTCCATGTACTAACAACATTGTTGAGTATGAAGCTTTGATAATGAGTCTAAGGATAGCAATTCAATGGAAAATAGAAGAGATAAAAATCTATGGAGACTCCAAGATGGTTATCTACCAAGTCAATGATGACTACCAAACTAAGGATGAAAGACTTACTCCTTATAAAAATATGTTAGAGAGTCTCAAGGACCTTTTCATTGATATAAATTTTGAGCAGATTCCTCGCATGAACAATCGAGCAATAGATGCTATGGAAACAATTGGATCATTGTTAGACATGCCACACAATATTGTTCAATGCAAATTCTTGGTAGAACAACTTCTCTTACCAACTTTCAAAATCCCTAAATCTAAATTTGTGTGTGTTATCATTGGTCCTGGATCCCCATGGTATCATGATATATTCACCTACCTTAGCAGAGGAACCCTCCCATCCAATATCATCTCCAACCTTAAGACGTTTGCTAAGAAGGCATCCTGATTCACGATCCCTGGTGATACCATTTACTATAGAAGCATCGAGAGGGCATTACTACAATGTATTAGCTAAGAGGAAGCCTTGACTGATTTAACAAAAGTACATAATGGCATATGTGGTTCCCATTCTAGTGGTATGAATTTAGCTAAGAAACTATTGAGGATGGGGTACTACTAGCCAACCATGGAAAGAGAAGCCCATCAGTATGTGTAGAAGTGTGTCTAGTGTCAACAACATAGAGATCTTATTCATGTTCCATCTTAGGAGTCAGAGCCAATGATCACACCTTGGCCTTTCTCGTAATGGGGACTTGGCCTCATAGGAAAAATTACTCCCACCTCATCTAATGGCCATATGTTCATCATTATAGCCACTGAATCTTTACCAAGTGGGTCAAAGCCATTTTTATGACCTATATAAAGGGGAAGAAAATTGCAAAAATCTTGAATTATCTTATTTACTATTATGGTATTTCACAAGCCCTTATCTCAGATAATGAAACACCCTTAAAGAATCAATATGTAAAATAGCTATGTCAAAGATTCAACATCCAACATTGATTCTCTACCCCATTTTTACCCTAGCGCAATGGTCAAGTTGAGGCTACAAACAAGACCATTATGAAAATCCTAAATAAAACAATCAATGAAGCTGGTCATGACTTGCATTTGTAGTTAAATCCCGCCCTCTAGGCCTATCAAACTAGTATTGACATGCCTATAGGTGCAACCCCATTCTCCTTGGTCTACGGATAAGAATCCATCTTGCTTATTGAGGTTGAGCTTCCATCACTGCAAGTGTCACTACAAAACCTAATCATTGATGAAGAGTATAAAGTATCTTAGCTAAATGAGCTAGAATTCTTGGATGAGCATCGTCTTGATGCCCTTAATCACTTGCAAGTATACCAAAATTGACTGAAGCGGAGCTATAACAAGAAGATCAAGAGTCAATATTTCTAGGTAGGGGATCTTGTCCTAAAGCAGAATCAAAAAAATCTTCTAGATCAGGATAGTAAAGGAAAGCCTAACTGGTTAGGTCCCTTTGTGGTCACAACAAGCTATGGATCAGGAGCATACCAATTATTAACGCCTGAAGGTGAACCCTTGTAGGAACCAACCAATAGTCTGCATCTTAAAAAATTTTATGCCTAGGCTTGGAGGGTGTAAATTTGAAAATACAAAAAAAAAAAATGATTAAAAATCCAAAAAAATTAGAAAAAGGATTGAAAACAGTAAAGAAAAAAATTGTCCTCTAGTGAAAACCACTTCGGTGGCACTTTGGGAAAGTACCTTGGTGAAAACTTGGCAAATAGGCACCTCACATAAATAAAACACCTCCATCCATATTTGGCTCTTTATCCTACCATTTTTGGCATCACATCCATCCATCACATTATTCATCCTATTTATTTTCATCACCCATCCATGTTTGTATCATAGCAAGTGATAATGTGAAGTATCGTATCCCCTTTAGTACTACTTGGAATATTTCTAAGGTTAGCTTATACTGCCTATATCAAGGTAGTCTATTGTGTCATGCTAGGGTAAATTCATTATGGATCAAATCAAGTTCTTGTATATCTTAAGGTTATTGGAAATCTCATCAAAAATCCCAAAAAAATTCATAAAACATTTATCAAAAAATCCAAAAACATTCAAAAATTTGTAAAGCCAAAATCCAAAACATCCAAAAACACATCAAAATCCCTAAACAAGTCAAATATCAAAAAACCAAAAACACTACCTTGTCGAACTACGAGTCTCTAAGCTTGAACATAGGCAAGGCCATCATTGATGCTCCCCCGAGACACCCTAGGTCAGTCCTTTAGGATTCTGTCATAATAAAATGATAGTCCATCAACTATTCATCTCTCATTGTAAATAAGTCAAGTCAGTCAAACTACATGGTCTTTGTGTGTATAACGTAGGCAAGGCTCATCTTTGATCAACCCCCAAGGCCCCTAAGATAGTCTTTTAGGTTAGGTTGAAACTTGGAAAAACACAAAAACATCCAAATATCTGAAAATCCTTAAACACTTGCACTATCTCAAAAAACACAAAAACATTCAAATATTAGAAAATACAAAAACATTGAAATATCAAAAAACACAAAAACATTAGAAAATTAGAAAACACAAAAACAACATCAAATATCTTTGAAAACCCTAAACAACCTCAAATAGCTTGAAAACCAAAAACATTCACATGAACTTTCAAAAAGATCAAAAATAACATCAAAACATTTCAAAATGTCAAAGACATTGAAATATTCTAAAAAATCCATAACCATTCGTCCCATTTCACTTTCACCTGCAATAAAATTTCACCCATAATAAATCAATCATCATCTTCAACCTTTGGAAAAATGAATAGGAAACAAGTATAGCAAGTCATAAAGTGAAAACCTAAGTGTCAAAATCTAAAGTCTAGATCATAGGTAAATGTGTTAGTGGAGTTTGTATCAACGAATTATCACACACCTCATCCTAATAAAAAAACCTGATCAACATGTCCTAGGATGAATCCTTCCTACGATGGACATCAGTATCATAAATCACCTTGGCTAAGTTAAATTGGCAAGAGATATAGATAATACTGATTGTTTGTCTTTGATCTTTTCTTATGATTTATCTTATTGACCCATTCCAAGGACCTCTCGATGATGTCTATCAAAATGATTTAGAGAGAAAGGAATGGGGCATCGATCATTATATTTTATTTGCTGTGCTTGTGGGTATTCTTGTAAAATAATCTTGGTGCATACTTGCTTAGTTGTGTGTAGGGAGGTTGTTTGGAGTACATTGTTGACTATTGCATATGCTTTGGTCTGATATATTCTAAACTACTAAACTACATTCTGATGAGGTTTTTGTATGTCAAGATGTGAACAAGAACTATTCTATCTATTTGTAGAGTCAAAGTCCATGTCACTAGATACAACACCATCTTGGTTTTCAATACCTTGATGCATTGTGTCTATGTGTTATATCAAAAATAAGGAATGACGGAAAATCCCAATCCCAAGATATGAGAAAATAATCATCATCATCTCTCGTCACCATCTCTAATAAAGTCTTGATGGATCAAGGACTTGTTTGAATTTTTATTGAATCAATCTTCACAATCAATGGTAAAATCATCTTATTTCTTCTATCTTCTTTCCATGCTAATCTGGTATCATGATAGTCAACAAAAACATCATCATGCATCCATCTTGCATCCACAAATCATCAACATGCACTCATATCACATATCATTTAAGCATACATCACATTATCATGAACATCTGCATTATCTATATATACATCTATATGCATACATCGTCATGACATCGTAAATTGCATACAAAAGTACAAAAAAAGAAACGAAGCCATATTATTTGCATAAGCATATCATATTATAGCATCTATCCATAGCATAAAAAGATATTGAAAAAGAAGGAAACACATCCATTGAATTGCACCCATCCCATAACATCGCATCTCATATATGTTACATCATAAATCATCATCACATATCACATAAATGCATAAATAAAACAAGTGCACATCATATCACATCATATGCATCCATACATTCATTAAAGCATGAAATAAGGTACATCACATATCAAATCTGTATCATCTTGTATATATATCAAAAAATTATTGTCATCTTACAATATGTGAATCAATGTATGTATATCAATCAAATTGTACAATGTACACGATACTATAAAAAATGATCCTATGAGTGTATGTTTGTATAAATAATCAGGCTATACAAAAAGGTATCTGCAAAATCAAAGGAGGTCTATCCATCGCTGGCTCTGTCACCATGCCCTGGCTGATTTGGATGCCTAATTGAGGTGGATGGACTCAGATGCACCTAGCTTGATGCTCAAAACCAGGTTTCCTATGACGTGGATGGATGTATCTATAATACAAAGTTTTCTAGTATGTTACCTCCTTCCTCCCTGTCTTGTACAGCTGTGCTGACACTATTTGGCCAACTAGCCCTTGTACCTACTAAGACTGCTGCTGGGACACAGCCTCTAACTATTGCTATCAGCTGACCTCCTATTCCAATTGTACATCAAATGTCTTCCTAAGCTATCTCTCATGATCTCTCTACTGCTAGGTTTGGTCTCTCTCAGTTGTGACTGCTAGAACCTACTACCGAGCTTGGTCTCTCTCATCCTTCATAACCTAGAACTGCTATATCTGAACATCATGGGGATTTTTCCCCGGTGGTGGTTGCTGTACCGGATACTATTATACAGGTGGTCATTGTTACTACTGTTGATGTAGTGGAGGTGGTGGTGGAGGTGCACCTGGGACCTATCTATCATGTTGCTATCCATCCTGTCCTTTTCCCTGCCCATCCTACTGCTGGCCTCATCCTCTACCTACGTCTCTCCCTCTCAACCTCCCAAGTGGAGGTATACCTGCTGGATGCATCATATGTAGATGTCATTTATGCATTGGCCTACCCCTAATCATAGGCCCATGGCCAAGCAACTAGCTATCTGAAACCATAAATGACCTCATGGGATGATATAGTGTGTCCCCAAGTCACCTCTCATGTCGATCTCACAAAAATGGTGGTATACTAATCATTAGGCTTGTCCTACCTCTCACCAAACTGTCTGGCTACTCTGTCTAGCACGTACCTCTTGATCATAGTGTGTGCACAACCCTGCATATACTGGGTCTAGCGAGCAAAGAATAACTACTGTACATCATCATACCAAACCAACATTTTTAGCCACAACTGCCATTAGAACATTATCATCTCATTGATATCACTCCTCCAGTAGGGGATTCCATGCTACCCTGTGTGCTATAGAGTGATTGCTCCCATGTACCTCCAAATGACAGGATCATCTATATCCACATCTGCCATGTGGAAAATCGTTCGGAGCATGACAATATGCTCCTATTACCATATATGTAATAGAGTGACCCCTGTACCAATAGCTCTGCTGTCACAATACACAAAGTCATGCATATCATGATAGAGGGAGGCCAACATCACTCACCCCCATGCATACTAGGTCCTCCTAAAAAAAATCCTATGCCAAGCCAACCTACATCTGAGACTGAACCCTTTGCTCTATCAGTCTGGGGAAACCAAACCCAAAATCACTTCAACCACGATCAATCTAAAAGTCGATGCCCAACCTTTGTACATCTTGAGGTCAATCTATGAATTAACTAAGACAATAGAATCCTAATCAAGAACCTCATGAAAAGCATCATATGCTATGTCGATGTCACAAATCAATCGCTCTCCATGTATGGACAATCACAAAATCCGCCATACATCATCTAGCATGACTATTGTCTCACCGATGGGTAAGTGGAATGATGAGGTCTTGCTATGCCATCACTCACATAGCGCTGTCATCATTGCTAAATGGGTCTGCACAATGGGTGTGTAGGTGATGTACCACAATGCAATCTCACCAAGGTGCTCCTATCAAAGCTCAGATGAATCATCAAGTTTGGATAGAACGCTAGGCCGGTGCTCACGGGACATTGAAGGCTAGATAACCTCCTGCACCCGCGAAGCACACAACATCAAATTTCAGTAAAACTGGCTAAATTTGGAGTTTTTATCACCCAAATGACAAAAGCATCGTGATAGTCTGAATTCCAAATTGTGATGCTCTATGCATTCAAATTATAAATTGTGACTAGTGTCGCTATTCACATTAGCGTTTGCATTTAAAATCTAAAACCCTAATCCTAAATTACAAATCAATTAGGTGTGTGACTAATTACACCCACGCCATGATTTGAAATTTGGAAACCCTAATTTCAAATCACGAAGTGCATCACCATTTATAATGGCATTGCTAAAAAGGTGAAAAGAATCACCGATTCTCAAAATAGCATAGCAATATAGTGACACCGCCCTAATCTAAATTTCAAAACATAATAAATGCACTAAAAAGTCAAAATGAAAGGAAAGTTTCAAATTGCGTATTGCTAGTCTTGTGCCTGGAGGCCTCTAGTGCTCTCAAACCTGGTCGAAAATGTGTCGTTGGAGCACTCATTGCACCATTTCATCAGGAGGTTAGAATTCAAACCGCAACAAATCTCTAAGGTGTGAATGCACAAATTGTTGGATATTGCTGATATGTGGTTGTCATTGATGTCAACACTTTTGGCATTAATTCCTTTAAGGCTATATATGTCGAGGATATTGAGAAAATTGTAATAAAATAAGTTTCAGGTTGTTGATGGTGTAGTGAAGTTCAACATGGTGGCTAGCTCAGTATATCGATGATAAGATGCCATGGATTAAAGGGTTTGTTGACAAGTATATTTAGTCTATCCACATGAAGTTTAAGAGGTTCACATGAAGATTTGATTGAGTTATGAGTATTTGTGTTTTGATAGTTGTTCTGTTGCTTTAGCTGGTGTTCTTGAAAGAAGATGATGTGATTATAGTAATTTGATTTTTTGTGGATGCTTTTGTGATGATTCATGATGATCGTGGATGTTTCTAGATCATGCTCTATCTGCATTGTTGGTCCACATTGATCGTTGTGTTCGCGATTGGTGATTTTATTTTGTGAGTTCATGCTTTTCATGATCATGGTCGACAAGGTGATTGTAGCATGTTGTGGATATTTGAGGCATAATTGTTTAAGGTATTTCATGTTCAAGGCATGTTGCTTTGGGTCCTTACTATGTTTTGGCTGACATTGTTTGGTGCACATTGATAATTGTTTATCGATTTGGGCCACTAGTTTGTACACATTTTATATTTTGTTGGGCCGACATGTAGTTGATGTTATCCTTAGTTGTGGATATATATGATCGATTGTTTATACCATTTGAAGGTGTGGTGTGCGATGTATGCTGAGTGTTGTGTGTGAATAATGTTCTAATATTTTGAAGGAAAAATTAAAGTGTGAAGAAGAGTGAGCAGAAGAAAGTGTTTATGTGCTTAACTGGAATTGTAATTAGGCATTAGAAGATGCTATTTTCTTAGTTCAAAATCTCCTAGATGTAATTCTAATGCGACTGTAAGATAGTAAGTCTTCCTTTGGGAAGTAAGCCTTTTGTATTTGAGCAGTGAGCTCTAGGCAGTGTGCCTGAATGCAAGAGAGTATAATCTTGTGGATTAACCCCCACTGTGGTTTTTCCCCTAATAGGGTTTCTGCATAAAAAATATTGGTGTTATGTGTGTTTTTGATGTGGTGATTGCTTATGCTTTCATATTTATATATAAGATCTAAGAATAAGTTTAATAAGTTTAATAAGTATAATTTCTGTGACAACTGATTCACTCCCCCCTCTTAGTTGTCTTCCCTTGTGTTTCCAACAATTGGTATCAGAGTAGGTTCCTTGGAAGAATTTTAATAGATTGAGGTGATCTGGGATGGTGACATACAAGAAGGATAGTCCGAGATTTGATGGAACTAATTATTCTCTATGGAAGACTCGAATGGAGTGTCATTGAAGATGCATTGGTGAGCCTTACTGGACAATTACAAATAATAGGTATATCATCCCATAGAATGGTCCTTCTACTGCAAGTGAGATTAAGGAAGCCGAGTACAATATCAGGGCTAAGGAAGCATTGTTGAGTGCTCTGAATGATTCTGAGATGAAAAATGGAATGGAGCTGAAAACTGCTTATGAGATCTAGAAAAAGTTGGAAACTTTGTATGAAGGTGATACCTATGTGAAGATTGCTGAGATGCAAATCCTAAAAGGGAAATATGAAATTTTGAGAGTGGGTGAAGATGAGAACAACACTTATTTTATGCAGAGAGTGAATGAACTTGTGTGTAGTATCAGATGTGCTGGTGGAACATTGGAAGAATCAAAGATTGTTGCTAAAGTGCTCAGATCCTTGCCTCTTGCATACAAACACAAAGCTACTGCTATTGAGGAGATCCGGACTATGACAAATGTAACCAGAGAAATGTTGATTGGTAAGCTTACTGCTTTTAAGTTAAGTGAGTTTGGTGAATCTCTTCCTAAGACAAAATCTTCATTCAAAGCTACTATCCCTGTAAAAGATAAGTAGAGATATGATATGGGAGAAAGTTCTTCTAGAAAAATGTCCAAGTACAAGCAAGAAATGAGAGAGATTGAAGAAGAAGAGAGAAAAATAGATGAGCTTGAAGCACTTATTGTCAAGAGGGTAGCCAAAGGAGAAGGTAAGTATAAAGGGAAATTGCCTCTTAAATGTTTTTCTTGTAATAAGATAGGTCATTTTGCCTCAAGGTGTCCGAAAAGAGTTCCTAAGCCAAGACCTAACAAGCCTAGATTCCAAAGAAAGTGTTATTATGTTGCTGATGAAGGTGTGATAAATGATGAATCTGATAAAGGGAATTTAAGTGAGGATGAATGGGTGTTTATTGATATCAAGGAAAATGATCCTATACTTACTAAATCTGCTAGTTGCACAAATGTGGAGAAAGCTCTAGCTTCCAGAGTTGAAGAAAAAGATGAATGGGTGATTGATAGTGGATGATCTCATCACATGACAAGTGATAAAAGTAAATTTGTGAGCTTGGAAAAGTATGATGGTGGTGTTGTAAGATTTGGTGATGACAAAGCTGGTGTAATCCGTGGTAGGGGATCCATTTCTCATGATGGTAAGAATAATACTGATGATGTTCTATATGTGGAAGGTTTGAAGCATAATCTCTTAAGTTTTGGACAGATGGTTGAAAAGGGATACAATATTCAATTCAAGAATGGTAAGTGTAGAATATTGGGGAGTTCCATAAATGTGATTGCATCTCATACAAAAAAAGAAGGTAATATCTTTCACCTAAGTGCTACTGGTAAAAGTTGGTTGTGGCATAGGAGAATGTGTCATGTAAACTTTGATAATATTATCAAGATAATTTCTACTCAGGCAGTGAGAGATCTTCCTAAGTTGATAAAACCTACTAATACTATATGCAAGGAATTCCAGTTAGGAAAGAAAACTAGAGTTTCATTGTAGAGAAAACATCATTGTTCAAATGAAGTGTTGGAGCTTGTGCATACTGACTTGTATGGTCCTTCTAGAGTCAGAAGTTTACAAGGAGACATGTATTTCATGTTACTTATTGATGATTATTCTAGATTGATGTGGGTTACTTTCTTAAGGGAAAAATATGAAGCTCTAGAGAAATTCAAGATCTTTAAGGCTATGGTTGAGACAGAGAAATGTATGAAGATTAAATGTCTGAGATCAAATAGAGGTGGTGAATTCACTTCCGGTGAGTTTAATTCTTTTTGTGAAGAACATGGGATAAAGAGAAAATTATCTGCCCCACGGACCCCTCAACAAAATGGAGTTGTGTAAAGGAAGAACAAGACAATTCAAGAAGCTGCTAGGACCATGATGCTGTAAGGAAATGTTTCACATATCTACTAGAGAGAAGCTGTGAGTACTTCCGTTTACACTCTCAACCAGGTACATGTCAAAGGTGATACCGACAAGACTCCTTATGAGCTATGGTATGGTCATAAGCCTACTGTTAGATACTTCAAAATCTTTTGGAGTAATTGCTATATCAAAAGAGATGAAGATATAGGAAATTTTGATGCTAGAAGTGATGAAGGAATCTTTCTTGGTTATTCTACTAAAAGTAAAGCCTATCGGTGCTCCAATAAGAGATTGAGGAAAGTAATTGAAAGTGCTAATGTCAAGGTTGATGAAGACATAGTTAGACCATCTAGAACCTATGGCTATGGTTTAGATGATCAAAATGACAATTCAGATAAAGGAAAGAAAGTTTAGACTCCAAATCAAGTTCAGATCATTCCTGTGAATTAGGAAAATCAAGAGGAAGGAACTAGTGAAAGTGTAGAAGTGAGATCACAAGAGCCTAAAGTTCAAGAACACCCTAAGACTCCAAGGTATGTAAGACTAAATCATTCAGAAGATCAGATTATTGGTGATAAGAACAAAGGTGTTCAAACAAGGAGAAGAATTGTAGAAGAATATTCTTTGATCTAAAAGACCGAGCCTAATAGTGTCAATGAAGCATGCAAATATGAACATTGGGTGGAAGCAATGAAAGAAGAACTATTGCAAATTGAGAAGAATGATACATGGATTCTTGTTCCTAGACCTAAGGAAAAAAATGTAATTGGAACTAAATGGGTCTTTTAGAACAAACTAAATGAGCAAGGTGAAGTTGTTAGAAACAAAGCAAGACTTGTGTGTAAAGGATATTCTCAGATGGAAGGAATTAAATTTGAAGAAACTTTTGCTCCTATTGCTAGGATTGAAGTTGTGAGACTATTTATTGCTTATGCTTCTTACAAAAACTTCAAGGTTTAATAGATGGATGTCAAGTCAGCATTTCTAAATGATGAACTAGAAGAAGAAGTGTATGTTGAGCAACCGAATGGATTTCAATTAACTAATTAGGGAGATATGGTTTTCTGGTTGAAGAAAGAATTGTATGGACTTAAGCAAGCCCCAAGAGCATGGTATGCCAGATTGGACAAGTATTTGTTGAAGCTTGGATTTAATAAAGGTACTATTGATAGTAATTTGTATTTCAAGATTGATCATGATAAAGATTTGATTGTTGAAGTCTTTGTTGATGACATCATTTTTGGAGGAGATGATAGTTTGAGCATGAAGTTTGCTAATGAGATGCAGAGTGAGTTTGAGATGCCTATGATTGGAGAAATGAAATTATTTTTGGGATTGCAGATTACTCAGATAGATAGAGGGATCTTTATATCTTAGTCCAATTATGTGAAAGAATTGCTAAAGAAGTTTGGTATGGAAGATTCAAAGCCAGTTGGTACACCTATGGTGACCAGATGTAAGTTAACACAAGATGATGATTCTCCTAAAACAAAGTAGACTAGATACAAATCCATGATTGGTGGATTGCTCTATTTGACTCAAACTAGACCTGATATCATGAATGTCATATGCATTGTTGTAAGATTTCAAGCTGATCCTAAGGAATCTCATGTGATAGCTATGAAGAGGATTTTCAGATACTTGAAGGGAACAACTAATTTTAGCCTATGGTATCCTAAAGAAGATGACCTTACTTTGAGTGCTTTTACTGATGTTGATTGGGCAGGAGATGTGAATGACATAAAGAGTACTAGTGGTGGTGCATTTTTCTTGGGAAAGAAGTTGATTTCATGGTTAAGAAGCAAAATTCCATTTCTTTATCTACTGGAGAAGCAGAATACATTGCTGCTGCTAACAATTGTACAATCAAGTATTGTGGATGAAGTAAATATTGAAAGATATTAGAGTTGTGTATGATGAACCTATTGCTATATTCTATGATAATTCAAGTGTTATTAACATTTCTAAGAATCTAGTGTTGCATTAAAAAACCAAGCATATATCTATCATGTTTCACTTTTTGAGAGACAAGGTGAGTGAAAAGGAAGTCAAATTGGAGTATGTTCCCACTAAGGAACAGATTGCAGATATATTTACTAAGACCTTGCCTAAGGATAATTTTGAGTATCTTAGAGGGAAGCTAGGGGTGATTACCCCTTCTAATCAGAATTAAGATGCATTGACTTGCGTTATTTCATGCATTTCATAGTCATATATTGTGATCCAAATTGATGTTGTGATGGCTGCTACTCAGGGAGAGTAGTCAGATGTTTAGAGATGTGGTTCAAAGCTTGTGTAGAGAAAGATAATGTATATCTTTGTCATTGATGTCAAAGGGGGAGAAGAGTCATGTGAAAAACTGTGAAAGAGTTAAGGAGAAAAGAGTCAAAATCTAAGGGGGAGAAAGTGCTAAGAGAAAAGTTGCGTTGATGGTGTTTTTCACATCATGTGTTATCATCAATGCAAAAGGGGGAGCTTGTTGGATATTGCTAATATGTGGTTGTCATTGATGTCAACTCTTTTGGAATTAATGTCTTTAAGGCTATATATGTCGAGGATATTGAGAAAATTGTAATAAAATAAGTTGCAGGTTGTCAGTGGTGTAGTGAAGTTCAACATGGTGGCTAGCTTAGTATATTGATGATAAGAGGTTGTGGATTAAAGGGTTTGTTGGAAATTATATCTAGTCTATCCACATGAATTTTCAAAGGTTCGCATGAAGATTTGATTGAGTTATGAGTATTTGTGTTTTGATAGTTGTCCTGTTGCTTTAGCTGGTGTTCCTGAAAGAAGATGATGTGATTCTAGTAATTGGATTTTTTGCGGATGCTTCTATGGTGATTCATGATGCTTGTGGATGTTTCTAGATCATGCTCTATTTGTGTTGTTGGTCTGCATTGATCGTTGTATTCGCGATTGGTGATTTTCTTTTGTGAGTTCATGATTTTCATTATCATGGCCGATAAGGTGATTGTAGCATGTTGCGGATCTTCGAGGCATAATTGTTTAAGGTGTTTCATGTTTAAGACATGTTGTTTTGGGTCCTTACTATGTTTTGGCTAACATTGTTTGGTGCACATTGATAATTGTTTATCGATTTGGGCCGCCAGTTTGTACACATTTTATATTTTGTTGGGCCAACATGTAGTTGATGTTATCCTTAGTTGCGGATATATATGATCAATTGTTTATACCATTTGAAGTCATGGTGTGTGATGTATACTAATTTTTATGTGTGAATAATGTTCTAATCTTTCAACAAAAAAAGTAAAGTGTGAAGAAGAGTGAGCAAAAGAAAGTGTTTATGTGCTTAACCAGAACTGTAATCAGGCATTAGAAGATGCTATTTTCTTAGTTCAAAATATTTTGGATGTAATATGAATGTGACTGTAAGATAGTAAGTCTTCCTTTGGGCAGTAAGCCTTTTGTATTTGAGTAGTGAGCTTTAGATAGTGTGCCTGAATGCATGTGCATTCCCCATTTATAATACTTTTATACTTTTAACAAAGTATAATCTTGTAGATTAACCTCCATCATGGTTTTTCCCCTAACAAGGTTTCCACGTAAAAAATCTTGGTGTTATGTGTGTTTTTGATGTGGTGATTGTTTATGCTTTCATGTTTATATATCAGATCTAAGAATAAGTTTAATAATTTAATAAGTATAATTTCTTTGACAACTGATTTGCCACCCCGTCTCAGTTATCTGCCCTTGTGTTTCCAACAAAAATGACTTGAAAGTGACCCTTCCTTACCTATTTAAGCCTAAAAATTAGGGTTTTCACCTATTTTGAGCCACTTTTGTTTTGTTTTTGAGGCTATTTTTGGCATCCCAAGGCTTGTTTTAGCACCTACACCTATATTTAACCTTTGTCGATAAATCAACCCAAAATTCAAATTTTTTGCCCGATTTCTCAAGGGGGCAGGGAACCAACTTATTCCTTCTACTGGGGCAATAGTGGGGCATCCAAAAAATTAGAAATTTTTAAGCAACAATTTTTAATCTGAAAAGTGTCAATCTTTGAACCAATGTAACAAGTACCTCACTTCAAAGAGGGGAAAAATGTAGACACTTAAAAATGTCCTAAATGATATCATGTATTCGAATAAGATATACTAACATCATTTCATCTTAAAACCCATCCTCTTTTTGCTTACTTGATTAAATTAGCCTAGCTATTCTATTAATTACATCATTTTTAGCTATTAAACTAATTAATTTAATTAGGTTAATTCACCCCCTTTCATGCTAACATTTCATCTTATTTAAATTAAATACATCAAGTTATTTAATATAAATCCCTAAGTCCTCTTATTTAATTAAATAACCCTAAGTTATTTAATTAAATATCATCTTAGTATCCCCCTTTTCGTTAAATCATTTATTTCATGAATATTATATAATTCCCCTAATTTGAATAATTGAAACTTTATTTAATTATTAAATTACTAATTAAATCTAATCCTCCCACTTGCAAGGGAATTGGGAATATTCCCATGGAATATTCCTTTGCACAATTTAATTTGGTTTTAATTAACTAAATATCTAATTTCCTTCACCCATGAGATTATTCCAAAGAATATTCTCTTTCTTCACTCATTTGAAAAGGGGAATATTCCTTTTTTTGCAACAAACTCTCAACAAGACTTCTTGTGCAAGTTTTGAGAGTGTTTGTTTGGAAGAATATGAACCCTTGATTCTTTCCTTGATCCATGTGATCATTGATTCTCATCCATAGATGAGAATCCATGATCCATGCCTCCATATTCCTCCCTTTTTGACCATTGATTAACCTTTTTAATCTCAACCCTTCATTTCTCATTTGTCCTCCTATAAATAAGTCACTATTTGGAGACAAATGAATCCATCTTTTAAGAGAAAACTTATGTTAAAATCACTTTCACTTGCACTCATATTTAGCACTTATGTAGCATCATTTTAGCTTAATTTACTTGCATCATTAGTTTATCTTCTATTCTAACATAAATGCATCCATTAGCATATTGTGTAATTAGGTTTTTAATCTTTTTAGCTTAAACTTCATTTAGATTAGCTTTGCATACACATATCAATCATCTTAGCATAGATCATGTTAAAATAGCTTGCATCATGTTAATTTAGTTTTAAATCATGTTTTCATACACATCTATCATAGGTTTCATTGATTCTCTTCAATAGAATTGATTGAAATAGGCTCATTTATCCACAAGATTGGGAAAGGGTCACCATTCCACATCAATGCGACACCACTTCTCAATAGGATAAGTTTCAATGGATTAAAATAGGTGTTATTGCAGCTTTTATATTTTAATATGTTATTTTTAATGAATTATTATTTTAGTTTGTATTGTATGATCTCTTTGGATTGATGTTTAGTGGCTTGAATATGCTTCAAATCCTCATGGATCAAGTGTAGTTAGCCCATACTAATCCATCAGTCACATATGCTAATATGATTAATCATTAAGTGAAAATGAAAAAACTAAAAGAAGAAAAAACCATACACACACAACATACCAGATTTATGTGGAAAACCTAATAAGGGAAAAACCACGGTGAGGATTAGCTCACAATATAGTGAATATCAAAATTGAATACAAATTCTCACTACTAGAGAATGCTCACTACCAAAATAGGACTTACTGTCTGGATTAGGACTCATTTTCCAACAAGGGTTAGCCACTCGAAGGTCTCACTGCCACACATATACAAAGAAGATAGAAGAGATTCGTTACATATAGAAGACAATCTCAATGTAATAGGGATTTCCATCACAATTTTCTCACACACTTGTAGACATGCTTGAATGATAAAGTACACCTTCAACTCATTAGATCTAGAAACCGACCACTAAGATTTCACACTGATATGCTCAATCACACACTCTATTTTGCATCTATCTTTCTCCTTTTATTTGTACATATCTCACCAACATCTCATATTATATTTATACTATCTTCAACTTTGAAACATATCCAAAGTTAGCCACACACACCATTTGTATTTACAAATTCAAATTAGGCCAAAACAAAAATATTCTAAGGTGGAATTTAGAATGAGGGTGACCCAAAAACATGATTAATGAGGACCTAAGTAAGTCCCAACACACTTCATGAACTTCACAAGTAGTGTTTAACACAAGTTTAGCCAAACCAATGTAAAACACATAGAACAATTAAGCACACACAACCTTATCACGATCCAATCTTTCTAGACAATAAAATTATCTTCAACATGATCATATCAATTTATCTCCATAGCCGCAAGGCATAAAACCCAAACAAGAAGAAATCTGGAGCAACTACATTTCTCCTAGACCTCAGCTAGAGACATTGAAAACACAGTTCACAACTGATGAACATAACTCACACTGTACAATAATCCAAAAACCCAAAATTTGGATATAGAAACTTTCAACAACCATGATTAACATATATGAACCACACAAACATAGGAGCAAAACCTAGAGAAAACACTAAATACTTGCAACCTTTCTTCATTACAATTTTCTCAATATCCTTGACATATACAACCAATAACCTATATCTATGACATCAATGAAAACAACAACCAGTAGATAACTAGTTAACTAGTTGACATCAATGACAATGCCTTCATTTTTGCAACATGGTGATGGTTCTCTTTGAGAAACAATGGAGTGGGAGTGGCTCATAGAGCTCATCCAATCTCCAAGGACTTGTACATTGCCTCTAGCTATCCCCTCACATATGAGTGTTGCAATGTTCTCTTGATCTATTTGATCCATGTTTAACTACACTATAGTGAGCTTCGCTTGGACCATTTTGAGTTTCAACTGCATGAAATAGTTGAATCACTATTGGAAGGAATCTGAGTGACTCAAGGCTCCTCATATACATTCCTGAGCTCCTCGTACAGTGTCTTAAGCTCCTTGTGTGTGGTTCTAGTTTGCTCCTCCCTATCTCTAACCTCCTTAATATCGGCTCTAAACAAGTCAATGGTCCTTATGAAATCATTGTACGCTAACCTCCATCTAGATAAGGGATCAAATAGGTTAGCTCATGGCACCCTAGGCTAGGTGGTGGCCTATGCTATGCTTGTGTCACATGTTGTGGGGGCATAGTGGGTGCTGTATCTATAGTGACTCAATTGAAGAAGTCTAGTCACTCTCGTGTCCTAGCTACAAGAAGGAAAATATAACATAAGTTAGAACAAGATATAACAAGTAAAGCATAACTAAAATATAAAAAAGATAAATAACATATCATCACCTGGATCGCTAGCCTGCTAATCAGGATCTTGATAAGATACAATAGGTTCCCTATATGGACTCCTCTCATGGGTAGGAAGTGTGATAGGTATGGCATTGTTGCATTCTCCACGCTCATAGGATGAGATGCCTACTATAGTCACTACATGTGCTTGGGTGACATGACAATGAGATGTTGGTCTCTCCTCAGGGACATCCATGACCTCTACTAGCTCATCAGAATCCTCTATATCCTCTTCTATATCATTTTCATCACTTGTATGTACATCCATATTCTCATCCTCTCTCTCATCTCCTCGATATGGTAGAGGTCCATCATTGCCTATGGTATGATCATTAGGGAAGACGTGTGGAGGTTGTGCTTTCACCCACCATCTCTCATAGGTTATAGTGGTGCCTACATCATCTAAGTAAAATGTTGGAGGTGCATCTTGGTCCTCATCATATTAGTCACTATAAATGACATCATCGATGGAAGAATGATAGATGTCTCCTAGCCTTACATAGCTGTGTGCGACTCTCAAGAATATAGGTCATGGCCTAGGTGCTATATGAATCTATCCAAACTAACACATGACCTAATCATAATAGAATGACATCACAATGTAGTCATGTCATCCAAAAAAAAATCTATCTTGCTGCATCTTGGTAAACTATCATGTAAGGTCTAGCCATTATGGTAGAGTCTTGTATGGTCTCCATAATATGTAATTCTCAAGATAATCAAACCTAAATCTCTAGTGTAATAGATCTCCGCACTACCAGGCTCACCTTAGAGTATAGTTTTAGGCTTGTGGATAGTCGATGGATTCTATAGTTGCGATATCCAGTCAACCTACTACATGTGATATGCTCGAAGGCCTATACCTGAAGAAGTGTACAATGTACTATGCTATGAAGCTCTTAATAAATAAACTGAACAAGAGCACAATAAAGGTGAGTAAGCATGCTTTTCCCCCATGAATAAACTATATGATGCCATTCCATCTCACATATAGTATGTATGAGGCCTCCCTCAAGGTGTGTACCTCATCCATTAGGTACAAGAGCTAGTGTAACAGTCACACACATAATCCACCAAATAAAAGGAACATGAGCATACATAAGCTATTGGAGCTTGATGTGTGATATAGCATCTCTACGACAGTCAGTACAATACTGAATATCATGCCTCATCAGTCAGGGTGTGTGATCCTCCTCAAGGTGAACGGTCTCACCTTGAATAGATATCCTAAGAATATAATGGATGTCCTCTAATTTCACTATCATCTCCCCTGTTGGGAGATGAAATATACAAGTATCTACATCCCACTGCTCAACCAATGCCATCATCATAGCATCATGTTACCTCATGGGTGGCATGAGATATATCCAAAAAAATATAGTAATACAAAGAGTCTCCTCCTCCTTAGTTAGTAGGATAACCTACTCATGAAGAAAGGTAAATAATCATCCTCCTAAACATTGATGGGCATCTGGAAGAATCTAAAAGAAGTAAATGAAATCATCAATAACATAGTAAAATCAGTTAACCAAATAGTTAAAATCAAAGAAAAATTTCCCTTACACTATGGCCAAAATGTGATAGGGTTGCCATTTTGGGATAGGGTCACCATAATTTTTGAAAAAGATAAAAAAAAATATAGAATATAAGGGAAAATTATAGGGAGAAGGTATAAGGGACTCACCTCTACTATGATTGTGCCTCTCACAACCTTAGCTTGCAGGACCTCTAGTCTCAGGGGCATGTACGATCATCAAATCAACATCTTCACTCTTGTACAACAAGGTATCTCTCTCAATGGTAAATGTCAAAATGATAGTCAAAAACATGATTTTGCACTAACATATAGTAAAATTTCTTAGTAGTACATTTTACTCAATTCACCATAATGGGGGCTAGAGAACTCCATTTTTGATGTCGTCTATTGCATTGGATTCGTAGTTTTGTCCTCGATCTTATCTAATATTTATCAATATCTAGTGCTATGATATCATAACCCCATCGTAAATATTTCCATCACAAAACCTAGTAATTCGATGAGGGTAGATTGTTACCTTGATTCCACCTCAATAAAACAAGCAGAATTAGGGGGCATACATCTACCCTCAAATTTGATTCTCTATAGAATTTTGACATGTCTATTTGAAAGAATAAGATGATTTTGAATAGCTAGCAAATTGATTTTGTAGGATGCAGTTCCTAACATTGTGGTTTTGCAGATGAATACATTGAGGACTTCATTCTCCCCATTCACAAATGAATTATAACATCCATATGAGTATCCTTTTATAAATCATGATTTACTTTTAGTACTTTAGCTTGCATATGCATGTACTGTCATATGGTCGCTAAAGTAGGGGTTAAATGTAGTGTAGAAAATTCTACTCCCTTGTAGGTGATAGTACAATTTCATGCTTAGTTTGGACCTATTTTTAGTGACCTTGAATTTATGCATTTTAATCCTTTCTCAATAGGTCCTAATTTCGTTTATTATGCATCCCAAGGCCTATTTTTATCATTTTTTGACATTGAACAAATGCAACCTATCATTAAATTTCCCTGAAATAATTGTGTCCTAGAAATTTGGGCCAGGCAAATGGGTCCCATTCATTAGCCAGAACCCAAATTTTAACAACTTCTTGGAAGCATTTTAACATTCAAAATTCAACTAGCAAATGCCAGCTATCGAGATCTAATTTTTAGGAAATTAGAGAAATGCTTATAAAATCCTAGTCTTTTCACCATTTCAAACTGGATTAAAAAAAGATAGACAAGAAAGGGAAGAAAAAGGAGAGAAGATTCAAGAAAGAAAAATTCAAAGGGTTGGAACAAAATTATTTGAAATGGCAGGTCTTCAATCCCATTTTCATATTGATCAAGTTTGGTCACATGATTGAAGGTTGATACCTATATAAGAATATGATGGATTCTAGGATTAGGATATGCATTTGGCAACCTCCCTCTACCTAATGAATTGTTTCCTAGTGTTCTCATCTTCAAGATTCATTCTACTAGTAGCCTACAACAAGGTATCATTATTTTTCATATTTATTTAGGGTGTTTCGACTTCTCCCTAAGTGGATCTTATCATTATCATATAGGAATCATACTCTAATGCACTTGAGTAGGGTTTATTTGCATCTTAGCTCATAACAACCTTAGATACACATAAGTTTAGGGATCACACACTGTCTTTTATTAGATATTTGTCTTTTTTATCAAGGTTTAATTACCAAATCGGGGTTCAATCAAGGCAAACCCTAGTACAAACAAACAAACAATTTCTTTTGTAGATTTATTGTAGGTTCAAATCTGAAGATGAAGATCTATAGGTACGTGAACATAGAGAAGACAAAGGGTTACAACATCAGATTTTGAAGTTTTAGAATACATGAACATAGAGCAGACAAAGGGTTACAACATCAGATTTTGAAGTTTTAGAAAGGATCACAATGACCCATTCATCTAGGGGTGAACCAGTCCCTTTACACACGGCGAAATCAACTTTTGGTTATAGGTACATGCCCTCTTATATCTCCTAGATCTACCTGCAAAGTGCTATTTCAATCCATTTATCTTTGACAACCTGCATTTCACATATTAGTTCATATGTTTTATTTAGTTTCATTATTTCAAATAATTCCTAATCATCCTAATCCCCTAAAGAATTTACCAACCTAGGCCTGATTGACTGATAATTGAGGTTGAAAGTCAATCTCTTGGATTTGTGGCTGGTATTCTAATGAAATTTGGGAAAAGGCCCCTTGGATCTTAGGTTATTTGCATTAAGGGCCTAGGATCCCCCCTTTTCCCCTTCATTTCAATGTATACCTCCACTTTCCATCTACCGATAGGAGAGATGACCATCACGTTGGAGTACATGTACCAAATCACTAGGCTTCCCATTTATAGATGATGGGTGGCATATGATGAGGTGAGGATGGTGTGAGAGCCCATAGAGGGCCAATAGTACCACATTGAGCAAAAAAACTTGGGAGATCCCACCGACCATATCTACATGTAGTGGTTAGAGTAAGGGCAAGTGGCCATTCCACTCATCTAGAGAGTGATGGTAGTGACAGTATCCCTTTGAGTCGTGATGGATTGATGAGGATCTCACCTACCCTGTGGCCTCACCCATTACATTTGGGAGAAGGAGGACCATAGGACCGTCTATGCCTAGGGTCAAAGCATGCTTGATCACTTATACCATGACCTTGGGTGTTATGTCCATTATGAGTATTTTAGTTTGATAGCCTACACACTCCTACAGGTGTGGGTATTCGTGCATATTAGGTGCACCTGACCAGTCGGGATCCCCCAAGGCATAGCTCCTGGTACACCAATGTCATAAACATACCCATTGGTGTGCAATTGGAGGTATAAAGACATCTTTTTTTAGCGGATGAAATTTGATTCAGTAAGGGTGCATGATTTTAGATGGCACCCCTATAGGGGTATGGGATTTGGCCCATAGATAGATGACAACTGTGACACATGCAACATGATCATCTCTTAGTGACACAAGTAGATCATATTATTGTTCCATATTACTATAATAGGGTGACTTCATAGTTTGGGAAGGTGAAAATGATCCCTTCGACGCCGACCATATATGTCTGATTGGTAAGAAGTGTTATCCGGGTAGGAAATCATCGTCATCTGACCATTGTGGATTTTGCTATTAGCAATGATGGGTTGGATAATGAAGATCAACCTCCCATATTATTGATCAATGACATTAGTGTCCCTTGTGGTTTCAAAGCATGGTGGATGAAGGCTAGTCTAACCTTGA
Source organism: Sequoia sempervirens (assembly GCA_007258455.2). Classification (NCBI taxonomy): domain Eukaryota; kingdom Viridiplantae; phylum Streptophyta; class Pinopsida; order Cupressales; family Cupressaceae; genus Sequoia; species Sequoia sempervirens. The sequence continues at coordinate 115,060,721 of VDFB02047397.1, forward strand.
TTTTCTTGGCAGATGCCCCCATGGGAAATGTCAGTGCATAGGGGATAGGTGGAGGGGATCGTAATGGTGATGACAATGAGGATGGTGAGGTAACAACAAGTGAAGAGGCCTAGATGACAATGAAGACTATCATCACCCTCAATCATAGTTGCACTCTCATCAATACCACCTTCGGTGACCATAATCCCTCCTGCGGTGATAATAGTTTTAGGAATAGGACCTAGTGTTGCACCCCTTGATCCACATTGGAAGGCTAAGGACCTAGGTATGAGAGTGGTTCATGTTATTTAACTTTTTGTATATTTTAATTCAATTTATATCATATATGTACATGATTTTATATGATCTAATACTGATAACATCTACTTCTCTATGGTTACAGTTGACACATGGGAGTTGATTTCCTTAATCAAGTGGTGCATTTTTGAGGTTGCCCCAGCTGTGCCTATCTAGGGGAGTTTCCTAGACATGTACAAGCTAATGTCAATGAGGTGACATGCTAACCTATTCAAGCCTATCATGCATCTCAAGACCACTTATGAGGAGGCATGGGTCAAGATAGTATAGAGGGCCATTGACATCACCACGATGATCAAGTAGTTGGATCAACACTTGGTGGAGCTCCATGCTACACTAGCCGAGTGATATGAGGTCATGATGTGGGTAGAGAGTGCCATAGCGATATGTGACTCCCTATAGAGCTAGCTCGATGATGTCAATAGGAAGGCGAAGATGGTGAGGCTGAAGCTAATCCCCAAGTGCAACACCTTAAGGAGGAGTTGCACTAGGCTCATGAGTAGGAGTACCGACTATAAGAGGAGGCTATCAAGCTGTGAGGAGAGATTCAAGGATTACGACAAAGTATGTCTAAGCTGTGATCACATTGGTGCGATCTATGACATTGGTCCAACATTGAACTCCATCACCATCACCAACACCAAAGGGCTTAGGGAGCCATGCACCGAGGGGCTAGAGGCCTATTTTGGACATGCCATATTTTGTATATGAATCATTTTTTTATATAGAATTATTTTAATGTATAGACATATACATATATATAGTCACCATATTTTTGATATAGTTGTGCAATACATGTACATGACATTTTGACATATATATATGTATGAGATTTTTTGTATGACATCATGGTGTTCTTTATGTGTATGCTTTACTTTCATGTATGGTTATATGATGGATTATATGTTTGTGGTGTATGTTTAGATTAGATATCATTATCTAATAAACATGCATTGGATGTATTTTAATTAAAAATAACAATGATCTGATTTCCTAAATAAAAGACTTAATTAAATAAAATGCATGGATACATAACATAATAAAAAATGTGTATATATTATTCCAAATTAAAGAAATTAACTATATGCACATGTTCACATCATAAAAAGAAATGCAAAGATAATGTGTTAATGAAGAAATTTCATAGCATAATGAACTACAATCCATGAGGTATTAGTGTCATGCGCATGCCACATAGATACTATGCATAGTATTAATGAAGATGCATCACATCAGTAGGATCTTTTAGACGCATTCCATCCATAGATGATAGTCTATAAGCACCAAAGCCATACACAAAGATGATAATGTAAGGGCCTAACCAATTAGGGTTGAACTTAAAATTTTGGTTAGGAAACACATTTACATTTCTCTGATCCTCATAGAGAACCAGATCACCTACCTTAAAAGTTCAAGAAATAACACCTTGATTATAATGTTTAGAAACAAATCATTGATAAGCTTGGAGATGATCGAGGGCCTACAATTGGTGCTCATTGAGCAAATCAAGTTGATGCAAACAATTTGAATGGTAAGTGCCATCATCAATTAACCCTTTAAGGGAAACTCACAAAGATGAAATTTCCAACTCTAAAGGCATGATAGGCTCGACACCATACATGAGGTTGTATGGGATTGTACTAGAATCCATACAAACGCTCATGTGATAGGCCCACAATGTGTACAGTAATTGAGTATGCCAATATTTACCCCATTTATTCACTATTTTTTTGAAGAATTAGCTCAAGAGTTTTATTAGATGCTTCAGCTTGGCCATTAGATTGAGGATAGTAAGGTGTATAAAAAATGATGCTGAATATGAAATTTTTCCAGGAATTGTTTCACCTCTTTATTCTTCAATGAAGTACCATTATCAAAAATAAGGGTGGAAGGCAATACAAATTGTGCAATGATGTTATTTAGAAGAAAGCTACAGATTGCTTTAGCATTCATGGATTGAAGTGGAACAATTTAAACCCATTTCCTAAAGTAATCACTAGCAGTAATGATGAAGGTGTGTCCCTTAGAAGAAGGAGGTGATATCTTGTTGATAATATCCAACCTCCATTTTGCAAATGGCCAAGGAGAGGTCTAATTTTGAAGCTCTTGAGTAGGATCCCAAATGAGATTACTATGTTGTTGACATTGAAGACACTTCTTGACAAAGGAAAATGAGTCTTGTTCCATTTTTTTTCCAAAATTATCCCATATAAATTATTTTACACATTAGGGATTTACCACAAAAATGTCCACCCCTAGAGCTCGAATGGGATTCTTGAAGGGCAAGGGGTATTTTCACCTTAGTGAGACACCCAAGAAGTAGACCATTATATGATTTTTGATAGAGAACATCAGATAGTATAATGTATCAGACTAAATTTTTTTCTATCCGAGTGAGCATTTTTAGTCACATCATCAAGAAAATTTCTAGTCTTCAGATAATTATAAATGTGATAATACCATTCCTCCAAGTCTATGTGAGCACACACTAGAGCATTGGGTTCAAGTTGATTTGAGATAGCAAGAGAGCAGAGAATGTAAACCAAAAAGTGGTATTCTTCTATACCATCATTTGAAGATACAAGGGAGGCTACACTCGACATTGCATCTAAGTGTCAATTTTCTCTCCTAGGAAGACTGTCTATTGTGAAAGAAGAGAAACGATCAAGCAAGGATAAGGTCAAATCCTGATACTGAGATAGCTTATTCTGCTTAGCTTGATATGTTCCTATAATTTGATTTATAATATTTAAAATAATCATGAATGTGAAGATGTTTAATGTTCAAGGCCATCACAACACACAAGCTAGCAATAAGGGCTTCATACTCAATGATGTTGTTAGTACAATGAAATTCCAATCGAAAGGATATAGGAACTAGCTTTCCTTTGGGTGAGACTAAAACTACACTTGACTTGGAGCCAACTTGACATCTTGATCCATCGAAGTAAATCTCACACAGGTTCATGGTCCATTATAGAAAGGTATTCATCCAAAAATAAATCTAGATTAGGGAAGGAGTGAGATGAGGGAGCTTCTACCAATTGATCGGTAACAACTTGACCTTTAATTAATTTCTGAGTTACAAACTTGATGTCAAACTTAGAGAGAAACATTACCCATTTTTCCAACCTTCCAGAAATATCAGTTCTAGTGAATAGATGTTTAAGAAGATTAATTTTCACAATGACATGGGTTTCAACATAAAAAAGATAATGTTGTAACTTCTATGTTATTAAAATGAGAGAAAAATATTGTTTCTCCATGGAATTTAATAATGAGTTTCATAATTGATGAGAATATGGATAATATAGTATACCGCTCCTTCTTTACCATCATCATCATGTTGAGATAATAAAGATGCTAAGGCATGAGGTGATGCAGATATATAAAGAAAAAAGGGTCTATCTTGCACAACTAACATTAAGAGAGGAGGATTGGCTAAATAAATCTTGATTGACTCAAAATATTTTTTTCACTCACCATCCCATTGAAAGCAAACATCTTTCTTCATAAAACACATGAAGCGAAGGGTACAATCAACCAATTAAGACACAAATCTACAAATTACCTAAATCTTCCCCCTACAAACTACAAAGTTGAGAGATGTTTCTAGGTGGAGGCATGGTTTTGATTGCATCAATCTTATTTGAATCAACTTTGATTCCATGATGAGAAATAATAAATCCTAAAAGCTTTTTGAAATCAAAGCTAAAGATGCACTTAAGAGGATTCAATATCATCTTATAGAGTCAAATCCTTTCAAATATAAGACAAAGGTTTTTGATGTGATCTCGATGAGTTGTATACTTAGCCAAGATGTCATTGACATAATATTCTAGCATTTTGTGAATGAAGTCATGAAAGATTAGGGTCATTGCTCATTGGTAAGTTTATCCTATATTCTTTAACCCAAATGACATGACCACGTAGTAGAAGGTACCCCAAGGGTTAGTGAAGGCTATCTTATACTGATATTTTTGGTTAATATGAATCTGATTATAGCCCAAGAAACCATCTATGAAAGATAACAAGGCATGGCTTGTAGTTGAGTCTACAATCATATCAATATTAGGCAACAAAAAATTATCCTTAAGAGAAGCCTTATTGAGATCATGAAAGTCAATATCAATGTAAATACGACCATCAAGCTTGCTAATAGCAAGGATATTTGATGTATCCAAGGTGAATAATCAATAGGACAAATAAAGTCATTTTTTAGAAGCTTCTCTATCTCAATCTTGACCAATAGGGCAACCTTGGGATTCGTATTTTGGATCTTTTGTGTAATGGGCTTAACATTAGGACCTAGAACAATATTATTAACCACTACAAATTCGTCAATACTAGACATGTCCTCATATGACCAAGAAAAGATATCAGGATGAGAATGTAACATATCAGAATGTTGTTTAGATTCTTTTGAAGAAAGACACTTTCTAATTTTAATCACCTTTTTAGAAGACTTAGGATTCATCAGAACATCAGTAGTATCTCCTTTGAGGATAGTACTATAGTATTTAGGATGGGAAATAGGAACATCATCATCCATATTAGACAAAGGGGCCTTCTCATCAATACTCATAACGAATTCTCCAATGTATGCTTGTTTATTCAAGTGATACGAGAATCATCGTTTATGTTGATAAGAAGGTAAGTAAGAGTAGAAACCCAATAATTCTTCCAATGCTTCCTTTGAAGAGAAGAAATCTAGGGGAACTTCATTAAATTCTACTTTACTTTCAATCAATTTAGAATGAACTAGATTGAGAGGTTTGACGGAAATCATGTTGACACTCCACCATGGTTTTCAGCTAGAATTTTCATGAGAGAAAGCAAGCCCCAAGTTACACTTATGAGATACACATTCTATAGGGACTTGAATGCCTTATTTGTTATGCCCAGAAACCTTACGTCCATAACCATATTTAGAAACAAGTCTGAAGCTGGTGTTGTAACATGTTTGCAAATCCTGAGGAGGAGGATCTACATAGAGAGCATCATTCCAACAATGAGGATCATACTCCTCTATAGGATCACAATCATCCTTCTTGATGGGACTGAAAGCATTAGCCTCTTTAACTAAAGCATGATCATCTTCCTCAGCAAGGGTACAATCACTCTCCCTAACAGGAGAATGATTATTTTCCTTAGTGGGAGGACAATATATCAACTTTCTTGATAGAGGTATATGAGACTATTGGAATATCTAGATGGATAGGATCAAATTTGTACATGCCCATAAAGAATTTGGTGAAGTCCAAGGACCCCCAATCATCAACTAGGCATGAATTCAATTCAAAAGAAGAAGTAGAAGGGGTATACTTAGGATTCTCTACTTTGGGACAATCTTCTTTAGGGGCATCCATCTCAGGATCAACCTTCAAGGTAGACATTACTGAAGAGGATGTGAACATATTAGAAGATAAAAAAGGTTAATTTAATTTTAAGAGTAGAATAAATTGAGGCCTAACCAAAAAATTTCTACCATTTCAAAAAGGTGTTTAGCACCAGGGTCAACCTTGTTTGTATTGAATTTGTTATTAGCAACAAATTCTATAAAGTGATGCAACTTAGAAGTTACAGCCTCCAAAGTGTGAATCTAGGGTCTTCCCAAGAGAATATTGTAAGGTAAAGGTTTTGACATAACATAAACCAATGTGGGTATTGGTAACGGGTCTCGACCTCAAAGGCAAGATTATCGTGCCTAGGGCTTGATGACCAACATTATCAAATCCACATATGTATCGATAAGAAGCAAAAAGATCTAAGAACAATCAATTTTAATATTAGGTAATAAGTCAATATTGCATACGTTGAGAGTTGAACTGGTGTCAACAAGAGCTCACCTAATACCAATGTTATTAATGTTAACTATAATCATTAAATGATCTACTTTCTTTTGTACTTCTGAAGGTGGGAGTTCCTATGGATAAAATGTAATATTTGATGAATTTGCATGAATATGAGCCATTAACGTATTAATATCTATCGATCTAGTGAAAGAAGACAAGATGATATTTTGTAAAGCTTCTTGAAGAATACCTTGATAAACTAGTGCAAAATGAAGCAAATCCCATACTGAGATCTTGGTAGGAGTAACAAAAACTTGATTGACAAGATCATAATCACTAGGTGCTTTTTCAATAGGTTTAGGTGTTGGAGGAAGACTTGGTTGAGAAGGTGGTAGGGAAGTAGGAACAAAAGTAGGTTGATTTAGATTTTGTTGATTACTTATAGTGTTCTATGTATGACCTATGACATTATAAGGAGGACTCATAGCTTTTAAGAATCTCATGTAAAGGTATCATGCGTCATTAGAGACTGGAACCACACCTATAGAATGAATCCTCTTAGGAGATGGGCTAGTCAGAGTCATGTAAATGAGAGGTCTCTTAGGCCTTTGAGGAGTTGCAGAGACTACAACTACATTCATGACCTCTTCAACTTGTGAAGATGAAGTAGATAGTTGTGATGAAGAATTTTTTTTAGGAGATTTATAGATAGAAGAAGATTCCCCTAAGAAATCATCTAGGGCATCATCTAGCTTATCAAAGTCTTAGAAAGAGAATTATTAAAAGCATTTAAGTTTTGAAGAAAAAGATCCGACGTGATTTGTTTCACATCGGTTTCACTAAATTGTGGAGGGGATTTGCTCCTCCCAAGTCCTAAGACAAACATGGTCTAAAGGGAGAAAATGGCCCTTAGTCACTTCAATGTACAAAGCTCAAGTGATAGGGTTCAAGATGAAAGAGATTGCAAAAATGTACTTAAAGTAGAGTCTCTGATATATTTTTGGATGAAGGAATTTAGGGACCAAAATAGCAGATTACATAAGTCTCTAGAACAAGTTAACTAGATCTTGGCCAAAGGATGACAACGTAGGACTCAGATGATAGAGTGATGTATGGTCATCTCAAGGATACACTAATGTATCATATAGACAAAGAGTTAAACTTGTAAACACAAACTCACAAAATATTCTATTTACCTAGAATCTATAGTTTGAATATTGTACTGAGTTGACATAAAGCTCTAAAATGAAAGGAAGTGACAACAAGGAGGATATTTTATGAATCTAGACTAAATAGATCAAAATGACAAAAAGGGTAATATATCAACTCACGAAAGATCTCACATTACAGAGCCTCCCACAAAGCTCCATAAGAGCAACCTGGACACAAGGAGGATGAGGAAAAATGTTGGGGCTATTTTGGGGCCTACCTCAGTCAAACCCATGTTTTGGTGTTTTCATCTCCATAGATAGCTAGATAGATAGAAAATAGACAAGACATAAATGAAAGTAGACAAGATGTGTGATAAAAGAAAACCAGGCTATGGAGGAGAACCTATATCCCAAATAAATAGATGTGTGATAAAGATAAACCTTGCTATGGAGGAGATGCATATCACAAATAAATAGATGAGACAAATATGTTAGCAAATATACTTGAGAAAAGATAGTATAACAAGAGAGAATTACCAATAGTTTGTGGCTCCCTCTTGGCTTGATAGGCGTGATGTTGAATGCTTGCAAGAGATCCTTGGCTATTGAAAAGATGTGAATTTGATAGAGCTTCACTATAGAGAAAAGCTGAAGAAGAGAAAAAAGTGAGAGCAAGTTGTAGAGAAAAAAATGGTAAGAATGAATGAGAATGAAGGTGAAAAAGAGAGTTTTGTGATGTTGCATGGATAGGAAGAGCCGTTACACTTGCGATTCTGCCATGGCGACATGTGTCATAGGCAAAGTTCACGAGATTACATCATTTAAACTCAAAATTTTTGGGGAACCTAGCTTGCCACTTGGATTTCTGCACGTTGTGCAAGTGTCCAACTCACAACTTTGCAAGAAATGAGGTGGTGGATTTCTAATGCTTTTTCGTTGTCCCTTATGGAGTTGAAATCATGAAATTATGACTCATAAGGTTCTTTTCATAAATGTAGCTAGGTGACATAAATGTAGTGAGCCAAATGTGCAAGTGTAAAATTGTCATGGGGTGTAATTTTATGACACTACAATTACTTAAATTTGGATAATTCTTAATCTGCTTAAGTCAAGTATAGCCTACTGCTTATAATCATAGCAACAAGGGATAAATGTGTAGAAGAACCTCTCTTGATTGCTCAGATTTTGGAGATGAGAATTAGAGATTGGAATTCAACAAGTGTATCCATCCTAGAGAAGCTCAAGGAAGAACTAAACAAAAGTGAGGCTAATTTTACTATACTTTAGTCGTATAATTTTGCAACCAACCTAATAGTTGTTAAATAGATGCCTCTACTACACCCATACCTTGAAAATTAACTATGGATGAAAGAGAAAGGATGCCCACAAGAGAGGGCACCATCAAATCCCATAGTGCCACAACAACTGTCAAAGAGATATTTCAAATTAATACTTAGGGGTGGCTCACCAAGAGCCAACATATCATCCATACCCACCACACTAGATAAGATATCACTAAAGGATTTAGGAGAGGAATTATAACATGTTATTTCCTATATGAGGCTTATGGAACTGGTAAGGCATCATACAAGAAAAGATGGAGGTACACAACTCCCTCTTCCAAGTAAATACATAGTGAGCTCCATGAAAAGGCTATGTCATAGTCCAAGCCTCTATTAGAGAGTTGGTTGAACTAGAACCTCCTCATTCCAATCCCACCCATCCTTGGAACAATTGTTTCATCTCTCCCTATAAATTCACAATGCTCTAAACAACAAAATTTTAGAATAGCCCTAGAAAAACTAAGGAACCATTATAAAGAAATTATAAGAATGGAGAGATAAAATTAACCTCTCTAAATAGACCACTTATCTAAACACAAATTACCATAATCTTGTCATCTTGTGATCTCCTGTTATAATTGAAAATTTAACTTAATTATGTCTATGATTAAGTATTTATACCAAATTTATTATTGATAAAATACCTTAGCTTGAAGTGTGCCATTTTTTATCCTCTTCTACTCCTTGAAATGTATGCACATAAATTTTGAATATTTTCATACAATATAAGTGACATGACTAATCAATATTACACAAGATTTATAAATATTTCCCCATCCATGTAGCAATTTCTTCTCTTGATGACCATTTGTGCTAAGATATTTTGCCATCTTATTCATGTGAGTCGTACATCTTGCATCAAAGAGTACTTTAGTTTCATTAATGAAATTAACCAATCTAGATTTGAACTTTAACAATCTATCCAACTTAGTGTTGTATAAGACTATCACTCTATCCTATCAAGTGATGGATATGAATAAAGCTATAGTAATGCTACATAATTAAAATTTCCAACCATCTAATGATTTCATCCTATCACCAGTGTCAAGTATTGAAGGTAGTAAGCATTCTTAGAGGGCATTGAAACTACTTAATTTATCTTCAAGAATCAAATCAAATTTGCTTTGGAATGTAGATGTGTCATTCAAGATATCTACAACCTCATAAGTTCTTGATATCTCCACCAGAGCACTTGGATAATATTTTTCATTCCCATGCATATTACTCATTGGAAGCACACATGAAATCCATGTATTGAATATTTGTCTTGAAATGCTCATTTATTTCTGAATTAGCTAATTTGGGATTTTCTCAAATTATGATAACAAGCCTAGACATCATATACCTTATCTAAAATGCAAGACAACTTGTAGTTTAGAAGATTATTGACTAAGTCAATAATATCTTTACTTCATTTCTCTTTTGTCTTGACGTCTACATTCTAACTTTTCTTCAAACTCTTTCAAATAGGAATGATCCTTGTCACTCAAGCACAACCACTATTTGAGACACATGCCAACAAATCACTCCTTTCCAAATTTAAAAGGGGAGCACCAGTATCAAAATACACAACCAAAGACTTATGCATTGCAATAATGGAACACTACATGGAGCCTCTTAGGACTTAAAGAAAGAATAAATATTCCATTAGTGACTCAATTCTAAAATAAGAAGTGGGGCCAAGCATGAAATTGCATTGTCAATGACTTCCATGTTGGTTATATAACATATCAAAACCTATTCAATACGAAAATAATTGAAGCACTTTCCCCCTTAGGAATGAATACAAATATCAAAGGATCTTAGAGAACAATATCTCTCTGAAGAAAAACCATCAAGATTTGGAAGTTTAGATAAACCATATAGGGTATAACCATTAAACCCTATTTTTTTTACATAGTCTAATAGTGGCAATAGTCCAAAGATGACACATGTCCCTAGGGATCTATCTGTTGACCCATCTCCCTCTAAGTGTCACTTTATCTATCTCTCCGTCTCTATCTCAGGTGTGTGCAAGAAGTTGAGTCCACTTTTTCACCAAAAAGTGGAAGTGTTTTCCCCGATTTTTAGAATTTGTCTCGTTTGACCTAAAAATTTGAAGCACTTAAAGATTGAATCTTAAAAAAGCTCAATAATTTGAAATGTAGTACTTTGAGTGTAGTTTCCAAATATGTAATTTATTTTAATACCCAAATTCAATACAATTGATTTTTAATAGGCATGTCTAAAAAACATTGTTTAAAAGTCAATTTTTTTTACCATACCATGCACGTGTATGTCATTCATATTTTGACCTAAATAATTGAATTTTTCTGAATCCTTTTGGGAAAAGATTTGTAACACACTGAATAATGTGGATGATATTTTTTTGAATATTTTTTTTGTTAATTCTTTATTGGCCATATTTTTGTTTTGAAAAATCCTTGTGTAAGTCACAAATAAGATAACCTAAACTTATCCTTTTTTTTAAATTGAAAAGAATTTTCTGAAGAATGTGGACGTATAATTTATTTTTCATTTTTTAAAAATAAAAAGTATTAAAATACTAAAAAACCATGATATTTCAAGTTTATGGACTAGTTTTATACAAAAATATTTGAAAAATACAAAAAATTCTAATTATAAAAAAATTACATATTTGAAATCTACACAATCTCATCTATAATGGGTTTTAATTCCGCCGAAAAATTCTACAAAAAACGTCTTCAGACATATGTCCAAAGTCACTCTTTTCTACTAACATTGACATGACCCCCAAGTTGCAAGTTAAAGCAGGTCCAAAGCTAAGGTCGACTCCCCAAGTCTTTTTTTTGACCCAAAACCTGTAGCAAAAATCGGGGAAAAAAATTAAATTTTTAGAAATAGGATCCCGTTCTAGAAATGAGATCCTGTTTGGTCTTTTAATTTTTTTTAAGCCTTTATGAAATGGGATCCCATTTTTGGCTCGGGATCCCATTTGCTAAATAATGGGATCTTGTTTCATTTTGCCCGATTTCAGATTTTTTTTTAAAATTCAAAACTTCCACTACAAGTGGACCCATCTTTTTGCATTTACCCTCTCCCCGTCTTTATCTCTCTCTCAATGTCTCTCTCTTCCGCTCCCCCTTCCTCTCTTTACCTCTGTAAATCTCTTTATCTCTTTCTCCATCTCTTTATTTTATTATCTACCTCTATCTTTCTTTATCTCTCTATTCATTTTGAGGAAAATGAAATTTTGTAACATGTCATACTTACAATTTCCCTTGCAAACATGTAACCGAACTATGGATGTATAGAACAAAGATTGAGATCATCTTTTGGCTTCTTAGTAGTTATGTATTTCTTCTATGCAATTTTTTGTTACTCTGTGCTTGGCTGTGGTTGATAAAACATTGGGATGAACAAAGATATTAAAGTAGATGGTTATAAAAAGAGCGATGGAAAACTCAAAGGAAAAAAAGGACATGAGTAGGTTCTAAAAAATATTAAACTTTAAAATATCTTTGAATTCACATAAGACTAATTGTAAATTTAGATTAAAAAATCCCTATGATTTTAAATCCAATCATTTAATCTTGTATACTAACTCAAATATTACTTTATAAATTAATTTATTTTGGGTCCGCTTGCCACATAGGATTGCAAAAGACCAATAGTGCAACATTTTTAAGTGAGTACATTTGAAAAAAATTTAATGATGTGCCATTGGTTAGAAAACATCTTGAGTTACACTAGCTTTAGGATTATTTAAAAATAATAATTTTCATTGGGTCAACATGCCATACAAGATTGGAAAGAACCAATGGCGCAACATTTTGAAGTGAGTACATTTGAAAATATTTTAAGAGTGCACCATTGGTGCTTGCTTGTGGTTGAGAAATCATTAGCATGAGAGAAGATATTAAAGGAGATACTCACATAAAGAGTAGTGTGAAACTCAAAGGAAAATAGAAGTGATTAGATTTAAAAAAATTAAATATCTCTAAATTCACATAAGACTAATTTCAAAATTAGATTTAAAAGAATTGCCTTATAATTTTAAATCCAATCATTCATCTTGTATGATTGGCTCAAGGATTATTTTATAAATTGATTTATGTTAGGCCCACATGCCACATAGGATTGGAAAGGACCAATGCCACATCAATTTGAAGTGAGTACAATTGAAAATATTTTAATGCTACACCATTGATTGGGGAAGTTGTTGAATTAGCCAAATAAACCAATGATGAAACTTTGTATTGATCTCATATTCTAGCTCAAAAATTACTTTATAAATTGTTTTCCTTTGGACCCACATGCCACAGAGTTGCAAAGAACTAGTAGCACAAAATTTGAAATGAGTACATTTGAAAATATTTTAATGATGCACCATTGATTGGAGAAGCTCTTGAATTGATAAAACAAACCAATGATGCAACTTAAAAAATATTCTTATTCTCTAATCATTGAGAAATGTTTTGATAACTTCTAAAATCTATCGTAGTTACACAAAAGTTTATAGACTTTTGATATTATGATGACTAACATTCCATGGCCAATATGCATAGACAAGATATCAACGAATGGATAAAAGTGTGTGTCTTTGTGTTTGTTGGGGGTCCTGCAATTGTATTAACATCGCCTCATCCTACATTCTACTCCATCCGTAAGTCAATCTACAGGGGAAGATTTGACACGCAAAAAAGAGCAAGGTCGTAGGGTTTATGAATAATAGTAATCAATTCCTTCGATGGTGTCGGCTTCATTTCCATTAGCTGATGTAGAAGAAATGTTACTGGTCCAACTTGATTTTTCCTCCTCGTATTTTACCTCTTCCTTCGCCCATGGCTGTTTACCCAAGCCTAAACAACCTTCGTCTTTCCTAGAATAACCAGTTAAAAAATCTTCTTTAATGTACTGATAATTGCTTGTGAGTTTATCAACGGGAGTCTATTCGACGACCTAATGAAAGCAGGAAGCTTTGGCTGTTTTCAAAGCTATTTGAAATAGAATCAAATTATCTATGTCTGAAAGTTAAGAAGGATGATGAGAGATGTTCCAAAAAAATTAATGCAAACAATATACGACAATAAAAGGAGAATTGACAGATAATAGGCATGAGAGTCAATAAGAATGAATGCCAACGCATATGAAAGTCGATCCGTTGCAGTTTAGTGAAAGTTGATACATGAATTTTCTCCTACATGGTATATATTTATAGAATTCGGCATAAAGATAGTATCAAATTCAAAAGATAGTACAATAGACACAAAAGTCAATTTTTGTAACAATCAGAAACGCATTAACATGAGCAAATGAGAAATATACATCTACTCTATTACAATCTACACTGTAATGCAGAGAATTACCATAGTTAGAAATCAAGAATTACCTGCAGGATTGGGAGATGTCCCACACCACAGAAAGTTAAAGCTGGCAAGATAGCCTCCTCAGAAATTATAAAGAGTCAATATCTGAAGTTCATCTAACAGTTACCCATCTCCATTTTGTGCTAAAATCGTGGCCACAAGAAAGACAAGCTGTATTCTGATAAGCTCTAACACTTACGTAAGCGCTTTCATCAGACTAGGTACATTTTACCTTCTTACTCCAAGAAGTATATCCGGTGATCAAATCTTTCTTTCTGCCAGTGAGAATCTAGTAAAAGGAAAAAGGTGATAATACATGTTAGGTAGGACTATTAGGTAGAGTTGTGAAGGCCACCATTCAGCATACATAAAGAAATGCATGGCAGCAGTGAAGCTTGAGCTGCATTCAAAGATGGGGTTATTGGACGAGCGAGAAAGAATTAAGCGGCCTCATGTAGTGGTTTTCCCTCATGCAGCCCAGGGTCATATTAATCCATTAATGGAGTTTGCCAAGAGGCTTGCCTGCAGAAACGTCCATGTGACCTTCATCACCACAGAGAGAGCTAGAAAGCAAATGATAGAAGCTCAGGATGGGGTTCCTGCTCATGTGAACGCTGCTTTACAGGATATCAGAATTGAAACAATCTCAGACGGGCTTTCTCCTGATTGTGAGAAGACGAAAGATGTAGACATGATATTTGATTCGCTGAAAAAGGTGGGTGGTCTTACATTCGAACGAGTGATAGAGAGGCTCAATTCTGAAGGTGACACAGTCTCTTGCATTGTCTACGACGCTGTGCTGTGCTGGGTTCCTGATATTGCAAACAAGTTCAATGTTCCTTCAGCGTTTTTCTGGACGCAGTCATGTGCAGTTTATTCCATCTATTATCATTTTTATACAGGAATAGGTAAGCTTATCTTAATCCAAATAGTAAGAGGTTATCTTAGATTTTTTTAATATATCTTATTTAAAAGAGTTTTTTTTTCATTTAGAGGATAAACATATTCTTTTAGAATCTTCATATAGAGGTAAGAATGTGTAATTTTTCTGATCGTTAAGATATTAAGATGTTTTGAATCAATGTTTTGGATCACATTCTGTGATTTAAATGATAAGAGTATTGGATCACAATTAGTAATCCATCAACAGGATATAGAGAGGCATAGGAGTTTTTTTATGTCTCCTATAACTTTCTATCATCTTCATGATAGATTATGGAATGTGACTGAAATGTTGATTCAAAAAACTTGCATAATCTAATCCAAAAACAACATTGATCTTTTTTTTTATAATTAATTTTTTTGGGGTTATTAAGATACTTTTGCAGGTCTTGTTAGAAGGAGAAACAATCCCATATGTTAACAGCTCATAGAACATACAGATTTTTTCTTGATAGGAACTGCAAAGAGATTTTGTTCTCTTGGAATACTCTTTGTAGCTTATAAAACTTTTTTATTTTTAAAGATACTCCTTGCAGTTCATAAAATAGATTTTTTAATAAAATATACATTTCAAAAAATTAATAAAATGAAACTTGAATTAAAATAATTTTTGCAACTAGATTTTTAGAATAGAATTTATAATTAAAAAAAGGATGCATTTTCAGTTGATAAAATAATTTTTATTTTTTATTATATATAAATATATTTTTTTCACCTATCTTTTTCACTATGGTATTTAGGATTGAAAGTTTTTAAATAAATCATATACAAATAAAATGTTTTTCTATATACATGAAAATTGATGCATTTTAATTTGTTGTTTGACAATAGTCTTAAAATTGAAATCTTTATCTTTACAAAAAGAAGAATCATGTCCTACAATTACAGTTATGTTTTGTCAATAACCATTGATTTTGCTATTTTATCTACTTGAAAACTAAAATAATTAAAAAATTGTTGATCTTATGATATTTAATTTTTTCTTATTCTCTTGAAAAAAGATTAAAAAATTTGATAGAACATTTCATTCACCATTTTGTTATAGTACATTTTTCTTTTCTAAATAATACCCAAAAATTTCACTCTAATTCTCTACCCATGATCGTCTTTCACTAAATTGTTATTTCAAGATGATTAATTGTGGATTGTACTATCTTCTTACATTCAATTCCCTAGATAATTGTAAGCTTTTATTTTTACACTAACATTAAGCTATTTCCATAATTTATGAACATTTATATGTTCAAGTAATTGAGATTTGAACATGGTTTTGTTTAAAAATAAATTCTCTATGGGACCAATTATTTGGATAAATGGAATGTTGTAATTAGATATGGATAATGTTGAAGCTCTTGGAAATTTTATTCTTGCTATTTATTAGCATATGCTTTCCCTATTTACTTAATATTGATTTCCACTTTATAATATTGGTGTTTAGTGAAAGCAAAAGATGAAACAGAAAATGTGATAGATGTGATTGAGATACCACGGCTTCCAAAACTATGCCAATCAGACATTCCATCGTTTCTACAACATTCAAATCCATATGAACCATTGTTGCGACTGGTGATGAACCAATTTAGTACCATATCTCAAGCCACGTGGATATTAGGAAACTCCTTCAATGAACTGGAAATGGCAGAGATAAAATCCATGGATTCATGCATTCCAATCCGAACAGTGGGCCCTCTTATTCCCTCGGCTTTCCTAGACGGAAACAATCCAGAAGACCAAGACGTTGGCACACATCTTTGCAAAGCAGCAAATTGTATAGACTGGCTCAATACAAAGGAAGCCTCAACTGTTGTATATATTTCCTTTGGCAGTGTACTTGTCCTTTCCAAAGAGCAGATCATTGAAATAGCCCTTGGGCTGAAGGCTTGTAGGCATTCCTTTTTGTGGGTGATTCGTCTTGATCTTAATGAAGAAGAAAATAACAATGTAAAAGATTTTCTAGAGGATTTCCTTGAGGAAACTAAAGATCAAGGGCTAGTTGTGTCATGGTGTCCACAAATGACAGTGCTTAATCATCCTTCAGTGGGTATGTTTGTCACACACTGTGGATGGAATTCCACATTAGAGAGCCTCTGCTTAGGGTTACCTGTCCTAACGATTTCTCAATGGACTGACCAAACAACTAATTCTAAGTATATTGAAGAGGTGTGGAAGACTGGGATAAGATTGAATAAAATAGGACATGGGGTAGTTGGGAGAGATGAGGTGGAGAAATCTATTAGGAGAATTATGGAAAGTGAGGAAGGTGTGGAATTGAGGAAGAATGCTTTGCAATGGAAGATATTAGCAAAGGTAGCAATGGCGAAAGGTGGATCTTCTGATAAGAATATTGATTATTTTATTAATGAAATCATTGCTAGAAAAGCAATGGCTTGACACAATTATTGATTGGGACTTGACCTCCTTTCAGTAGAGAATTCCAATTCCAAAGTATGGTTTCTCTTATCATGTGGTATCAAATCTCATTGGATTTGCATCTATTTGTTCAATCTTCATATATGCTTCCACATGCATATAGTCTTCATTATAATCTACTTATAATCCACAAACAACATCTAATTAAGTAGATAAATATCCAAAATCTATCTTGGATAGAGGCCCATGTAGAAATGTGCACTACCCTATTGTATATGTGGTAGATGTACATACTAGATTCTAATTGTGAATATTTATATGCTTTTTATTATATCTTTTCAAGAGTTTGATCAATATTCTATACATTATTTGGACAATTATTATGTGTTTATTGTTATTGGACAACATTAAAAAGTATTTGCATCTCCCTCATTAGATAAATTGTATCAAACTACTCATTAGTAAAAAAAATTAGCTTCTCAATCAAGATAATTAAACTTACTTGATTCACTTAAAATCAAAATGCAACCACTGTTAAGATAATTAGCCTATCAGTTTCATATATCTTGATCTACTTCCAAAGTGTGTTATCTTCCTGTCCAAGCATCCATAAACCTAGAATATTAAATAATAAATACATATTTGCAAAATATATTGTAATTGCAAAACATAAACATTTGCATCACATGCAACAAAATAATTTGCAAAATAATTTTGTAATTACTTTCCTTGCGTAGTACATTGGCTTTGGGTGTTAGACTAGGCCTAATAAAACTCCATGTTGTAGTATATATTTTGTAACACCTACTTGGATAGTTTTATATCATTCTTGTAAAAAAATAAAGAATTGCAATGCTTACATCCCTAATTGCTACAGTCACTCTCTAATGTTTCTTACTCATGCTTTGGTTTACCATTCATATTTTCTTACACATATTTATTTTTAGCTTCCATCATTACATATTTTATCAATGTAGAAAATAAAATAAAAATCAGAAGTACTTAGGGTTGTGCCAAGTTGAAAGAATTACACTTACAAAGTGAATCATACAACTCATGCAAAATAGTTTCCAAATTTGATAGAGACATGTACATGCTATCATCTTGTACCATGGA
Source organism: Sequoia sempervirens (assembly GCA_007258455.2). NCBI lineage: Eukaryota > Viridiplantae > Streptophyta > Pinopsida > Cupressales > Cupressaceae > Sequoia > Sequoia sempervirens. Next base: position 115,079,064 of record VDFB02047397.1, read on the forward strand.
AGAAGACATTATAGAGTTTGAAACATTAAAGAAAATGTAAAAGGAGTTATAAAAACTTTGGAGGTAATAATAAGCATTGAAAATGAGCTAATTGACTTCCTCTAAGATATATTTCACTATGAGTATGGTGCAGATGGTTGTGAAAAGAATAATTCAACAAGGTAGCTCCAACTAATATACAAAATAATAGGGAATCCTAGTTGTTGATGAAAGAAATAGTTATGTCATGTAGTAGCCAAGGAGAAAATAACTATTTTGGTATCTAGGATATGTAATTAAAAATTCAAGTTGGTGGGTCTCTCATTTTAAACAATAGTCTAAAACACATCTCTTCTGCTTTACCTGTATGTTTCAACCAATGAATGGGAAAGGTAGTGAAAATAAATTTGTATCAATAATATACCATTTCCACATAATTCTCATGAGAGAAAAATATGTAAAAAAAGTATACAAAATCCAAAAATGAAAAATAATAATAAACATACCGCAAGATAACACTAAATCTGTTCCCTAGGAAAACCCTCTCAAGGGACAAAACCCAGCCTCCAAATAAATCATGCACTCAATTTATTATCTCAAGAAAGAATGTTACAATACACCTGTAGAGTCTACATACACAACCTTTGAAGCATTAAGCACCCTAATTTATTTCCTCCATATAAATAAAAAAAATGAGAACCATGTAGCCATACATCTATGCTTCCTCTACTCACACTTGCAACCTACAAGAGATCCTCAATGTAATCTCAAAAAATATTCATGTGCTTTCTTTTATAGAAACAAAATTACATGAAACCACTAAGTGGTATTTCATAAACCATGTACCTCTAAACCATGATCTCATTAAACCATGTGATCTCAAATTAAATATTTGGTACGAAGTTTCTAATATTGAATGATTTCTCAATGCCATATATAACATAAAACACCCCCAAGAAGGTCTAGCCCATTGTGATGTCCACATCTCTAAGATGTGCCATAATTAAATATTATTTTATTATTACATTATTATTCTTATTATGCAAGATGCACAACACAATTTTCCTAATAGGTAAAACAAGCTAGCCCACTTTTGAAATGAGCATAATTATGTTTATTAAGACCTGCTTAATGTGGAAACCAACATGTTTAATTTAAAATTATGTGGCTTTCCTAGCAACAATTTTTTTAAAGATATGCTAGTACTTATCATCCTTATATTTGTTATATAATCATTTCTTTTTTAGTATACATATTGCTCATAAAATAATTGCTAGGAAAATATAGACACAAAAAGTTAGATTGCTTAAAATGTTTCCATACAAAAATTAGGAAGATCTTAACTAGTCGTATTCCCAATTGAAACAAAATCACTCAAACCAGGTTAACCTTGCACATAGGCATCTAGTTTGATATGTATGATAGTTCTTTTCCTATTTTTGTTAGACATGAAATTTATTGTGCATCTTATAGTGTGGTGTAATTTTTAGATCCATATTGATCCACATCAATGTGAATAATTAGGATATTACATGTGAATCATTTTCTATGGTTGATTATGTTATCATTATTTGGGACCTAGTGATTTTATCTCCCTTAGATTAGATGAATTAAGTGAATTAATATAGTTTTCTATTACATTCTAGAAGCTTTCTTTACTTAAATAGAATAAAATCTACATTAATGCAACAATAAAAGTGTACAAGTTCACAACTCTCTTTCCCATGTTGATTTTGTTTTTGTTAAATTTATGTACAAGTATAGCTAATACATTTTTTCCCCACCTTGAAATAAATTCAACTTGCAAGAAATTTTCATAACAAACTATTATAAATTGATAACCGAATCTTACTCCTCTAATTGTGTACCTTCATTAACATATATTTGGTTTAGTGGGCTTAGTTGGATTAAATGGGAGCATTTATAAACTATGTGTGAACTCTTATTTGAAAGAGTTACTTTCTTTTTTACTTCAGAAACAAAAGATTCTTATAAAAGTGGTTGTGCTTAAGGGGGAAGTTGTTTTTGTTGAGGAAAAAATTATTTAAAATAAAATTTGTATCAAAAGGGATTGCATGTCCCACCATCTCCTAAGAAAAAAGAACTTGGTTCAAATTCTAGGGAATTGATTTCAAACACCTTAACAAAAGTATTTTAACTCCACCAAATTGGATTGGCCTAAAATAAAGACAAGGCTGAAAGCTAGGCAATATAAAATTAATTTCATTTCACTAATAGAGTTTAAATTGATTTGATGTCCTTAGAAACTACTAGGTTTTATTTTAATTCATTTAGATTTCAAAAAATATTTAAAAAGTTTTATAGAATTTCCAAAAGATGTTCAACATATAAGTCAATAATATGTATTAAGCACTTGCGTAGTTTGTGGTCCCAAGACCTAGTGTTGAAAAATCATCGAGGTTAACAAATATATTAAAGTAGATGATCACAAAAAGAGAAATGTGAAACTTAAAGGAAAACAAGGATGAGTAGGTTCTGGAAATTATTAAAATTTAAAATATCTCTAAATTCACATAAGACTAATTTTAATATCATATTTAAAAAAATACCTTGTAATTTTAAATCCATTCATTTAATCTTGTACACTAACTCAAATATTTCTTTATATATTGATTTCTTTTGGGCTCACATGTCACTTAGGATTGCAAAAGACCAATGGTGTAATATTTGAAGTGAGTACATCTGAAAACAATTTAATGATGTGCCATTGGTTAGAAAATATGTTGACTTGGAAAAATAGATGAATGACAAAACTTCATATTGTCCTTATACACTCGCTCAAGGATTACTTTATAGATTGATTTTCTTTGAATCCACATGCCACACATGATTGCAAAGAACCAATGGTGCAACATTTTAAAGTGAGTACATCTAAAAACATTTTAACAATGCACCATTGGTGCTTGCTTGTGGTTGAGAAATCATCAACATGAGTGAAGATATTAAAGGAGATGGTCACATAAAGAATCGTGTGAAACTCAAAGGAAAATAGTCGTAATTAGACTTAATTTCTTTTAAATATCTCTAAATTCACATAAGACTAATTTCAAAATTAGATTTAAAAATAGTTCATGAAATTTCTTGAGATATACATGGTGGGAGCGCTCTGCAACTCTGCAGAAGGTTACTGGTCATCCTCCATTTAAGCTTTGGTGTCATCTCTCCCTCAGGTGCTCTCCTTGTGTTCTTGGTTTCCATTCCTTGCGTCTTTGTTTGAATTCTCTTGGTTTGGTTTGGTGTTTTTGTTGTTTCTATGATTTTCAAATTCTTTTCCTGCTCTGCAAGTTTAAAATCTTTCCCTCTGAAGTTCTAACATTTATTGCAGCCTTATAGTGGGTGTATGGTCGTACGCGAGGTTTATGGAGGATGGTGACAAGGCACCGGGTGAACCCCTCGATGACTCGAAAGGGGCAAATGGCAATAATAGCAGCATTACAGATAATGAATGGTCTTTCCGAGATATTGTTGTAGAGGTCGCAGAGGAAAGTGTTCTAATATCTCAGAAGGTTTGGAAAATGGAGGATGGTGAGCTTTGTGGGGATCGACCAACAAGAGGTAAAAGGTAAGTGCCCTCTAGATCGTCTCTAAGAAGATTGTCAGCTATTCCAAATCTTGATACAGAAGGTTGCGAGTAGAGTAAGAAAACGGTTGAAAAATGTGGCTATCTTTCTCGCTGCTCTTCATTGTAATAAGATTCCTGCTAGGAAATTTATGTATGAATGGTTTAATAATATTTGAAACAAAAAATTAGGGTTTCAATTCTCATTTTGTAGAATGATTCAAAGATGTTTTTTTTTTTGGTATTTTTTAAAAACCACTCTATGTAGGAAAAGGTTAATTCAAAGGAATTCTAGAATATACCTATAATTCAATATTTAGAGCAATTTCTTGGTCTTCAAAGGTTTTGAAGAAGTCTTGGCCCTCTCCTATGCTAGATAGGTTACTGTAAAAAATGTTCCTCCCCAATTGTGGGTATTTTTTCCATAGTTGCTTTCACCACTAGGAAAATTAATGAGGGTGAAAGAAACTAAAGCTACCCCCTTGCATATGGATGCAAGGCTACTGGTTTCATTATCCTTGAGGGTGGATATTCCTGAGGAAATAGAAATTGACACTGGGAGAAATTTGTTGTCTTACAAAATTGAGATCTTAGGAGGTCTAAATGCTTGTTTTATGTGTAAGAAGGTTGTGTGAGAAGAAACTGCCATATTTTTAAGGGTAAGTCAGGAGACCCAAGATTTAACTCAAAATTTGTCAATCTATACCTTAAAGACATTGTAGAAGGGAGGGTGAATGATGATAAGGTCAATGGTGCTAAAATAGTTTCTTCCAAATTAATAGACTATGACACTAATTCAAAAATAAGTGATATAAACCCTAATTAAAATAATTGAGACTTTGTTCTGCTAGGAAGGCACAAATGCTAACAAAGTGGAAGATTTAGTAGAGGTTATTCTTAATAACCCAAGTAATGAAACCAAAGGCACAAATTGTAGGGTTATAAAGGATATATTTGAGAACTAGACTGTCAAGATAGTATTCACTAAAGTGGGAGTTGCTAATTCACTCCCCAGGTATAGCACCCCTCGAGGGGAACATAAATCTAATCAGTTAGTTTGGCCTAGCACTAATCCTAGGCACAAGAAAAATGCACAAGAAAAAGTCTTAGACAAAGATTAAACAGGGTATTTCTCAAACCAATACTAATAACAAAAGTGATTGGAGTAAAAATGAGGAAATTTCAAGGGTCATAGAGCTATTTTCTAATATGGAGGTTTAAAATAATGGTGGAAATCGAATGGGGTGTGATTCAATAAGGGTTGCTGAAAAAAATCTAATAACATGACCAAAAACACAAATTCTAAGGTTATGAACATTGTACAAGAATATGAGGCAAAAAATATAGAAGTTAAAGAATTGAAGGATACACATATTATCTGTCAAATAATAAAATTCCTAGTGTGGAGCATAATAAAGTGAAAAACCCCACTCTGTAGATCATAGTGATGATAGAAAAGAGTGGTTAAAAAAGGAGGAACATGAAGATCATAGTGATGTGAATAGTCTGACTATGCCTCCTTGCCTAATTCTAATCTTGGACAAAAGGAAAATGCCTAGGTGTTAGTATTAGAAAAAATCAATAAGAGGTGTTCTAATGAAGTTGAAATTAGTATGTGGAATAAAAAGGAGGATCCGACATGGGTTATAGGGTATTTGTCTAAGGAGGAGACCATAGAGGGGGTTGTACATCCTAAATTAACTGCCTATCCCCTATCTAGTAAAACTAATTTTCTAAGGGAATACGAAACCCTCCTGTTAGTAAATGGATGGAAAAAATAGAAAGAAAATAGAGAAAATAGAGGAGTAAAGAGGAGATAGAGCCCTGCTCAAAGAAAAAAGATAGAGATGATAGATTTCATAAATTTTCTGATAGGTTTAAGAATCCTAACTTGGATGATTCTCAAATAATAAATACTGACGATCTTTAACTGCACTAGTTGGAATGTTAGGGGATTTGAGTCCCGTAATAGGAAATACATTGTTAGAAAATACCTAAATATTGAAAAGTACAAAGATTTATACTTATTAATTTTACTCTTGAAACTAGCCTCAAATTTATATGGAAAGAGTCTACCCAATTTTATATTGAGTATGCAAATGGTAAGGGGGGATCAACCATTTTGTTATCTAATAAGTGGGCTCAATTTGTGATTGAGTCTGGAGACTCTCCATGTTGCAAGTATTTGTAGTTGGTGTTGTCATTGATGTCAACAAGCTTTGGTGTTGTCATTAGTGTCAACTGTATTAGCAGGAGATTATTGCAAGGATGTGAGTAGTTGGTATTGAGTTGATGTTGTCTTTGATGATATTTTGATTAATTGTATTATGTTGTCATTAGTAAGCTAGTAGTGTCAATATCTAGTGTTGCTTTGATAAGATTCTATTTATGGATGTATGATTGAGTTGCTAGGTTGTAGTTGGCTTGGTGGTGATGAGGTATTGCTGAAGATGTTGAGGATGTCTCTGATGATTGGTTTCCAATTTATTTTGAGAAAATTTAAATAGAAAGAGGAAACAGTGTGTTGCAGTGGTGTTCTATGTTGCAGAGTAGCATTATGGTTTTGCTCCACATGTCTTCTATGTTGAAGATCTGCTTGTGTGGTTTGGATATGTTGATAAGAGGTGTTGCATTTAGAATTTTTTTGTGCTAAATTGCTATGTAGAGGAAGTTGTATTCACTAGTGAGTGAACTGTGTATTGCAGAGGTGTCTAGGAGAAATGGTTTTGCTCTGTATTTCTTTGTAGAATAGTTTTTGTAGAGTAGGGGGACAACCACACCAAGGCTCTAGGTCACAGAGAGTCGAGAGCAGAGGGCTACCCTAAACTACCTCAAGTTGGATAAGTGTTTTAGGTCAAAGATAGAGAATGAAGAGTGCTCTCAAGTGCTTCTTCCACTCTACTAATTTGAATGTTTGGATGGGGATAAATGAGCTAGTTTTTGGAACCCAAACCATACCTCAAACAACTCTCTACCTGAGGACAACAACGTGGGTTAGGGACGACAGTGTGACGCATTGAAGTCTCTCTGGGGTGCTAACATCTGTATGACCAAAAAGTGTAAAAGTACAATATAGTATACAAAAAAACCTACTAATGATCTAGCCAATTAATTTTAACATACTAAATAGAATGATAAATAACATAATACAAGAAATAAATATGAAGGTGACAGAGGAGATGACAAAAATGAAGGTGAAGAAGATCAACTCACTAAGAGTTTAGTTCGCTAGCAAGCTCTACATGCACACAAACCAGGGAGGAGGGAAAAATGTTGAGAACCCTGTATGTGTTTCTTCCTAGTCAAACCCATGCTTTTATAAGTTTCCACCTCCATGGATGTATATAAAAATCCATGAGATAGAAAAAGCAATAAAGGAAATTTAATAGGAAAGAGTACCCCATCAATCACAAATAACATTATGCTATGTAAATCAAGAAAAATATCACCTTCTAATGGGGAACATAATGTCCAGTGGATCTAATTCCAAGGGAAGGAATCTATCATGATGGTAACACTGCTCACAAATGTCCAATGACCGCTACAGGCGCCCCCAACAAAAATTCCCCACAAACACAAAGGACAAGCTTTAAGTGGATGCATTACAGATAGGTGATGTGGATTTTCTTAGTCGAGTTTTATTTTTCTAAAGCAGGGGGTGTAAAAGGGAAATTTGTGAGAGGGGTGCAAATTCACTCCTATACATTTTTCCCCCACTTTAGCGAGCATGAGTGTTAATGAGTGTTCGGTAAAGTAGATCAAAGAATTTAGAAATGTATACTTGAACCATCGAGGAAGCAAACCATGATATGGTGAGTTTGAAAGTGTAGGGTAGGAAAATAACTCCATGGGTACTCTCTCCTGAGGAGGTTTGAACAAAGGACTCCTTAGATCCTTGGAGCTACAAAGTTGATAAAAGTGCACTGAAGGCCCACAGACCAATGATGGAAAAATCTCATAGGATGCAAGTGCTTCATAGGCGCTTAGACCTACAAAGAAGGCACCCCCAAGGTACTCTCTCTCAAAGGAATCCTAGTGTAAGAGGACTCCGTAGAGTCAGACTGGTAAGCAACTTCATAGGTGCACCTACAAAGTAACATGTTAGAAATCAAAAAGTAGCCATGCAGGTAGAAAAGTAGATAATCACACAGAAAGTTGAAAAATTGAAGGAAGA